>OZ002742.1:76752903-77371695 GCA_963924295.1 Dioctria rufipes | reverse complement strand
CTATTATTAACGAATTTTTTTTTCGTTCGATTTTTATGAAAAAATATAAAGCATGTTCATTTGGCATTTGAATCAGAAAAATCGGTTACTTCGTTTTTGATATATTATTTTTTTTGAAAATGACGTTGATTGTAAAATCGCGAAATTTCTAACCCTTCTAGCGAGGGGGTAGGGGTGGTATAGGTGAGCTCTTTTAGTATTCCCAACAAACTCTGATAGTTTCATCTAAATCGGAGAAGGTCGGGTTCCAAGGTGATCGGTTTCGTGTTTAATGGCTGATTATTATGCTCAGTATTCATTTGCTGTGAATCTCTTATCTAGCTAGATTAAATGTTCACTGTAATAACTCCTTGCAAGCTTTAACTAATACGTACGTATGTACCCAAATTAGCTACCATACACAGAAATGATACGAGAATTAAATCCATTTCAACTTTATTCGTATCTATAAGCAACGAAATCATTTTATCACTTATGAAGTTTTACTTACAGTCGTTAGTATTTATTTTATTTTATTTTATTTTATTTTTTTATACTATAAAGTACCTACTAGGTATTCCCATTTAGAAAAAAATTATTGACTTGAGGCATTTAACCAAATCACTAATCAACCGTTTCTTGTTACTTTTCAGGTAAGCATCACGACGGGACTAGAGTTTGCAGTTTTTTACAATTTTTATTTCCTTACGAATATTGTTGTCAGGTAAGCATTTTTAATTCCATCACAGTAATTTTAGTTTTATATTGTTGTTTATCACAACATAAAAAGGCTTAAAACATGAAATTTCTATTTTCCGCATTACAAGACCATAGTCCTTGTTTTTGTGACTAATGTTCGATAGATTCGGTGTCTCATCTTTCATCATGTCATACGTTGAAAGTCATAGATGGCACAAGAACTAGATGTCGCATGCAATACCAGAGCATAGTATACAAATTTTATATGGCTGGTGGTATATTCCGGAATGGACTGAATGAAATGATGGATCGTCTCATGATTTCTCGCATCTGCTGTTAAAGCAAAATTTTTTGCTCTCGGCACGCTCCAAAGAATGATGTGGTCCATTCCGAACTGCACTACCTATTTCACAAACTGTATACGTACTCTTCTCTGGTATACCATGATATTGATATTATATAACTCATTATTTTACGTGGAACGAGGCTGCTGCTATGGGAAAATCTTCGAACATACGATTCAGTTAAAATATTCTTGGTGCAACATCATGGAGGACTAAGTTAGTGCTCTGATGTCGTAGTGAGAGAGTCTGTTTCGTGGCTTGGGAAGTGTTTCTCGTGGAATTTTGGAACACCCAAAGTTGGGGTCCCAAATTCAAATTCTGAGCAAAACCTATACACATACATCACATGCGTACAATAATATTCATTAAAATAAATTTTTATTTGTTTAAGTTGTGGAATAAAAATATTTTGTATAATTTTTTGAAGTTGAATTATATAGCCACAAATATATAAAATAAAAAATATATATTTTCAAATAACTCAATTAATTAAATATTTTACACTTCAAATTTAGAGGGGGGGGGGTCATGACCCCGTGACCCTCCTGGATCCGCCACTGACAGGTATTTGATAACGTATCCAAAAAACAGGATCGCGGTTTACTTATTTGGTGACCGAGAATAGAAAGCTCTTTTGACGTTAGTAATCCGAAACATCTGCAAATAAAGGGTTTTCCAATAAGAGGTGTTATTTTAATTAGCCCGCTATTTCGGTAGATGTCACTTTTGGAGTCGTAATTTTTTGACATTTGACAAGTAGAAACTACGCGATTAATAAAAATGGCACGATGCGCGATTCAACAACGCATTGAAATCATTAAAATTCACTATAAAAATGGTGAAAATGTGGCATAGACGGTTCGTAAAACTCGAACATTTTTGGGTCGTCGTGAAGCACCTTGTCGGACCGCAATACAGAAATTGGTAGAAAAATTCGAGCTGTCGGGACAAGTTAGTGATGTGAAGAATAAAACCCGTCCACGTCGCTCAAGAATAGCCGAGAATATTGCTGCTGTAGCCGAAAGTGTTGAAGAAAACCCAGGTTTGTCCATTCCTCGTCGTTCTTTGGAATTAGGCATTCCACAAACGTCATTACACCGTATTTTGCATAAAGATTTGGGTCTTAAGGTTTATAAAGTTCAGTTAACACAAGAACTCAAGCCGGCCGATCATCAACAACGTCGAGTTTTTGTTGGGTCCTTGAAATGCATGAAAATGATCCGGAATTCCATCGAAAACTCATCTTGAGTGATGAGGCCCATTTCCACCTCGATGGCTTCGTCAACAAGCAAAATTGTCGCATCTGGGGCTCGGAAAACCCAAGAGTTATTGTTGAAAAGCCTCTCTATCCTCAACGTGTGACTGTTTGGTGCGGTTTATGGTCCCGCGGGGTCATTGGACCTTACTTTTTCAAAAATGAGAACAGTTACGGTGAATGGATTGCGCTATCGACACATGATTAATGATTTTTTATGGCCGGAATTGGATGGTATTGATCTGGACAACGTTTACTTTCAACAAACGGCGCTACGTGCCATACAAGCAACGAAACCATTGATCTTTTACGGGAAAAGTTTCCGGACCGTGTTATATCTCGAAGAGGTGATCACAATTGGCCACCGAGATCTTGTGACGTAACACTTTGCGACTTCTTCCTTTGGGGCCACGTGAAAGAGAAGGTCTACGCCAACAGCCCAGCGTCGATTCAAGACCTCAAAGATGGAATTCGTGAGGCTATCGAGGACATAGGGCAGCCACTTTGCGATTTGGTTATGGAAAATTTCATGAAAAGGTTATGGTCCTGTAGGCGTGGTCGCGGTGGTCATTTGGCTGATGTTATTTTCCATTATTAACGGCATACCTTCCTCTTTATAATGAAATAAAGATCCGATCATTTATCTCAAAAAATGGCATTTTTCTTTGAATATCAAAATAACACCTCTTATTGGAAAACCCTTTACTACATTTTACAATTTCTCTACACGTCAGCACGATTAATTGTAATGTTTTAGTATTTCCTTATTACGTGGCGCCCGAAACATCACGTGATGTCCATGGCCGTGGTTCACTATTCCGAGTTGATAACGTATCCTCTTTCAATATGAACCGATAAGGAACTCGTTATTTAAAGTTTCCAATGCAACATAAAGATGTAACAATGAACACGTCGCTTGTTCCATTCAAAACAAACTAATCCAAATCGCATAGCGAAAATCAGTACAAGTTCTCCGCCAATTCATGGCGAGATTACACTGACAATAAAATGAAAACAAAACAAGCAAGCGATAATGCATCCACCTTCAATCCCGTCCGCTTCCTGTTAGTACGTACAAGGTGATGTGAGGGGTAGAGATGGTGAAACCGATAGCTAATTTATCTCAAGAATCTAAATATGGTAATAACTGAGACAATTTTTTGTATGGTAGCCGAGGACGGCGGGCCTTCACAGGTAATTATAGGCTCCATGCGATCCACGGCTACTGATGCTCTAGAGAGGATCTTACTTAATCTACCACTCCTGGATTTTGTCATTCAGGCAGATGCTAAAAAGTCTGTAGGTAGATTGAGCTCATAGGGATGTTGGGAGAACTGCTGGACTGGCTCTTTCCATTGCTTTTTGTTGTCTGGGCTGTAAAGAAAAGATGTTATTTCATGTATTAAATATAATTCGTTATTATGTCCCGTATGCAGTGACGTAACAAGGGCTTTTTGGGCCTAAAGCGAACCGTCAAAATGGTGCCCAAATTTATTTTTACTGTACCATAAGAAATTTCAATACATGAACTGGCATGAAAAATTTTAATTAACTAAAATCGGTACTTTGACATAGGCAATACTAAAAATATGAAGTTAAGAATGTTCACAAAACTATTTTACGAGCTTTCTGACTAACAAAGTCGATGATCACACTCTAGAGGTCGATTAAGACAAACAGTCGCCAGATTGTTGAAGCTAGAATCACCCATCGTTGACCGTAGATAATTCTTTATAAGTTTCAACTTGAAGAAACTTCTCTCGCAGATGGAAATGATAAGGGGGATATGCAGTATAACAACGATATTCGGGATGAAATCAGCTAGGCTAAAATCTTGAATAAAGCTCTGTAAAGGCCCTTCACATTCAGTGATTCAAAGTATTCAGATTTTGGAGAAGCTTCAGTTAATTTAATCAACCTTGTGCGTTCTAGCAGAAACTCATCCTTGCCGATTACATCAGCAGCCAGCTGATGCTGATTCTGAGGTCCAAAAGATTGCCTTGAGTTAGGAATTCGAAACGGCTTACGAGTTCATGCAGGTATTGGAATCTAATTTTTACTTCCTGGTTTATGCGATCAAATGAAAAGAGTATGTCGCGAAATAACTCATCTTTAATAGCAAGCCCAGCATCTTCACAATTTTAACCAGTCATCTTCTTCTTTGTCCGAATGCTACGCTGCGTTTACGTTGTAATAGCAAACTCCTTACAATTCTCTTCAGCAAAATCTACACTGCTTTACGAAACGACTTCTCGACTCTCCGTCAGATAACTTTGCAGCGCTATTAGCCTTTGAGCACAATTCTGTAAGTTGAGGTCTCTCGCTGGTAAGTACGCTTGGATGCTATTCATCTCGACCAGAATTTGTGCTCAATATCCAAGAAAACTGAAAAAAGTGATGAGTCGACTTCAACTTTCGCCGCATAAAGGCCAGCGAGGTTGAGTTAATGTTTTGTACAAGTAGCAAGCTTAGCTTTCGGATAAACATCCAAAATAAGCTGCTGTACTCCAGTGCCTTTACAACCAAACGAAAAGCAATTTTATTTATCATTAAAGCTAAATATCGCCACTGCTCACAGTCTCAGGAGCATCGTGAACAAGAGTAAGCTCTGCGGACTCCGAAGAGTAACGAGCTGAAGAACTTTGCCAAATGAATCTTTCATAAAAACTGAGAAGCTGCAAAAAAACCTGAGCAATATTATATCTTATTAACAAATGACTTTTGATTGCACATAAAAAAAATCAAATTTTTAAACAACAAAATAATACTGCTTGACATAAGGCATAAACGCAGTCAATTGACTGCCATTATCATAATTCCATAATATTTCCATCTCCAACCAAGTGGAACGAGACGCCCGCCGACGGCCACTTAGAATATAGAGAGAACAGGAAGTGTTGATATCTATAAAGTTCGTGTACAGAGCGTGGCTTTTCTTTGAGGTGCTTGAATAGGCCGGGAAATTCGAGACATGTATGTTCACCTGCCTCCATGAGAAACTCCTGGGTATCTTGGCGTAGTGACAGCGACTAAGAGCATTTGCGGTAAGATCAAGCGCAATATTTTCAACCATATATCTTGTTACCCCACTCTCTATGTTGATTCTACTATTAGAGCTCTCATTGCAGCGGCAACATATTCTAGCACAATCAGAATTGGACTACGCTAAATTTGGCTTATCATACTTCCTATACTCCCTATATACTAAGGGCGGCCACCACCCGCACTACAGTGTGGTGATGTGACCATACATAAACTTTTCTGTTAGGTACAGGGATGTATTAAGAGGAGTCAGTACTCAGCAAAAATTTCAATTTAGATACCAGCGAGGCTGTAGGCAATAAAACTTACTATACGTAGGTTTGTGTCCTGAAAGTATGAAAATTTATATAAAATTAGCGTAGACCAAGACCATAAGTCATATTAGAGACATCTAGCGTGAAAGGCAGAAACCAAACATGCGACAATTTAAGACGAAAATGAAAATTTGCCGTTCATAGAAATTGAAAATTTTTAACGAGAATTAACTCTCCTAAATTTTATTTTGCACATAATTGTTAAATATACTATTTTGCTTTATATTTTTTCAACTTTCAACGAAATATTGCAATTTCTCGTCTGTGAAATATCGAGAGAGAAAACAAGTACTATTAGAGTTAAACAATTAAAAAAAACAATTTTCCGAGCTAATATCTCCATTGCAATAAATTTTTTTTTATTTTTCTCGACGTTATTTACTAGACCTCTTCGTTACCTTTAATTTAAGATATAAATCATTATTCTGGTAGAAATAGTTTGCCAGAAATTCGCATTGAAAAATGTATGAAATTTGCAAATCTTATTACTGACTCCTTTTAAGGGTGTTCGTTAATTCCTTAATTCATTTAAAATTTTAGTAAAACTTTTAAATGACAACATTATAACGAATGACAACAGATGAAAGTTAATCTGAGCATATCAGACTAAAAACTAAAAAAATACTGAGCATTTCAGACTAAAAACTATAAAGCTGAATTCAGTTAAAGAAAACTGAGTTTCTCAGCAAAAACTGAGCAGTTGGCAACGCTGCGAGTAGACTATCATTTTGACCATTACCAGCACTGTCTTATGGATTCACAAATCTGTGCATCGTATATATGGATATTCATATGCCCTCTTTAGCTTTCGCTTTTTTCGATTTTCAGCGCCATTTTCCTGACATCTCTTAATTTTTCTTAAAACAGCAGCAGAGATAAGATAAAATATACTTTAAAATCAAGTGCACAAATGAAAGCTGTTGATTCTAATCAGAAATCTTATCACTGAAACATATAGTAGGAAATTGATAATTACACTAGATTAGTTCAGTTCTATCACTACCAATCGAAGCCTTCATTATAGTGTTACAAAGTTACAAGCTGTAACTTTGTAATTTCGTTCAAGGTTTGATTCTCAGATTTTTGTGTCCAGAAGCCTACTGTTGCTATTTAAAATTGGAACCATAGAGTCAGTTATGAACATTAAACTACCTGGCCATTTTATTAAAATTAAGAGCTCCTCACAATGATTTGTAGGCAAACATTTTTAATTCATCAAAAAATGCGGTAATACCTACTGTCATTTTTCCAAAAAAGTTAGTGCCCCCTTATTGTGGTGCTCCAGGCGGCCCACCCCAGCCGACCCATCCTCAATACGCCACTGCTCGATTGTATGCTAGGCTAACAGCACTTCATAAGGATGCTAGACGGCAATTATCTATATCACATTTTGTCCTGATTGACCCTATTTTGTATTGGTATATTTAAGGCTTTAAGAAATCGATTCAGGTATTTAAGAAAAATCTAGAAAAAAATCGTTCGTCATTATGCCCCGGGTTCCCCTACTTTGAGTTAAATAGAAACTCTTCACCCTGTTTTCCAACAATATTCGAGTAATATAATTTCAAAATAATACAGAACTTGGAGTAGTTCGAACTGCAAGTACACAACTTAGCATATTTTGGCCGGACTATAGGCTATCACAGAAAAGTTCTTAAATTCGTCTGAGTCAATATAACAAGCACGACGTTTTGTGTTGTTTTGTTTAGCTGAAAATAAATTAAAAGTAAATTGAATTAACCTTTGAGTACCGATGTGCTTTTTTTTTTTGTTTCGTAAGTACAGACGCGTGGTCTAACAGACCACGCAAAATAATAGACTAATTATAGGCTCTGGTACCATAATATTTGCACGCACTTTAATTTATTAATTTGTTTACATATAAACGATTTTTTTTTGTATTTTTTTTTTTTACTTTTTTGAAACATCAAATTCAACTGAACTAATTTTTTAAAGAATTGTATATAATACAGTTCTTGTGTTAGATAAAAAAAAAATAATATAAATAACGAAACAAAATTAAAAAAAAATTCAAAATATAACATATGTTTTGTGTTATTCAAGAAAAAAAATTGCAAAATGAAGGCTTTTTCCGAAAATCTACAAACAGTCTTTGCACACTTTTTCGCTGCACTGAAGGCAGACATATTTTCCGCACACGTGACAAGTATAAGACGTCTTGCGTCCTAGGTTATACGGGCATAAATGGCAAATTTTTCTTGTAGTATTCTGCTGATTAGATGGTTTTTCTGGTGCGTCTGGCCCAAGTATCCGTGTAATGGAGAACCGGAGCACTGCTGAATATGGAACACTTCTTGTCTATTTCATCAATCTCGCCCTTTGTTGAGTTATACTGCCAGTACTGTTCTATTCCTTTTAGGAACGTATGAAATTAGGGTAGTGTCGTGTGTAAAGCCATATTAGGTAGATTGAACTTCACGAGTTCTCTTCGGCAAAAATTCATTTGGTATTTCTTGTTTGTTTTTTCTCAAAGTACCTACATATGTAAGTCCCCCTTTTTTTTTAGTTCATCCATGCATTCGATAGAACTATACCAGTTATCAGCAGTTATGTTGCGGTTACTATCATATAGTTCTCGTGTCAATCTCAATACGCACTGAGTAGGAATTTGTAGCTTTTTTTCTTCGATTGTCAGGTCCCTTCCATCCGATCCTTTACCACTATAAATGTAACCGTCATAAAAGTAAAATGTTTTCGAATCGCAAATTGCTTGAATTTTCAACCCGTATTTTGCTGGTTTCTGGGGCATATAGACTACAAAGTGGCAACGTCCACGAAATGCGACTAACATCTCATCTACTGTAGCATTTATACCCATATTGTAGTACCTCTGGCAATTACTCACAAACGTGTTGAAAATAAATGATATTGCTGCCGTCTTATCGTCGTTTTGCCTTCACAAACTTCACGATTGGCCTTGAAAATTGACGAATAGAATAGTAGTCCAAAAAAGGCCATTAATTCCGTTTCGTCAATGTATTTAAGCTCTACGGAGTGATTGAAACTCTCCCTGTATTTTTGCAGCTTAACATTAGTCCAAGTAATAATCTCGTGAAAGATTGCGTCATCAAAGATCTTACACCAGATGTTAAAGAGATCCTTTATGTCACTTTCAGTAAGTTTCGAAGTGGATATACAGATGCTGCTGTAACAATATTGAGTCGAAAGGTTCTCACTCCCACATTGCGAGAAGACTTACTCCATTTGTATCGGTTTTTACCAAAGAAGCTGTATTTTGTATTTTCGCGTATTTGTTGTTCGAGAGATTCTTCAACATTATCTTCAATATCTGAACATTCTATTTCCGATACTCTATCATGTTCACTTTTTTCTATAGTAATATCGGGATCTGAAAACTCGGAATCCGTATCACCGTCCTCCGCAAGCCATTCAGATACAATTTCTTGATGTCTCCTACTATCTGCCCTTGAGTTTCCCATCCCTGAACTTCCCAGTTGTTCCATTTTATTAATTTTCTTAATATATCTGGAATAAGCCCATATATATATAAATCAGTAAATAAAAAAAAACATTCATAAGTACCGATGCGTGGTCTCACAGACCACGCACGATTTACAAACCGTTATAACTTCCGAGGGTTTCCAGAAAATTTTCAAAAATATCGCCCAATTCCTGAAAAAAGGTAGCCCAAAATAGCAGATTTTTCGAAGCTGTAGCCCAATTTAGCGGAAGACAACATATTCTTAGATTCAAAAGTTTTATTTGTAAAAAATAAATACATACGAAAGACATGTGGAAAAACATTATGTTTCATTATTAATGGCTTCGAAAACATCAATATTAAGTTAATTTTCGCTGTTATTTTCAACTGATTGAATTTGATTTTTATAATTTAAGGTGCTCATTTTTCTCGCTAAAGCATCTGACTCCTCAAAGCTATTACAGCACAATTTTTTTGAATGTAAATGAAGACGAATCTCCATTAAAACGGCAAGAGCATCCAATTGTAATCTAATTTCAATTTTAGTTTTAATTATATTCGTGTAACGCAAACTTCTTTTTACAAAAGCATTTCATGCAGGAAGAGTTAAAATGCGAAATTCCATTTCACATAGATTTTTAAAAAGCAAATCTCCAACTGCTGATTGTGCAGTACACAGTGTGGACCAAAATTCTGCTGTATTTTCTAGATTAACTTTAGGAAAAATTGGTATCAGATCCATTGATAATGAGTTATTATATTAAATTTCAATATTAATGTGATTTTCCTTTTTTAGAAAATGTATAGGTAATTCTCGAAATTTTGGACTTAATTCTACTAATTCATTCAAAATTATCTTCGGACTTAGAATATGGCTTTTCTAAATATGTATATTTAAATGAGAAGGCATGCGCTTTATAAGTTCTTTTAGAAGAATACAATAAAATTGCCTACAGTTTAATCCTCACCGTTTGCTTTTCTCAATTATTGAAAGTTCAGAATATCCAAAGTCGTTAACACGTTCTTCTAAAAAATATGGTACAATAATATTTTTTATAACGGCTATGCACTTGGTTCGATGTAATTGAATTTTGTTATATGCAGAAGATGAAGTTTTTGCTCGTTCATGGAGTAGTTTATTGAAAGTATCCCCAAGATGATCGACACTCCTGTAGTGATATTTTAATTTCCTTTTTTGCGTTATCTTGCTTTTACGGAAATAATTACTAAATAACTTTTCTTTGTAAAATTAGTTATTCATTACCAAAATTTGTTAATGGTGCACTAGTCGTAGTTTGAATTTTCACAGAATTTAACCTATGTTTATTTGTGGTACCGTGCTTGGCAATATCAGCCTTATGTCCTCTACTTTTTGCTTTACAAGCGGTACAAAAAGTCATATCAGGGATATTTTTACCATCCTTTAAATTCAGGCATTTTTTCCCAGCCTTTAATATATTTTTTTCCGTACTTACACCCCTTTCCCATTATAATTTTAAACCTTAAGCTTTTACACAATATGGGATAATAGAACGTCAAACCATTATTACTTCAAAATGAATGGGAACCCCCCCCCCCCCCACTACACGCGCACACTAGCCCAAGGTATATAGAATACAAAGTATTACCATTACGAACCATGTTCCACCATTAGGTGACGTAATATCTTTCCTATAAAAATGTATATACATTACTCACAGAATTACGTCACAGGCTAGTAGCTGCAATATGTCAAAATTTTAATGGGAATACCTTGTGTTCTATATCCTTGAATTAGTCCACTAAACATATATTAATTATGAATTGAAAAAGGAATAGATTTACAATTTTTGAATTAGCTCATTAGCTAAAACTATCGCTTCACATATGAAATTATGGATGTCGCCAAAATCGCCCAAAATTACTTGCGACTCGCGGAGATTTTTCTGTGCGAAGATACATGAAAAGATAACCCAATTGGCGATAAGTAGCCCAAAGTGGCACAACCGTGGTTCCGACACACACCACGCTGCTTGATAACTCACAGAGGACTAACTCGAAGGTAGACCGACGCGTGTGATGGTGGCGTATCGTCTTAGTCATAAAAACCGAGAACATAAGAATGGCGTGGCCTGTGAGACCATGGGTCTGTATTTAAAGCTAAACTCAAATTTGTGCCCAGATTAAGCAGATATTTAAATTTCTTAAATTAAATGCTTAAAATTCGAAGCTTTATGGGTGCGTGGATAGTGGAAATAATTCCTTCCAGGAATAAATCAACTCACATTTTCTGTACAATTTAACTTACTCTCACGGAACTCTAACAAATAGAAGATTGGATCATTTATGTGGTATTGTGTCCCAAATACAAGTTTTCAAGAAATTTATTGTCCATGTTTGTCTTCCGTAAAAATAAATCATCTTTACAGTTCCTCCAGCAATTAAAAACGAAGGTAGTTGACTGAAGAAGGTGTTCATTCACAACCACTACCTCAACAAGGTGAGGTTTTAATTCAACAAAGCGCCGCTTTATTTATTCTGTATGACTTTGAAATTAAAACAATCGTCGGAAAACACAATTACTTCATTACTCCAAAAAGAACTAAAACAAAGAAGAGCACGCAAACTTAAGCATTTCACTTTCCGCTTTAGAGGGTCGTTTCTATCGAGGTTCCCAAGCAGTAAGAACGTACATAATTACAATTGAAAGAAATTCTTAATTAAGAGATGGAAACAGTTTAAAGTAACAATTTTCCAAGTTGAGTGTTACTAATTACACCGCCTGAAGTTACAAGGACATCGGCTAAAGGTAATTCTAACGGAGACGACGAAATAGTGTCGGGACTCTCCTATTTCAAAGATACTCCCAAGGTACATACTACCTTAATACCTTCTCAGACGGTAGCTATTGCTGATAAAACCCCACTTATAATTGAGGAAATTACATTGTTACTTAGTAAAGGCTGGAAGCAATAGATCAAGAGCTCTTGCTTTTAACTTAATGGAAAGATAACTTTTATACGACGCGGTTGGTCTAATTTTCCGCAACATTTTTCCTCCCTGCCCCCTCCGGGGAATATTGTCATTCATCGCTTTAAGATATTCCGTTGGAATAATATGGTTTGTGTAGATGCCATCCAAGATTGTTTTTAAATAAATGCCTTGAAAGAAAATTTAAAGAAATAGTGCAAACGTTGTCGTACCGTGGAAAAGACTTGTTTTTTTTTTTTTTTTTGTTATTTTAAAATTTATATGAGAGTGAGGAGTGAGGACATTTTGTAAAGAGTTTATTTCAAATTTTGAATCTGTAGTGCTTCTTTTAAGTCGAGTGAAATACTTGGGACTTGTGCGACAACTTTGTAAATTGTTTTCTGGTACACCACGAATTTACGGAGAAACTTTTCTCTTTTCTTTTAGAAAAAAAAACGCTATTCACTTATTTATAATCTATTTTTAGAGTCTTCTATGGAAATTTCATATACTAAGTACTCACTTACCCAAAATCAGTAGTTCTGCGCTCTAAATTGCATCTCTCCTTCCCAGTGCTGCCACTTTAACTACAATCGTAGCAAATGGCTAGCTTGGGCATCGTTTGGCTACAGAGATGCCTTCTAATATTTTTGGCTACTCTAGAGAATTTTTGAATACGATGCCAAAATATTTCCAATAATTTTTAATTATTTTAATTCTCAGCACTATAGCAGTGTAAGTCTAGCATTATTATTTATGCTGACTCAACCCAAGTAAAAGAAGAAGTAAGTAAGTATTTATTTAAGAAGAGTACAATAAGACAAAAGTCTTTTCATTAGTACTACTTAAACTAACATTTTTCAACACTAACTAGAATAACAAAAGTATATTTTGTGAGTTTGAGCATATATAAGTAATGGTAATAGAAATTATGAGGACAAAGAAAATAATAATTATATAGCTACTAAGATCCATAATACTATTTCTAATATAAAACAAATGCAAAAGAACTAAATATTAAAAGTAAAGAGAACTAAAGGTAAAGAAAATCCTAGAGCACGTGCAGTCAACCAACTATAATAATAATAATTTTTCTGGGTGTCATTACCCTAATGATGTCTGCTGCCAGAGTAACCGTTTAAAGGAAGTGGCCGAGCTTGTTCGCTGGATTGAAACTGGGAGAGCGTTCCAAAAGCGAACAGTATATACAAAGTAAGAAGATTTCAAAACCAGATATTTGAAGCGAGGCAGTAGCAAGTCATTACGTCTATCACTATGCAAAAAATTTATAAATTCGTATAGGTATGCCGGTTTACGTGTGTTCAGTAAATTGTACAGAAAAAGTAGTGCACTGCTTTGTAAATATGTTTCCAAAGAGCAATCCAGGATTCGGTGTCGAAAGGGAGAAATGTGATGATATCTACGAAGCCTGAATGCGAACCTAATGGAATCATTGAAGGCAACTTCGAGCTTACGTCTACACCGTGATTCAAGTCTTGGGAAAATATTGGAACCATGTGACAGATGCGGGAGTATCAGTGTCCTAACCATTCTTATATGCAGGATTGTGGGGAGCTGGTCAGCATACAACCAAAGTCGGCGAGGTACCCCATATATCTTACCTAGTTTCATTTTAATATGGTCCCAGCAGTCCATTTGTGAATTTAACACAATGCCTAAGTTTTTAACTTTCTGTACATACATATGGTATAGTGGTGCGATCGAACTCTATCGGGGGAAAATTGGTGGGAACGCAGCTTCCTTTGCTTACCGCTAGCGCTTAAGATTTTTTTGGGGTTGAGCTTTAAATTATTGTCGATTGATCAGTTTAATATATTATGAAGATCTTCGTTAATTCTTCTAACGCAGTCCTCTAAGAGCCCCATGGGACGATCAAGATATATTTGCACGTCATCAACGTACAGATGAATGGAGCTATTTCTTATAACAGTTGGTAAATCATTAATAAAAAGGCTGAAGAGCAGAGGTCCCAGCATTGACCATTGTGGGACTCCGACAGACAAAGAGAGCCTAGAGAAAACAACTTCGTTCACTTTAACTTGTTGAGAGCGTTTCTCCAAAAAGCTTCCAATTAATTTCAGTGCCGGCGAGCCGAATCCAAAAAGGCTCTTCAGCTTGTTAAGAAGTTTCTTGTGATCAATGCTATCGAAAGCTTACGTGAAATCGCGTAAGACTTAGAGCGCAATGCAGTCACCATCCAGAGCTGTTCTAATGTCCGTAGTGATTTTTAAGAGACCTGTCTCACAGCTATGCCCGGGACGAAAACCTGACTGCCAAGGAAGGAAACTAGCTTTACAAAATTTCGGCCCCATTGAAATATTTATAAACAATCTTAATACAGATAAATTATTATGAAAAATAATTTTTTTAAAACAAATTTTCAGTTAATTACTCTATAGGGTTCTATTTATGTCAGATTTTAAGTTTTCTATAATTTTTTCACGTGTTGCTACACAAACCACTTTCGGGCTACGCTATAAACATTTCGAGTGACAGCACTGCTCCTCGCTCACGGTGGTGGTGCCATAAAAAAAAGCGAGGATTTTTCTTTTAAATTTTGTTTGTAAAGTCAAACTTAATATTTGCGATGTTTTACCGAAATTTGAGTACATGTTGTTGTTTTTTTATTACCCAATTATGGACTCTGTTGAGAGATTCCGAAAAGTTTACAAAAATGTTAGTTAATTAATAACTGCAGCAGCTTAACTATGACCAACAGATCGATCACAATCTATCGCAATACGGCACGTTATTTCCAAAATTTTCAAATTTTATTTCGCACACACGCTTATCAAATCAGTAGCAATATCATAATTTATTACTTTTGGTTAATTACTGGTAATGATTCATTCATTACTTTGATATAAAGAAACCGTTGCTTTTATTTGTTTTAATATCTGTAAACTTTATAGTGTCAGTAAAAGCTTTCATAAAATTGCTAACATTTTTATACCCTAGATGAAAACATAGGGTGTGTTAAGTTTGTCATTCCGTTTGTAATACCTAGAAATAATTCAAATTTATTTGAATTTTTTTGCATGTCCATCCGTCCGTCCGTCCTCACGATCAGTCGAGAAAGCGTGCACTTCGAGAGCTGAAATTTTGAACATAGGATTGAAAACAAAAGCAAAATTTAGTTCGAAAATGGAACAAATCAGGTAACTCTTTCGTAGGGTTGCTATACAAAAATTTGCTTCTTCACTACATACATATTTGTACACTAGAGTACATTTCAAGTCAGTTGATAATTTTCGCGCATAGGAAATATTTGGGCAATTTTCTACAAAATAATTTCGGTAATTTTACTGTTCATACACAACATGCATATCATGTGTGTATGCAAGTTTTTTATAAGGATTAATGGTATGTTTCTCCGCAATATAAAAATAGAACAGACATAGACAAAGAATTTGAATTGAAACTGAAAAAGTTTTTATTTATTTTTGAAATACAATGTTTGTCATTTATACTCTAGAAATGATATCCCCATGTGACCACCTCTTGTGTCTCTACAGTACCTGATTCTTTTTATCAAGATTTTCAATCACATTCTGGCATAGTTCCGGCACTATCTCACCAATAACTCGAATAATTTCTGCTTTCAATGCTTCAACGTTGCGAGGATTATCCTTGTAGACCTGTGCTTTCACATGGCCCTAGAGAAAAAAAATCTAACGGTGCCAAAGCACTGAATCTTGAAGGGCAATTTACGTCACCGAATCTGGAAATAGCACGGTTTGGAAACTTTGTATGCAGTAATTGCAAAGTTTCTCTTCTGTATGACACGTAGCCCCATCTTGTTGAAACCACATGTCTTCAGTATTAATATTTTCCAGTTTTGGCTATAAAAGAGTTGTGATCATGTCGCGATATCTGGTGCCTTTAACGGTTATGGCTCCACCACCAGATCACAATGCACACCAAACAGTGACTCTTTGTGGATGAGTTTGCCTCTCTTGGATCACGCGAGGGTTTTTCTCTCCCCAAATACGACAGTTTTGTTTATTAACGTAGCCACCGATCTCGAAATGTGCTTCGTCCGAAAAGTTGATTTTTTTTTTTTAAAAATCATCGTTTTGTTCCAGTATCCAATTGGCAAAGTCCCGACGCATGGAATGATCTTGCGGCAGAAATTCTTGTGTCAATTGAATTTTGTAGGCCCTCAACGCTAAATCTTTGTGCATAATACGATAGTGATCATTTGACAATATTGGTTTTACTTGACTATAGTAAAGCATTTGAGTCTGTTAATCATTTAAAACTACTCTCTAAACTTGGTAATGGTAATGGGCTTAACTTCTCATCTACAGCCTAAGCTGATTAGTGAAATGGTAAAGGTATAGGAAAAACTCTCTCTAATCCGGCGTATCTGTCATCAGGTGTTCCTCAAGGATCAATCCTTGCACTCAGTCAAAAATTTGGGAATGAAAATTAATTCCAAGTTCAGTTGCTGCACCTACATTGCGGAAACGATGAGAAAGGTATATGGTGCTCTGCCGAAATTGTGGATTAGCTCAAGCTCCATGTCAGTGGATTTTAAACTGAAGTTGGCTAACACATTTTACATATGGCAGTTTAATATTCGGCAAACTTGATTCTGTTTGTCAAAGGAAACTGAAAGTTGCGTTCAAACACATTTACAAGTTCCCTCGTAGCGCTCATATATCAGCGTATGTATCATCGATCCTAGGCACATCCCTTGAGACATATCTAGCTAGACGTCAACTTATTTTCTTACAAAAATTAATAATTCATAAAAGCCCAGCTTACTTATATTAGAAACTGCAGTTCTTGCATTCTACCAGAAATCCTCAGCTTCTTATCCCAAGGCACATCTCACAGTATGCTGAGCGTTCTTACTTTGTCCAGGCTGCTCGTAAGTGGAATTCTCTTCTAAGTAATATTCGAAGTGAAGGCTCCAGCAAAGCTTTTTCAAGGTTAATTAATCATTTAAATTTTTGCGGGTGAATGGTGCGCGCCTCTACTAAATAAATTAATTGGATTACTATCTCCATTATTTTTTAGTACTTAGTTTGTATATTTTTAAGTTTTTAGTTTTATTATTATTATTATTACATACTTTTAGCTTTTTCTTTCTTTTGTTCTCCTCCTCTTGATATTAGTACTGTAATAAGATCTTTTAATCTTAAGTACATTGCCAAATAAATTATTATTATTACAGTTGACTGAGAAAGTTCCAATTATTGTGAACGTCGGAAAATTGACGTGTTGGGGTCAGCTGCAACATTATCACTCAGAGCACCAATATTTTCTTCTGAACGACCGGCACGAGCATACTGACGTCTTTCTCGATCTTGTACTGCACCAGTTTCTTGAATTTGTAGCTCAGTTGGACGATTGTGTCAACCATAAAAATCGCGTAATTTGCGAAATACGTTTCACACAGAACCACCATTTTGATAAAATAATTCAATAATCTCAATACGTGTTGTAATGTATACGACTCCCTTTTTATACTATAAATGGCAATCCATCAGCTGTCAAAATGACATATAATATGGGTGCGTTCGATGTTTGAAGTGTGTTACACAGCCGGGTACTTTTGAAAACTTAATTTGAAAGACCCAGTATAAATGAAAAAGCTTGAGAGCATGATCTGTTTATCTGCGCTGGGGTACACTGTTAGAAAAATGAAATGTTGAAATTGTTGTTCAATAAAATTTATCGTAAAGAAGTAAATTTCATTCCAGGCTTTTTTGATATTCTTTATTTTTGTGAATTTAAATATTTTGAAATTTAAGGAAATTGTTATGATTTTTTTTTTTGTTCATACTGGAAAAAATGTCATGCAATGCAACATAGAACAAACAAAATAACTTAAAAAGGTTAAATAGAACAAAAAAATTAAATATCATATAGACGCTTTTTTAAAACATAGTTAGAAACGCAACCAACAAAATGCTCAGCCATACAGGTTGTTTCCCACTAGGAGGTCAATAGAGCAGGAGGTGATAGTACTCACCTCGACGAACCAAAAATTGCTAGGGGGACGGGGGGCACCTGTTTCCTTTCAAGAGGTATGCTTGTCTAAACTAAAAATTTCGGATTTTTTTACCTTTTTTTTACTTTGACCTCTATTTTTTTTTTTTTCAAAACGGTCGTTAACATAACTTTTTGTTATAAAAACTGTAAACTGTAAACTCTCCTTTTTAATGTGAGCTATTACACCCAATGTGCTATTTGAAGCCCTTTAAGAGTTATTAGCTTTAAACCTATTCTCAAACATATTTTCAAACCTATTCTCAACGATAATTTGTTCCCTTAGCACGTCATTTTAAAAAATATTGTCTAATTTCGGTGTGACCTGTATAGGTTATGAGTTAATAACTGTTTAACGGCAACAGTTAACACATAGGGTGTAATAGATCACCTTACAGATTGTAGACTCTCCTCTTTAAGTTGATAAAAACTGTTAATACATAGAGTGTAATAGCTCTATGTATTAACAGTTTTTATAAAAAAAGTTATGTTAATGATCATTTTGCAAAAATAACAGAGGTTAAATTTAAACAAAAGGGTAAAAAAATCCGAAATTTTTAGACAACAATAATTCTTGATGGGAAAGGGGTATGGGGCTGGATGACCAATCGTTGGAAAGGCCATGAAGTTCTGCATATAATGAGCTCTTATCTGTGACCGTACACCCTCTTAGTATTTAAAATACAGGATGTTTTGTGAAAAAGTATCTTTTTTTGTCAATCACCCTGTAACTCCTAAACGGTTGATATTGCGCCCCCCCCGTGACATACAATTTTTGGTTCATCTAGATGAGTGCTATCACCTCCTGCTCTATTGACCTCCTAGTGGAAAATACCCTGTATAATGCACGCGCGATTAATAAGTTCGTACATGCTAAAGTTAGACCTATAGGAGTTAACATGCAAAAGAGGTACCCATCTCTTTGTTCTGAATAGAACAATGTGATTTGCAATTTGACATCACTTCACCTAGGAGATGGACCCGCTTCTTCATCGCTACTACTTAAAACAGAATCAGAAGTAGAATTATCGTTAGATAAGGAAATAATCAACTTATCTGCTAACTTGTCCAAAAAGGTTTCATATCCAAAATATCCTTCCTCAGCTTTTATAGCATTTTGATAAACGCTTCTCCAGTACTCCCCCGTAATTTTTTCGAATTCTTCCGTTGGTTACTTCTTAACATCATCTAATTTGAAGGTTATATTCCTGAAACCAACCCTGTATATAACCATAACCCTAATTTATTCAACTGGATTTAAATCGGAGTGGTACGGTGGTAGACGTAAAACTTGATCCCCATAACACCGAATCAGATCATCCACTACATATATGCCTTCTTGGAGTACGGTTTTTTTTTTTAATCAAATTATACAACTGAGGCTTGAACATATTTGCCTCAAATTGTATGTTATTTTTCCTTAGCCATTGTTGCATTTCAGCCTTAGTATTGGCAGATGTAACGTAATCTTGTTTAAATTTATTGTGGTATGATTCATTAAGCAATTCCAGTAGTATCAGCTGTACATGTTATACATGCCAGTGGCAGGGACCATATCCCCAGCAGGAAAAATCGGCATGCCTGACTTATATAAGATTTACTGTGAGCATTACCTGGAATTCAATAATTACATGAATATACCTTACGTTGAACTTGTTTAGGAAGGTAGACGTCTTATATTGAAGCATTGTATTTTTGAACATGCTATGTACCTTTCAGGGAATACTTAGAAAAGGTAGAAGTAATAATTTTTGACTTATGCATTCTTTTAGAAGAAGAAGTGGATAATAATCATTTAAATACGAGATACGAATAAGTGAAGGCGTGTTTATTTTCCATATCTTCCTAGGAAAGCAGGAAGAGTTCTTTCCTTTACCTCTCAGTGAAAATAGGAAGAATTACTTTTCTGTAAATTTATAATTATATAAGAAGGCAAAGCAAACTCAAACATATATCATATTTACCTGTTACCTGCAGTACTCTAGTATGTACAGGGTTTTCCAATAAGAGGTGTTATTTTGATATTCAAAGAAAAATGCCATTTTTTGAGATAAATGATCGGATCTTTATTTCATTATAAAGAGGGAGGTATGCCATTAATAATGGAAAATAACATCAGCCAAATGACCACCACGACCACGCCTACAGGACCATATCCTTTTCGTGAAATTTTCCATAACCAAATCGCAAAGTGGCTGCTCTATGTCCTCGATAGCTTAACGAATTCCATCTTTGAGGTCTCGAATCGACGCTGGGCTGTTGGGGTAGACCTTCTCTTTCATGTGGCCCCAAAGGCAGAAGTCGCAAGATGTTAAGTCACAAGATCTCGGTGGCCAATTGTGATCACCTCTTCGAGAGATAACACGGTTCGGAAACTTTTCCCGTAAAAGATCAATGGTTTCGTTGCTTGTATGGCACGTAGCGCCGTCTTGTTGAAAGTAAACGTTGTCCAGATCAATACCATCCAATTCCGGCCATAAAAAATCATTAATCATCTATCGATAGCGCAATCCATTCACCGTAACTGTTGCTCCAGTCTCATTTTCGAAAAAGTAAGGTCCAATGACCCAATGGGACCATAAACCGCACCAAACAGTCACACGTTGCGGATAGAGAGGCTTTTCAACAATAACTCTTGGGTTTTCCGAGCCCCAGATGCGACAATTTTGCTTGTTGACGAAGCCATCGAGGTGGAAATGGGCATCATCACTCGAGATGAGTTTTCTATGGAATTCCGGATCATTTTCATGCATTTCAAGGACCCAATCAGCAAAGACTCGACGGTGTTGATGATCGGCCGGCTTGAGTTCTTGTGTTAACTGAACTTTATAAGCCTTAAGACCCAAATCTTTATGCAAAATACGGTGTAATGACGTTTGTGGAATGCCTAATTCCAAAGAACGACGAGGAATGGACAAACCTGGGTTTTCTTCAACACTTTCGGCTACATCAGCAATATTCTCGGCTGTTCTTGAGCGACGTGCACAGGTTTTATTCTTCACATCACTAACTTGTCCCGACAGCTCTAATTTTTCTACTAATTTCTGTATTGCGGTCCGACAAGGTGCTTCACGACGACCCAAAAATGTTCGAGTTTTACGAACCGTCTCTGCCACATTTTCACCATTTTTATAGTGAATTTTAATAATTTCAATGCGTTGTTGAATCATGTATCGTTCCATTTTTAGTAATGGCGTAGTTTCTACTTGTCGAATGTAAAAAAATGACAGCTCCAAAAGTGACATCTACCGAAATACCGGACTAATTAAAATAACACCTCTTATTGGAAAGCCCTTTACATAATTGTCTACAGAAATATTTCACATACATGAGATTTTAAAAATTAAGCAAACGAAAATGTCCTTCAATTTTACAGTGTATTCATTTCAATATCTCGTTGCTTGTTCGCAAAATTTCAAAGTGGGAGACGACTGGTACCTACTGTGCATCCAGGGAAATTATCATTATGCCCGATATCCGGCCCGCCCACTGACATATATATAAATGGACTGACTGATCTCCTGTTTCATGTGGCACCAATTTTGATTGCAGAAAGTATGCTCTCAATGTCAATGCTACCAACTCTCGTGAACTGGCGCTATAATTAAATTATTTGGAAATTTACTTATATGCATGTCAGTGGGATTTACAGGATTTACCACAAAAGTATTTGTGACTATTTGTATTATTAAATTTTAATTATGAGTCGAAGGAAGTATTTTTTACAAGGCTGTTTTGGTTGCAAACATCGTTGAACCTCAAGCAATTTTGCGCTTCCAATCATTACAGTTCAGTGGAAAAGTATTCTCTCACGGAAAGAGACAGGAATATGAAAGTGGTGCCATTTGCTTTCATGCATTTTTGGTTCAACGAGCAGTCCATTTATATACATGTCAGTGGGCCCGCCCGTAGTTTATTTTGATAAATTTTACAATGGTAGTAAGTCATACAAAATCAGACAAACTAAGAAACATATTAACTCAAATATATGCAATGAAATGGCATATTTTTAATTGTAATTAATGATCTGAGATTTATCCTAACAATTTACAATAAGTTACATACCTACTAGTGGAAATTTCCAAACAGTGACTTCAAATGTTCCTCAGTCAATTTGGATCTGTAAATACTTTTTGTATAATTTATTTTGGAGAATGCTTTCTCATACAGATAAGTAGTAAAATTTCAGCAATGAAGACTACCTAGAATGTACACTACCCTGCAAATCAATCATTTCCATGTGAATTTCTGGGGCGAGGGTTTCTATATCGACGTTGAAATGATTTTGAAAAATCTTGATATCATTTGCAATTGTATCAAATCTGAAAAATGAGACTCAAGATTTATTTTCAAAGCAACCAAAGTGAAATCGACTGGAAAGGGAGTCTCAGTTTTCTGAATAAATGTTTGGCATGTAGGTATCAAAATGCGTGACACATTTATGTTCAATTAAGATTGAAATACTTTGTCGAAAAGTCTTATTATTAGTGTATAAATCAATCAGAAGCTAGTTTCTTCTTGTAATTTTAAATTAAGGTCATTCATATGTTTAGTTAGATATGTATAAAATGATAACTTCCATAACCACTCATTGTTTTGGAACTAGCCATATAACTACACTTTTAATTCAGGAAAATTTCGATTATTGTTCGGAGCTCGAAAAAATGCATCAGAGCTTCGTCGGTAAGCCAGCGTACTGCAGTATAATATGGCTGGCTATTTTCTTCAATCTCTTCAATAAACTCTCAGAATTGAGGATGATTGAGTACATATATTCTGATATAATTAACAGCTAGCCAGGCGCGTATCCAGGCCTGAAGCACAACTAAAATGTTCGAGGGGAGGAAAAAGTTGGAAGAAGTCTCTTTTAAATTTTTTTTTTTTTACTCATATTTACGTTATATCACAAAATCCAATTTTTTGTTTGATTTGGAAAACCTATCGATAATATTATCCACATCAATGTCGATCTCAAGGTGGACATTAAGGACTCTTAGCCAGATACGCCTTCTCGTGCAGAGATTGTAGAAATAGTTGCTGACGCAAGCGATTCTGTCACGGGTGAAGTAATTGACTGAGAGTGAACTTGCACCTTGAGTCACATTTAAAGGAATGGGAGTAGGAGTGCATGATATGTTACTGACTATTTATTCTGATGGGAGCTTAACTGATCTTCCGAAAAAAGTTGTCAATGGTCTTATCAGTCTTCCGCTCTACACTTTGTGAAGTTAAATTAAACAGCACTACTTCAATTAATACGAAAGTACAAGCAAAGCAGCGCCAATTACCGCAGACGAAAGTGAATGAATTTTATTTTTATAGTTTTGCCATAAAAATTCTGTATAAAAATTCTAAAGACAAATGTTCAAGTAAATTTTCAAAAATGTATGATAGCTAACGCTTATAAATATCTTTAGCGACCAAGATCAGCCAAGGCACCTGAATCAATATAACTCTTTGGAACCATGGTCGGGCATCAATAGTGTATGAAAAATCTAAAGAAAATTGAGCACTTGTGCCTTTGTGATCGAAAGAGTGAACCACCAGAATCAATCTACCAATTCGTTCTTAAGAACAATTTGCAAGTATATTTCTAAGAAAACTTTAATGTTTCCCTACAAACGTAAAAAGTTTGAACAACTCAGATTTGAATCAGTGTCACCATGAAAAATCAACAGGGTGGCAAGACGTTGATTGCATGGAACTAGGGTTCTACTGGAAGAACCCTAATTCAAAATTCGTTAAGTCAATTTTTATGCTTCTGTTGCGAGCTTCCCACCAAGTTGTTCTGTCATCATCGATTTTATGTCGGAAAATTAGATAGGTAAAAAAAATTTCTGATCGCTGATCAATTTCTTAGAAACAATAACACTTTTTAAACTCGAAATTGTGTTCTTTTTCATCTATAGGAGTAATCGGTACAACAAAAATATAAAAGCATCATAATAACCAGGCTGCTCAGCATTGCGTGCCTTTTTCTAAACAATCAAAGACTAAAATAAATATTTAGTATTCCAAAATTACGTACCACCCTGTGATAGGTGTGATAAATGACTTTTCGACACTACATGAAACACAAGAAAATTCAAAAAAAAATCGTACGCGCTTCAAAGACGAAGAGCTACAACCGAATGACTATTATACCCACCAGACTCCACTATTACTATTCAAAAGAAGAAAAACAAGTGCCCAATCCAGCGCTAATTGTCGCCGCAGATTGAAAAAGTGCGTTACAGCACCAGCATTAATCGTTGGCGACAACAACACATCGTATCCGTACCATAAGAAAATCGTCCTATTGAACTTTTAAAACTCACTCTACAGTCCAGTACCACATTCAATTCATCGCGAATGTGAGGTGGCGCTTTTGGGGAGGTCATGACCCCTGTGACCCTCCCCCTGTATACGTGCCTGAGCTACAGCTAACAGCTTTAAAACTTCTGACATATCCATGCATTTTCCGCACAAATACTGTTGATGAATGATGCAATGTACAAGTAATGGTTTTGAACCACAGTCATTTTCTATGGCCTTTGATACGAGAGCCAACAACACCTTCATTAGTGATACACTTCAAATTTTTCCATTGAAGATTGTTTTTTTGAATAGCATTTTCAACTCCTTTAACCTTTTCACTACGGAGTTTTTTTTTTTTTATTCAGCAGCAGCTTAAGAAATTTGAGTGAATTATATCAAAATATGAATGAAAAAAAAGGGTTGGTGTAAATGAGAAGTCCTTAGTCCTTAATATTATGCTGGGATAAATAATCCCAATAAAGATTTTCGGTGGGACAACAGGTCCCAATAAGCTGTTTGTGGCCAACGAATCAAACCCAAATTTTTCAAAAATATTATGATATAAGCATTTTTTTTTTTTTTTTTTTACATATTTTCTTTAAAAATTTTTATTTATGAAAGCTGGCAAAACATTTGAAGCATAATGCGTTATTGCATCCAGAGCATACGTATTTGGTCCGTATCTCTCTTTTTTCTGAAGTGCAACATACACATCGACGTCGGGAAGGATGTTCAATTTGTCAATGTTCACCGATATTTAAAACTTCTAATCGGTAATGCTTGGCCGGTCTTTGTTCCCTCAACTATCATAATTTCAGCAAGTGGGACGATAAAGTTAATCATAGGACCTTTGCGAGGTTGACTTTCCGTGTATATAATAAATGCGTTGACGAATGCTACGTTAAACATTTTGAAAAAAACCTTCTTCCACCACTTTTGTGATTTGCCATTTATGTCGTACAGGGCAGATTTTTGATCGGCCAGATCAACGCCCCCTGTCGTGTCCCAATGCAATCACTCAATAAAAACCAACAATTAACCGGACAAAACTTTCTTTACATAAAACACTCGAATTTCTTTGTTATAAATCTTTATTTTACTAATTTCTTTTATTTAACTGACCTATCCTAATAATCTTTAAGTAGTCCGAACCGAAACTTGACACTCTAAAACAAAGTCGCGGCTGAATACTTCACGGCACTCGCCAGACCAGTAATTGGTCTTTTATGGCCCAATATTCGGAAGTAAACTTTACTAACAACGCGAATGTAAACAAACGACAACAACCTTGCCGTTTGTTCTACCGGTTGCAACACCTGAGTCGCTCAGTAGTAAACAATCGCTTTACATAATAATTACTATGCGAGGTTAATTATTATTGTAATCGTCGATTGCTCCACTAAGCGCTCATCGCAGCCAGTTGTTGAGCTAATCAGCAAAATAACCGACAGTTGCAGAACAGTACCATGCGAGGTTACTGTTTAGCAATTCCTAATTATTTCATTAAAATGCACCCTTGGCTGCTGGAAGAATCTTCCGTATATTGGGCCATAACACCCCTATTATACGATTGTAATCAGCAATGGCTAAAGGGCAGTCGACTTCTACTCGTGAACCGTTTTTCTGCTTTCTTTCAACCTTAGTTATTATTGTCGTATGACCAATTTGAAGCAAGAAGAACGCCATCGAACACGGGAGCTTCTTTGCGAGACTTCATATATGTCCCAATTGCAGGAAAGCCAATGGTCCTCAATAATGTCATTTATGTGAAAAATCTATCGAAGGCTACAATAACATCTGGCTCACGAATAGATGCTGTCAACTTGAGAACAACTCGTTCTCCAAGAGTACCAATTTGGTTAGCGGATGTGTCTTTACTAGTGTATTTGTTCAAATCGTATGTGTACCCGGTTTTAGAATAACAACGCAACCATAATTTGACTCCACGTTTGATTGGCTTCAACGGCATGTATTGATTCAAACTAGATCGACCCTTGAATTTCGCCGTGCATTCTTCGATGGATTGCGCGGTACTTTCACTTCGCGCTGCTGGAAATGTTTTCTTCATACAGGCAACAACTTCGGATATCACCGGGCTTATTGCAATCGTTGAAATATAGGTTAGACATCAGTAGAGTAAAGCGATCACGAGAAATGCTCCTTTTTATCAATTCATTACCCATTGATGCATTTTTACTCCAGTAATCAGCCAGTGATGGTGCGTGGTTGTAATGCATTATCAAAGAAACTCCTAAGACAAGGAGAATTTCATACTCGTCGGTAAGAGCTCGATTTGTTGATTTAATCCTATTTAGTTTTTTGAGGCTCTGGTTTGTACACTCTGCAATACGAATACACAAACTTTTTGGAAAAAGTTTCCGTAATACATCGAATTCCGTGGCTCCAAGAGGTAGATCAAGAAGAACTCTAGTAGTTTTCTCCGAAGGAATTTGGAATTTAGGTTCAAAGTTCACGTCGTCAGTGAAATTGGTCCACGCACGTATACCACCTGTTGCCTGATTACCACCCTCGTTAGATGATGGTGTGTCTTGCAATCCAGAATTTTCGTCCGCGGGTTCCTCTTCATCACCTGTTTCCCATTCTAATTCGGAAGATGAATTACTGATAGTCCCTGGTCCCATCGTCATCAGATGGCCTGTAGCTGGATTCTGATGGCTAAAATAGCTATCGCTGTCAGTTAAAAGTTCCATGAGTTTTCTTCTGACAATTTTTTTCTTGCCATCTAAAATAATGAAGATTCGTTGATTGGGATAAATAATCCCGCATAAAACTACAATTGAGATTATATGTCCCATCTTCTCAGAAATCGAAAAAAGCTTACCTTTCAAAATAATAATATACCAAAATAGTACAGTATAAGGATTGTTCACTACTTTTATAACAATTAAAAACTCTAAATATACGAAGCACTCAAAAACTCGGTCTGTTCGCATGTGAATCTGTTGTAAAAGTGACGCAATATTGCATTGCATTGCAAAATGGGATCATGCGGCGATAAGTTTTCTCAGAATAACGGTTTTGTCCTGCACATCAATAGACAAGTCAATTGGGACTTCTGATATAGATATTTTCTTTAATAATATGAAATGTAATGCTTCTTTGAAACGCGCTGGGACATATTGTCCCAGTAGGGGTGAAAGGGTTAAAAATATCTCCTCCAGTGGTCATGCCGCGAATGGTATGAACGTCATGCTCTTCATACACATCATAATTTTTATCTATCCCTCGAATAAGTGTAAATTTTTGTCAGACAATTGAGTTAATATATTTTCAGTAATATCATCTCGAGCCACAGTGTTTGCTGACAAACTAATGTTTTGAAACAAATTAGCTTTTTCTGGACACATTTCTTCTGCTGCTGATGCAATCATGAAATCCATGATTAATTCGCCGTCAATAAATGGTTTTCCATGTTTCGCTATTGAATGAGCCGTGCAGAAACTACTTCTTGTTCAGCATTTACTTTCTTAAATAACATTTGCTGAGATTTTAATCCGCGTTTTAAAGATTCATATTTTTCTAATTGTAGGCTTCCTGTAAATTTGGAATAATTCTGAGAATGTTTAGTCTCATAATGAAGTTTTATATTGTATTCTTTGAGGGTTGATATTGTTTCGTTGCAAATTATATACATTGCCTTATTAGTTAACCCGATCACGAAATATTAATGTCCTCATTGACCTTTAATTATTCTGCTCTCACTATCTATCTTTCGTTTCTTTTCCATATTTATACAAATACACAAAAAAAGCACGTAACTTCAAATGGGGTATTCACTCTTTAATGTATCAGTGTAACCGATGTAAATATACAGCAAGAATTTACAACAAAGAGTGAACACACTCCTTAGCCTTTAGCTTACTTCGAAATGTAATTATGGGAACAGGGTGATAAAATGGCAGACCATAGGAGCTCTCCCCGGCCCCGGAAAAATTGAGAAAATCCTCAAAATTCCCAGGATTCATAGTTATCCTATAAAGAAGAATTGTGAAAATCCGGTTAAAAATAGCTGAGATAAAAACGAAAGTATCTCAATTATTTATGAAAAGAATGGCTTAAATTAAGGAAATGCCGGTTTTTTAAAGCGTTTTTTGACCGTTTTGGTTGTTTCCCAAGTTGTTATTTATACAATTACTACTTAATTATACACTATTTCAGTATAATGTCAGCGGATAAAATGAAGCCTGTTTTGTTGGGAACGGTTATTTGTAACTAGTGTTCAGCTCAGGCTAATAATTTAGGAAAAAAGTTAATAATAGTAGAACAACCTCCTTTTACGGCAATCTTTGCCGCTTTTTGCCGTGACAAAATGTAAAAATTTACAATTTACCTTTACGGAATAACAGTGATTCGGAGGAATTTTTTTGTAATTATGAAAAAGTTTCGTAATCGAATACTTATGCCTATGTTTGAAAAAAAATTAGAAAAATAACTCATATGTAGTAATGGCGTATATGGGACCCAGATGGGGAAAAACAGTGAACTTCGGGAGTAACAGCTCAGTGTGGAAATATCTCGAATTGAAAATAAAAACCTTCTAATAGATAGAAAATTTTATTACGTTTAATTTAGATGCAACATTTTTTCTCTAGGGGCATCCCTTATAATGCAGGGTCCGATAAAGTAAAAAAGTGGTTTTCAGTTAAAACGTAATCAAGTTTTAGAGGGTTGAAAAAATATACTATGTAATATACCGGATTGAAATTTAAAAACGCCATTCGATAGAGCTCAGCTTTAAATATACGCCCCACATGTCATATTTGGGGTTTGAGGAGCGTGGGGGTAACAACCCCGCACCCCAAAATAGCACCACTCGAAACTTTTTTTTCGATAAGTTTAATCGTCTTGTCGAACTAAATACGAATATCAAGTTCGTTTCTTGAACGGTCCGCTCCTTATCCCGCAAGAAAAGTTCAAATTTTGAAAATAATTAAAGCTAATTTCTGAACTTCAAATACTATTATTAAGTAATTTAAGGCGGAAAAAGAAAATCGATTGCACCAATTTGTTTTCCGGTGATGTTTTATAAAGTTTTCCAGAAAGTTTCATGCTCTTTGATACTGATGTTTTGGGCTCACAAATTTGCAATACCTTTTTTTGTGGGGGAAAACCATGATGTGGGTAGATGTAAATTGAACACCCTGCTAAATCAACCGAGTACCACCTAGAAAAAATACGAGTGCACCAGTCGATAGTCCTCAAAAGGATCTTTCATTTGGCACACTGGAAATTTTCCTAGGACACCCCTCCCCAGCTGCACCCGCTGACATTTGACGTTCAATCTCAGTTCCTAAGTACAACTATACAACCCGGTTTACACTGCTAATTTGTGAATGTAAAAATACAAGACCCTTGTATTGCATTTTGTATGCATAAGCCTTGTATGACTTTACTGGGTTGTAATCAAATACATCTTTTACAACGATACACTCTTTGATACAACATTGCGTGAATACCCCTCAAAAACTAAAATCACAAAATACACTAGCTTACTTTTTAGAAAGCACTTGTCGCTACAAATTCAAACTTTTGAACTGTCCAACTCTTTTTAGGGCTCCGTACCCAAAGGGTAACAACGGGAACCCTATTACTTAGACTTCGCTGTCTGTCCGTCATCAGGTTGTATCTCATGAACCGTAATAGGTAGACAGTTGAAATTTTCACAGAGTATGTATTTCTATTGCCGCTATAACAACAAATAATAAAAATGAAATTAAATTAAAAAGTTAAAGGGGCCCCCATAGAAGAAACGTGATTTTCTCGGCGTTTTTTTCCTCGTTTTGTTCTCATTCATTATTATTATAATAAGTATAGGCATTTTTTTTTTCCGAATAACTGCATTATTTTTTCAAATGACGCCTATTCTCATTTGAAAAAATAAATAAAAAGTACGTAGGGTTAAATTTTGTACGATGGTACTGAGCCCTTCGTGCGCGAGTCCGACTCACACTTGGCCAATTTTTTTTGGTTTGTTTTCATCGATGCTCAAGAATACTTGAGTCTTCCTGACAAGCAATTACGCAGTGCAGGATTTTTTCATAACATTCAGTAGCTCTATTACTCGCTAAAAGAAGGGGGTGGTAAACTCGCCAGTCGCAGGTGCCAAACCGGTGTAATTCAAAACTGCAGCATGTTGGTATGATGAGCTAGCTAGATAGGTCTTGGCCCCTAGGACTTAGTGGAGGAATCAGTATCGCCCTTAGACTAAAAAGTTTGTAGACCCCCGATCTAGAATATCATAACTCATAAAAATTCTAACTTTTTTACTTTTTTTATTTTCATTTGAGATAGTTCTATGTGTACCTGCATAAATATTATTTTCTCTGCTTTTTGATATGTTTAAGGAAGCTTATGCATTCCAGTAATTCATCAAGATGACGATATCTCCTCCAGCAATGATATCGACTACCTCGACTTTAGTTCTACCGTCTTTTGTTTTATTTCTTTGAAATTGATGACCAATTAATTAGAATAAACTGGCTTCTTTTATGAGAATTTTATCATAACCATATCTGTAAAATTGTTCTATACAATCAGGTCGTAACAAGCTTTCCATACCTACCAAACTCATGTGGTTTTCACTGACATTTAGTTTCGCTAAGTCCCATAACTGTGATTTTTATTGGTTCATTTCTCATCCTATTTCCTACTCAACAACAGTGTTCTCTTAATTGGCAAAATCGTATCCATTAGCACATTCAGAATCCACCACGATTAAAGCCAGGCAGTATTGTAGTAAGGTCACATTTCCCCTAAGCCTAGAAGAATGTCCGTAAATATACTCCTTCGTCTTCTATTATTGAAAGGCCTTTTATATTATATCGTTAAAGGTGTTGTTAACTTTTTCTTTTTCTAGAGCAGTTTGTCGGATAGTAATGGTCCAAAGCAGTTTTATAGCATTTTACATTTCCCAGAATATATAGCAGCGGATCCAGCTAAGGGACGCCCTTTCTTTTTTTTTTACCAAAATGTTAGATAAGTAATTTTGGCAAGCCAAAGACAGCAAAATTTTCTGGTCCATGGTCAAAACCATCAGAAACAACTTCACCAATTCCTCTATACCTTTACCACTTAATAATGGTGAAGTGGTTGTTGACTCCCTGGATAAAGCTAATATTTTCGCTACTAGATTCGCTAAATTCCCCTCTTTCGCACACTTCAGAGACACCTATCTTGCATCTCCCACAAGGGCAAATACACATCCCATCCCTACCAGATATGTATTTAAGGTGCCTAAGGAGATCACCATCTCCAAACCCGCAGGTGTCCTGATGGTTTCTCGCCCCCTCTTAATTTAATTAAAAGCTAAGCCTCATCTTTGCCTAAAGCTCTGCGCAAACTATTCTACTTGTATTATTGGACAAGAAAATTTCCAGCTGATTGGAAACTAGGTCATGCTCAGCCTATTGCCAAGAAAAAACCAATTGCATTCACTTCGATTCTTTCAAAGGTTTTTGAATCTATCATTAATTCCAAATTAATGAGGTATCTAGAAACAAATCAATTCATCAACGATCGTCAATCTGTTTTTTGGCCTGGACGCTCATCTGGAGACTTCATGACTTTTCTGATGGAATATTAGAACCGTACTCTTAGCAATTCTGATGAGTCCAAAATCATTGATCTAGATATTTCAAGGGCCTTGATAAAGTCTGGCATCCAACCATTTTAGCCAAAATTAAAGAACTTAGTCTCTCCTCTCATCTTCTATTATGGATTGAAAGTTTTTGCTCTGGTCGCCTAATACAGGTTGTAGTAGATATCGTTTGATCAGAACCTCTCCGCGATGACAGTACCCTTGATTTTGCTTACTCCTTTAACACTCTTCCGGAGTATAGAGGGAATGCCACATCTGTCAAAGGAGATTGCATGATTAAATCATTGAATAACAAGCTTAATAATATCCTCGCTTGGGGCAAATCGAATCACGTCTAAGTCCTAAAGTTATCTCATCTCTTTACAGCAAGATCATAATTTTTCCATTCCCAGTTCTTTTGATTGAGAATTAACTTACGATACACCGTCTTTATGTATTCTTGCGAGTAACACTTCCAGTAAGTTATGCTGGATAGATCACATCTTTTCTATTACCAAAGATTTCTCAAAAGGCGTAAGAAATATTTCAGCCTATATCTGGGCCGGGGCTCGTCGCACAGTCTTAGCTTCATTGAATATTGTCCAAAAGAGAGCCTTCAAGCTCATTACCTATGTGGCATAAGCTTGTCATATGGACTCACTCGCAATGTTGAATGCATTTCGCTCCTTTATTGCTACATGCATGGTCAATGTTCTGATGAAATATCTAGTCTGATCCCTTGTACAATGATTCGTGCGCGCAATATACGTACTGCTTACCTTGCAATTAGTTTCGGTCATACAGTAAAATTTCGTGATGCTTTTTATTCCGAACTCTACGAATGTGGAACAGTCTACCATCTTCTGTCCGCCATACATTCTGCGAAAGTTTATCCTCTGAGATTTCCTCTGAGCTTGGCTTAATAAAATGAAAAAATATTCAAACTTTCTTAACTTTTCCATGAAGTTATATACGTGCAAGGTATGAATTGCATCTGTTCTGTGATTGCTGTTAAACAGACGTAAAGTACGTAGCGCTTTAATTCCTGTATTATGCAAAGTTACAATTATGATGAACTCGTGAGAATGAACAAAATATATACTTATCTCTATTTTTACTAAATAAAATTGGTGGTTTGGAAGTTTTAAACTTCCACCATTTACAAACCAAAACAAAATAAATAATTTAACACCTAATTTGACTTTTGCGAGTTGCAAAAGTTGAACGTTGAACAACTTACTTCGTTGCGAGTGGTAGCCATTCGCTTATCTGTTCGACCCGTATATTTTAAATGATAAATTTTGTGCATTTGATATTTGCGCGAATGATGGAGATTGTCTCCGATCTTTTGATCTCTTTCCAGCATATTCTGTTTTTAAACAATATTTAAGCCCCCCCCCCCCCCCTCCCCCTTCCTCATAAAAATTCTGGTTTCGCCCCTGGAATATGTGAAAAATCTGACTTTTTGTGTGGCAACCTTGCACAGAAATTACCTCTACTATTTTGATGAGAAAGTCGCTTACATACATAATATCAGGCTCTCAAGTTATAGCGTGGATAGAAGAATAGTCGCAAATTTAGTACACCCTTTGATATTGTAATTCCCAATTACTTCGACCCTTTCTAAAAGCTTCTGTATTTTTCCGCTACATTATACAAAGCTTTTAGAATTAATTTTATCCTGTAATTTGCTAAATAAGCAAATTGAATGAACTTAGTTGAATATTACACATTGATTAATTACGTATCTACATTAATTTGAGATGTCCCCTTTAGGCGTCGATAATACCCATAATTTTACAATTATATCCTACATATAATAATTAATCCCAAATAATTGCTCATTTTAGCAGTTATCGTCGCACACCAAAGCGTAACATAGAGTCAATGAAAACACATTTTCAGCCCCCTTTATAACTGCATCATTTAGTGTTACTTTAAAACTATTAATAACACAAAAATAATTAAATTTTTAATTTATTCGCAACATGTTTCATATTTCATCAATTTCGCAGTCGAATGATTTATGATGATTATTGGTTTGTTTTAGTTTTCATTATTTGCATTCAACCTCTGTTGGAGATCTAAATTTATACTCCAGATAAAATTGCTATTCTAAAAATATGCGATTTCCGACATTGGAATGCTCTCAGAAGTGAAAAATATGAAAAGTAATCAAAAACTACTTAAGAAAGAAACGAATAAAAAAAATAAAAGTATCAATAATTCGTAAATAAATCCAAAACATCGGCGGCCATTACTTTTGTTAGAGTTATTTAAAATTATTTAAGTTTCCTGTGAAATCGAAAGAGTTTTTAATGACTAAGCTGGTTCATGGAAATTCAATTTCATTTGAATCTAGAAAACGTCCATAGATAGACATGGCGCTTTATGTGGTTGCAAATTATCAAATTGCAATAATCCCAATCTTCTCAAAAATATTAAAAGAAATCCTGAAAAATTAAGTTCCGGTTTTCAGGTTTATATCCACAAAAGCATAGCAATGGATGATTTTTATTAATTTACAATAAATTTTTTACCGTTAATTAGTAACCCTTCAGATCCGGATTAGAAAAAAATAAAGCAGCTAATTCTATATAAAATTGGCCATTGGGGATTTATTTTTTTTACAATTCATTGAATGTAATGGGAATAGCGTCCAGTAGTTCAGCAAGCTTGAGCAGATCATGACTCCCGCTCCTGCACCAAACATAAGTTCTTCTATCAGTTCTCCACAGTTCTTGAAGTTCTCTAGAATTATTAAAGCTTTCTGATCGTAGGTTTTAGCTCCCTCATTTTGTCTTCTGCTTTAATGAAATAGGCTCTAATTATTACCTAAAATTGTTGAATTATTCTTTCGTTAATGTCATCGACCAGCTATATAGTATAACGTTGGCCCAATCTTACTGCATTGCTATTAGATATAGTATATTAAGAGTTGCTTTCTACCACAGTATATTTGTTATAGTAGAAGTGCTGCCAAATGAGTGTGAGCCTGCTATAATGGGATTATATCTACTATTTCAACTACTACTACATACGAGTTTAATTCAAACATCCTGATATGAGTATGAATCGAAAGTTCAGCTTATCAAAAGATTTAATATGGGCGGAAACTTTTCTGTACTTCATAAATATATCTTAACTTGTTTGTACAGGTTGAGGCATTCTCCCCACCTAACCACCATTTCTGTTTTTAAAAATATTCGAATGTGCTACACGGTGCAACATGCTTCGTTGGCACAAACTGACGGATGATGAGTGCACACCGCTTAAGCTCACTTAACGATTGTGCTACCACTCTGGTCAGACTGCGTGAATAAAGCCTTGCTGGGACAAAGCACAAAAATCCCAGGTCGAAAAAAGAAGAAGATTTGGAAGCAGAAGTTTTTGCTAAAGTAGATCAAAGGAAATCAAAGAATTTAAGAGTAATCGGCGAAAGAGAAAAGTGAAAATAAAACGCCGACTCTTCCACAAATGGAGAAAATTAAAAAGATTGGGAAGCGAAATGAAGCGAAAACCGCAGGAAGATAAATTTTGGAAAAGAAGGGGTGCTTCCGTAAAAGCGACAAAATAACACAGAAAGGTGCAGTCACTGACTTATAACCACTGACTTATAACAACGGACTGAGCGATTTGCTATTTCATGTGGCACAAAAAATATTGTGTTTCTATATATCACCGTTAGAGCACCCTTTAAAACGATTACATATAAAACATGTAAAACTCAACCAATCAGATGAAATTTTACACCCGAAAATCGAATTAAATTAAAAAAATGTATTTTCTTGTGTCCAAGTGATATTTTAATCGCTTATAAGGAATTAAACTCATTTCGACTTTAATTTTCAAAAGTTATTCTTAACTGAATCCTGCTTATGGGCAAGGGAGACGGAGCATGGTAAACACTATCTTTACCTTATTCCTTCTGAGGTGATTGCATCTGTAGCCAACATAAAAACATCAAATGGCATAAGCAAATGTTCCAGAATGCAATATTTTCTGTTGGTAGCTCCAACTCTGCCATAGGGCGAAAAAGAGAACTGTAAAACTTGTGCCATGCTTTCCTATAGGAAAATGGGTGCAGTATACACCCATCAAATGGAGAGAAATATTTTCTCGGTCGAAAAAATAAAAAAAAGGGGAAAAAGGAAAAGTTAAGTTCATCACCAGATTTGATCAAAAATAATCTACTGCCCTAGGGGTAGCCCAGTATTGGAAAAGAGCAGGCTGGCAACTTCGCATAGTAAAACATCCGCTGTTCAGCAGCAGCCATACAAGATAGGTGTTCCACCAAGAGTGCTCGTAAATGAGTCTTCTAGTTAACAGGGACATGAGTTACGTAAATAGAGAACGGCAGCCGCACCAGTTTCACCTTAATTCAGCAGTACACATTTGATGCACGTAGGGTCAATTAAGATAAATTCCGCTTTAGTTATTTATATACTTGAGCTCTACCAAATTCTTTCAAAAAACTTTCAATTGCAATCAATCAAATTCAGTTGTGAATTATAAAAGGGAAAACTAACCTAAGCAGGAAGCTGACATATGAAACAAGTTCAAATGGTCCTCGTTAAGCCGAAATATTCAGGGTAGGAAACAGGAATGAGTTTCGATCTACATATATATCTTATTCACAGCACTAAGGCTAACATCCAGGAGGCCTCTTCGATGGAGCACCTTCATTACATAATGCGCTGCAAGTACTAATTTTTTCTTTCAAGACCATCATAGATAAATTTAAACGTCAATTAAGTTGGGACCGCCATTTCATGGTAGAAAAGTTTTCAATACGTCAAAATTTAGGGCTCAATTAGGGCTAATTTAATGCCACTTCCCCGAATTTAATGCTCTAGTACTTTTAAAAAAAAGCCATGGATAATCCAACTTTATTAAAATTTAGGACCACCAACTTTAAACTGGAAAACGTTTTTTAAGACCCAAAAAAACCGTAGGTTTTAATGGCCGTTGATTTGGCCAACCATGGTTAGAATTTTAAACTCTTATGATACACGATAATTTAGAACAAATAAATTTAGTTTACACTGACCACTGTGTAAAGCTACAAAAACTTAATAAATTGCAGAGAATAAATGTAATTAGTATCTCCACATAAATATAACGTAAATTCTTTTGTAATTTGACAAATAGCGAAAAGCGTTTATCAGGGTTCAAAAACTAATATTCCACATGTTTTACGTTACGAAACTCAGCAGCACAATGGAGTATACTCATAGAGAAAACAGGAAGTGTGGTCACCCAAATTTAGCGTAGTGAAATTATATTTGTGTTTAAGGCATTGAATGTCAATTTCTAAGCTGGACACCAATTTAGCATCTACATTTCGGTGTTGCACTCAGCTATAGTTAACCGCTAATTCATGGTTTCTTAGTTGGTTTGTTGGAGATTAGGCATAATAAATACTACAGAAAAGCAGTCTGTACATTTCTGTGGATAACGCCTTACTAACCTTTATCAGTTCGGAAAAGATTAGAGTATTCAACTGTTTTCCAGTATTATTTGTTGATCAAAGATTTAATCCGACTGAAAAACACAGTATTATTAAAATGTTGTAGGTTAACATCGATGGAACATTTTGTTTTTTAAACTTTTACTTTTATGGTTTCTTGGCGTCAATTGATTTGTTACTTTCGGAGAAAACACATTTAATTGGCCCTAATTAAGCCCTAAAATATCATGTAGTGCACACTATTGTAACAATACTATTTAACCTATTCTCAGTAGTGGTGGTCCTAACTTTTAATAAAGTTGGATTATCCATGGAATTTTTTAAAAGTACTAGAGCATTAAATTCGGGGAAGTGGCATTAAATTAGCCCTAATTGAGCCCTAAATTTTGACGTATTCAAAACTTTTCTACCATGAAATGGCGGTCCCAACTTAATTGACGTTAAATTTAAAGAGATTTATCTAGCGTATCGAATATAGTGAAATAGGAAAATTTTTGCTTTAAAACTAAAAATGGGGCGTCGGTAATTGAGATACCGATTATAGAGTTTTTTTTTTAATGAAAGCTTTTTTTTTTGTAAAAAGGAATTGACATATCTGTTGAACTTGGGCCTTGGATTAGTTCTCTCTTCAGGCACATTTGTAGATGATTCCTTTTTATCCCTTAAGGATTTATCCAGTAGTTCGGAAATATACACCTTGGGTCACCAGCTTTAAGTTTCTGCTAAAAGAAATTGTTTGTTTTATTTCAACAAGTAACGTAGGCCTTAGTAGCCAAAAGCAGACGAACTTGACTTTCTGTTGTCAAAATTTTAATGTATTCATTAGACATTGTCGAAAATAGGCATTAACAAATATTTGTATTCAGTGGACATCGACCAGTAAAACTACAGGGTAGAAAATCACTGATGGCTTAAATTTTCTTCTTTACTCCTTCACTCTCCTGAAGCCCTCGCATGATGAAGGTTAACTATGTCCGCTACTCCGCTCTCATTGCAGGTTATATTTACGAACAGTGTAAAATATTTCCTACAGTGTCATTGGGTGGACGGGACACGGCTTGAAGACACTACATCTATGTCTTCGATATAAGTAAAGGTATGTGGTGTAAGGGTCCCTTCAGGACCGTATGGTGTGCTTGGTTTTTTCCGAAGGCACGAGTTTTTTTTGTATGTGGACTGTAAAAGTGGCAGGATTTGGGTAACCCACCCCACTAACTCTCCCGCAATAACCAAGATGCTAGCCTGCCGCCCTGTGTAAACGCCGCTCACAGAGTGAGCGTCAGCTCAAGCTGACAGACTGGACTTCACGTTCAAGCGTGCACACTACTATGCTACCATAAGTTAAGTTAATTAATATTTATTAGCATTAGCATTGTCTCTTAAACAAAAAATTTGTGCTGAACGAGCAGGTCAATGAATGTGGCAAAACGTTCAAATACACGTCCTGGAAAAACATCTAAAATTAACTACTTTATGAATAATTATTGCCCTTTCTTATAAATGTATCTATAAAAAAATATTAATGAATTCAGAAGAATGTCATGAAGTCAAGATAATTATGGATTATAAATTTTGCTATTTTAGCACATTTTCCCCCTAATTCTACTTAATAGACAAGAGCCTGTTATCGTCTTAACTGAGCTGTCAAAGCCAGATAGCGGAAATTAGTATTCTGCGGAAAGAGTTAAGAGATGTCAGACGTCAGATGATCTGTTTACTTTTGTGGAGAATTTTTTTAATTTGATAGCTGTCAAATATTTCTTAACATGAGAGCTCCTCACCGAGATACGCGATTTATCGTGATAGTCGCTGAAATTATTTTGATTCTAATACCGAAATTTTGGATAAAAATGCTGTAAAGTAAGTAAATATTTACATAATCCGTAAATATTACATAAATAATGTACAAGTTTGTGAAATAAGAAATACTTATACAATATGAGTCGTGCACAGAGGATAGTTCTGAGGAATATGAGGGACTATTTGGAACGACCGGGCAGTGATGCCAACTTAGGGATTTTCTCCCTAGATATAGGGATAATTTTTGGTTTTGGGGGTTTAGGAATAAAAGTTTCAAAAGTGACGATATCTAGGGATATTTTGTGCTCTAAAACTTATTATTAATTTATTTGCTCCAAGCTACAGAGAACTTCTGCAAATTGAAGAAACACTAGCAGAGAACGAGAATCACTGGAGTGAACTATTAATTTTACTCTTCTGTTTTATAATGAAAATTTGCACTTTGAAACATGCATAGTTCAGATTATTCGTTTTTTTTAAATGGTGTTATGGCTAATAGAGCTCTCTATTTCTAGTGTTTCAAGTTCAGTACGACAGCTAGATATACTAAAAAAGAAACAAAAATATAGAAATGATCTTTGCGAAAAGCTGTGTGATATTTTTATTGCGTCTTAACTTTTACTTTTTATAAAAGTCCATTTAAAGATTGGATTGAAAAAGGGAAAAATTATTTGACATGTTTTGACATGTTAAAGCAATATAACAATATTTTTCTGGTGCGCATCAGCATAATGCACAATTCGCTGAAGCTGAAGTAAAATTGGCTAACTTTTTTGCGCAGGATAATGTATCATTTAACACTTGTTGATCATTTATCAGCCTTATCAATGGAAATATTCTCTGATTCTCGTAAAAAATATGCAGTTTGGTCAGACGAAAACTACCAACAATAGCACAAACAACTTGCTCCAGGAAAATGTTCACCTTTGACTTTTACTTAAATGATATTGCTAATTAGTTTTGTGTAGGAAAAATTTTCGCATTAAATTTTTATGCTCATCTGTTACTGTAAAATTATTGCAACAATTATTAATTGAATATCTCAAAACAGCTTGTTACTATATTATTTTTATTTTTGTCTTTACATCAGTTAAACAGAAAATATACGCCGCTTCGATTAAGCATTTGAATTAGGTAGACTTAAACAAAGTCTGGCTAAATTCAGGATATTTTTGAATTTGTATTCCACCTAGCAAAACCTATGCAAAAAGTGCCAAAATTCTAAAATATTCATATTTCCAAATATTTTCCTGTGTTATATCAAACGCATAGGCGATTGTTTATTTTATCTTTGAAGATTTATTCTTTGTTCTTGTTCTTTTAAATAATATATAAATAAATAAAATTTATTTATAAAACTACAAAATAATACTGTGGTTTTATATTTTAGAGTTAAGCAAATTATTTAGGGAATTCTAGGGATTTTTTCTATCGAAACACAGGGATTTTCCTAAGCATCTGGTTGGCATCACTGCGACCGGGCCAATACAGTAAGAGGAAACATCGGTTTCTAGCACTAAGAGCAAGTCTGGGTCGTAAAGGGCTAAACATACATCAGACTGTATTATTTGCTTATAAAAGTATATTGTAATCGCTTAGTCTTTTAAGCACATATACTGTGAAAGCGGTCAGTCCTAGGTATTTTTATTATACAGAAAAGTTCATCAGAATATAAAATCCTATAAAATTGGATATAATTATTCTTGCTGTTCGACGAACAGTTCTAGAAATATATGCGAAAAGTCACTTTAACAATCAAACTTGCACAGAGATGTGAATTGAAATTACATACGGGCATTCATCTAGGGTATCGTAAGATTTGGTCTTAGATCGATTCGAGATTTTTTCCATGTTTCTTTCTCTTTTTCAATTGTTTCTCTACCTTTTTTCTTACCATTGTTTCTGTTTTTTTTTTTTTTTTGTTCTTAAAATCTATTCTCGTAAACAAGTAATTAATTTTAGTATAGTTGTTTTCCCACAGCTAATGTCAATTCGACTGATTGACAAATACAAATAGACTGCGTTCGCAAAGTACAGTTTAATGAAATCTGTCAATTCCTATAATTGACTTTCGAAAGAAAACTGCAATTGCAAACGAGAATCCATGTATGCTGAAAGAAAATATTCTGGTGGAGTGTAGCGGTTAAATAAAAAAGGATAATTTGTCACTCTATTATTCAATTAATTATTTATTGCCACAAATAATACTAATAACTAAACAAATGTTAAGTTTATGAGAAATTAATTACGTGCAAAATTATATCACTATGACAAAATTACTTCCCTCAACTTAGACGTACAAGCTTGGAAACTTCACTTAAAATTCACTGATTCACTGTATGTTTTATGTATTTAGTAATTAAAGAAAAATTCAAATGTACAAAAATTATATTTTTTACTCGAATCTATCTCTTTCTTTTCAATAATAATAACTCAAAAAAATTATGCTTTTCACAATTGCATATCTAAATAAATTTTTCTTTCTGATTCTTAACTAATATATTTACTAATAGCTGAAAGTAAATAATTATTAGAACTCAAAGTAGATCCAATTTCTGAATTATTATGTTGTGCAAAAACTGACCAAATGGCATATGTTTCACACGATAAATAATTGTTAGAAATGTCGATTTATTTGAGTGAATTAGTTAAAATGGCTGAAAGGACAAGATTAAGAATAGAAATTTCAATCGTTCTTGTTAAATTCATACATGTGTGTATAACCAACACCTGGCATGCAAACACAATGAAATTTAACCCAAATTGAAAATAATACCTGATATGCAAATTTACCTTTAATTTAATTTAGATTTGTCACTATTAAATTTAACCAGTAAATTCACTTGAACTCTTGCTGCTGCTGCTTTTCCTTGAACAAAACTTTGACAATTCGATTGTTGAAAAAAATTACTAAATTTTTGCTGAACTTTCTATTTCCTTTTTCCTGATGACGATTTGAACTATTTGAACTGTTTGAACTATTTAACTATTTGCAAATTGTGGGAGGAATGCTACTGCATGTGCTCGCACTTTGACAACTTTGAAAATAAGAAGGCAGAATGAAGAATGAACCCCCTTTTTATAGAGAATTTTGTTCCGATTTCATATCCATAAAAATGAATTATGCAAATTTTAGGCTTAATTTGACTACAATATGTAAATTTGTTGTAGTCATTTGATGTCAAATTACAAATTGCATTTTTTGACATCTTTCCCATAGAAATCCCTTTTAATTTCACGTAATTATGATAAGTTTTCCGAATCTGTGCTATAACTTATCGATACGCCATCTTTTAGTTCGATTTACAAAATTCCTCTCATAATTCATTTTCGTTCATCTTTATTCGTGTCCCTTTCACACCTTTGTGTCTCTTTCGCACTTATTGGTGCAAAGGGAAATTCGAAAATTCGCGAATATTCCGTAAACCGTGAAAAATTACGCGACGCGAACGCGCCCATTCGATTCTGCGTCTCTTTTCACCCCGGGGTGATATGTCAAACATCGCGAGAGTATGAAGTTCGCCGGTTTATTTATGTGCGAAGTGTCAGTCGCGCGCGAGTTTGTTATTTTTGTTAATTTGTGCAACAAAAGTGATTTAATGTTGTTAAAAGGTGCTCATCGTGGGATTCTGGTGTTATTGCATAGGTTTGTATAAAAATTTGTTAAATTTACATGTAGGTTTTATGTAAATTTCCACCTTTTTCCAATACCGTGTTTACCTGTCAAGGTGAGTTTTTGTTTTGTAAAATTCTCATCTCAGGTATTCACGAATCTATTGAGAAGATGTTTATTGTGTGCCCTGGCATGGGAATTAACATATTCTTTATGTTTTAAGTGTTGTAATAAAAATTTTATTTAGTTTTGCATGTTTTGTTATTGTTTGTATGTGCTTTGCATAACATAGCTTTCTTGTGACTTTACTTCTTTATTTTAATTTAGTTCAATTTTTTTTACTTCATTTTTTTTTGTTTATTTCAGGTCGTCGTGGGACCTTTGCATCTGTTGAGACGCCAGATGCTGGTAAGATATTTTTTTGTTTTTACATTAACTTGATTTTTCTCGTTGTAGGTTGGTCGAACAATAGTTATATTTAAACGAACAAGACTTAATAAAATTTATCTTCATTGTAAGGTACAAGTTTCGTTCAGATCGGTTAAGAATACATGTAATATTGTCACATGTCACATTGTCTTTTTTAAAGTGAAAGTGGCTATTTTGCTTTGTTTTGATTTGACTGCAATTAATATTGAAATTATGTTTTTTGTTTTGTATTTAAATTGAGAAAATTCCCAATGTATTTAAATCTAATATTTTCAATTTTAGGTCCTTGCGGCTTGAACTTACGTATACAGCACAAAATTACGCGGGGACATCCCATTCTTGTCCCACAAATCTCATAGCTTTCCCGGAATAACCAGGAAGTATTTAGTATGTAGGTACTTAAGATCTTATTTCTAGGAATTATTAGAAATTTCCTATAAGTTCTTTCCTATGATATAGCACAACTACTCTCAGTATTTTATAGACAAATACATACGGAATGCGCAGGACAATTTTGGAACAAACATGGGAAAGTCGTTTTTCCACCTTCCACAAATTATTTCGGAATGTTCTCTGATTCTCGTGGTTCACGTGGTTATCTGGTGAAAGCACTAATCTGTTGCTTGGTGTCATTTCGTGTATCGTTTTTGAAGAACAAAAACAGAACAACAAAATAAATATTGAAAGACCCATATGAGAAGTGCTTTGTTTAAGCCAGCTATATTAGAATTCTATTCGCTTCTGCAATTTGTTCTTGTTTTAGCAAAGTTTATTACTTGTACATTTCAGAACGTGATTTTTTTAGTAAGGAATTCAATTTGCCTGTGTTAAAAATATTGAATTTATTTTTGTGGAATTGCATACACATTTGACATTTTTTTTTTTTTATAAAAATGCCTACCCATAAAAAAATTCTACAATCCTAGAAAATCTTAAAACAATATCCTCAGATATTCCCCCATACATGCTGCCAACAAACTAGGATATCCGTAAGATGTCCTAGGTACGCTTACAGGGGGAGTTTCACATTATTGAATGCATTCTAAATCTTGAGATGGGTGAATACATTCCGTATTCCTACAGCAGATCTCAACAACAGCAAAAACGCTCTTGATTTAACGATAAGTGCAACCAAGCAATAAAAGCGAAAGAGTATGCCTTTCTAGCATCCATGTACAGAATTGAAACAAGTCTGCACGGAACACCTGTAAGTCCATTATCCAGAGAGAAAAATTTCTTTTTGACCACAGTATCAGACAAAGAATCTTGGCTAGCCGCAAAGGCAGCAAAGGTTTCTGGTCTCTGGTCAAAACCATCAGGAACAACTTCAGCAGTTGCTCTATACCTTCACTATTTAACAATGGTGAAGTGATTGTGGACTGCCTGGATAAACCTAATTCGGATGCTAGATCAGCTTCAAATTCTCGTCTTCCACCCACTTCACAGACATATGTTTTGCATATTCCGTGTGGGTGTGTACAAGGGCCAATACATATGTGTTTAAGGTCCTTAAAGAGAACGTCTCCAAAGTCGCAGGCCCTGATGATTTTTCGCCTCTATTAATTAAAAGCTGTGCTTCATCCTTCGCTAAACCTCTGCGCAAACTATTCTACTTGTCTTATTCGACAAGAAAATATTCAACTGCTTGGAAACTAGCTCACGTTCAGCCTATTCCCAAAAAAGGAAAGGGTAGCGATCCCTCAAATTATCGACAAATTACAATCACTTCGATTCTTTCAAATGTTTTTGCATCTATCATTTATTCCAAGTTAATGAAGTATCTAGAAACTAATCATCTCATCAACGATTGCCAATATGGCTGGACGCTCATCTGGAGACTTGCTGACTTTTCTTGCGCAACGTTGAAACCGTATTCTTCAAAATGTTGGTGAGTCCAAAATCGTTGCCCTAAATATTTCAAAGGCCCTTGATAGAGTCTGGTATCCAGCCCTTTTAGCTAAACTTAAAACATTGGTCCCTCCCCTCCTCTTCTATTGTGGATTGAAAGTTTCCTATCTAGTCGCCAAATACGTGTTGTATTAGATGACGTTACATCTGAACCTCATCCCTTAAATGGCGGTATGCCTCAAGGCTCTATTATCTCTCCAACTCTCTTCATAATTTTCATTAATAATCTGGTTTCTCTTACTTTCAATTACATCCAAAGTTTCGCTGATGACAGTACCCTTGATTTCGCTTACTCCGTTGACACTCTTGCGGACTCCAAAAACGAGAGTGCATAATTAGATCATTGAATAACGATCTTAACAATATCCTCGATTGGGGCAAAGCGAATCGTGTTGAATTGAATGCTTCTAAGACGCAAAGCCGTCTCATCTCATTAAAACAAGGCCATAACTTAACCCACTCCCGTTTCTTTTGATGGAGCATTAATTTGTGATTCATCATCAGTAGTAAGCATTCTTGGCACATTAATATTTCCAGTAAGCTAAACAGGACAGATCACATTTTTTCTATTTCCAAAGAAGCATCGAAATGTCTTGAATTTCTGAAAAGGTGTAAGAAATATTGCAGTCTATCGGATATAGCGTTCCCCTACAAGTCATACATCAGATCTAGAATGGAGTATAATTCCCATATATGAGCTGGAGCTGGTCGCATAGCCTTAGCTTCATTGGATATTGTCCAAAAGAGAGCCTTCAAGCTCATTGACGATTTAACAATTACTTGTCATATCGACTCACTCAAGCACCGCTGCAATGTTGGATGCCTTTCGCTCCTTTATCGCTACATGCCTGGTTAATGTTCTGATGAAATATCTAGTCTAATCCATTGTAGAATGATTCCTGCACGCAATACTGGCGCTGCAAGCCACGCACATCCTTTTACCCTTAAAATTACTTTCGGCGGTACAGTAAAATTCCGTGATGCTTTTTTATCCCGAACTGTGCGAATGTCGAACAGTCTACCATCGTCTGTCTTTCCTCCGCCATACAATCTGCGTAGATTTAAGGGCGACATATATCGGCACCTCCGCCACTCTCCTCATATCCCTTAATCCTTTCCCTATCTCCTTTGTGTCATGCTGTGTTTTGCATCATTCCCCAGAGCTTGGCTTAATAATATATATATAAAAAAAAAAAAAGCTGTGCCCTAAGTACAACCTCAGGAAATCCCAATCCTGGACATTCATCAATCCCAAGGATCTCCTAAGTTAACTGGGACCGGACGGGATTTCCCACGGACAATTAATATATCCTAACAGGATTTACCAATAACATACCACGGACATATTTGTGCTGTATGGATTCAGACGATTTTAGTTACTAACTATCCAAATTAAAAGTTTATTATGTAGGTTTTCACGGATACTGCCAGATGTTTAATAATCTCTAGAATAATATTACGAAAAGTCCTGGATAAAGTTCGGATAATATATGGACCGCTTGCATCAGGTTACTACAAATCCCGGATGATGTTTTGATTAATTCGGCTTGAATAAGGTTGTCAACAGATTCTAATTTGTTAAGAGAGTGGTTGTATCCACGGTGTATTTAATTAAGGCTCAATAATAAAATAACAACACAATATAAAAAAACATAAATGTTCTTTAAAAAATTGCGTTACTATTACTTTTACAAATTCTTTATCTTAAATATGTATAATGAACTATATGCATATGTATGTATGCAAGTAATTATGACTCAATCAAAAAACAAAATCAAAACTGAATTAAACTTAGAAAAACATATTTTCGGTAAATCATGCGGCCTTGAGAGATCTCCCAGTACTTTCAAAATAAACTGGAATTTAAAGCTTTACAAATATTCTGATCGAACATCAAAGGTGTACCAAGTACAATTAGCGCTTTTGAATAAATCTCTTTGACAATAACACTGCTATCGCAGCAAATACATATACATGAAGAAATAGGTGTTTCTCAAAGCATTGAATTTTGCAACACGTAGGTTACTTCTATTTCATTCAAGCAATGGTAGAATCTGATTATGGACGCCGACTTAGCTTTTATAAATGGTTACTTAGACAACAAGAAAATGATGCTAATTTTCATCGAAATTTCTTTTTACAAATGAAGACAATTCGCAACTGCCATGCTTTGTGGGGTAAACCTTCACAATTTACTTTTGTGGTTAGGTAGATTTAAATTCAAGGGCAATTCTTACATGTCTAAGTATTAACAAAGAATATTTCTTTTGGTTTTAAATAATTTTTCTATATAATTTTCCTTTTTTGACTAATATGCCATATGAGAAACAAAAATGAAGCAAATTTTACTCAGAATTGTCATTACCCCTTCCAACACAGGTTTTTAGTTCAAATTGTTCCCTTTCATTTTCACAATGGATTCAATTAAAATACGTTTGTTAGACAAGCTCTTTTTTTCAACAGAAGCCATCTTAAGCTATATTGAAATATTATTGCTTTTATTGACGTGGTAGTGTCTCTCGATGGAACGTTTTTCTTTTCATTTGTTGAGTGAACTACGAGCTTTGAGCTAAGGGCTTATCATACATCAAAACACTTTCCTTTTATTTTTTACATAAAGACATCAACTTCCGTAGGCTGCTGGGACAACATATAGAATGTCTGCATAATTTCCGGAAAAATATTCTACAAATATTCCCTAGGCTGGTTTCTTCCCAACAAATCAATGAAGTTGGGTTACTTTTAGTCAATTTATGGAAAAATAGAAGTGACATACCATTTTTTACTCTAAATCTAAAATTGCTAAACAGGATATGAATCGGAATGTTGTACTTATCATTTTTCCAGGTTTAAATTCAATCCACAAGAATTCTGCTTATATGGAAGTATCGGTATTAGCAGTTCTAATAATAATCGACTTGTTTCCAGACGTGACTGGCTCCTACACAGGTGGTGGTCTTCAATAGAACGCAGAGTAGGGGAAGATGCTGTACCTTGGACATGTGTGTACCTTGGTCATTTTATTTTCCACACGGACTGTAGCTACCACCTAAATAATCGCATTTTTATCCGATTTGACTAATCAACAGATGACACTTAAGCTATTCTGGAAATTAGTTTGTCGAAAAAATGTGCAGTTATTGCGTTTTAAAGAAAAATCGTGAAAAAAGTAAATATTTTCCAGTGACAAAGAATTGAAAATGTTGGAGTTCTATTCTTTTTATATCTTTGGACTCCAGCGAAGTTTAAACTTGTGTATATGAACTATTATAAATCGTGCATCATGTGGTGAATTGTGCGTCTTAAAATATTTCACATGCAGTTTTATTTCTTTTGCAAGGGGTATGTACTTTGGACACTTCAAACATTTGCACTACGGACATGTCAAAAAAAGCCATAGATCGGCCTTTAGTTAAAAAGTAAATTAAAGATGTATATCTATAGCAATTTTTTGTTTAGTAAACGGCTTTTCGAATATTGTTATTCTTGGTTGAATAAGGAGTGTTGTTTAATTTAACTCTATTGATATACCATCATTTCTACTTAGTAAATTGCAAATGTCCAAGGTACAATACCCCACTGTCCATGGTACAGCTGCATGCTGTACCTTGGATCAAAAGGAGGACCTTCATATTTCCTTTCAGATATCCTGAAATATAAATGTTTAACTGCATATTCGACTATTTTTGGAAAAGTTATGGGTTAGACAATCTATAATAATCGGTTAAGATTTGTCCCATTAGTTTTGTTTGTTTGTTTTTTTCAAAAAAGGTACCAAGGTACTGCACCTTCCCCTACATTACATTGGATTGTTTTTCTAGTTGTAGTTACTACTTCTTTGGAATATATATTTTGTTGTAAATAGGACCAAGTGATTTCTTGTATTCAAATAATTGCAAGAAAAGTTCTTGTAGTTTTTAGGTACTTGCAGGACTGATTCTAGGAGTCTTGGGTCCCTTAACGGTCAATTTTCATTTCTTCAGACCAGTAATATTATTTGAAGCCGCTATTTCTACAAAATTAAAGTTATATCCACTATTAACTAATCAACTTGTCATGAAACTCTGTATATGTATATGTCCTTATGTATAAGTTTATAGATATCAGATGAAAAGGGAAAGTAGTAGGATTAGTAGGTAAAAGAACCCCTATTCGACGTAAATTAGGGCAGCGACTAATTGTGGTTAAGTTAAGATTACCGAATATTTACGTCAGATTTACGTAAGTAGAGAATGAGAAGACGTCGTAAATATTAGGAAAATTAGGGAATATTTCTATATATGGCAGAGGACACATTTCCTTGATTTGGTAAATTTAACGTAAATTTCACGTTTAATTTACGTAAATTTCCCTTAATCTCGACCTATTTTCTACCTATATTAATCCATGCTAACATCTGTGTTAATGTAGAAGAAATTTCCTTTTATAAGAATTGTGTGTGTTTATTTTCCTATTACGAACAAGACATATAACTCTAGCTTGCATGATTGTAAGAAGTATGCTTGAATAAAATCTTATAGAAATTATGGGCTTATTCAAAATTAATTGCCTCAGCTTCTAAGTGCTCAATTCAAAACGACAAAAATTTTATTGATAAATATGGAAATAATTTTTCGAAAAACACCAACGTGCTTTAAAAAATTATAATTTTAAAGTTTTTTTAATTATTCTTTGATTTCCTATTTAGAAGCTTGAAATTAATTCAAATTTTCTTAAATCATTCTGAAGTTATGAAAAATTCTTGTATTTGTAAATTTTTGTATTCATTCCTTTAATATATGGCAGCAATGTTTTGTTATAAAAATATGGCATATATTATATTTTTCAACCTAAAAGTTAGTTTGACTTGAAATTTTTCCTTATACGACGAATTTCCTGAATCGCAAGGCCAAATAAAGAAAATTTTTGACTTTCAGGGTAAAAATCCCTATTTAAGTAATTTTGTGTTCAAAGGCAGTAATCTTTTCTTCCTATAAAAAAATATCGACTTAAAATATGGCATTTCACCCTAAATTATAGAATTTCGCCTTACACAACTGGCTTGTTGTTGTCTCCACTTTAAAAAAAAAAAACTTCATTATCGATGTGCTGTATGGTAGTGTGCATAGTTTTGTTCACAACCTACACATAGAAAACTTTGGAAATAAATTTTAATATTTTTTACATTACATATATGACCAAATCTTTTTTCCATTAAAATTTAAGCTCCCTAAAACTTAAAACTTTATGCCCGATTTTAATCCGGTTTGGTATTAAAACTTGTAATATTTGTTGTATTAAATTGTAATAAATTTTACGTTACCTTTCTAGTATGGAAAAGATTAAAAATTAATACACTATTTTATTAAAAGTTAATTACTAAATCATTAATTTCTAATACTTTTAATAATTACATAGTTCGTAAGATGGGTTGAGATTAAATTTCAATCCTATATGAATATGCTATGGGAATTTATTTCAATAAAATAACTATTCCGAAAATATAAGGCATTTATTAGTATTCTGTTAAAAATTACAAAATTATATTCATTTTTTCTCTTAAAATACACATTTTTTCATTCTTTCGTGATATCTTGCTTTCAAAACTTTCAGTTATGTTACCTAGTTTATTTAAATTATAAATTTCATGTGAACTGTGAAATTTAAGTGTAATCGGGTTGATTAACCAAAAATATGATATTTTCCACTTTTCGTAGTATTTGATGTATTTCAAAAAATTTGTTAGTAAAATAAACAAATAAGCCAGGTTTTCACCCATTTTACACTAAAAACTTCATTCTGTTCATTTATGTCATATTTCGATATGTTTTCAGTGAATTTTTTGTTTTATCCAATCAAATTCTAAGAAATAATTTTGATTGAAATTGCTTTCTTGGCGATGAAAGGCCATAGTTGTACAACTTTTTTTTTTTTTTAATTTGTTAGTTTGGCAGCAGATTGCATTAAACATATCATGTTTAGCTTCATATCGTATGGCGCTAAAAAAAACAGGGGGCTCCATTTTTCTTATTATTCCAGGGCAGTGCGTCAAAAAGTTATACTTTGGAATTAACTCTGCTTTAAAAAATGTCATTACGCTTTCTGAGTGTAGCGAGATTAAGTTACTCAAAGTGACTATAACTTCATTCGGAATTTCATAAGAGAAAACTAACTATTTCCATTATACTTAAAATAGTTTCAATACATTCCCATAAAATTAAGTGATCTTTTAAGAAAATATTACCGAATAACAAACGAAAATGAATCATTAAACACTTCAATTGGGAAGCATTTTGCCCAATATTTGACTTTTCCAAGTTAATTGTAGAAGGTTGATTTGTACTTTCTAACAGTGTTGGGCGTAATCAACTACATTTGTAATCAGATTAATAATCATGATTAAATCAATCATGATTACATCAATCATGATTACATCAATCATGATTACGTCAATCATGATTACACATCAATCATGATTACACATCAATCATGATTACATCAATCATGATTACCCATCAATCATTAATCATGATTACATCGAGTAATCTTAGGAAAATGTAACCGTAATCATGATTACATGATAACATTCTTTTTTGATTACAAATGAAACTTTTCAAGAGATTTTAAAATTTAGTTCTAAGAAAACAAACAATCTGTGATCGTAAGAATTTTTATTGTAGAAAACTCGAAGACACTGTTGAATTATGTATTAATTGAAGTCAGTGTAAAGAATGTAAGTGCTTCTATTGATAGAGACTCACACATATCTGATCATCAGCTTAAATTCGAGGATCTTGATTATATATGAAAAAAGATAGCGAAAAAGATTAGATTTTTGGGGCGTATAAGAAATTCGTTGAGCATGGAAAATGCAATAATGCCTTTTAACGCTTTAATTTTGCTACACTTTTCATATTGCTCCACATTGTTATATGCTAGTTCGAATGAATTCAAGGGTAGAATGCAGCTGTTGTAGAATAAGGCAATGCGAGTTATTCACTACCGACTTCGGGATAGAAATACAACAATGTTTGTTTTCTTTTAACTACAATTTTAAACCTTTTGCAAATTTGTAATCAAAAAATGTATTCATGTAATCATGATTACGATTACGATAGATCAATTATTAATCGCCATAAATGATTACTTTTCTGATTAATATTATCAATCTGTAATCATGATTACAGATTACAGATTGTAATCGTAATCATTAAGCATCAATCAGATTGCATTTTACCCAACACTGCTTTCTAATATACCAAAATTATAAAATTTTATTCGACAATTTGTTTCCTCTAAGCTTAAAAATTTATGTTAAATGCAAAAAAAGAAAAATCCGCTTCAAAAGAAATGGTACAACACCTTTTAAAATATCGTGCATTGTGTCCACCGAACAACCTTTAAAATTCTTAAAATATTTCAGATCATTTAAAATACAATACTTTTTTAACCTTTTACTTAGTTTGTAGTCAATATTTTCTGTTTGTCTTAGCGCTACTTTATTTACTATACTTTTATAGTCTTCTAAATTCCTCAGTTTGATGAGAAAAGTTTTCCAACACTTCAAGAAATATATCTTCCGGAACTGTAAATTCGTCTTCATCCATAAAATGGGAAAATTCTTCCATAGGAAAATGAAACTCGTTACTAACTATAAAACAACCCATAAATTACTTTGAAAAAACATAATTATGTACATAATATCCCGTTTTCTGATGTACCACTCAGTTTTATATATTTTTTCACATTTTCACTTTCCAGTTTAATATAAAAAGACATTGATACCTTTTAGATGCTTTTACTTCAAGATCGGCAACGAATTGACGCTTCGAGAAATCGTACCACATAAAAAGCAATTACGAAATCTAGTCCTCAGAGGCAATAAAGTGTAATTCCAACTTAGGTTAAAACGCAAGCTTTAATGCCGCTACGAATTATATTTTAATTCAAACCTAGCGCATGTGATCCTTACAAAGATTTAAATTCAATTCTAATGCTCAATTTGCTTAAACTGTAATTCTGAATGTTATTAAACACTTGTTTCTAATTACAAAAGAGTAAATTTTAATTTTCGTCCAAAACAAATTAGTATAAAATTATGTTAATATCCGAATGAAATTAAATTCTAATGCCAAAGTATATTAAAAAAAGTTGTAAGTTTTTCAAAGATTAGATTATTATGCCCAGATTTTTCTGTGTGTAGGGTTCATTTTGCTTTCAGGGAGATTTTTATTGTTGGTTTTCAACAAAAAGAGCATTCAAAAGTAAAGAATTATGTAAAATTTCCGATTTTTTTCATAAATTCAATTTTTTTCCAAAATTTTGCTTTTATTTTTTGTTTAACTTATTTCTGATTCTGATTGTACTTTCAATCTAGAAAATTGCATTGGCTTGATATTTATAAAGAAATAGAAAAAGTGAAATAAGGACCCATGGAGATACATATGATTTATACCTGTAGATATCCAGCCCTGACAACATATGTACCTGCACAGTAAAAAATTTGCACAATTGTTGCCACAAAGCTTGATATTTTTCCCGAAAATATAGAGAATATTCCCTAAGTACGGAGTATTCCCCTAAATTTTATGAAATATCCCTACGGTTTTAGGGAATATTCCCTAAACTTTAGGGAGTATTTCCTACATTTTAGGGAAAAATACCTAAGCTTTGTGGCAACAATTTGGGCATCTTGTCTGGTTTCTTACATAATGATTATAACATATTTGAATTGGAAAAATCAGTAAATTACATTACTGTGGAAAACATTATTGAGTTTAAATAACGTACGACATAATCTATTTCCATATAAGAGTCACTTGAATAAAGAGCCTGACAGTAAGTGGACGTGTTTTTGAATCATTAAAGAAAATCCCGTGCGTTCCGTATCTCAGTGTATTCGCGTGATCCATCCATTTGGTAAAACATCACAATCTTGGCGACGAGAATAAAAGTTTTCATTACAAATATACAGTGTGTGGCCAAATTATTAGAGCCACTAATAAAAACATTTATTATTTCAATTTACATGACAATATTGTGGAAAATCAGTAATTCAAATACCTATGCTGGATTTTTATCGTGAGAACATAGCTTTGTTAATCCAATTTATGTATTGTAACATCACTGTTTGCAACAATTGGCTTACCTGGCAATACCTAAGATCGCTAGACGCTGTTATCGTTCAGTAGAATTATGATTCCTATATATCCGCACATGCTCGCAGTATTTTCTGTAGTGTTTTGTAATTTTATTGCAAAAAACTATTTTTATCAAAATCAGTAGGCTATTATACATAATTACAGGCAAAAGGTTTGAGTGATTTTAGTGATTTAAGTGTCATAAATTTGTATTTCCTTGCGTGATTCTGTTGGTAGAAAGATTTGAACATGAGGAAGGCCAAGGACATTTTTCCTGCTAAAATATCAGAGATTAAAAATTTACTAATACACACCATAAATTCTCATAGCAAGATTGCGTCAATTGCTAAAGTTGCGAGGGCAAATGGTTTCTAAATTGGAGTTAACCCCAAAGCGTGCTAAGGATGTGGCCGGAAAAAAATACTACTCCACGTGACGCAAGGAAAATCAGAGATATTTATGTCGAAACCCGTAAAACACCTAGAAGGTTAGTCACACAACAAGTTCATGATGCCGGAATTAACGTATCGGTGTTAAAATTCAAATGCCACCGGCAAGCCGAGAAATCGCTTCAACTGCAATAATGATGCAAAAGCGGCTAAATTGGGCAAACAAATACCGGAACTGGATAACAGATGACTGGAAAAAGATGTTTTTTAAGTTCTATTCATAAAACCTTTGATTTAATATTTTTGATAAAATTATTATTGACTCAAACATTCGGCGAGATGATCTTGTTTGTTTCCGACAAATCATCAGTACATATTGACTGATAAGGCCACATTTGTCGGAAGGCCACCTGGAGAAAAATACAATGAAGATTGCATTGTAAAAAGGGTGAAGCATCCTGGTCTGGTTAATCATCAGCATGGAAGGAACAGGTCGCTTGTACATTGTTCAAAAGACCATGAGGCATGATCAATACAGCAATCAAGGTCCTGGAGACAATGCTAACACAGACCCAAACATGGTTTCCACATGAAGATCTCGTCTTTATGAAAAAAAAGTGACCAAATTTCTAGAAATACACCAAATCAAGGTTCTTGAGACGCCCGGATATTCATCTGACCTCAATGCCATTGAGAACCTTTGGCAGGCTCTCAAGCGAGAAATATCAAAAGAAATCATTACAAATGAACGCCGTTTAATTGGATAAACTTATAAGTCCATACCTAACCTCAAAATATTGTTTCAATTCAAATTAAATATAAAAATCAATTTTTCGCAGAGTGGCTCTAATAATATGGCCACCCACTGTATATCATACTTTGTAATTATGACGGGTAAATCGCAGTCGGGAAGCAGTGAATAGAAACCACAAAAGGGCTAACAGCAGTCACGCAAATTGGTCTTATACACAAGTATCATGAAGGTGATGATTTCAACGTGTACATCGAATAGCTAACCCAGTATTATTTTATTAGTAACAATGTATTCGATGAAGAGAAGAATAAAGCTGCTTTTCTTAGTTGCATGTGCTCCGCATCATACAAGCTATTGCTGGATTTATACCGTCCAAAAACACCATCGGAATTCAAGTACGACGAACTAAAAGGAATGCTTACAAAGTATTTTAGCCCACCAGTTATCATTTTCAAGGAGAGATATCAATTCTACAAAGCAGTCTGATCGGAAAATCAAACAATTGCAAATTGGTTCACATAAAAAAATTGGCAAATTTGGTCCATTTGATAAAACATCACAATGATAGGATAGATGAAGGAGTCAAAAGCTTTTGAGCAGTCAAGAAGCACAAGAATGGCGACTTGTTATTATGTACAGTATATCCAGTGATAATGTCAGCAGCATGTTTCAAAAAGACAGTTCTACAGCTGTGGAAAGGATACAAGTTTGACTGTCATGGAGTGAACAAATTATTGGTAGCAATACCATCTGCTTGCCCATGCTATCGTCCAATAGAGATCTTGCATTATAAGCTCCCCATACTGTTCAGCGTCTTTTGAGATCCCAAATTCTATTCACTCTCTCTTTCTCTCTCACTCGTTCGCTCTCTCTATCTCTCAGTCTTCCCATCACTCCATATCTCTTTCTCCGTCTCTGCATCTCTCCGTCTCTCTATCCCTCCGTCTCTCTATCTCCCTATCCTTCTCACGATCATTGGAATAAAAACAATAATAATCAGCGATGCCAGATAGGCAGATTTATCTTCATTTGGTAGATTTCAGACACAATAAAAGATTTGATGATTTTCTCTATTCAAATGAAAAATTTTTAAGCTCTTGAAATAATGACCTTAGTTTTCAGAATTTAATATTACATATTACTACTTTTCAATAAAATCTTTTATTATATCAAATCGGAAATCTGAAATCATCATTTCTGGATACCTACATCAACTAAAACACCAATTTGGTGCTAATTTTACATATCGCCAAGCATTTCTAAACGCATCAATTAAAGATCAAAATGTGGTGCTAACTTCATATCTTTTTTATACCCTAGATGAAATCTATAGGGTATACTAAGTTTGTCATTCCGTTTGTAACACTTCGAAATAATGACGGTAGAGCAAAATGGATTGGACACCCACGCATAATATCAACAGTTATTTTGATTTTTGCATGTCCGTCCGTCTGTCTGTCTGTGCGCACGATACCTCGAGAACGCGTATACTTAGAGAGCTGAAATTTTATACACGGACTTTTAAACAAAAAATAAAATTAGGTTCGAAAATGAGACACATCGGGCAACCCCACGAAGGGGTTGCCATACAAAACTTTCGTTTTCCACTATATATTTGGACACTGCCTAAGAACACATCGATATAGAGAGCTGAAATTTGGTACATGGTGTACATTGTACTAGCAAATAAAATTTCAAAAATGGGCTAAATCGGGAAACTCCTTCTTGGTGTTGCCTTATAAAAATTTAGGTTTTTTACGTATATTGTGAAAACGATTAGTCCAAGACATTTTTATTGTACTAAGAACTTCTTTAGAATACGAAATCCTATAAAATTGGTTAGAATCATTTTTTCTATCCGACAAACCGTTCTAGAAATATATTCGAAAAACCACTTCAAAAATCAAACTTGCACAGTAGGGTGACAATACGAAATTTCATAAGGACACTCATCTAGGGTATCATAAGAATTGGTCTTAGACCAATTCTAGCGTTTTTCTTGTTAATTTTGTAATTTTTATTTCATGCCGCTTGGATGTGAATTCTTGAAAATACGTTGCTTTTGCTAATCATTGTCGCCAGGGACTAGTCTAGACTAGACTCGTCTAAAATAAAAACTTGTGGCGGCAAAGTAGCATTTCTAAGCTAATTTTTAATATTCTTTCACTAGCTAATTCATCTGCTAACGTAGAGCGAGCTTTTTCGCAAATTAATTTAAATAAAACAAAGTTCAGGAATAGACTAGAGGTTGAAACCTTAAAAGGAATTCTTTTATCCAAATATAGGTACCTATAATGACAAAAAGTAACCGAAATTGTATCAAGTTCAATGATAAAAACATTTACAAAACAGAATAAGAGAACTGATGGTGATTAATATTTTATACGGAAAATGTAAATAATTAAATCAAACTATGTCTTTCATAATTTTGACCTAGTTATAGATTAAAAGTTTTGTCCACATTTTTACATTTTCTTTTCTTTTAAAGAATATATTTATTAAGTTTTATCGTTTTTGTTAACTTTGATTGTACTTGTTAATTATATTCTCTAAAAGGATAAAAATTCGTTTTATTATTGTGTGGGACTTCCCATACGAGAAGTTTTGAGGTAAGGAAGGTATTTCCTCCCCTTGTCCTTAGACGTGTCAACAAAATAATGTTGCTTCGCGTAGTTCCTTATATGATTACCGAAATTAATTGTGTGAGTGTTCAATTAAGTCACAGTTTTTGATATAAACAATAACTGTATCACAAATTCACAGCACGTAATGATAATTAAATTATTATATTATCACCTCAAATCTCAGATAAACATCTGTACAGCCGTCCGATCAGAAATTTTAGAAATTTCGCAATTTTAAAATGGCCGGAACTAATTCGCTTGCAGTAGTATTGGTATGCTGCCCGTACCTCCGATTGACACTTGGCAGCACGGAATTTTTTCCTACCCTCTGAATACTTCTCACCCTTGAAAATTGTCTATAATCGGCCGCGTGTGGACCCTGGCTATTTCCTTAAAATTATTCTAAGACAGATTTCTTTGGGAGAAAGAAGATTTTTTTAGCGAAAATTAAAGATTTTTATAACTGTCTTCCTGGCAACACTGATAATAATATAAATATTCCGTACCCAGTGACTTCTTATTATTTAGGCCAGCCATTCCCTTTAACTCGTACACGAATTTGTCTATTTATATATTTCTTTACTATTTTCGACACTCAAGTAGACCCACTTTTCGTCATCACAGCGAGCTGAAATTTGGTACACAGGTTCATGTCGCGTGACAATTGAATCTGTCAAACCGGAAATTTCCATGGAAAACCCGGAAAATCGGGAAAAATCATTTGAAAATTTGGTACAAATTTGATTAGTGATAAATCCGTTTCAGGAAAAATGCAGAGTTTTCCGATTTTTCCGAAAAATTTTCCACAATTTTCCGACTTTTCCGGAAAATTTTCCCTAAATTATGCAGGATCAAGTTCCCTATCAACTGGAATCATTACTTTCTCTCCGACAATGGTGAAAACTTGCAGAAAAAATCGAGGAAAATTCATGTAAAACTATTCTCCGGAGTTTTTCCGACCAAGAAGCGTTTGAGCGTTTTGCAACCTAAGACAAAGTTGTAGAGCGAAATAAGTTGCATAAAGTTGCTTTTGTGGAAAACTCCATGGAAAACCCGGAAAAGCGGGAAAATCATCAGAAAAATTTTCATCGATATGATTAGTGATAAATCTGTTTCAGAAAAAATGCAGAATTTTCCAATTTAGTTAACGTGAAAAAGGCAGAAAATAAAATGAGTAAACAACGAGTTTTCAAACAAAACTGAGGCCAAGCCGCATGAAAAAGTAGAAAATAAACTTTTCTTCACACACAGAGGTTGACTCAGATTTTTTGATTGGGACATTTCTCTTGAATATTCTTCCTATTCATGAATCAAATCACTTATTACCTCGGATTGATCATACTGAAATATATCGGTGATTGTCAGCGAATAAAATCTGAGTCCACCTCTGTGTGTGAAGAAAAGTTTGTTTTCTACTTTTTCATGCGTCTTGGCCTCAGTTTTGTTTGAAAACTCATTTTTTACTTATTTTATTTTTATGTTTCAGTTAAAGGAGAGTCTTTAGGTTTAATAAATAGATTTGAAAGTCGGGAGAAATAACAACGGATCGCTCCGTCTTGCCCTCATTCCTCCACACCTTCCTTCAAAATTTAAACCGGACGTGGATAATTTTTGTTTGTTATTTATAAAACATCCTGTTTCCGCAAATATACAATATTTTCAGTAATACGACCTTCCGCGATATAAAAAAAACATCAAATATTATATATGATGAACATATTATGTACTTTCTACTATTCTAGATCAAATAAACTGATATAAATCACAAGGCGGGAAATTGAATTCATTGAATTGTCAGTCAAAATAGGAAAATAGGAGCAGCCTTAGTCTCACAAAGAACACCTGCAATCGAAAGTAGACATATGCTAGTGTCGTGCCCCTCGAGCAATTAAAAGACGTTTTTCACGATAACTTATTCTTTATTGAGTGAATATTGAAAACTGCCCTATCTCAACAATGTTAAAAAGAAAGTCACGACCCGCACTCTTAATTTTTACGCTAACTGAAAAAGCGCGACTCTAAACTGAACGCTGAACGGCGAGAATACTACAGCACTCGACAGACCAGTCATTGGTCTTTTATGAACCGATACTCGGAAGTAAGCTTTCTTTGCTCACAACGCGGATGTAAACAAACGACAACAACCTTGTCGTTTGTTCTACCGGTTGCAGCACCTGAGTCGCTTAGTAGTAAACAATCGCCTTACATAATAATTACCATGCGAGGTTAATTATTATTGTAATCGTCGATTGCTCCACTAAGCGCTCATCGCAGCCAGCTGTTGGGTTAATCAGCAAAATAACCGACAGTAGCAGAACAATACCGTGCGAGGTTATTGTTTAGCAATTGCTGATTATTTCGCTAGAATGCGCCCTTGGCTGCTGGAAGAAGAATCTTCCTTATATTGGGCCATAACATCCCTCCCCCCTTGGAAAAACTAGTTTCCGCAGGAAACTAGTCTGAAGAGTGCAACAATCTTAAAATTGAAACTATTTTGGTTCGCGTTCAGTTCAGATTCATTTCCATACTTACTAACTAGCTTTACATTTTTTCTTTTCTTTCTAACATTCCATATTTTCTGTTACCATTATCTTTGTTTAAATCCATTCACATTACAAATTTTATACATATGTATCTTCTCTATATTTCATTTCTTACACATTTTTTTTTTATTTGACATCTTTACGTTTTCATTTCTTAAAGTTTCCATTTTTACATCTTTTCTTTTTCATTTTACTTTCTCCATTTTCTTCTCATACATACTTTATTAAAATTTTTCTTCTCATACATATTTTATTAAAATTTCATAACTAATTAATTCACATGGACCTTAATATATAATCTTACTTATCTTTATATCTAATGTTTTAACTTCTTTCTTTTTTATTGAATTAATAGTTAATAATTTTATAATTACACCTTCACGTTTTTATACATTTTTCTGAAAAATTCTCTTTATCTTTATTTTATTTTACTATTGTGCGGGTCTCACAAACATACTATGCTTATACTATATATAGAGTTACAAACACTAGTTACGAATATACCAATTCCTAAGGTTGCCGTATACTTACACAAGTTACATTATTTTTACATCTACAGTAGCTATTCTAACTGAACTAACTGCTTCCCGACGGCGGTTGGTAGGTGAGTTGTGGGCAAGTTGGCTGTTGTGGGGATGACCAGTTCAATGCTGTTGTCAATTTCTTTATTCTCTTGCTCCAGCTGTACCATTTTCGATTTTCTGGTTGATTTCAGTATCGTAGGTAAAGTCGACAGCCTTCTAGTGTTTATTCGATGTTGGTTCTTTTTCCACCGTCTCAAGTGCATGAAGACTCCTATGATAAGTGTCAAACTAATTATACCCAAACCTCCTGTGATGGATGTGGCCACTATATGAATATGGTGAGGCCGGATTTGATGTCTGTTGCTCTCCTCTTCCTTGATATCACTCTGAACTCTCTTAATGTTGACTTCTTGTGCTTTCCACGCCTGATTAAAATTATGCGCCGCCAATAAACGTATCTCGTGCTTTTCTGGCTTCAACGTATCTGTTTTCTTCAATCCTGCTTGAGGTGTTATGCTGTCCCAAGCTGGTAGCTCCGACCGTACTGGTTGCCAGAGAACTTGATTACTGCGAGATTCATCTTCAGAGGTTATCAGCAAGTCTCCCATTTGCAAATGACAGTGTTCTCCGATCGTCAGTACCCCCGTTGACGTAAGTTCTCCTATCGCGGTTGGCGAGTCCCTGCAGTTCACTTCTAATTTTGCTTTTCCGGACATCACAAAAAGCCAATGATTTCTCGTCACCATTTTGACTAAGCTGTCCCATTTGGCCTCGACTTTCTCCTTGCATGCTCCTGCGTTGACGTTGAAGCTGCGAAATAAGTTGAGGACGCAGTTGTCACCAATAGCTGTGATGACGGGACCTAGCTGAGGGCACAGAATCTGTTTATGATCTGCTAAAGTTATAAGCTGCTGGCATTCGTGATATTGTTGGTAGTTTAGCAAGGTATACTGTCGCTTGTGGTTGTTTGCTGCCACGAATTCGGCGTCCAGATCATATATATGGTAGCCCTTCTGGTCCATTGCTGTAGGAATTGTATAGACTTTGTACAAGTCGAATAAAACTCTTTGTGGTTGGGGGATTTCTACCCTGACCAAAATTTTTTGATCTGCCTGAATAGCTTGTACCTTTGCAATCTGGATCAATAACTGGAAATCTTGGAATTTTTCGTCTAAATCAAATTCTCTAGTAACGTTTGCCATTATCTCAGACATTTCTCGAGCGTGAATTATAGCGGGGTGTAATTTTCCTGCATTCAACGACACCACAATATTGGACAGTGTCTCCTGTATATCGCTAATTTCTTGCAACTGAATTGTCATTAGCGTAATAATTTCATTGATCTCCATTCTTTGCTGCAAATTTGACAATTCATCGCTCTTATTTTGCTGAGCAGCGATGAGGAATGAAATTTTACTCCAGAGCTCCTGACGTTCTGCATCAGCCTGCGCTCGTGATGCATTAAATACGTCGAATGTTGATTTGATTAAAGTCGTCTGCTCCTTCAGAAGGTGAAAGGTCCGATTCTCCCTCCCATCAAGATCTTCAAGTCTGCTATTAATGTCATCCGAGTCGGCCTGATCCATTGTTCCAAAAAGTGTCTTAAAAAGGGACCCCACTCCATCAAAAAATGAGCGATTCGTACCATGGGATGCTTCCCCATGCATATGATGGCTAAGCTCTTCATTCTGTCGTTCAATTCTGGACACCCAGGTTCTTATTTCCTTCGTTGCCACTTCGCATCTGGTACCTACTCCGATGTGTCTGATCCTGGTACATAATTCTCTGCTTAGGCTGCTGCAATTTTTTGCAAACTCCAACTCTTTTGTTAAAGCCGGCATTTCCAGTTTAGTTAGAATCGTCCAATGCTTGCTATAGAAGTTACCTTTCCCACATTCTCGAATAGCACCCCCGTTTGTGTTATGGGTTTGATGCTGTAGTCGGCATTCTCTGCATACAGTGATGTCACGCTAACTAATATTATTACCATAAGCCTTTCCATTTTGGCTCTCCTACTTCTTACCTGTATTCCTTAATCTACTGGCAACCCTCCTAATTTCTAAAATATCAGCTTCTCCTAGTTATTTCTTCTTTTTATTTTATTTGTCTTAATTAATTATTTATTCTTTACCTCTTTTCTTCTTTAGTACAAATCTAGAGATTTCTTTATGCTTTATTTCTTTAAAAACTTCCTATTCTTATTTGACCTATGATCAACCTTCTATTCTTCTTAAACTAGGTGAAATGAACTACTCAATTTTTCTAATTAGTCTTTATTATTTCAGCAATTATATTTAAAAACAACAATACAAATTCTTCTCTATTAGCTTTTCTTTTTACTTCAACATCTTTTCTCTTATTACTTTTTTACAAAATCTTTTTTTTTATTACTATATTATTCGATCTTTTTAAGTTTTGAACATTTAACTATCTTGAAACATGCAATATTCTTCTTCTTCTTTTTAATTTCTCTTTTTTTTTCATTTCTATTACATATATTACGTATTTCTTGTTCCTTCAATTTTTTTCTTTCCACTTGTCCAATAATATTTTTTTTTAATCTTTTTTTTTTCTTTTAAATGTATTGTAGCTTTTTGTGTCTTTTGTGTAATTTCTCTATACTTTTAATGTCTTATTCCCTTTTTTTTTTGTCGTTATTTAAATAATTAAATAACTATTTTGTCTAATTTCTCTAAATACCTACATATATGTTTTTTTTAACACACGTTTTCTTACCTATTATTCATATAGTTGTCGCGTTGTTTCAGCCTCCAATAAAGCAGGCACTAAACTATCCTTATATCTTCTTGCGTTTTCTTTCTTGACCTGTAAATCTATAAAGCTATGTCATATCATTTAAACTTAGGAAAAGTCGCCACTCAAATCACTTACAAAATTCGAAGGCCCCTGTTGAAAACTTCGACTGAGCATCACTTTTCCCGACATTTTCCTCATAAGGTGTCATGAAAGTTGCAGTCGAATTCCAATGTCCTGCACGACTGCAGTTTCGATGCCATAATTTCTTCTTGAATTCTGTTCTAACCGATTTATTCCTATACTCTTGAAATTTAATCTTTCCTCTTCGCCAAAGCCCGCGAGCTTGCCTTTGTTGTGAATAGAAATTTTTCCTACCTTCATAATTCCATGCAGGTCTTTCGGGATACTTACGCGGTTGTTTATTCGAGGAATTTGGTGCTTTTATCGGACAGGCTCTTGCATTAGCGATTCTTACAAATGCAAGTCTATCTTTCAGACTATTTCCGCTGTGTTCAGTGTATCTAAGTTGACTGCTAAACCCTTGGCCAGATTCTGCGGTTATAGGCTTGTTAAGCTCAGAATTTTCGTGAGGTGTGATAGGTATCTTCTCCCAGAAGGGCACCAGAAATGGGTCCTGCCATGTAGGTACTATTTTTTCTGTCGTGTTGATTTTTTCCTTCTCTATCACGGCTTGGAATGTATTTTCTTGACTTCTACTCTGCCAAGCTGTTGGTCCCACTTGTGCACCAGCTGCGATGTTTTCACAAGGAGCTTTTTCTTCTATGACTTTGCTGGCGTCTTGTATCAGAAGCTTCATATTTAGGCAGTCGATTATAGCTCTGCCACTGAGGAAATCCATTCCAAGTATACCGTCGGCTGGAATTGAGTCCGTATCAGTAATGGCATTAAATCTGCAGGCATGCTGGCTGTTGTCTATCTGCAACTTCGCCTCACACGTTCCTATTGAACTTCTAGCGGATCCGAACAGTCCTCCAATTCTAATTTTGTGATGTGTTTGTATGGGCGTATTCCTTTTTATCCTATTAACCTTAATAATGCTACAGGTGGATCCGGTATCTACTAAAAGTCTTAACTTACCTTCTACTGCTATGTTCGATGGAACTGTTATAATGAACTTATTCCGAGAATTTAATTTTTCACTGGCCTTCTCTGCTAAATATTTTCTAAGACAGTTCTCCGTATAGTGATCCCATGTGTGGCAGAATTGGCAGTAAAGCCCCTCCTGCCGTGAATGGAATTTTCCACAAGCTTCTTCTATTATATCTGCGACTCTGACTAGATGTATTCGGCCGTTGGATGCTTCGTGCCTATATTGTTGGCATTCCCGAGAAATATGCCCCATCTGTCCACAACTGAAGCATTTGATAGACCTGGGCTGACTGCTTCTGAGAGGAGTTCCTCGGTATTCTCTTACATTTGACTGAGATGGCCTCCCTGGCTCTTTCTTGGCCAAAGTGGGCTCCCATGTATTCTGAGGGATTCCGCTGTTACTCTTAAACATTTCCCCTACTCCTGATGGCCGAAGTTGAAGACGTTTTGCGTCCTTCTCGAAGTAAGTCGCTTCCTCACGCACTGCCTCCAGAGACTCGAACTTCCTTCCCGTCAGATGTACCTGAGTGCCATGATTAAGCACACCACCCTTGAAGGTTGCCACTGCATCAGACTCTAACTCCGCTATTAGTCCTCCGTCTTTGTCCGGGTACTTTGCTGATACAGCTGTCTTGATCTGGCTCAACAGTTCCTTCAATCGGTCCGCAAATTCTCGGATGTCTTCACCTGGTCTTTGTCTGCAGGCCACCATCTCCGTTCGCAATTCACTAAATGACTTCTTCGGCATATAAGCTGTTTTAATTATCAGTTGCAGAGCTTCAAAATCTTTTGGTTCCTCTGAACTTACCAGATAGTAAGCATCATCTGTCAACCGATACTTCACACATTTCATAAAAATGTTCTGCTCCTCAGGCTTCAGTCGGTCGTACAAATCCTTGCCGCAGCTTAAGAATCTGTACATCTCTTTCACCAGTTTTGGAGACCGATCTCCGGAAAACATGGGTACGTACTTGACGACCATATCCATCACTTTATCGTGTATATCCACCATTTTTATGTGATCTTCGTTTGATTTTCCACTTTCCTTATGTCTTATTTCCTTATTTTCCTTTACGCTAATTACACTGCCGCGTGCGATCGAATTTTGTTTTGGCTCCGACTGATGGTCCCAAAATACTAATCTTCGTGGTGACCACTTTCTGCTGTTTCCCTGGTTGCTATTGCCCTTGGTGGTTGACTGACGTTCCTGCAGTTCTATCGGCAATTCCCGTTCGAGTTCGGCCGCAGTCTGCTCTGCTTCCTTCAATTGAACGTTTAAGGTATCTACCTTCTTGACCAGAGCTTTAATTTCCTCGCGGCTATCCTTTAGTGCCTTTTCTATTGTCCCTTCTTCTTTTTGAATAATGTCGAAGGTTATAGTCACCAAAAGATCCACAACTTCTCCTTTCGTGCTTGTTTGAGTGGCTGTTTCTAGTTCCTGTAGAATATTGTTGAGATCTCCACTCGCCACACGTTTTTTCAATTCTCCTGTTAAATGATCTGTGATATATTGCCAGTCTCTCTCATAATACTGAAGCTTTGTTTGGCACTGCTTCAATTCTTCTGATTTATTTTCCAGTTCCTGCTCCTGTGACTGGAATTGCAATAATTGCTCCCTGGTCAATACATTAGACCTCCCCAATGACATAGATGTATCTTGAACCCTATCTTTAACTACTATTGCAAACGCGAGGATACCTTAACACATTTGATTAACGAAAAATCATTATATCACAAAACATAAATGCCCACGATTATAATAAAATACGCTACATGGAGAATTTTTTAGAGACAGTCGCGAAAACGTAATATTAATACGACAATTAAAGTAAGTGACAAAACTGAAGTTTACCCTTTGAAATATGTGAAGGGATTTATCTGCCAAGCAGTACGCGAGTTTAGTGGAAGAGTTAAAGAAGATTTTAATATGAGTAACACAATACACAATACATTTAGAAGAACACAAACACTGTTCAAATGAAACGTCTTAAAATTATAACTTCCTTATAATATTCATGAAATTGATCTATCATATGCCTCTCACAAAAATTTACCTTTAAATAAAACAATTTCTACTTTTCTTACTCTTTAACTATCGTTTCTTTATCTTTAAAACTGTATGTCTATACAAGACACAATTTTCTCTTAAGAGCATACTATCAATAAGCAGCGAAAATTTAATCCCTTCCAACAACCTAACATTTAGAATACCTAATTACACAAATCACAACTATAACAACACTTTTTTGTTTCCTATGTCGCCGCACAACCAAATTTCACTCTGAAATGTTCTAATAATAATAGTCGATAAATAAAAATGGAGTAGCTGAAAATGGAGCAGCTAAAAAAGCATAACTCCAAAAAAAAAATAAAAAATGGAGCAGCTAAAAAAGCGTTAACTCCCACAATTAACAAAAATAAACGGAGCAGCTAAAAAGCACAACTCCTATAACAAAAAAAAAAAATGGAGCAGCTAAAAAAGCATAACTTCCAAAATTAAAAAAAATGGAGCAGCTAAAAAGCATAACTCCCAAATATAAAAATAAATCAATTGTAAAAATCACAATACCTCTTTTAACCGGCTGCGCCAAATTGTCGTGCCCCTCGAGCAATTAAAAGACGTTTTTCACGATAACTTATTCTTTATTGAGTGAATATTGAAAACTGCCCTATCTCAACAATGTTAAAAAGAAAGTCACGACCCGCACTCTTAATTTTTACGCTAACTGAAAAAGCGCGACTCTAAACTGAACGCTGAACGGCGAGAATACTACAGCACTCGACAGACCAGTCATTGGTCTTTTATGAACCGATACTCGGAAGTAAGCTTTCTTTGCTCACAACGCGGATGTAAACAAACGACAACAACCTTGTCGTTTGTTCTACCGGTTGCAGCACCTGAGTCGCTTAGTAGTAAACAATCGCCTTACATAATAATTACCATGCGAGGTTAATTATTATTGTAATCGTCGATTGCTCCACTAAGCGCTCATCGCAGCCAGCTGTTGGGTTAATCAGCAAAATAACCGACAGTAGCAGAACAATACCGTGCGAGGTTATTGTTTAGCAATTGCTGATTATTTCGCTAGAATGCGCCCTTGGCTGCTGGAAGAAGAATCTTCCTTATATTGGGCCATAACACTAGCACCTCGCTTACATAACTCATCCACGGTAATTTTGTGCTAAATTCCATTATGTGAAAAATGCTCGTCTAAAAGGGGAGCTCTTATGAAAGATAAAATTCTCTCAGTTGACAGAAATTGCTGTATTTATGTTAGTCACCAAGTGCTTGCCAGGTGCCTTGAGGGTACATACATATGTACATATAAGTATGTAAAAAATTCTTCAAGAGAAAAAATTACATATGCCGCGTTCCTGCAAATATGTTTGGATGTGCATACCCCCATGTGACTATAAAAGGGCAAATAGAGCTGAGCCTGAGGGAGAATTTTTATTAAAGTGAATTCATTTAAACTTCGTTGAAAATAAGAGGAATAAATTGTACAAAAATAACACTAGCAATTTGGATGATATTTTGTTATTTGATATTATCATAAAGATCATCATTTTCTGGATCTTGTTACGTCAGGTCGTACCAAGCTCACTACAACCGTGAGCAGCTTTCAATAATTCAAGATCCGTTTCTACAATAGGGTGGAGTTATTATTTGAACGTTCCCGGATATACCATATAAAGGACTCGAAGCATTTAAAGCTCCTATCATTCACACTAATGTGCATTCGTCCTTGGGTTACTATGAATATTGCAGCCCACATGCAATACGATATAGATTCCTACTAAACATCTGTGAAAGGGTAGTGTAGGAAAGAAATTTCCACAATTGTTTCTGACTATATAGCTACACCAGCTTTGAAAAGCTCTCACCATATCTTATTGCGACATCATCGTTATCCTGGAAAAAATGGTAGAGTGGCAAAATCATGTTATGACTCTAACTCCGCTATTAGTCCTCCGTCTTTGTCCGGGTACTTTGCTGATACAGCTGTCTTGATCTGGCTCAACAGTTCCTTCAATCGGTCCGCAAATTCTCGGATGTCTTCACCTGGTCTTTGTCTGCAGGCCACCATCTCCGTTCGCAATTCACTAAATGACTTCTTCGGCATATAAGCTGTTTTAATTATCAGTTGCAGAGCTTCAAAATCTTTTGGTTCCTCTGAACTTACCAGATAGTAAGCATCATCTGTCAACCGATACTTCACACATTTCATAAAAATGTTCTGCTCCTCAGGCTTCAGTCGGTCGTACAAATCCTTGCCGCAGCTTAAGAATCTGTACATCTCTTTCACCAGTTTTGGAGACCGATCTCCGGAAAACATGGGTACGTACTTGACGACCATATCCATCACTTTATCGTGTATATCCACCATTTTTATGTGATCTTCGTTTGATTTTCCACTTTCCTTATGTCTTATTTCCTTATTTTCCTTTACGCTAATTACACTGCCGCGTGCGATCGAATTTTGTTTTGGCTCCGACTGATGGTCCCAAAATACTAATCTTCGTGGTGACCACTTTCTGCTGTTTCCCTGGTTGCTATTGCCCTTGGTGGTTGACTGACGTTCCTGCAGTTCTATCGGCAATTCCCGTTCGAGTTCGGCCGCAGTCTGCTCTGCTTCCTTCAATTGAACGTTTAAGGTATCTACCTTCTTGACCAGAGCTTTAATTTCCTCGCGGCTATCCTTTAGTGCCTTTTCTATTGTCCCTTCTTCTTTTTGAATAATGTCGAAGGTTATAGTCACCAAAAGATCCACAACTTCTCCTTTCGTGCTTGTTTGAGTGGCTGTTTCTAGTTCCTGTAGAATATTGTTGAGATCTCCACTCGCCACACGTTTTTTCAATTCTCCTGTTAAATGATCTGTGATATATTGCCAGTCTCTCTCATAATACTGAAGCTTTGTTTGGCACTGCTTCAATTCTTCTGATTTATTTTCCAGTTCCTGCTCCTGTGACTGGAATTGCAATAATTGCTCCCTGGTCAATACATTAGACCTCCCCAATGACATAGATGTATCTTGAACCCTATCTTTAACTACTATTGCAAACGCGAGGATACCTTAACACATTTGATTAACGAAAAATCATTATATCACAAAACATAAATGCCCACGATTATAATAAAATACGCTACATGGAGAATTTTTTAGAGACAGTCGCGAAAACGTAATATTAATACGACAATTAAAGTAAGTGACAAAACTGAAGTTTACCCTTTGAAATATGTGAAGGGATTTATCTGCCAAGCAGTACGCGAGTTTAGTGGAAGAGTTAAAGAAGATTTTAATATGAGTAACACAATACACAATACATTTAGAAGAACACAAACACTGTTCAAATGAAACGTCTTAAAATTATAACTTCCTTATAATATTCATGAAATTGATCTATCATATGCCTCTCACAAAAATTTACCTTTAAATAAAACAATTTCTACTTTTCTTACTCTTTAACTATCGTTTCTTTATCTTTAAAACTGTATGTCTATACAAGACACAATTTTCTCTTAAGAGCATACTATCAATAAGCAGCGAAAATTTAATCCCTTCCAACAACCTAACATTTAGAATACCTAATTACACAAATCACAACTATAACAACACTTTTTTGTTTCCTATGTCGCCGCACAACCAAATTTCACTCTGAAATGTTCTAATAATAATAGTCGATAAATAAAAATGGAGTAGCTGAAAATGGAGCAGCTAAAAAAGCATAACTCCAAAAAAAAAATAAAAAATGGAGCAGCTAAAAAAGCGTTAACTCCCACAATTAACAAAAATAAACGGAGCAGCTAAAAAGCACAACTCCTATAACAAAAAAAAAAAATGGAGCAGCTAAAAAAGCATAACTTCCAAAATTAAAAAAAATGGAGCAGCTAAAAAGCATAACTCCCAAATATAAAAATAAATCAATTGTAAAAATCACAATACCTCTTTTAACCGGCTGCGCCAAATTGTCGTGCCCCTCGAGCAATTAAAAGACGTTTTTCACGATAACTTATTCTTTATTGAGTGAATATTGAAAACTGCCCTATCTCAACAATGTTAAAAAGAAAGTCACGACCCGCACTCTTAATTTTTACGCTAACTGAAAAAGCGCGACTCTAAACTGAACGCTGAACGGCGAGAATACTACAGCACTCGACAGACCAGTCATTGGTCTTTTATGAACCGATACTCGGAAGTAAGCTTTCTTTGCTCACAACGCGGATGTAAACAAACGACAACAACCTTGTCGTTTGTTCTACCGGTTGCAGCACCTGAGTCGCTTAGTAGTAAACAATCGCCTTACATAATAATTACCATGCGAGGTTAATTATTATTGTAATCGTCGATTGCTCCACTAAGCGCTCATCGCAGCCAGCTGTTGGGTTAATCAGCAAAATAACCGACAGTAGCAGAACAATACCGTGCGAGGTTATTGTTTAGCAATTGCTGATTATTTCGCTAGAATGCGCCCTTGGCTGCTGGAAGAAGAATCTTCCTTATATTGGGCCATAACACTAGCACCTCGCTTACATAACTCATCCACGGTAATTTTGTGCTAAATTCCATTATGTGAAAAATGCTCGTCTAAAAGGGGAGCTCTTATGAAAGATAAAATTCTCTCAGTTGACAGAAATTGCTGTATTTATGTTAGTCACCAAGTGCTTGCCAGGTGCCTTGAGGGTACATACATATGTACATATAAGTATGTAAAAAATTCTTCAAGAGAAAAAATTACATATGCCGCGTTCCTGCAAATATGTTTGGATGTGCATACCCCCATGTGACTATAAAAGGGCAAATAGAGCTGAGCCTGAGGGAGAATTTTTATTAAAGTGAATTCATTTAAACTTCGTTGAAAATAAGAGGAATAAATTGTACAAAAATAACACTAGCAATTTGGATGATATTTTGTTATTTGATATTATCATAAAGATCATCATTTTCTGGATCTTGTTACGTCAGGTCGTACCAAGCTCACTACAACCGTGAGCAGCTTTCAATAATTCAAGATCCGTTTCTACAATAGGGTGGAGTTATTATTTGAACGTTCCCGGATATACCATATAAAGGACTCGAAGCATTTAAAGCTCCTATCATTCACACTAATGTGCATTCGTCCTTGGGTTACTATGAATATTGCAGCCCACATGCAATACGATATAGATTCCTACTAAACATCTGTGAAAGGGTAGTGTAGGAAAGAAATTTCCACAATTGTTTCTGACTATATAGCTACACCAGCTTTGAAAAGCTCTCACCATATCTTATTGCGACATCATCGTTATCCTGGAAAAAATGGTAGAGTGGCAAAATCATGTTATGATATTTCAGTTTAAATTTCACAATGACCTGTGAAAATATATAAGTTATAGTTCTTCGTGTTAGAAAAGAGAAAGGTATTGAAAAACAATATCGGGCGCAAATCCCTTTATCGTTACATTCCTTCTATCATTCTGAACGTGCGTGAATTGACAAAATAATGTGATACTTTTTTTGTGAGTAAGCAACGAGTAAGAAACGAATCAGAACGATTTAAAGTTTCTTACACGCTTCCATTTGGCAACAGCAAATGAATATGATTCCTAATAAAAGATCATACAAATTGCTGTTCATTAAAACAATGATATTTTTCAATAACTTGCATTTAAAACTTGCAGAAAACTATGATGTAAAGCACAGCATGGCAGGAAGGAGATAGGGAAAGGATTAGGGGACATGTGAACAAATGGCGGAGAGGACTATGTTTGTCACTATTGAAACTTCGGAAATTTTAAGTCCGAGGAAAAACAGAAGATGTTACACTGTTCTACATTCTCACAATTCGGGATAAAAAAGCATCACGGAATTTTATTGTACGGCCGAAAGTATTTTGAAGGGTGAGAGGATTTGCGCGGCTTGCAGCACGAGTGTTGCATGCAGGTACTAATCTGCAAGGGATCAGACTAGATATTTCATCGGAACATTGGCCATGCGTGTAGCGATAAAGGAGCGAAAGACATCCAACTTTGTGGCGGTGCTCGAGTGAGTCGATATGACAAATTAATGCCTAATCGCCAATGAGATTAAAACCTCTCTTTGGGACAATTTCCAATGAAGCTAAAATTGTACGCCCAGCCCCAGCCTAGATATGAGAATTGTATTCCATTCTAGGTCTGATGTATGACTTGTATAGGGGCGCTAGATTTGATGGGCTGAAATATTTCTTACACCTTTTCAGAAATCCAAGATATTTCGATGCTTCTTTGGCAACAGAGAAAATGTGGTCTATTCAGCTTTATTTATTGGAAATATTAATGCCAAGAATGCTTAGTGACAATGAATCTGAAATTAAAGCGCCATCAAATGAAATAGGAATGGTTAAATGGTGATTTTGTTTTAAAGAGATCAATAAACTTTGGATCTTATATGCATTAAATTCGATGCGATTCTCTTTCCACAAGCGAGAATAATATCAAGATCGTTATTCAATAATCTAGTCATGCAATCTCGTTTGACACATGCGGGGCATTCCCTTTGGAGTCCGCAAAAATATCAAAGGAGTAAGCTAAATCAGTGGTACTGTCATCTGAAAAGCTATGGATGGGATTGAAAGTATGGGAAAGTAGATCATTAATAAAAATTAGGAAGAGTGCGGAGATATAACAGAATCCTGGGGCACACCGGCATTTATACGGTGAGGTTCAGATGTAACGCCATCTAATGCAACATGTATTTGGCGACCAGAAAGAAAATTTTCAATCCATAATAGAAGAGGAGTGCCTTTACGTTTTTTTCTGAAATGACAGGATGCCAGATTCTATCAAAGGCCCTTGAAATATCCAAATCAACGATTTTGGACTCACCAAAATGTGGAGACTACGGTTCCGTCATTCCATCAGTGCGGAAGCCATATTGGCGATCGTTGATGAGTTGATTAGTTTCTAGATACTTCATTAATTTGGAATTAATGATAAACTCAAAAACCTTCGAAAGAATCGAAGTGATTGCAATTGGTCGATAATTTGTGCGATCGCTTCCCCTCCTTTTTTGGGAATAGGCTGAACGTGAGCTAGTTTCCAAGAAGTTGGAAATTTTCCTGTCGATTGAGACAAGTATAATAGTTTGCGCAGAGGTTAAATTAACAGGGGGCCAGAAACAATCAGGACCCGCGGATTTAGAGACGATGAGCTTCTTAAGGATCTTGAACACATCTCTCATACGGATGTGTATTGGCTCTTGTACACATTCACAGGTATCTGTGATGTAGGTGGAAGCCGAGAATTTGATGCGAATATAGCAGCCAAAATATTACCCTTATCCAGGGAGTCAACTACGATTTCACCATTGTTAAGTATTGAAGGTATAGAGGAAGTAGTGAAGTTGTTCCTTATGGTTTTGGCGAGATACCAGAAATATTTGCTACCTTTGCGGCTTGCTAAGATTCTTTGTCTAATACTCTGGTCAAAAAGAAATTTCTCTCTCTGGATGGATTTGAAGGTGTTCCATGCAATTTTGTAGACCTGATTCAGCTCTAGACATGGATGTGATTCATAAGCGCGAAAAGCAAGCTCCTTAGCTCTTATAGTTTGGTTGCACTTATCATTCCAAGAGGGATTTTGCTGTTGGTTAAATCTGCTGTATGAATACGAAATGTTTTAGCGCATGCCAAGACTTAGAATACCAGAGTGCCTTTATCGACATCCCCCGAAGCAAAATATACTGACCAATCAATCTCCCTGAGGAACTGATTGATATTTTCCCAATCAGCATTTTTATAATGTCAGGTAGCCCTACTTGTAGGTGAAGAGGTAGGGTGGCAGAGGTTGGAGATGGTGAATTGAGCCGTGATTAAGCAGTGGTATGAATTACCAAGGGTGAAACCGACTGAGATTGCATATTTGTCGGGGTGAGATGAAAGGAAACAAGTCTAATAAATTAGCTTTATCGCCAGATGCATCAGGTACTCCACTAGTTGTTGCAGGACGTGTGGTAGAAGAATGTCTGAGCCACAGTATGTTGTGGACGTTGGAATCACCAGCTAATATGATTTCAAAAGAGGGGAGATAGAAAACAGATGACAAATACTGTTAGAAATATTGTCAAAAACGGATACCGTGTCGTCATCAGACATATTTTTGACTGCGATACAGGAAATAGAAGTATGTGATATGCCTGTGGATTTTAAAACGAATCCAGATCTAATTGAACTCTGGATTGGCGGAAGGAATGTCCCTAAGGACGGTAAGGACAACATCCTTCCGTATATATAATGCGACCCCTCTATGTTGGGAAAAAGAGACACCAAGCTGTAAGCAGGCACATTGTACTGATTAATATCAGCATCAGAAACGATCTTGGTTTCACTTATCGTAAGAATTGCCAGATTTTTTTTTTAATTAAGATGGAAGTACACCGAAAAACGATTTGCTCCCAATCCACGAATGTTGCAGAAATCTAAAATAAAATTCTGCATGCTCAAAAGCAAAACAAGAAAAAATCAGAAGAAGAAGTGACACACACAACACAGAATTTTGGGCGCCACCAGCAGCAGTCAACGACACAGCGAGTTAAAAAAAAACAACAATAGTGTTATGCCTATTTGCTGCTTTCAGTAAGTACCTAAGACCGTGCATTTCAATGACAACAGCTGGGTGCACCCGGATTGCTGATCAGTGATAAGTGTTAATGTATTTGCACTGATCAGAGACGGACACATGGAATGATGGATGAAAAGCCCTTCACTTGGCTATAAATTATTTGAAGCGCGCCGGATTAAAATTTATCTTATTTAAAATTTGGTTTATTAGATTAAAAGTTTTTTTTTTTTAGATACAACAAACAACAAAATTACACCAACGTCCGACCAAGTTGACTCCACGCACATTACTCTGTACTAATAGTATAGTAAAATATTACGTTTTCCTTTTTATAAAATGTAATGTATATACGGCCACACGTCCGACATAAAAACATAGAAACAGTCACACTCGCACCTTTGACAGGGACAGAGTGCTGCCAGATGGCAACATACAAAAATCGCAAAAATGCTGGAGAGAAAATCGTGAATAGAGTATGAAAATCGGTGAAGGAATTAAATCACATAATTACTTGTTCAATACATAATTTATAGATATCCAATAAAATATATTTATATTATATTTATACTATTTTTAATTCATTTTAGAATTAAAGAGCTTAAGCATGTTTTCATATATATATGCATACTAAAATATTTGTTTCTGTTTTCTGTCAAAAAATATTTGGACAATAAAATGCCTTTTAAGGTTTCCGCATCCAAACAATTTCTCAGTTTTTTTTTTCCGGTTATTTATTTGTTAAACAGAGCAGACTTTGCAAGATGCAATATTACCAATATTACGGGTCGCGTCATAGTTTTCATTTTCAACTAACCAGTTTTTTAATTTCGGATCATTTTGGGACGATTTGCGAAATTTTTGAACATACATTTTTACTCACAATTACAAAAGCTACCTACCCAACGAACAATTTTTGTCCTGTATAAAGCTCGGGGCTCTGCTAGGGAATTCTTGTTTCATTGTATAATCTTGGTTGGTTCATGTTGCATAGCATGACTATCACCGAGCCGACCTTGAGCTGCAAATTGTACGGAGGCATTCCTAGTAAATCCAATGAATTCAGGAATTCAGTTGGATAATTGACGATTTCATCTGGATCGGTAATGCAATCGATCGATTAAAATGAATGCAATTGGCCAGCGAATTGACTTTCAATTGCAATATTCAAATCGTATACGTCCTTATTCTTCGCTGCTAAAATGGCTCGCTCGTTCAACCAAACATGTTTTTTGTAATTCGCACCAATATTCAGGAACAATATTGTGAATTGACAAAAATCAGGAGGCAAGAGGAAGCGGCAACTGGAATTTTTTTATTGTCAATGTTTAATAATTGCTTGGAAAGTACGTATGTTCGTCGAATGACCATTTTGTAACGCGACTCGCATATTCGTTGTTAACTTGAGAGTTTTCACGTATCTTCACAAATTCTATGATTCAAGCAAGCATTTATTTCAGCAGCAGCTGTTGATCTTGGAATGACTGGCAGCGTTTGGCGAAAGTCGCCGGCCATTAGAATCATCGCACCTCCAAAGAGGTTCTGCTTATTGCGCAAATCTTTCATCGTTCGATAGAGTGCGTCCAATGCTCCTTAATAGCCATCGTACACTCATCCCAAATGATTATCTTGCAATTCAGGGTCGATTCATCTGTCGTGTGCAAATTCAGTGGCAGTTTGAACACAGAATGAGCTGTTCGTCCGCGTTCTAACAATGTGGCAGCAATTCCTGATGATGCTATGGACTGCGCTATTAGGAACGTTTTGCCAGTACCACCCGGTGCATCGAGGAAGAAGATTCCACCGTAGCCGTCGTTGACTGCTTTCATAAATATGTCGTACGCGGTTTTCTGCTGCTTATTCAAAAGTGGGACATTTCTCCGAACTGATTGACTCAAAGCATCTCGATCATATTGCCATTCTCGTTCCAATTCTCGATTGAATGCATCATGCATGGAGCGATTCGGTGCTGTGCTGGCATTCCGAATTTGTGCAACATCTTGCCGGACATAGTCAACCACAAATCTTCTATCGAAATCAACGCCTCTCTTCAAGTTCGAGATTCGCTGTTGTTGTACGCACTCGATGTAAAATGTCGTCAGCCATATCGTCTTTGTATTTGTCTACAAATAGAGTGGGTTCGACGGGAACCACGTTGAAATGATGATGGCAAAAAGTGATGGAATTTGATGCGCAGAAGGCGAAATAATAGCATCGGCGAGTGTGTGATCCCAATGAATGTCATCTTCGAGCAAATGTACCATCGACAGAGATTCAAATGAAGTCGTTCCGCGAATATTAACCAATAATAAACGCAGGTAAATACATTCATCATTGCTCGAATGAACTGTGTAAATTCGCACCAATGCATCCGTTTTTCCGACTTTGAATTTTTTTTGATGATGCGTTCCATGTGAAATATCTCGGCATCTCCGAATAAAACATTGTTGGAAGCTTATCAGCGTTGTCGTTGGCGGTCATTCAACTCTCTGCGCTTGGTTAGCTGCCGTGAAATAAAATGGACAACAACATTCTCCAGGTACACAGCTAAATGGACCACAGTGGGATAACGTTTGTGTATGGAGAATGAAAAGATTCTCCAAACCGCCCCATTGCTGTTTCTGACATATCTTCCCATCTCATATTGCGAAACTTCTCCGTTGACATCAGGAGCTCCGATACCAAATACAGCCATGCCGCTTCCTTTTGTAACGTGCTTAAATACGTATTCGATGTAATTGACTGAATTGCAGTACTCAACATTGCAATGCACCTTGAATATTTTGAAAAGCAACGGCGAATACAGAACAATCCAGCTGTTGTCGATTACATGGTCCTTATTTTTGATTTTCAATCCTATCGTTCTGTCGTTATCTTCTGCAGAGCAACGCGATACAGGGGATAACAATCATTGCATGTGACTGTGTTCGCCAACAGCCGGTACATATTTTTTTTATGTATGTAATATCGAGACTCTAATTTTTATAAGGAACAATTTTCGAACAATTTAATCAATGTAAATTAAAAATCATGCGAGTTTTTTCCGAGTTTTCCACACCGATTTTCCTATTCCTCTCTTCGAAAAGCAATTCAGAAATGAAAACATACGAAATCCCATACAAAATCATCTTTTAGATTTTCCGTTTTTTTCCGATGAATTTTTTCAATAATTTCTTTCCCAACAAACATTGTCCTAACAATTACGAACTCAACAAAAAACAAATATGCCAAATCGAATGATTGAGCTGTTCTGAAGTGATGATGTAACATATGTACATGCATCAATTGAAATTTATTTATGTAATATAGATATGAAATCTACAATTACGTTCCTGCATATTTTTGTGCGTAAAGGGCACCCAGCTCTAATAAAGGAGCGTTTACAATGACACAGTAGAGTGGAATGAGCTTTTACCAGAGGAGCGTGCATGCACAATAGAGAGTGAACTTCGGTCGGATTTTCGAAATCATATGAAAATTTTGTGACAGATTATCATGTGTTTACATTTGAAATATATTTCAAAACAGATCACAAATGGTGTTAGATTACAGAAAATATTTCTATAATTACACCAGAATGAGTTATGAACGATTTAAATTATCACAAAATACAAATTAACATTTATTACGGACACTTTCGAAATGAACGACTGCCATCTATATTCCATCGATAAGCCAATTCGTACATAAGAAAATTTTAATTCTTAACTGACCTTATTTTGTTAAAATTGTATCATAAAAATACTAAATACATTTTTAATTTCTTAAAAAAATATTTATTTTTGGTGTTTTTTGTTATAATTTATTAATTTTCGTTAGTTAAAGGTTGTAATTATCAGTGCGACATCTTTTAGATACTAGTATTTCGAAACAAATGTTGAAAGCTTTCGAAACTATCAAAGTGAGCTTAAGAATTGTTCCAATGTGACGTTACACTGTGCAATCCACTCTGGTGGGAAGCGTGAAGAACTTATATTACAGTGCAAGCTTGAGAAAAGGAGAGAGAATGCAATCTGGTGACTCCACTCTACTCTGTCATTGTAAACGCTCCTTAAAGCTCGAAAAGATACATCTCTCATGATATGTGTCTTTATTGGAGAGCTTGATATTAGTATTTTGGATTACCACTCATGAAGTCACGAGTCGGGATCGCTTCAATCAACTGTTTTTGAAGTAAAACTTCTTTTGTTGGGCTGTGAACTGCTGTGAGAGGGGAAATGAGTGACAAAAACCTGGCCTTCCCCCTATTCGCGGCGTTCACTCTCTTCCTTTTTTGCTCATCTACAAGTCTACGCTCATAAATGTGGTTAATATGGCTCGAGCCAGTGATGTTACCCGTACAGTAATTACTATTTTTGACAGTAATTTCGAGCCCCGTACAGTAAAACAGTAATTCCATGCAATATTCAGTAATTTTCACCTAATTGCTAAAATTATATATTTCTTTAAAATTTCTTCAGCTTTCAATTCAAACATAATATCAAAGTTAGATAACAAATTTTTAACGCATTGCAAGCAGTGCGTGCGTTGACAGATGAAATTGAATCAATGTATGATTGTTTAATGTAAATGTGGGATTAATACGGCACGCGACGCGACGCTTGCGACGGAAAAGTATAGCGTAATTAATTGATTACCACTGACATGTATATAAATGGACTGACTAACCTCCTGTTTCATGTGGCACCAGTTTTGATTTCAGAAAGTATGCTCTCATTCTCTCTATGTTTACTATATTTAAATTATTTGGGAATTTACTATATGCATGTCAGTGGGATTTACCGAATTTACCACAAAAGTATTTGGGACTATTTGTATTGTTAAATGTTAATTATGAATCGAAGGTAGTGCTCTTCACAAAGCTGTTTTGGTTGGAAATACCGCTTAACCTCAAACAATTTTTCGTTCCCAATCGTTACAGTTCAGTGGGAAAGTATGCTCTCACGGAAAGAGACAGAAATATGAAAGTGGTGCCATTTGATTTCATGTATTTTTGGTTCAACGAGCAGTCCATTTATATATATGTCAGTGTTGATTACGAAGTAATTACAACAACAAATTAGTACGCGATGCTTAGTAACTTTTTAACAGGAATGTACCCACACCATTTTCATGAGTGCTTTTCAGATGTTTGGTTTAGTATTACTGAAATAATTGATAACTGTTGAAGTAGATTATTTAAATCTAAAAATGAAAACTGTCAAAATGGAAGTGAAGCCATTCGCTAATTTTCATCTTTTATAGTGCAAGTTAGTGGTAAAAACCTAATTAAAGAAATAAATAATCGACAAGAAAAATATTGTTTAAATATGAAAACTGCGAAAGTAATGGAAATGAAGCGACTCATTAATTTTCATTTTGTAGTGCAATTAAATTGTAAAAACGTTATTAAAGGAATAAATAAGAGCAAATAAAATTTATTTTTACAGTTATTTAGATACGTTCATTGAATTAATAATAAAAAAAAAATTGACATGGATGCTGCTAACGGAGGAATCGATGTGGAGTTATCAACAAAAAATAAAGAAACATCTCGTCGGAAACAACTTTATTGTAAATCATGGGAAAATCTTTTCTCATTTGTAAGTGCAAGTAAAAAAGGGGTGCATTATTATCACTGTAAAAATCCTGTGACTCTGACGGTAATGCAGGGATAACAGAAATAAGGAACCATGAAAAAAGTAAGAAGCATATTATCAAATCAAATAGTTTGAAGAACCAATGTTGCCTTACTAACTTGTCGCAAAAAAAAAAGATGATGAAATTAATTTAAAAAAGAAAGTGGAGCTATTAATTAGTAGTTTTGTTGCAGAACATAATGTACCTTTTCATATCGCACCTCACTTGTGTGAACTCACGAAAAGAATTTCTAAAATAAATAATATCGAAAACATTTCATGTGGAAGGTACACAAAACAACAATGTTCGTCAAAAACGTTTTAGCGGAAGATAGAAAATCATATGTTATTAACCGTTTGAAATCTAATCCTTTTTCATTAATGGTAGATGATGTTGGGAGCTTAAGGCAACTAGCACTAGTAGTTTAATAATAGAAGTAAATGACATTACTGCAGTAGGTTTATATAATGCAATTACAACTTTTTTTGAAGAAAATTTAATTCCCTTCAAAAAAATATTAATCAATTTTGCCGCAGATGGAGCTAACAATATTATGGGAAAGAACAATACGGTTTGGTCTCGTGTTAAAACAAATATTCCATTTCTATTTGGTTTAAAATGTTTTTGTCACTCTTTCCATCTGTGTGCTTCTTACGCGTGTTCAGTATTACCGGATAATTTAGAAAGTGGTTTAAGAAGTGTTTACAATTATGTTCATTTTAGTGATAAAAGATCTTCGAACTGCTTTTCAAGAAGTATGGGACTCCAAACCCGCAAAGATACTTCATCCATCAGCTACCCGCTGGCTTTCTGTGGAACAATTTTAAAACATTTCCTCCCTCTTAGAGGTTTTTTTAAAGTTGAAGCTGAAATCAATCGCGTTAGTCAGGCAAAACATATATCTGATTGGTTAGATAATCCTTTCACTAAGCTATATTTAGAATTTTTGGAATACATTCTTCCGTTTTTTACTACAGCAAATTTAGAAATGAAAAGTGAGGATGTGAAAATTCATGTTGTGTATAAAAGAATATCAGGAATATATTTAACCATTTTAAGGAATTTCATTCAGCCGTGCTACTTAGATGAGTATGCAATAGAAGTTATTGATTTTCAAAACCCCGAAAAACATCTTCCAATTGAAGAGATATAGACCCAACTCTTTTTTTACACGATAGATACGTTCCACTGAAAACCGTGCAAAAAAAAAACCGTGTATAAATAGACATGCTGCACATATTAAAATTGAGTATGTGTTCCAAAACTTTAAAAAACCGTGTAAGACGAAAAGAAGGACTATATGTTGCCCTAAAAACCTTGCAAAATAAGTATATGTAATATTAAAAACCAACAACTACACAAATTATAATTAAAAACCAAATGTAATTAATATGTATTATTATTAAAAAAATATTAAATAAATAACAAAAACGAAATAGAATTCATAGATATTATTATTAAAAAAAATATTTAAAATAAGTACATAATAAAGAGAAACTTTAGTCCATATGTAATTATAAAAAATCCAATATAGAATAGAAATAAAAATTTTACAATTTAGGATATTCATCGCTCCTTGATTATAAGCGCGAGCATTTATTACGGACTGGACAAAAATCGCTTTCATCACTAGAGATGTCTGTGGAGTCTGAATCCACTGAGGAGTCTGGTTCATTATTAACGTTCTCTGATGTTGGCTTTTTTTTAATTAGGAAATCTGTTATCAGCTTCTGTGTTTTTGGTTTGTCAAGTTGCTTATACAGTTCTTGATACTCAGCCGTACAGATCTACAGGTTACGTTGAAATTTAAATGCAGGTTCCATGTTGGGATCATAAGTGAGAAAATGATTTTCCATACTTGCACCAAATTTCAAGCCCTCTCGAATTAATCAGATGTTAATTGATGAATTTGAACTTCGTCTTCATCATCAATATCCTTATTAATAGCATCAACCATTGTAGCTTCAATTAGATCCTCCTCATCCAAAGGTTTATTAATCATCAATTCATCGATGTCCGCAGATTCAAGGTTTTCAAAGTCTTCAGCACCAATTGCGTGTGATAGATTAATAATTTCAAAACACACAACTGATGTTTCTTTTACAGAATTGCCACTTTTGACGCATTTTGGCCAAATTTTTCTTCAACAAGCATTTAGAGTAGATGTCCGCAATTGTTTTATGGCAAGAGAAGCATTTGCAATACAATTCATAATTTTATAATTTTTCCATGCTTGTACGACCGTCAAATCCCTTTGTTCGACTGAATCCAAAATATATTTAAATGCTTGTTTTATGTAATAAATTTAAAATTTTGCTATTATACCCTGATCCAATGGCTGAATCAGTGAAGTGGTATTAGGCGGCAAAAACACCAACTGAATATTCGGATGATTTATCACAGGATGGCTGGGCGCATTATCAACGAGCAAAAGTACTTTGAATTCAAACCACTTTTGTTCCATATATTTTCTAACTTCAGGAACGAAGCACTTGTGGAACCATTTTTTAAATAAAGATGACGTCATCCATGCCTTATTATTCGCCATCCAATGAACTGGAAGTTGTTTAATGTTTTTTCCTTTCAAAGCTCGCGGCATGAGTGATATGTTGATTAACAGAGGCTTTAAAATCTTATCACCAGATGCGATGCTGCACAATAAGAACGTCACGCGATCCTTAGCCGCTTTGAAACCACCAGCAGATTTTTCTGATTTTGATATGTAGGTTGTGGTTTTCCAAAATTATACCGTTTCGTTTTTATTAGCTGACGCTACTTCGCCTTTTATTTTTACATTGTGAAATGCGTGTTTTTTTAGGAATCCTGTCACCCATCCCTCATTTGCATTAAATATCAATTTCCGGGATGTGTGGAGACTTGTTGATGGCTCCGATTTCTGAAATCGTTCGTGCAGTAGATCCTCTATCCAAAACACTAAAAGTTTTTCCAATGGAATCTTCATTTTTTATTGCTCTGACTGTCGCTTCATTCAAACCAAAATTTTTGCCAACAGATGTTGAACCTTCACCTTGAGAGAGGTGAGTCTAAGAGTCTCATCCAGTTAATTTTTGAATTTTCAGACATCTTATTTAGCTATAACAAAATTTAAATAAAAATCACTTCAATTTTCTAAACTATAGATTTTTGCAATAATAGAACCTTTTCGTTATAAGAAAATCCAAACAGAAGCCGTTGTAAGAAAATCCAAACAGAAATTATTGGCACTAAAACTTTTAAAAATAAATATTTTTTTCTTCGACCTACCACAACGTTAACACTTTTCTATACAATTGCTTAATGAAATCTTAACGCAATTTTAAATAGAAAAATAGAAAATGCGACTATAAAAATTCCGGGAATTTCCCCAATTATATTTCATTTTTGTAACTGCGTAAAACTTCCGGAAATTATTTTATTTTGTAACTGCGTAAAAATTCCGGGAGTTTCCCCAATTATATTTTATTTTTGTAACTGTGTAACGAATTTTGTTGTAACATGTTCTAACAATCCAAAAAAAATTTGTATATGCACTGCGTATACATACAAAAATGTTTTTTGGACGTGTTAAAACAAATAATTCGTATAAAAAAATATTTTTTTCTTTTTTTGAGACCGTGTTATTTCAAAATCGTGCAAAAACAAGACCGTGTAAAAAAAGAGTTGGGTGTATTTAGGTGGAAAGGTCTCAGCATGTCTTTTAGAAGATAACAATTTAAGTCCTAAAGAGCTTTTATTTAGAAACAATTGCTTAAGATTTTATATTGAAAGCGCAGTACAAATAAAAAAACTGTTTCCATTCGATTCCATGAAATGTCTTAAATACTTTGAAATTTTAGATCCTACAAATTTTCAAAAAACTGCATCAATTGTTCCTCCTGAATCGCTATTTTGAGCTGTACCAAAGTGTCAAATTGGCAACCATTTGAATAGACCTTTTGTGACAAGATGAACCATAGATTCTCCATAGGGTTTAAGTCAAGTCTTATGGAGGGCCACTGCAGTAGAGGTATATTTCTCCACTCTAAAAAGTTTTTTGTATACCTAGCGGCGTGTATAGCGGCGTTGTCCTGCTGAAATGTCCAATTGTCGCCCCATAAGTTATCTCCAAAATCAATAAGAATACTCTCCAGCACGTCAACATACTTCGCTGAATCCATTTTGTGTGTCACAAAACAGATTGGAGTCTTGCCTCGATAACCAAACGTAGCCCATATCATGAGTGAACCTCCTTGAAAGTTTCTAGAATGGCGGGTTTCACGTTCCTGACGGGTATCACTCCAATATTTTTGGCAGCCATCAGGACCATCCAAATTGAACTTTTTTTCGTCACTAAATATAACGGATTCCCATTCATCCTCCCAAAATTTATGCTTTTCCGCAAATTCTTGTCTTGCAGATTTGTGGCGTGGTAAGAGCTTGGGCGTCGGCAACCGATTTTGATACTTAATATTCTCGTTCTTCTTCAGAAGTTGTTGAATTTTTCTTGTAGTCACGGGCAGAGATAATTGAAGTCTTATTTGAGATTGACTAACTTTCTCATTAACAGCTAGCCGCCTTATTTCTCTTTTAGTTCTTTCATCGACTTTTGGGGTACGACCTGGTCTCTTCATTGCCTCGTATTTTTCTGGATCTTTTAAAAATTTATTAATTGTCGTCTTATCCCTTTTCAATTTTTCAGCTATTTTTCTAATTGTTATTCCGCATTCTCTATAAGCTGAAATTCTAGCCCGCTCTTCAACTGTTACCGTTGTTCCTCTTGGCATCTTTGAAGATTATCGCTAAAAAAAATATTACTAATTGATAACACAAATATGTATCCCTAATAAATCAAAGTACTTGCTTCTTTTCGGCTTAAATAAATTTGCACTTAAAAAATATGACTTTCACTTTTTTGTCTGTTATATTTGTTTCGCACGACTTTCCAACCAAAACTCAAAGCAATCTCAATATCATAAAAAAAAAACAGAAAAAAGTTATTTCGTTAGATATTTCCTAGAAGCACAAATGTTATGACGCAATTAGAATTAAAACGAAGAAATGCATTTACCTAAAAATACTTAGAAATTTTTTATACGATATAATTATTTCGCAGACTGTATCTGAAGTGTTGCAGAAGTCGTTCAAATGTATACAAAACCGCTATTATAAAAAAATTTTCTTTCAGCATGTTGTAAAATATGATATGGTCCATTCCAGAATGCACTACCCATTTCACAATCTGTTTACTCTGCTCTAGCATGCCATGCGACATCTAGTTCTTATGCCATCTATGGCAATATGCATTAATTTCTTCTTAGAAATGTACAGAAAATGTTTCGGCAGAATTTATTATAATTCAATTGTAGTGTTGAGCGGAGATTTTAACACAAATTTCGCCACAGATGCCTCGTGATAGCATTAGTGAAATTTTTAAAAGATAAATTTAATTTAAATATGCTTAACGATCCTAATGAAGTTACAACTAGAGGTGGTACAACTATTGAAGCACGAAATTTATTGATAAAATTAATTCAATTAGGTATATTTGTTTCCTATTATTCCTACCACAAACCTATTGTAACTTTTATAGAAAATACACGTAAAGGATCAGTACTATCAATAGTTGAATGTGATGATGAATAACCAAGATTACTTTTATATTATATTTCTCTTATAAAGTATTTCTGTAATGTAAAAAAAAAGTCTATTAAAATGATTAAAAAAAAAATTGTTAAAATTGTTTTTATTTGTACCTGCAAATTATAAATGTAGGTATTTTAATTGCTTTCAAAGGTTTTTCCCTATTTTTATATTAAATAATTTCCAATTCTTTAAAAAAGTAATTTACTTTAGTTTTAGCTTAATTCTTTTTAAATAAACTTTATAATACTACTGCCTGGATATTTGAATCTCTTACTCTCCTTTTCAATACAAAGTGAGTGAAATAACACAACACTTGAAGTTTTACTTCTGTCGGGGGTCCCCCGAACCCCTTTCTTTTTTTTACTGTTGAATGAGAATCCTTTAAGTTTTATAAAACAAAATAAAAATCATTTAATAATTCCATCAAAATATTTTTTTCTTATTCTATTGTATTTTGACCTTAACTTACAAATCGTAAATTAGTTCTTACTTGAATACCATACAATTACTTAGTTTTGTATCATCCCCAAAAAATATAATTATCAGAGGTGTGCCCTTTTCGTAATTACATATTCAACTATACATATATGCACATTCCAAAATTTACAAATAGATTGGGACCTATGTGTATATTTTATTCGCATTTCCCAGCTTTTATAAGTACCTATATAAAGTTACCTACATAAAATCCATAATCCAGTTTTTTCCTCATCTTGCAACAAGAAAACGGATTTATCATATAGATATTACCTATACAGTAGATTGTAAACGATAATTCTTGTAAACTGTGTTCAAAAACCGTGAAATTTAGTCATAACAATCCCTGTCCACACAAATAACAATAAATCGAAATTGATTAAATTCATTTCAAATGCATTCACTCGTTGCTTATAAAGCTCGCATTATGTTTTCAACATGAATGGCATCATTTTAAAAGCTTCCAAGAAAAACAGCAACGATAATCACGTACTCTTATGAGTGAGCATGTTTTGGTTGATTGATTGCTCATGAAAAAAAAGAGAGAGATTCCAAGAAAATTTTGTAAATACCGCGAATTCTGAGTTCAATGTTCGATTTTGGAGCAATCAATATGGAAAATTCAACCGGAAGAACTTATGTTGTACAGAATTTAGGAGGTGTGCTGGAATTTGCATGAACTGAGGGAGGATATGAAAAGTTATGTAGGTGAACATTAGAAAAGAATTATTTTATTGAAATATTAATTATTAAGAAAACTGAAACTTGTGTTTTAATGACTGCGCTAAAAAAAACTAGAAAATTTTTTGACGTTGACCTCAATTTTATACAGTTCCTGCCCTTATTTTATAACCGTTGATATAGTACCTCTTTTATTATGTTTAACTTCCGTACCTACGTTGAATCAACGACAACGTACAAGTAGATGTGAAACGGCCATATAAAAATATGAACCAAAAGCTTCGTTTTAAAATGAGCTGATAGCGCCTTGTTAGAAAGCTCTTCAGAATTTTGTTGCTAGCAATTCGGCGTCATTATTGCAGTATCATTTGTTGCGAATAAATTATTTGGCCCAACTTGTGGCTCTTCACGTTATTGTTATACCCTAGATAAATCTATAGGGTATACTAAGTTTATTAAAAGTTATTTGACATGTCAATCCGTCTGTCCGTCCGTCTGTCCGTGCCATTGACATATAATAAGAATGGACTGAGCTTTCTTGCTTCAAAAATGGCTGTGAAAACCCCCATTATTTCGTACAATTGTACACCGATTTATAATTAGTTATTATTTGTCAATTGGAAACACCTTTGGTGCTATGTTGTAAAATAGTATTGCATTAAATGAAAATTATTTAGGTAGTTAAACTTGTTTTAATTAACACAAACTTATTTTTTAATATTACTGAAAAATGTGTTCCTCTGCAGATTTGATGTCAAATATGCTTGAGCTTGTAAGAGATAGACGTATATAAATAATGTATTTGTCTGCATTTTTATGTCAATTCCGATACATTCCAATCAATACAACCGTATTGTTTCCAAAATTGGTTACAGTTCAGTGTACATTTTGAGCTTGAAAAAGTCAAATAGATTTTAACCAAAATTTGTGCCATTTTTCACTACAGGAATTCGATAGGATGGCTCAGTCCATTCTTATTATATGTCAGAGGTCTGTGCGCATGATAATTCGAGAGCGCGTTCACTTAGAAAGCTGAAATTTTGTACACGAACTTAAAAAAAAAAACGTAAAATTAAGTTCGAAAATGAGACAAATCGGTCAACTCTTTCGTGGGGTTGCCATAAAAAAATCTGTTTCCACTAAATATTATGTACACCGCCTGAGAACGCGTCGACATAGAGAGCTGAAATTTGGTACATGGTGCTTTTATAGCAATAACACATAAAATTTCAAAAACAGAATAAATCAGACCACGCCTTCTTGATGTTGCCATATAAAAATTTAAGTTTTTTACATATACTATAAAAATGATCATTTTTATTGTACTAAAAATGAATACGAAATCCTATAAAATTGATTATAATCATTTTTTCTGTCCAACGAACCATTGTAAAAATATATGTGAAAAACAACTTTAAAAATCAAACTTGAATAGATCGGTGACCATACGAAATTTTATATGGGCATTCATCATCTACTAGGGTATCCTAAGAATTGGTCTTAGACTAATTCTACCTTTTTTACTTATTTCTACGTTAGGTTCATTTATTCAATTTAGACATAGATTTAATTTATTACTGTACTTACAAAGCTATAAAATTAGGTTCATTAAAAATATAAATTGTAATTTCAACGTACTATATGTGCCTTTTTGATCGATTCTGGTTACTGCCAGCTGAAAAGGATAGAAAAGTACAAGATATAAGACTAATAGACATCCGCTTCATCTGCTTTATTAATTCCTGTAAGAACAGTTGCATAAAGAGCGGAAGATACCGCCTTCAACAACCGGACGAAGCAATTACTTTTTATACCTTAGATGATGAAATCCTTGAATATTATGAAGATACCATTCATTTGTAGCGCATAGAATCTTGCTGGTTGAGCAAAATGGATTGCACATCCGCGAATAATATTAAGTGCTATTTTGATTTCTGCACGATAACTCAAGAACGCATTTACTTAAACTGCTAAAAGTTTCTACATGGGCCTTTTAAAGGTGTATGTAGGTTTAAGTTCAAAAATAGTATATATCAGGTAAGGTATCTGTAAGGCTGCCTTCAAAATTACGCTTGTGGAAAAACTGAATAGGATTATTAATAAAAGTCACCCGGTTATCTTAAAATGAAACTGATTTATTTCTTATTTTACACGAAATCCACTCGTAGCAAAGGTTAAAACTCAACTGACTACTTGTTACGTAATTCTAGTGATTCTAAATAACTGCTAATAACGGAATCTACAATACAAATAAATGAGAATACAAGTAAATGAGAGTATACAATGTTTGTGTTAGATATTTGAAAGTACATTTACGTAAGTAACTATATATGTATATAATAGAATTTCTACATCCTCCCCGCCAAAATATTCTATCCATTCAATTCGAGGGGGTAAAGTAATTGCACCGGGCGTCGAAACATCTTTCCCTTGGGTGATCTTAAAAGACATGATCTCACTTTTCCATCACGACCTGGGTAAATTTCTTCTATACGGGCCAAGTTCCATAATAGTCTGGAAGTAGCTGGATCTTCTAATAGTACTATATCTCCAGTCTTGAGATTCGATGAGAACTGGCTCACGCCATGGTGAAGAGATCGTAGTTTCATAAGATATTCCACTTTCCACCTTTTCCAAAAATACTGTAGACATTTTAGACGATTAGTCCACAGAAGTTTTATTTCGTTTGAATGCATCGACGATATATCTTTGGTTATCACATCTTGATATGTTGTAGACGGCCCGACCAGGAAATTAAAAGGCGTTAAAGTAACGCAATCTGTAGAGTCATCTGATATGTACGTTAAAGGTCGGCAGTTAATGACGTTTTCTGCTTCTGCCAATAAAGTTTGCAATTGTTCAAAGTTAAGAAAAGCTCGACCGATTGTAACCTTCAGGATATCCTTTAATATTCTAACCATCCGCTCCCAAAATCCACCCCACCAGGGTGCTCGCTCTACTATAAATTTCCAGCAGATACGTTGGCTACAAAGAAATGTATAAAATGCATCGTTATTTAGAAATTTACCATAAAAGTCGAATTCTTTTGCACAGCGTTTTAAGGTTTTAGCGTTGTCCGAGTAGATAGTCGATGGTGATCGACGACGAGCGATGAATCTTCGAAGTGCTAAAATGCAGCTTTCTGTTGTCATAGCAGTACACAGTTCTAAATGTACTGCTCTTGTTGAAGCACATGTCGCTAATAAAACGTAGACTTTAGTTGAATCGTCTTCAAGATGTTTTACACATAAGGGACCAGCAAAATCAATACCAGTTATATCGAAAGGGCGAATTTGCTTCATGCGATCCGGTGGAAGTGGAGCAAAATGTTGAGTAGCAGCTTGCGCTCGCAGTCGCTTGCAGGGAATACATTTTCCAATTACATGTTTTATTAATTGTCTTCCTTTACAAATCCAGAATCTCTGCCTAATTAACGCAAGAACGGTATTTATTCCACCATGCATCGTTCTGAGGTGACAGTCTATAGCAATCAGCTTGCTGATGTAAGCTTTCTTAGGTAATATTACTGGATGAATTAAATCGTAAGTAGCGCTTAAAGACTGAAGCCGTCCACTAACTCTTAATATATTGTTCTCATCTAACATTGGTTGAAGAGTATATATACTTAACGTTCCGGGAATACTGGATTTGTTGACCAAGGCATTAATTTCGTTAATATACTCCTCCATTTGCGCCTGTTTTATCCAGTACATTTCAGCAATAGCAATCTCTTGTGAAGTCAGGAAATTCTTTGAAGGTATGATTTTTTCATGCAGTCGGCGACAAAAACGAATTACATATGCAGTAACCCTCAATAAACGATTCCAACTGCTGAAACATAAATTAAAGGCTCACTACAAGAAATAGTTAAATTTATCTTTTCTGATAAGGAAAGACTTACCAGATTTGTTGTTGTGGACACGATATCTTCTAAAGGCCATGTATTTTGATCTCTAGCGAGCCAAGAGGGACCACTAATCCATTTCGTCGATTGAAAAAGAGATTTGGCGGTAGTTGCTCGAGTAAGTAAATCTGCTGGATTTTGACAACCATTACAATGACTCCAGGCATTTATTTCGGTAAGTCCTCTTATTTCATGTACTCGGTTCTCGATGAAAGGTTTCCATCTCTTGTTGAATCCCTTTATCGAGTAAAGCGTTATTTTTGAGTCTGTCCAAAGATAATAGTTGTTAATTTTGATCTTAAGTGATTTTCTTAAAAAGTCATAAAGTCTAGCCCCAACTAAGGCTGCTGTAAGCTCTAGGCGAGGAAGAGTAATTTGTTCTTCGTTGTTTCTTTTAAGGGGGGCTAGTCGACCTCTTGCGCAAATGAAATTAATTCTGATAGAATTCTCTTCATCAACAATTCGCATAAACGCTATAGCCCCATAAGCGCTAGTACTTGCATCTGTGAATATGTGAAGCTGAATAACTCTACTTTTATCAACTACAGCACACCTAGGCAGAGACATCTCCCTTAAATACGGTAGATCGGAAACTATCTTCCTCCACTGTGTTAACAAATCATCTGGAAGCTCACCATCCCATTCTAGTTTCCTTCGCCAACAATCTTGAAAGAGCAGCTTTAGGGTTATTGTAAACGGGCATAAAAATCCAAAGGGATTAAATATTCTCGATAAAGTACTTAAAACGTTCCTTTTAGTACCAGGAGGATTATATTGAAGAAACTGTTCCACTGCGGTGAGGTCAACAGAGAGCTCGTCAGTCCGAACATGCCAATTAATCCCTAAAACTTTCTGTAAATTAGGAGGATCAAGGTTATCACTGAACTGGCTGCACAACTTTGACGAATTGGAATTCCATTTTCTTAAATGCATAGAAGCCTTTTGCATAACTTTACGTGATTCACAATACATAGATAAGGCTTCTTCCTCCGTGTTTACACTGCAGATTAAGTCATCCATATAAAAAGACTCAAGCAGCGTTTGACAAGTGTTTGGATAAATAACACTTTCAGAGCTTAAATGTTTTTTAATAGTTGCGCACAATATAAAAGGGCTACTCGTTACCCCAAAGGTAACACGTGTCATTCGAAAAGCATACATCGGAGGATAAAGGTTATCATTCAAAAGAGCGGAAAACCAATAAAAGCGATGTGAATCACGATCTTCAGGAAGCAGCATTATTTGATGGAATGCCTTTTCAATATCAGCGACAATCCCGATTATGCCCATACGAAAATTTAAAAGTATTTTCACAACGTCAGACAGCAAGTTTGCTCCAGCACACAAATGATCGTTCAGAGAAAGCTCTTTATCCGCATGTGCTGAGGCATCGAATACAATACGTACCTTTGTTGTAACCTTATCCTCACGGTATATAGCCCGATGAGGCATATAATAGCAGCGTTCATTATTGTAACGATAATCGACTGGTACAATTTCTGCAATTCCATTCTTAATTAAGTCCCACATGATTGAGTCGTATTCTTGAAGCTTCAGTGGTTCCCTTGCTAAGCGCCTGATAAGAGATTTTACTCTAACTATCGCACCTCTCTCTTTATTATCTAGATTTGATTTTAATCCCTTCCAAGGTAATGCTGTGATGTACCTATCACCATCTTTCACTAAATACCTTTTTGCGTAATCTTCTGAAAATTCTTCTGTACCTTATCTGCAATAGGTGTTGTAAATAATGTAGCAAATTTTACAGAAATCAATCCAGAAGTCGTCATAGAAAATGCAGATGATGTAGGCCCTTGAATAGTCCAACCTAGAAGTGTTTTTACTGCTGTCAAGCTTTCGCTGACACGTTCTATTTCTCCCGATACGATACGCCAATAGTTATCAGCACCAATCAGCAATGAAATTCCTTCTTCCAATGGTAAATTTAACTTGCAAGAATCTGCTAAATCGAATTTTTCAAAAACGGGATTATCCGGCTTTGGAGTAGGTAAAATATCGATACAAATTTCAGGCACCATTATGGCCTCGATCACTATAGTTCTACTGTTATATTGTCCACATATAGCAACTCGCACTCTTCCACACATTTTTATTGGATCTATTTGCGTGCAACCGAAGGGGATTATGCTCAATTTACTCATTCCGATATAAGGTAATTTTAATTGCTTAACGACACTTTCTTTGATAAAAGTTAACTGGCTACCGCCATCCAATACAGCCCGAACGTAAACATTTTTTGAGCCATTCTGAGCAGACAAAATAGCACGAGCGGTTTGTAAATAAACGTCCCAAATTTTTTGCTCGGCTAACATACACAAATTAGCAGTAGGCTGAGAATTATTATTGTCGCGATTTTCACTAACACTTGCATTGAAGTTTAACTGCATAGCTTTTTTGTATTCTGGATCGCACATAATCGCAACGTGACGTCCCTTACATTTCCTGCAACACAATTGGCGATTTCTGCATTGCTTAGAATTATGTCCAATTTTAATACATCGGAAACACCTATTTGTACGTTTTAAAATTTCTTTTTTCTGCTCAAGCGAGAGTGCACTGGCACAGTTAAAGGAAGAATGATTTATACAATTACAGAAAATACATCCACTACATACTCCTGTTGTCAATAACCCTGTAGCAGTGCCGACTTGTAATTTCCCATTTTGTGAGCGCTGCTGATTTTTCGTCTCGGACAGAGCCTCTAGTGTATTGATTTCTCTTTTCAAGAACTTTAACAGTAGATTTATCCGGTGATCGTTGTCTAATACACTAGACTTGCTGCTGTTGTTGTCATTGGAAGCGGTTACATCTACATTATCATCACTTTCTGCATTTGTACTATCATTCTGACGATCGTACTGAAAACGATGAAAATCCATTTGAAACTCTTTCGGTAAACACTTTAGAACAATTGTTTTAAGCATAATGGAATACTGATTTGATGAAACTCCTAATGCCGTCAGCGATCTTATGCAAGCCATAATGGTGTTGTATAGTCTCCTAATTCCATCGATATCGGTTCCAGAATGTACAGGAGCCGTTGATATTAACTCGTTTAGATGTTTGTCTATCAATTTTTCTTTATTACCGTATTCCTCTAGTAGCAGTGCTATAGCTCCGTCATAACATGAGGCAGTAGGAGTAAACCCCGATATAACCTCAGCAGCTTTTCCCGTGAGCGATGAATATAAGTAGTTGAACTTATCTGTAGTAGTTAGAGATGGATTTTCATGTATAGCAATACGAAACTGCTCCCAAAATGGCGACCAATCTTTACAGCCACCTGAAAACGTTTTTAGACCCAACTTGGGTAACTTAGCGATGTTGGACTTATTTACCTGGGGATCTACAATTTCCCTTTGAGTTACGTTGGTGATCGACTTAATTTTAGACAGCCTACTTGTTAACCTCGATAGTGCGTTTGTAGCCTTATCATCATACTCGGCTATTGATTCCGATTCCTTTGCTAAATCCTCATCCTTAATTCAAGTTCTTCTTCGATCAAGTCAAAACTCTCAGCATTTCGCAATATAGCTCTGGAGGATGGGGAGTTTAAGTAATCGATAGCATTGTTCACTAAACGCGTGAGTTGAGCTCGATATACAGAACGATTTGCTGATTCCATTTTTATTTATTTTTTTTTTTCAAATACGGTACGATAACGAAAAAAAACCAGCGCGTTCCCGGGTTTCGGCACCAATGTGGAAAAACTGAATAGGATTATTAATAAAAGTCACCCGGTTATCTTAAAATGAAACTGATTTATTTCTTATTTTACACGGAATCCACTCGTAGCAAAGGTTAAAACTCAACTGACTACTTGTTACGTAATTCTAGAGATTCTAATAACTGCTAATAACGGATAAATAACAAATAAATGAGAATACAAGTAAATGAGAGTATACAATGTTTGTGTTAGATATTTGGAAGTACATTTACATAAGTAACTATATATGTATATAATAGAATTTCTACAACGCTCACTATATTTGGACACCTACAAAATTACGCTCACTATATTTTCATACTGATTGAAAATGAGTTGACGTCAAGTGCTGAAATTTTATACGCGAATATCTTAAAAGTATTTTGTATATAATTTGAAAAAGGGTCTAAATCGGACAACTCCTTCGTGAAGTTGTCTTACAATAATATTAAAAAAATTTATATATACTGGGAAAACGGGCAGTCCCACCCACAATTTTTTTAAACCATTGAAAAGTTCTTCAGAATACCAAAACCTATGAAATTGGTTATAACTCTTTTTACTGTCCGATGAACCTTTCTAAAAATAAATAAAAAAATCAAAGTTTAACGAGTTAACTTGCCCAGAAAGGTGGCATATATGTACATATACAGCAATTTCATACAAAAACGATCAAAATTATCAATTTTCAGACCCGACCCCCTTCCGATTTCGATGAAACTTTCAGAATTAATTAAATATTAAAAAATACTCGAGCTATATTTTTTTGTTTAACCTGACGACCTGAGGTCTTGGATATAGGGTGACTCAAAATTTATGGTTTTTATGTTTTTTTAATATGCTGATTACTTGAGACGAGGTACTCGATTCATTCGTACGATATGGTATTAAATGGGGATTTCCAAAAAAAAATAAAAAAAAAAATTAAAAATTAAAAACAAAATATTGAAGAAAAACTAAATTTGTATTAATATTGGATTTTTAACATAAAAAATATTAATTTTGAAATGCTCTAACATTAATACATATCATATTCAAAATTTGCGGATGTTCAGCTCTTAGTTTAGGAAATACAATTATTATTTTATTAGCGTCTCTCGAAAATTTCATATAAAAACTTTAGAATTTACTCAAAAAAAAAAATGATTTCTTTTATTGTTTTTGGATATCTTAATGAAATATGGGTTTAAAAAATTTTATATTTATATTATATATTCTGTTCTATCATTTCATAAATTTCATAATTTCATTTTTATTATAAAACGAATATCCTTTAACATCAACGCTATCCTTGAAATCCTTTAACAGCATCCTGAACCACGAAAGAATAATTTTCGGAAAATTCGCAGATCATATTGCACTCGTTTCTGTTTAAGTTAACCATGGAATGCTTTAAATATTTTGGTTTTTCTTTAGCGATAAGATGATGTGGAATTAATTTGCAAACTTTCTCGCAAGAATGAATTGGATCTCCATTTTTATAATAATCAAAAAATAAATTTGACGGAATTCCGTCAAAATTTGTTTTTTTTTAATTTACTTTTGAAAAAGTATATTTTTCAATATTTAGCAAAACAAAAATTGAAAAAAGTGTAGAACAAGGGAAAGTAATGTATTTTCCCACTTTCTCATACATAAAATAAAATACGGTGACAGGTATACATGCATAGATTAGGCTCAATGAATGAATGAATGTGTGTATCAACTATGAACGAATTACGAATAGAAAAATGTTGAGAGATTCTTTAGAAGCGACGACAGAAAAGCTTCAAGTTTTGATTCTCTCAGTTCATACTTTCGCAACATTTGCAGCTGGTCAGATAATTCATTTATAAAAATTGGCCACTCAAACTTTAAAAAGTATGTCCGGGCTTGGAATGGCAGGTTTCATATCTACTTGTACGTTGTCGCTGGTTGAAGTTTGCTTAGTCGTTAATGTTTTATAGTTATCTTCTGGGTCCACCAAGGAACCCAAGATTTATTTTGTGTGAATAAAAGTCAAAACATGTTTCAACGATCGTAACTATCTGCTCTCCACACAACAAGTGATTCTACAAAATTTTACTTTCAGTTTAAATCTCAATACAAAACTAATGGAAGTGATAAGAACATCAATTTTGTGGAATGTTTTAACTGTCATATATAGTTGAATTCAGTTTTAATAATTTAGCGAATTGTAATACACTCAATTATTGTCTATTTAATTTGAAAAATTCCAGAAATGAACATGAATTAAGAAATTAATTTTTAACCAATTGGAACCCTAGCTACTCGATTAATTGTTCGTTTGAACACTTCTCGTAGCATTTGGACTGATCCCAAAATATCTTGTTGAGGAAATACCTAACGAATTCTTCCTATAGGCCAATTCGTAGGAGCCCTCGGAGAATAATGATATCACCCCTCTTTAATGATGCTTCTTCACTGGTCCATTTTTTTTTATGTGCTTGGAGTGACGATAGCCTCAAATGTTTCCAAAAACCCTACTTTATCGTCTGGATAAGTTGCTACCGACATAGAAGTGACAGCTTGGATTTTTCTATATCTGCTTCAGGCATGGTTGTAGATGCCTGACCTGGGTTTCAACCCAAGCATAGTTGAAAAATTTTCTCTTTAAAGCCACAACAGAGACACGCGTTGCACTTGATAGAAGATAGACTTGTATTCTGGCGCTTTTTCATTTAATCAAGAAATTCTTAAACGGGCGATTTCAAAAGGTTACCCTTGGGGATAATAATTGCTCAAATTCTCTTCCTCTGTCTTGTGGAGTACCATAATGTTCCATTCTCGGTTCTCTACTCTTCAGCCTATACATTAATGATCTACAAGATGTAAACATTCATATTTATGCTGACGACGTTCAGGTTTATTTCAGTCGTCCTCCAGGTCTTATCGAAGACTATGTGGCTCGGATGAACTACGATTTACATAACATATACACCTGCTCGATTGACAATAAACTCAAACTAAATTCAAGTAAGTCACAGAGTATCGCTTTCTTTTTTTGGTTCTTGTGACTCTTCATCACTTCCTCTTATTCTTTTGAATGGTTTTTCAATTCCGTATGTGGATAAAGTCCGTAGCTTCGGGGTCACCTTAAACTCTAACCTATCAAAAATCTACGCTATCCTCCACCGCCTATTTTTGTCTGCTAGAATACTTTCCCCCAAGGTGCGCTGTCATCTGGTTAAGTCTCTAATATTACAGAATTTCACACACGGTTCACTTGTTTTACCGCTGCTAGATTAACACTGCTCCAGAAAACTACATGTTGCATTTAACGATTGTGTAAGGTTTTTTTCGGGTTACGAAGATTCGATCATGTGCCTCACCTGAATTTCGCACTGCTAGGTTGCTCTATTGAAGTATATCTAAGGCGCAGAGCATTACATTATAATACTTAGTCGACTGTATATGTTCCTGGTCAAATTCTAGATTACACACAGGAGTAGGAAACATATTTTCAGTCCTCATATTCAGGTTTGTAAGCTCCTCTCCTAACTTTTGCAGGAAAACTCTACGGGAAATTTTTTTCAGAGGTCACTTCCTTATACTATGTGATCCACGAGTTTATTGCAGCTAAATCAAGAGTGTTCTGAAATGAGTGAATAGGTCATCGCCTTGTACTTGTTCGGACGATATATTTTCTTGTCATTTCATTTATAATATCAACTCCGTACTTAGCATAATTGTAGGATTCAACACTTTCGGGTGTTTTCGTCACATTATCCCTGATTTTTATATCTGAGTGAACAGTGTTCAAAACAAGAACATTTTTCTTTGTTTTACCCTGATAGACAGTTAGGGTCATATCATCACTTTTATATACTTGGGAGGTATATAGCTGCTCTTTCATAGATTTTATTTGCGCAGGCACCTCCATTCTTGCTTTATTCACAGTTCCTAAAAGAGTGGTTCCATTTCTCTTAAGTTTTTTTTGCTAGCACGACCGACGTAAAATACTTATCGGTAGTTACGTTTCTACCTTTGTTGGGAAAGGGTTCCATCAGTTTTATTACCACATGGTTAGATATACGTTCATCAGCTGGACGAGAATCATCCTTCCCTGTATAAGGAAAGCCATTTACCAAATATTTACTGCTAACCAATACTTTTGACCCTACTTATCAGGTTTGGAAGCTATAAATTGAGTAAAAGGACACCTAGCCTTACTAGGAAATAATTTATCATATACAATGATGAATGTTACCGGTTTATAGTATGCAATACAATTTTCAATAAACCTTTTCCATACTGTTGAGAACAGACAAAATTTGATTGTCTGCAGACATAGAGAGCGACTGAATCGTTTATCAAAATGAAAAAAGCGCAGTATTTCGCAGAAACGATTCCTTGACATGACTTTTTTATACAATCGTAGACCCCAGTTATCAGCCCACAAACTGTACACAGGTAGGTCGTTTGCACCTGCAACTCCTCGAGCATATACATAACTCCGATATATACATCAAGCTCTTCATAGCTAAGCGTAAAATCTTCGCTTTCGGTCCGCCTCCTTGCTAGAGTGAGTGTAATTTTCTATATGATGTAGTATACAAATATCTATAAATAAACGCGGTTTACCAGCGATTACATTTCTCGTTGCATGCCCTGTGGGCCCATCTGCGCATGTCTACCTGGCGCAGCCTCTCCAGGAGTAACTAATGTCCATTGCGTACTGTCGGCTCCAGCCAACATTACGGGATCAACGTCAATATCAACATATAAGGGCGAAACACAATTCCACCGTTTCGATCCGATTTGAACAAATGTCAATTTTGCTTATATGAGACATGCGTGCAATTGCACACATTACACCGAAATGGATAGAAAAGGATCGAATCGAAATGGAGAAGTTGAACAAAATTCAACTTTTACGGATGACATAACCTAGAAAAATCATCTGTAAAGATTTCTTTATACTCAAAGATGCATGAAAAGGCTTCTGTTAAGGAAATAAAAAAAGACATGAATTATATGACAAAAAAAGAATGTTTTCATGGATGAAAGACAAAATCTAGCAATATTTTAAAGTCTAGTGTTTCAAACCGGACGGAACAATTGTGCTCATGCATCCGTTTGGATCGAAATGGGTTGGATCGAATCGGATCGAAACGTCGGAATTGTGTTTGGCACTTTAAGTTGTCATCGTTGTCAGATGCGTGCATAGCCTGTTCAGCCACTGTAGGATTAGGAACATAAATTGTACTTGCTGAGTTTCCAACCAGCCTTCTTTTTCGAACAGTATAAGCGAGGAATGTTTGAGGCTTTCTTGTCGGATACCTGGCTTCTTCCCACATCTAGTTCCACAATCAGCTCAACAGAGAAGCCTACCATGTCTCTGTCCTCAATTAGATGTTGCACAGTAATCCACAGAATGAGTGCCAACTATATTTACTTCTTCAAATCAAAAAGAAATCTGAAATAATATCAAACACCCACCTCCATTATTGCCTTAACTATCGGAAGAGGTTATAATTCTCACAACGTACAATAACAAAATCTTCATCAGACTCATGCCCGTCATCGCTTCCAATCTAAGACACGTCTTCGGGAATATCTTGTAAAGCTGCAAGAGTTTTTTCTGGCGTCAAACCCTGAGCCATATTCAAAAATAATTGCCGTACTCGCAATTCACGTTACAAGCACAAAAAAAGTCCTTCACACAGAAACTATCACCAAATTTTATGCTGAATAACTAACAAGATTTCTTTTGTCCGAGTAACACACGTGTAGTTTATCACGAATCGAAACAGCTAATGAGAAAAGTATTATTATTATTAGTAGGTGGTTGGGCAAAGAAGTTATAATTTTTGTTTTTACAAGGAAAAAGGTATGGCCTACGCTGCATGGCGATATAATTTTAAAATTTTCTAAATAAATTCATATACTACGCAATTTTCTACTAAAATAACAAGGTGTCAATATGACTCCTTTCGGCATTAAAGGTTAATTAGAATAATTTAAGCTTATTAAACGATGACGACTAATTTTATTATTTTCATTCTATTAAGCATCAAAAATGAATAAAAGTCACTAGAGGGATTCTCGCAAAACCTACATATATATAAAAGGAAATAACATGAACAAGAACATGCGCGAGGAGTCAAAAAATGTTAAGATTGTGCCAACCATACCCCTGTAGCCAACCAAACCCGGTCTCCCCTATTATATAGAAATTCAATAGTCCAATAATCATGAGAATAGAAACTCCAAACTATTAAGAGCTTTGGAATGAGGAAAAGTTTTGATTGGCGGAATAGATTTTCTTGAGGATATTAATCGGTATGGCGGCCAGGAATATACAAAATTTAGACAAATTTTATATTTTTTCTGTCAAAAGCTTTCTGAAAAGACCGTTAGTATAGTGGAAATTTCTACGACCTTTAAAGCTGCTTGCTAATCGGTGTTATGAAGATAATAAAGTATTAGTGCTTCCCCAGTCTTTATCTCGTAACAGTACGCGAACTTCGGGGAAAGTCAGATCGAGGAAAAATATATGTAGAACCAAGACCCGCACCAGACATTTGTTTTTCACGGCCGATGCGCCAATTCACCACCGAAGAACAAATTGCCTATCGTATTTGATGGTCCGGGTAAATTTTTCATCTCTGAACTCTGAAGCTTTATTGATCTTTTTTACAGCAAATAACCAGTGCTGATATTCAGCCGGTTCGCACCGGTTCGGCTGAACCGGTTGTTACAAAAATCAGAATTTTGCGAACCGGTTGTTAAATAACTCAGTGTTGATATTCAGCCGATTCGCATCGGTTCGACCGAAGCGGTTAAAATTTTTTTTATAATTTTTATAAATAACGTTCTTTTTTTGTTAAAATTTTGCATATTTTTCCTATTTACGGATTACAAAGCAAGCAAAATTTAATTGGTTCATATTGACGATCAGTGATGGCTGCTTAGGTGTTATTTTTCAAAATGTGTAATTTGTACACATGCCACTAAGTTACGGCTTCTGATTTGATGTGGCCTAACTTAATTTTGACTCATTCAATACATCTAAAATAGATATCCAGGATAAAAATTTCTTCTAATAAGACAATAGGCTTGAAATTTGTTCACGCTTTCTTTACACATTTAAATATAGAAACCCAACAACTTGTTCATATTTGAACTGTATGGAGCACTGCAAATGTTAGTTCACATGGATCTAATAATGCTACTCAACAAGCCTCAATGATCAAAAAACATAAGCAACATTCTCGTTTTTTATCATATAATAAAGCTACTGAATTACTGAAAATATCAGAAGAAAATAAATTACAAACCATATTTGATACTGCAAATGAAAAATATTTATTAGTGTCAAAACATATTTTTCATGAAATACTATATATAGTTTAGTTAAACGAAATAGGCCCATGGTAGATATAATGGAAGATATTGAACTACAAATTAAAACTGGTGGGGTATCTGGGAATTGTTTACGTTCAAGATTTACTGCATTTAATATTGCAAAACATATATCTAAAGAGATAAGTAATAAATTGTGAAACCTCTTTTATCCGGAACTCTAACATCCGGATACCTCTAAACTCCGGAAAAATTTCCCTTTGCGTTAAATTTTTGGTTTTATTCTTTTATCCAGAAAGACCTCTAATATCCGGAAAATAATTTTCTGCTGCAAGACAAAATTTATTCTTTGTACTATCCTGCCAACTAAAATTTGGTTCGGGATTTCTTGGAAAAAGTCACGGTTTTTGTTCTGGAATATTATATACATTCTTTCTACTGCCCTGCCAGCTAAAATTTGGTTCGGGATTTCTTGGAAGAACTGACGGTTTTTGTGTTGGAATATTATTTACACTAGTTTCTTAGGTGGTGTTATTTTCAGTTATGTACCTACCTACTTCAATGTTAAAAGCTTTTAAGGAAACTTGTCGCTTGTGAGTTTAGTGTGCACGATATCTGCTTAAATATGAATTCAGGTTCAAATAAACGGGTTCGAAAAGTTTTATCTATTAAAGATAAAATTGAAATTATGTATTAAAAGTATTGAAAAAAATGTAGACATAAGCAGCCTTGCTAAAAAATATACTGTCGGATTATCTACTATTTATGATATTCGCAAAAATAAAGATAGAATTTTAAAGTTTTTCTCAGAAAGTGTTTCTACGAAAGAAATGCAAAAACGGAAAACGTTACGAGGTGCGGATAATCCTCAATTAGATGCAGCACTATTTGAGTGGTTCCGTCAACGGCGAAGTGAGGGTGTTCCGATATCCAGAAATATTTTAATAGAAAAGGCTAAAGATTTTCATAAGAAAATGAATCTTCAATCAAAATGTCAATATTCTCAAGGCTGGTTACACAAGTTTAAAAACAGACATGGAATGCATGGACTAGTAGCATCAGGTAAAAAGAGTGATTTAAATTTTATTGCATTGAAGATACAATCTACATATAGTTTATGTTACGAATGTATTTAGGTGAAAAGATGTCTGCGGATTACGAAGCTGCCACTTTATTTGTTGATGATCTCGACGAGCTAGTTATAAAGGAAAACTTAACAGCAGAGCAGGTCTACAATGCAGATGAGACAGGACTGTTTTGGAGAGCTTTACCTCGTAGCACTTTGGTCTGTAGCAATGAAGTTTCTGTTGATGGATCCAAAGTCCCTAAGGAGAGAATAACAGTCCTTGCTTGTTCAAACGCAGCCGGATCCCATAAGTGCAAGCTACTTGTTATTGGGAAAAGCGCTCATCCACGTGCCCTAAAAAAACGTTAAAGAACTTCCTGTTTTATATAAAGCGAATAAGCGTGCGTTGATTACACAATCAATCACTTTAGATTGGTTCAATAACAACTTTGTGCCAGAAACAAGGGAACACTTAAGAAATATTGGCCTTCCTGAAAGCAGTAAAATTCTTTTATTACTTGATAATTGTCCTGCCCATCCAGATCTTTCAAACTTCAAAAAGAAAAATGTGATTGTTAAATATTTACCGCCCAATTGTACATCGCTAATTCAACCATTGGACCAGGGTATTATAAGGAGTTTTAAATGTCACTACAGGAAAGAATTAATGCGAAATTTTATAAATATGGATGACAAAACTATTGGACAATTTCAAAAGGAATTTAACATCAAAGATTCCATTTGGTGTATGTATCGTGCCTGGGATAAAGTACAATCTACTGTCTTGAAAAATACCTGGAACAATATTTGGCCTTCTGAAAATGAACCTAGGGAGGATAATGACCAATTAGTCTTGGAAGAGCAAGATATGTTAGAACAGATAAGGACTTGTATTGATATGCCCGGGTTGAACGTAGAAATAAGCCAAGAAAGTCTCAACGAATGGATTAATTGTGATACTAATGTAGGAGTGCACGCTGCCCTTACAGACGACGAAATTATTACTATCTGTTTGATTGAACCGAATGACGACGAAGAAAGTGCAAGTGAAACTGATGACGTAGAAATTGTTGCAAACAGTATGACAATAACGGAAGCCATTGACACTTGTGGAAAATTAATCACATTTTCAGAAACGAAAGCTTTTATAACCCAGCAAGAAATTATGACCTTCTATCGAATTCAAGACAAATTAATGTATGAGAAACCAAAATTGCAAACACAAACAACTTTGGATAAATACTTTAAGAAGTGAACACAAAAACATATTGTTTTAGTTTTCCTTATTGCACTTTTGTTATCTTTTCAATTAAAATATGTATCATTTTTTGATATGTATACGGGTTTATAATATAATGGAAATGGTTATTTTTGTTTTAATTTCATACATACCACATAATACTATTCGCTTAAGATAATTAAAAAGTAATTGAAATGAAATTGAGACGATTATTATTTTACCCCTTTAATCCGGACAAAATAAAGTTCTGATAGAATATTCTGGATAATCGAAGGTATCTATTAACCGGAAAATTCATTTATCCGGAAAGGGCTCGGTCCCGAGGATTCCGTATAAAAGAGGTTTCACTGTATTTGGAAATATCGCAGAACAACAAGCAAAGTTTTATATAGTGATTAATGAAGCTAGCACAATTTTGAAAAAGAAGTACTTTAGCTATTTCCTTACGTTGTAATATTAAGGAAGTTACAGAGCTTATTAGTGTATTTATTGACTTAAAATAAATTAACTCTATTGGCGCTGTTACAATTTTTGATATATTAATGTCTACTTTGCATGAAAGTGGTTTTAGTAGGGATTAACTAAATCATAATCTAATAGCATTTTTCTCGGATGGTACCACTAATATATTAGGACACAAATCAGGAGCTGCAGCTCACTTCTAGAAAATTGTTCTGGAATTATTACTTGGCACTGTTTAAGTCACAGAACGCAGTTGGCTTTAGCCGATGCGATAAAGGGAATATCCCAAGTTTTGATAGCAAAAATTTACTGCTTTCATCATCAATCAATTTAAATGAAATTTAAAAAATTCTTGGTCCTCAATGAGTTGCTTGCAGTGCTCGAGTAGCAAAGGCTGTCTGGAAGGCTTACCAGCACTTTATTAGCATTTTTTATAAGAAACGAAAAAGAGTGAATTGAAAAAAGGACTTGAAAGCTTAATCGAGAAGTGGCAGTAACCAACGCAAATAGACTAATTCGGCTGTGCATAAGAGCACTGGAGCTGATGAAAGAAAATAAGGGAACTTATGAATGTTTGTAATATAATCCAATCAGACGTTCGGTTGCCAAGAGGAATGTTAATTCAAGTTGCTAAAGACAACATGAAGAAATTGTGAGAGTAATTATTTGGTATCAATTTTTAATGTATTGGATTCCTACTATATGGCAAGTAAATGTTTTACTCTCGCCTTAGTTAGAAGACAAGAAACAATTAGAGGATTTATCCATGCTATTGAAATTTTCTATCCCTAAAAATGATTTTCGGGAGTTGGTTGATAACAGAGATTTATCAAATTCACATATTCCGGAAATAATTTAAGGAGCAATTTCAAAAGTTGTTTCAGTTAGTTTGGCCGAAGTTGAACAAGCGTTCAGTTTGATGAAAACTGAAAAACGAAATTTCTTGTTGATTGAAAATATTTCACATTTTATGACAATAAATCTGCTTGGAAATGCTTTAACAGATCGGGATGGAACACGATTTATAAAGTCGTGGCAACAACATGGCCGTCATAAAGCTGAAGATAGAAGAGCAAAAAATAAATGCGATAAAAATTATTTTGAAAACCAATAAGCTATCTAGTGCTTGTTGTAATACTAGCAGAGTTAGGCAAGTACCAAAGAAAAAGTACTTAAGTACAAGTACAAATACCGAGGACCTGAGTACTTCAGCGTACGTACAAGTACAGCATGTACGAAAAGTACTTGTAACTAAGTACTAAGTATTTATTTATTTTTTTATTTATTTATATCATTTATTCCAGTCGTACACAAGATTAGACATCTTTTTTTGTACAATGAGTAGTAAATACGGTTCTAAATACATAATTTAAGGCGTAAAAATAAATAAAATAAAAGAAATACAAAGATTATAAACTAAACTATGCGAATTCAGAAGAAAACAGAAAAAGAAAGAAAGAAAGATAAATCAAACTATCAAGATTAGAGAATCTTTGTAAGTGCGCTAAGAAAGGTCAACTAGAATTTACTTTCAGCTGCTAAGAAGATAAGTAAAAAAATATGGCAAAAATTTAAAGGAACGAATATCAACAATTATATTATTTGTAAACTAATGAGCCTCTTGAATGCGATCAAGGAGTTGGCAGATTGGATATTCATAGGAAGATTATTCCATAGGCGTGAGATCTGGACAAGATAAGAATTTTCCATAATCGTCTTATAAAAACGAGGAGTTATTATATTTCTATTGCGTTCAGATGTTGCGAAACTGAAGAGTTCTCTGAGATACTCTGGTTTGCCTGACTTTAGAAGATTAAAGAAGAATATCAATGACCTACGCTGAAGGTAAGAAGTCAGAGGGCACCCAAGCAATCTTGTCCGAAAAGGGGAAACATGATCAAACCTGCGAAGACCAAATACAAATCGAACGCAATCATTAAAGGCAACCTCCACTTTGCGGGCACAAAAGGAATCGAGCTTAGGGTAAATCGTACTACAATGTGTAAAGTATGGCATGAGTAGCGTCTTTACAAGCTTTAGACGAGCAGGTGTTGTTAGAATACTCGCATAGAGCCAAAGTCTCCGAAGGCCGAAGTAGACTTTTCTAATCAATGCGTTAACATTCTCACAGCACTTCATGTTTTGGCTTAAAGTAACGCCAAGATTTGTAACTTTACTTTGCATCACTAAATTGGTATCATCTAAAACGACCGGAGGAATACTATTTCTATCATAAACGTTGTTGTAAAAAGCAATACACTGCGACTTTCCTGGATTCAGTAACAACCGATTTTTCTTAGCCCACAAGCCTATTCTATCTAAATCATCGTTTATGCGTGCAAGGCCGTCTTCAATAAGTCCAATGGGCCTACTCAAATAGATTTGTACATCGTCAGCATACATATGCACTTTGACGTCACGAACTACTTCAGGTAGATCATTGATGAATAAGCTAAATAGCAATGGGCCCAGAATAGAACCTTGTGGTACACCGTATAATAAGGTGAGTGAGTTAGAGATATTATTATTTACCTTATCGCGTTGGGGACGACGTGACAAAAAATCTTTAATGAGATCTCGAGTAAGAGCTGAAGTACTGAATTTAAAAATAACAAGCAATTTATGCAAAATGATGTTATGATCAACACTATCAAATGCCTTAGTGAAATCTAGCAGTACTAATGTACTAAATTTGTTTTGATCCAGGGCCAATCTAATGTCAGTGAATACCTTTAACACCGCAGTCTCGCAACTGTGAAAGCGTCTAAATCCTGATTGCCAACGTGTAAGCAGCTCATTATCATCAAGGTACTCAAGCATCTGGCGATACATTAACTTTTCCAACACCTTAGAAAAGAAACATAAGATGCTTATAGGGCGAAAGTCGGCAGGGGACTCGGGACATTTATTCTTCGGTATTGGGAGTACTATCGCAGATTTCCAGACTGAAGGAAACGTTGATGTCGTTAAGCATGAATTGATCACATGAAGAATATATTTACCACAAAATGGATACAATAACTTGAGAAATCGCGGAGACAAACCATCGGGTCCAATGGCATCAGATTTGATTGAGTTAATGGAAATTGACAATTCATTCAGGTCAACACAACGAAAGGAGAATGCACTATGGTTGGCCAGGGGTGCGAACTCGCTCAATGAACCTCCATGAGGAACTACGAGCGTTCCAGCTTGATTTACCATTGAACTTTGGTTAAGTGATACAAAAGATGCAATAAATTCATCGGGGTTGAATCCACAATCGACTTCGGCTTTCCCATACACACCAGCCTGTCGTAGGTTGCGCCATAAAACATTGGGTTGTAGATGGTAGTTCAATTTAGAACTAAAGTACTGGCGCTTAGAGTATTGTAGTAGTACGAGTACTTTTTGAAGTACTGAGTACTTTTTGAAGTACTTTTTAAATTACTTTTTTAGAATCATTGTATGTTGGCAGTAATATAATGAAGTTTATCGAGTTCAGTTAATAGATATTAATAAATAAATACGTTTTGAAAACTATAATATGTATCGTAACCAGTGGTTACTATTTATAGTTTTTTATAGTTTTTGGCGCTGCAGGTAGAGTAAATCTTTCACCTCTAATTGCTACACTAATAAAAACTATTAGAGGTCCGCCCAAGCACTCATTATCGCCTCCAATAATGCATAACTATTCTAAGGAAAAATGTCCAGTAAATTTCTAAGAAAGAATTGTGGCCTTCCCTACATCAGGCCGAGGCATCGTTTAGATTGGATCGAAGCATTGCTTGATTACCCTTGGTTTTGTCCACTGACTTATATAATATGGACTGCTTACTTTTCTATTTTACGTGGGCACAATTGCTTGTATCAAAAAGAGTTCTTACGTCGGTGCCAACTTTGAAAAAATCATTGGCGGGAAATTGAAAAAGTGAGCACGCAGCTCGGAAAGTGATTTTAATAAAACATTTAAAATTTCTTGTGCGTATGTAATGTATTGTCTTTGGTAAAACAGTTTTTATCAGTAATAACCCTAAATGATTAATTTAAAATCATGTATTTCGATGAATCCACTAATTCATTTGTTGTTTTCAGTTTTCTCTCACTTGGTGCTTAGACAGAAAGATTAACCAATATAGAAGTGAGCCCACTATCTGCAGCTTATTTCTATAAACGTAGTTAGTCCATATTATACATATCAGTGGTTATGTCATCAAGTCGAGACATCGTCGATTTTATATTCGAGCGAGACATTACTGATTTTTGTTCTACTTGCCCAGTCCTGTTTGCATGTTATTAGTTTGTCTAAGGTGCTGCCTTGATGCGAGAGTGCGACATATGCTTTAACAGTTCTTCGCGTGCTTTAAAACTCACCAAAAACTGAGTTGCGCTACAGATTGTGTTTGCTTTTCGACGAAGAGCTGGATATTGGTAGGTACTTAATAGACTCAGAAATACTTAAGTAAAAGTCTTGGTACTTAAGTACAAAACTAAGTCTTAAATACAAGTAAATAGAAGCAAGTACTTATGTTCAAGTACTAAGTAGGGGCATTTCAAAATTTTTGAGTAATAAGTCTTAAGTAACGAAAATGTATTTTAAGTAGTACGTAATTCTTTTTTACTTAAGTATTGCCCAGCTCTGAATACTAGTAATCTAATTCTTATCCTTAAAACTCTTGCTCTTAAATATCAATGCCCCAATGAGCTCGCTTATTGAATTTAGTTAGTTTTCTAAGACTTTTGATATATCTTCGATAAATGTTCTCTTTCTTAATAACACTCTATGTATATCCAACGCTATAACATAGCTTTATGTTGAAGGTTTTTTCAATAAATGTTCTTGTATTAAATTGTAATTTATTCTGTTTAATACTCGAAGAATTATTTAAGCCCAGTATAATGAAATATTAGATACTTAACTGGATAAGCGAACCGGTTGTTAAAAAAATTGAATATCAACACTGCAAATAACAATGGTCTCAAAAACAAAAATCATTCCATATGATCTGGCCTCCCTCTTAAAATTTTTAGAGAGAGCACAATCGGTACCACAGGAGATGTTTTACTCCAAGCTAGACTATTGAATAATAACAAAAATAACAACAGAAATTTCCGAAAAATTCAACTATATCAGATCCACCAATCAAAAATTAGGATTCAGTATGATTAACTAATGCTTGTTTTTTTTTTTTTATCTCGCGTAATTTCGAAACAAATTACTTAGCTAATTTAAACGTTTTATCTTACAGAATCGCCGTTCATCTGTAAACTTCACCGAAATGCCACGGAGTGTACGAGCTAATGAGAGCCCCACCAACTCGGCGGATGATATTCAAATCGCTTTGGCACCACATATTCAGTCTTACTTGAGTCAGACGGGAAGACGGCATTCATGTTGTAGTGTGATGTTACCGGTTGCTTTTGAGAGAGCTGCGGCTAAATCATGGCTCGATCCACGTTTCGATTCACCAGTATTAGAAGGACAGTATCGGTCCAGTGTATTTCCACAGATACGAAAGAGATTTAGGTAAGTCCGTATTATTATTTGCTAAATTAACATTAATCTTAGTCTTAATCTTGTAAAGTTTCATTGAGTTACATATGTATATGTAGCTGGTCTTTGTATGTTGTAATCATTCAAGAGTGCGACAAGTCCTCAAAAAAGATTTAATTGATAGCAGAATTATCTTATCAAAGTCATGTTGCTGTCGTTCATTCAGATTTGCTGAAAAGTATAAACAAGCAAACTCATCAGAAACCCCGATACCAATCTCCTTTCATGTTTGGGGAAGGCTATGCTGATAATTTTCACAGCGTGTCGCTAAACGGGATGATTTATGACAATTTTAAATAAGTGTGAAAATGATGACAATTTAGTAATAATCATGCGCGGGTGTTAGAGCGCAAGTGCTCATAAATGTTTTGTTTTTTGTTTTTGTTATTTTTTTTTTTTTTTGGAAATTTGAGACGATGGAAATGTTATTAATTAGAAGAAAACAATCTCTCTGAGATGAAAATGGCTTTAATTTATTGATATAATAATATTTAATCTGACGCATTTAACGTTTCGCCTACGCATTTATAAAATTTAAGATAATGGAAACAAAATTTATTTTTTATTGCAAAAAATAAAAAATTTAAAACAACCTGAATTTTTAAAACCAAATATCGTGGGGCTCTGTTTATTGTATTTTTTCGATTTTACTACCGAATGTGTTATGAACGATTTATTTACTCAAATATGTTTATTACAATTCCTGTTTGGTTACTGCCACCCTTAGAACCAGGAAAAAACAGAATTTGAGAGCTCTCTCTAGCCAACACGACCTGGAAATAGAAAACATTAAAAAATTATTTGCTAATTATGTGCCAAACTAAAAAACTTTAAGCTCGAAAATTGAACAGTTTTTTGAATTATTGAAAATCCGGGATGCAGGATGACGTCAAACTGCGTCCCGCACTAGTATTAACTCTGTCAACAAAGTTCTCATTTACATAGAATTTATGTGCTAACTATGTGCTAATTCTTCGCCAAGTCTACAAATTTTTAACTAAAAAATTTAATGGGGTATTTAAAAACCAAAATGGAGGCTGCAGGATGACATCGTCCTCCTTCCCGCCATACTGAAAATAGTGTCAAAATAGTTTGGATTCACTCAATATTTATGTGCTAATTATGTGCTAATTCTTAAAATTTTTGTATTCGTATTTGTTTTTATCGTGACTTTCCGCGATTTTTTGTCTGGAATTGCACATGAAATTATTGTCTGATATAAAGATTTTGTATTATAACTTGTTTTCGTTTTTTTTTGTTTTTTTTTACCAGAATAATAATAAATATTAATATTTGTATTATATTTTAATTGTGTTTCTATAAATTGACTATATGTAATACAAAATAAATTTAATTCACTTTAAATAGAAACTGGGAAAAGGGCGAAATGAAAGCATGTAGCCAGTTTCTCCGCTTTTATCATGGATGGTAAGGGTAATTGGCTGCATTGAATAAATAACTAATAAGGAAACGGCATATCGGCTGAAAACGTAAGCCACTCGGCGAAATGTATTAGTGTGCTCTGTTTATATTCATTTCGTCATGGCAGTAATGAAATTCTGACATTCTGAAAGGGCACATTTTTCATAATCCAAATTCCTATGTAAAATAAACAAATTTTTAGCTCCCCCTTATTTTCAGATAATATTTCTTGGCGTTGCCTTTGTATTACTGGAATAATTTAGGCACCAATGACAATTCAATTGTAACCAAACAAACCGGCATTGGTAAAATGTTAAATTTTTTGCCATGGCTGTTTATTTTTATAAATATTTTACTTTTATTTTGTTAGAAACACTATAATTAATAAGTAAAGCTATTAAAGTTTCTTGAAGAATGATTTTCCACGACAATAACTCTGTTCGTTCCTGCAGCACAGCACAGCGCACGTCATTATGATAATTTAAGACTCCGGAGTCTGTATTACACAAAATATCGTTCACAAAAGAATATTTCGCACTTATTTCATACTACTATTACGTAAAAATCACGTTTAATTATTTATTTTTCACAATATCGCGAATTCAAATTCGAGAACTTCTTTTCAAAATTATGAAATGTCAGAATGTTGAACTGACACAAAATAGCAACGAGGCCCTCTTGTCATTTCTCCCTCCCCGACCATAGGTCACACTGTCATTGAAATGCTTAAACACGTACACTGTATTCGCACGATACCCCGCTTCCTTATTTAGTTATTTATTCAATGATTGGCTGCCATCTGAACGCTCCTTGAAATGTAAATTTAAAATTGCAGAAACACAATTAAAATGTTGTGCTTATATCAATTTTTTTTTTATAATTGTTGTCACTAATAAATACCAAGTTAAAACAATATCTTTATATCAAACAATTCTACGTTTACGTGCATTATGTACAGGGCGTTTTTCTTCCACTTGACAGATATTGTTGTGGAAAAGTTCGAAAATTTGAAGTTTGTTTTTTTACGATAAATATAAATTATGTAAAATGAGTTCTTATAAAGTGTTTTCCATTAAGAGCGTTCGAACTTTGAACTAAAATAAAACAACAGTTATAAACAATTTGAATGAGTTTTTTTATTCAATGTAAAGTATGCTTGATACCCTAAAGTGTGGAATATAACATCATTCAGATGATCGTCATGGCTCCGTTTCGTAGCATGGTCCATTTCTCGAAATAATGGATTCACCAAACTTTGCCTTCAGCAAAGCCAAATGATGGTTTCATTAGCTATGTGACATGTGGCGCCGTCTTGTTGAAACCACTTGTCGTCTGCACCGATATTATCAATTTTTGGAAACAAAAATTGATTGATTGCTCTGTAATGAATTCCATTGACAGTAACTGTGACCCCTGCATCATTTTTGAAGAAAAATGAACCAATGATGCCCCCAGACCAAACAGTCAATTTTTCTGGTTGCATTGCCAATTGTTGTATTTGTAGTAGATTGCTTTCACTCCAAACTCTGCAATTCCGCTTGTTAACAAAGCCATTCAACCAGAAATGTGTTTCGTCACTGAAGATGATCTTTTTGCCAAAATGAGGATCAATTTCAAGTTGCTCTAAAATCCAATCAGCTAATCTGCGACGCAATGCATGATCATTGGGCTTTAGTTTTTGAGTCAATTGAATCTTATATGGATGTAAACCCAAGTCCTTACACAAAATACGCCATGTTGATGTTTAATAAATTCCTAATTCCTGAAATCGGCTAGGAATTGACAAATTTTGATTCTCACGTGCACTTTCAATAACAGCAGCAATATTGTCTTCACTACGTACATCTCTTTGTCTCACTGGCACTTTGATATCAGTAACAGCATCAATTGATTCAAATTTATTCACTAGACGACGAATTGTGCTTTCTGCAGGACGATTATTTCGACAATAAAATTTCACGAAGTGCACGTAACGTTCCTCGCACCGATTCATTATTTTGATAATAAATTTTAATATTTTACACGCATTCTTTAATTGTGTATCCATAATGAAATGGTACAATACACTGACAATAAATGTCACAAAAATGTTGATGACAGATTTTTAGTATTGCCACAGCAGAATGTCAAAGAACGGGCGCCCCTATTGGAAAACTCTTTATAAAGGTTTTTCCAATAAAAGCGGGTCAATGTTGAAATTGAATAAAACAAGCTATCTGTGAGGTATTAACGAAATTCTTTTTTTGTTTGAAGGGCCCATATATGCCATACATTATCGAATGTGATATCGTTCATATGTCCGCCGCGGTTTCTCATTCCGAGAGGTCCAATTTTCAATGACTCTGCCGCATAGATCCGTCGGAAATCGAGCGAGGGCCTGTGTTATATTAACTTTGAGGGCATCGGTCGATTACGGCTTATTAGCATAGATCTGTGACTACAAAAAACCCCACAAGAAAAGTCTAGCCGGGTCAAATCTCACGATCTTGCTCACCAATTCACATCACCTCTGCGAGAGATAACCATACCCTCAAATTGTTTATGCAGAACGTCCATCCTAGCGTTCCCTGTGTGGAACGTAGCGCCGTCCTGCTGGAAACACATGTCGTCCACGGACATATCGTTGAGTTCAGCCCAAAAGAAATTGGTTATCATCGATCGCTCGCCGTTGACGGTGATGGCCTCACCAACGTCATTTTCGAAAAAGTACGGAGCAATGACGCCGCCCCGGTACAAAATTTGCACCAAACAGTAACTTTTTGTGAATGCATTGCCACCTGGTGAACCTGGCATGGGTTGATGTCATCCCATATACGATAATTTTGCTTGTTAACATAGCCATTCATCCAAAAATATGCCTCGTCGCTAAAGATGATTTTTCGGGCAAAATTGGGGTTCTCTTCCAAACGCTCCGAAGCCCATTCAGCGAACAATCGGCGTTGTCTATGGTCATTAACTTTGAGCTCCTACGTCAGTTGGATCTTGTACGGGTATAGGCCCAAGTCCTGGTGCAAAATTCGCCAAGTTGAAGTCTCCGAAAGGCCGAGTTCTTGTGCACGGCGAGGAATTAACTGCCTCGGATTCCCCTGCACACTTTCACGGATAGCAGCGATGTTTTCTACCGAACTGGCGTTCCTTTAACGTACGGGTGTTGGTTGATTAATTACCGAATCGGTCGTCTCGAATTTGGTCATCAAACGTTGAAGAGTCGACTTTGAAAGGCCACCGTATTTTCCGTAAAATGGGAGCAACACGCGCCACGTTTGCACTAACGAACACCCATTTTGATAAAGTTTTATACTTTGGACGTGCTGCTCAATCGTGTAACTTGACATGGTGGCATCTGACTGAATAATAAACAACAGATTTGACTATCGCCGCCAAAACATCATGGCCGCCACAGCCTGTCAACATCGACCCTTCCGTATTGGAAACCCCTTTATACGTACCAGCTAAAGTTGTAGTTCTTAGAATCGGATTTCATCCTATACTTATATTACTGTTCAAAAATTTCATGGAAAACTACATTTCTTGTAAAGATTCTTCCATCATTTAGCACTTATCCTTATTGTTGATTTTGATCATTGTTTACTTTCACCTGATGCGATACTCTAGGTAGGGATTTTTTGAGAAAACGGCAGTGTTTAAATCGATGGTCGAATGTTTGTTCTTGTATTTTGTTGATTGTCATCGTATAGGCTGGGATCACCAGAAATTGTCGTCATCGTAATTTGAATAGCAAGGTAGCGTCTGATGTAGCCAAGTAGATTCCTGAGATAAGAACTATTTCACATCGTTTACATTCGGAAATAATCTCTGCCCGTATTGAATTTCAGTAAGCATAATCCTTTCTTTGGGTTCAAGTTTCATAAGAGCAGCATGATAACACCTTCCTTCAACAGCAGCACATCTTGTGCATACCCGATGGCATTTGTTCATTAAGAAATTCTGCTGGAACTTCAATGCATCGCTGGGATCTTCTGAAGCGGTAGAATCTACACTATAGTAGATGTTCTGATGTCCTGACATCATAGGAATAATTATCCTATTCATTTCCAGCGTATATACATTTGTTGGACCTCAAACATTTGCTGCATTTTGTCTTCATAGATCGATGCAATAAGGTTACCTCCATTAACCATTGCTTGAGAGATTTCGATTATGTCTTCACAGTTTAGTCCCGGAATTGAGAATCGTTTCCTTTTCCAAAATATAAGAACCAGTTGCTGTGCTCATCGTCATTGTCCTTCTCTGCGCCAGTTTGTTGTACGTGATAGGTAGTGAAATGCTATGCGTCAATCTAGTTGATTTAATACTTCTTTCGATAATGTCCATGCGCATTTCTTTGTCGAAAATCGCCTCCCGCAACTACCATTTTCCCTCTAAATTGCAGCTCACTCACAGAAATTTCTTACAAAAGCTTATTGTTGCATCTGTGTCTGGGTTTTGAAAGCATTGTTATTTCAGCTATGATTATAGCTGCCTCAAAACTTCAGCTTCAGGGGAAGTAAAACGCAAAACGAAAGTATCGAGAAGCGGACCTAAAAACTTATATCCTCTGTATACTGTTCGTCTGCACCTGTCATCAGAATTGCCTACTGGGATTCGTCCGCTTTACAGAGTCTGCCTTTTTCTTATATTTATATACATTATTTATCTAAGAAATTTTAAATCATCATTATATGGTTTAGCTTCAGAAGTTACAGGGTGATCTATAAAAATATATCCAAATATATTTAGGACTCGTTATCTCGGAATCCGTTAATATCCCCCTTCCCCCAAAATTTTTTTGCTTATCTAATTGTCTGAGCATGAAAATCTTCGAAATAGTTGTAAGCTAGTGCAGATTCTTGTTAGAAGGCTTATCTCTTTATATTGAAGTCGTTGACTGCCAATTTTTGTTAGACATTAAGGTTCACTCCTTGAGCAAAACAATTAGGCGAAATAATGCTAGTACAGCAAAATGGGTTGGACACCCACGCATAATACATACAATGTGTCCTGTAAGTGGTGTGAAACCCGAAGGTCATACTTAGACGAGCGATCCTAACTTTTTCCGAGATAATGGGACTTAAAGATATTTGGATATGTTTTCATAGATCACCCTGTAACTTTCCCACGTTACACCCTATGAAGATGGTTACAACCTTGGTTGATAGATAACCGGTGGACTCTTCCAAAAGTCCATAAATTTCCTGATCATCCCCTCATCTCCTCCGTTTTGAAGTTTTGCTCAACGAAGTTAAAATTTCGGAATTTTAACTCGTTATTTTTATTTAACTACTAAAAAACACGTTGTCAAGACCAATTTTGCATATTGGATTTAAGAAGCCCACAAGTATAAACCATCATCACACCCTATGAAGAAGTTACAGGATGATCTATGGAAACATACCCAAATATCTGTAAGTCCCGTTATATCGAAAACCGTCAGATTTCCCATCACCACCCATACAATTTTTTGCTCCTCTAGGTATGACCTATCCATAGCTTTCACGTTTCACACTACATACGGGACACCCTGTATTAAAGTTATTTTGATTTTTACATGTCCGTCTGTCTGTCTATCCTCACTATAAGTCGAGAATGCGTTCACTTAGAGAACTGAAATTTTGCACATGGACTTTAAAAAAAAGGTAAATTTTAAGATCGAAAATGGGACCAATCAGGCAAATCCTTGGTAGGGTTGACATACAAAAATTTTGCTTTTCATTATATATTTGAGCACTGCCTAAGGACGCGTCGACGTAAACACCTTAAATTTGGTACATGGTGGTGTTTTCATATCAATAATAAATATTATTTCAAAAATTGACTGAATCGAGCCACCCCTTCTCGGTTTTGCCAAACAATGCTTCGGTTTTTCACTTTATTTTATTTTTATTTTCATCTCGAGTTTAGACCAATTATAACTTTATCTCTTATATTTAATAATTTAATTAAGAATCGTAACAACAAAAATCCCAAAAAATTATTCAAATAAAGTTCACTAGCTTCTTTTGCAAGACCGTAGCTAGAGGAGGGCATAACAGGGTATGATAACAATTGTCAACTTATTCCGTATTCTGTGGCGACGCGACGTCACTTCTTAATTCGTCGCGGCAAGTCTATCATCGGCAACACTGACCAGTCGGCCATTACTCGATCATGCTTGTTTTGTCGAGGTTCCAGAGGCGGCGTTAAAAATTGTTGATGCCTTAAATATCACAACAAATTAATGGCGCGAAAATACAAACACATCTTCCGCACCACCACTGAAATGTATACTGATCTCCTGTTTCATGTGCCACCAGTTTTGATTTCAGCAAGTACGCTCTCACTGACGATATATTTAAATTATTTGCGAAATTACTTATATATGCATGTCAGTGGGATTTACCGAATTTATCACAAAAGTATTTTAAAAGTATTTTCCTCAACACGGCTTGTTGTATCTAAATTTTCGAGCATATATAACTCCTTTTTATACATATTACTATCACTTCGTCCAATAGCCATTAACCATTTCCTATAAAAAGTAAATTATCCATTTGTAACTACGTCCCTGCGCTAAACACACTTCGTAGCTCTTTATTTACAAAAAAGTGACAGTCAAACACCCTGCCAAAATCAAGATGGCGAAAATTTTTGGCTAAGCTGCCATACATATACTTTACTATGGGATGTCGTCTCCTTTAGTTCTCTCCTCAAAGTGCTCACCTCCCACATCAATACACCCTTGTGTCAATCGTATTTTGCATGTGATATGTCGATCGCGAACGATTCGGTCATTTTGATTGAGTCAGCAAGATGACTTACATGTTTTCCTACAATATCGGTCAATCGTTTACTTACCCAACCCACACTTCTATGAAAACAAAAACCCACAGGGTACCCAGCAGTTAAGAAAATGAAAGACCGTGGCCTATTTGCTGGAGTCTGGAATTAACTTCCGTACCCATGTAATTTTGTCATGTAGTCCCTGTACACTTAATTATTAGTGAGTGTGATCCCAAAATTCCACATCACTACTCGCCAACCATATAACATGTGAACGTAAAACATCCTAGAATCAGTACAACTGCATGAGTGGTAGGTAATTGACTCAGGTCTTCTGGGTCTTTTTACTGACTCTACCAAAGTATCCGAATACTAAATATTGTATGGTTGTGAATATGGTTCAATTTATAAAAAACTATTGTAGAAAAAGAAGCTGAAAATACTTCCCAGAAGAGACAACTAAAGGCGACACATTTAGAGGATTTCGTGCTGTATGGTCCATCACATTCTGATCAAAACACTGCAGGCATAATTTAAGCTCGACCATTTAAAGCGGAATATTATAAAACTGTAGACATAATAACAGCTGAGATGAAAAGACAATGAGGATCTATCTACTAGATTCAGTTTTGTGTCTTGATGTGTTGGACAAAATTTAAGTGTGTTCAACAAATCAATATATGACAAATTAATGAGAAAAAAATCAAATCCGTAATTGCAATTATTTTTCAGGTATAAAAGTTCCTTCCAAAGAAGAGGCCACTGTTATGAAAAGGTACATAAATGAGATGAATGGTTGAATGTTTGCGTCAGTGGCAACATTCGGATGTAACACTGCTTCGTGCGAATATATCTTTTCGACACTAATTGCAGGTTTGGTGTTTCTTGCATTTGAACGGAAAATACGCCACAATATGGCAAATCAAGTCATGAACATGATCCATTTATATCTTTTTATTTAAGGTACGTGTTTTAGTTCAGCTATAAGAGAAAATGTGATAAAATGATGGTTCTTGAAGCTTATTTTTTGAAAAAATTTCCCTTACATTTAATTTGGATACAGCTACTGGCCTATTCTTTTGTCATTGACTTCCTGGGAATAGCCCTTTTATTCTGCTTCAATATCTATTTATGTTAACTCATCTCCGTAGATATTCTGATAAAAAGCAAGAATTTCAAAATTTTTCGACTTTCGATAATGAAAAAGGACAATTAATTGCCCTATCATTCAACTGCTCATTTTTTTTTTATCCAGGGGTTTCGTCAGCTGCCCTATTACCTAACTAATTACAGCTTTAATTAGCCGATTTAATCAACCACAATTGTAACTGCATTGATTTTTACTTGTTCGAATGGTGAAGAGCAAAATGAGTTTCATTAAAGTCACATTATTTATAATTAAAATAATTTTTAAACTTTCCAATTGTTTTTAGTCCCAGTTCTCATGAAAGTGTATTTATACCCTACATACATAAATAATCTCCAGAATATCTTCTTACGACTGAGTGTACAATGTATCTATCTATCTATCAGGTAGCTTTAGTGTACTTAGTTCATATGTATGAGTATGTAATTATTTTTAAATTATTTACATAACTTATACTCTAAAAAGTTATGAAGAAAACCCCCTGCTTTTGCATTGAAGTTAAACATAACTAAACATAACATCTTTACATCACTTAGAAATACACTAACTTGTGTAGGATGTCTGTCCTGTAAATCTTGAATTTAAAGTATATTTTTAACTGAATATACACACACAAGGACTCCATCTATAGAAATAACTGTTTGCTAGTTAGATTGTATATAAAGAAATACTATTCGCCTACGCACCTCAAAGTATGAGTCACAGATGGAGTTAAAAGGTTTCTTTATTTAGAAATTAATTTCCTTTGAGTTAAATTGAGAACTAAATTTAGGACTGTTATCCCTTAAGCTACCAGACTGAACTCAAATATTTTCTTTTAAAATAGATAAGGTATTAAAGCGATAATTTCTTTGGTGGGATAAGTGGTAGTAGGCACTTTAAATTTCCAGTTCTGAATTCTCTACGAATAACGCGACAGTTTGCTTCTGATAAAATCTTCTTGAATTAGAATGCCTCAAAACCTTTTTCCCTTTCCCGAATATACGCCAACATTGAATACAGAAAAATATATTTCCAATACAAATCCGATTACACTTCGGACCCTTTTTTCCTCAATTCAAATATATAATTTCGAGTTCATTGGAGATGGTCCCTTGTGATATTGATCTCATGTTGAACAATAAAGTATGAGAATTGGGAACTCGAAATACATGTGACTTTTATGTATACATATAAACTAACTGACAATGAATTGAATATTGGATTACACTCGAGATGAAGGTGGGCGATTTGCTTAATTTCAAAACAAGGTAGAACTTTTTTAACTTAATTTAGGCAATTTGTTTGAGGTTTGGGGGGCATTTCATCCTATCCGTCAACAAATCAATATCATTTTTACTTGAGGTTAATGTTATTTGTTTTTCATTCATGGTAAAGAGCGCTAATATTAAAGAATGTAGATAACACAATGAAGTACAAACTACTGTTTTAAACATTTGACAGTAAGCATCTGTAAATATTTTTGTCAGCAATAATTTCTTACATGATTAATTATTTATGCAAGGTGTCCCAAAAAATTGTGATAATCGGAGTTCTGAAGGTAGAGCGCCCTCAGGGAATCCAAATCACTCCCATGTATGCCCTATGATTATTTGTAGTTTTCGAGTTACGATTTGTTTCGTGATTTTTTACAACTATGCAACTTTTAGGGTTGTGGTAGGAACCCCCGGCGGGGAGGGGAGTCCCAATACGACATGTTGCATATCATATTAAAGGTCTCGCCGAGTACTATCGGGTGGTGTCCTTTTTTTCTGATTCAAGAAACTTTCTCGGGACGTTTCTATCAGCGGAAAACCCATATTCATGCACTTGGGTCACACACACGCCAGTTACCACCCTAAAAGTATGCAAAGAAAAAAAATCTTCTACGAATTATAGCTGGTAATGAGCTGAGGTGAACAGTGAAACCCGTTCTCCGATCGGGCATAACCCTACCGAGTTAGAACCAATTAAAGGTACGAAAAAGCTAATTCGCCAGTTCGAATAAATTAAAGATTTAATACACCTTGAACCAAATTTTAGGTATGTTGCCACTCAATAAAATTTACACGGTAAATGTTTTGTTTAAGTATGTTCATACAACAACTTTTGGTAATTAATACTAGAAAGCCAGATCATTTATATAATTACTTTATTTTTACTTACGAGGTGGTTACAGCTCGGAGTATGAATCGCAAGAGAGTCATCTCCTGTGATTACGTGTTTACAATCATATCTACTTATAATTCACAATAGTCTAAGTATAAGTATATAGTATAAGGCTATTAGGCAAAGGCGTCGTGCTTAATAATGTTTTATAATTTGTATAATTCAGCCAATGAAATGAGGAATTTCTTAAAATAGGTTTGGGTGAAAAAAGTTATGTGAATTTTTTTTAAAATCGCCCTCAAATATGTTGGTACATTTTATTATTTTCAACTTAATGGAATTTTGGGCAATGGTATGAGATATGAAATCAAATCATTTTGCATTTCGATGAGCCTAACATTCAGCTAAATTGAAAAAAATTATAATATAATTTATATCTATTTATTCAAGTCACTATAACTAAAAATGTGTTCGAATTTGTAGTTTGGTGAGAAATCATGAAAAAAATCATAACTCGAAAACTACAAAAAATCGTACAACATATATGGGGGTGATTTGGCTTCCCCGAAGGACGCTCTATCTCTCAGCTTCCGGTTATCACTATGTTTTGGGACACCCTGTATAATTATCGAGCTTTACACTGTGATGTAGATTTTTCCGATGATGAGTTTAAAAATGTTAGTAAAATTTACAAAAATTAAAGTTAGTCGATTGGATACAATGGTGGGCGAATAGGGATGAATCTTCGGGCACATGGACTACCTACATGATTTTTTATTTTCATCTCGAGCTCATACGCAAAAAGAGCTATTTTTTGCAATGTTTTTCAAAGTAGGTATATATGTATATGTGGGTTTTTTATAAACTGCAGTCTAAAAATTGTATAGAAAATAAAGAATTTCATTTTTTTACATGTACATGTACTAAGACGACCGCACTCTGGTGTCAATTTTCCTCAGGCGTTTCTCGCCTTTTCGCTATTGCTTTACTTCCTAAAGTGTTGGCGCATTGGTATGCTACTCTTGACATTCCAAGTAACACATTGTCGAGGAGTTTTAAGTTAAATCGGCACATACATATACATCATCCGTAAAAGTTTTATATATTAGAGTAGCCATATTAAAATACATGAAGGAGATTTCTCGTCTAACAGACTGAAATTTATTGAAAATAATTTCAATAAATTTACAAAATGCATTTTAAGTGCAAAAAAAAAAATATTGAACTTTTCGACCCAGCGATCAGAGAGGTCTCATCGGTATGGTTATCTCTGATCGCCTACCATAGAAATTCAATGTTGGAGGTCACACCAATTGCCCATATAAATACTTTTTATAAGAAGTAAAAAAGCTAGAATTGGTCTAAGACCAATTCTTATGATACCCTAGATGAATGCCCGTATTAAATTTCGAATGGTCACCGATCTATTCAAGTATTGATTTTGAAGTTGTTTTTCGCATATATTTCTAGAACAGTTTGTCGCACAGAAAAAATGGTAATAACCAATTTTATAGGATTTCGTATTCTGCAGAAGTTCTTAGTACAATAAAAATGTCTTGGACTGATCGTTTTCAAAGTATACGTAAAAAACCGAAATTTTTATATGGCAACACCAAGAAGGAGTTGCCCGATTTAGTCCATTTTTGACATTTTATTTGTTAATGCAGTAAAAACATCATGTACGAAATTTAGTCTATTTTTAACATTTTATTTGCTAATGTAGTAAAAACATCATGTGCGAAATTTCAGCTCTCTACGTCGACGCGTTCTCAGGCAGTGTCCAAATATATAGCGGAAAACGAAATTTTTATATGGCAACCCCACGAAGGAGTTGCCCGATTTGGCTCATTTTCGAACTTAATTTTACTATTTTTTTAAAGTCTGTGTACAAAATTTCAGCTCTCTAAGTATACGCGTTCTCGAGTTATCGTGCGCACAGACGGACAGACGGACGGACGGACGGACGGACAGACGGACAGACGGACGGACGGACGGACAGACGGACGGACGGACGGACAGACGGACGGACGGACGGACAGACGGACAGACGGACGGACGGACGGACAGACGGACGGACGGACGGACAGACGGACGGACGGACGGACAGACGGACGGACGGACGGACAGACGGACGGACGGACATGCAAAAATCGAAATAACTTTTAATATTATGAATGGGTGTCGAATCCATTTTGCTGTACCATCATTATTTTGAGGTGTTACAAACGGAATGACAAACTTAGTACACCCCTATGATTTCATCTAGGGTATAAAAAGTATGTGTGAATTATATGGTGGCAAGATAACTCATTGCACTTTGAAATTGGGTGATTGTTCCCCCTTTTTTGCCTAGCCGGAATATGGATATCACTCTCACTCACACTTCATGGAATGACTCTCCGTCTCACTCAAGCTATGATCTTAAAGTTACGCTCTTAAGGCAAGCTTTGGGTACACTAGAATCAATTTTAGTAGGTGAAAAGAAATTTTTCGAAACTGGGTTTCTTGAAGAAAAAAAATTTTTTTTCCGTAATCTAAGAAATAATGTAGCAAGTGTTTTACCATTTTAGAATCCTTATTAAATGCGTCAACTTTTAAAGTTACTTGCCAGACTGGCGTAGTACATTTTTTTTTCAGTACAGTCAGTTAAAGTTCAACGAATTATTAATTTTATATTGTTGGTTCGGCAAAATGTGACATTTTCTTCCAAGCTGGAGCAGTTGGCTTAGAACTTAAAGTAACAGGTTACATAAGCACTATTCGGGATTACATAAGAAAAATAGAATTGAAAAAAAAGTAAAGATTTGTACCAACAGGAGCTAAAGAACCATCACAAGGTGTACATTTTCTCGAAAAGAAAGAAATGCCTATACAATTTGAAAAATATATGACTTAGATTTGTTTTATATTTTTCTTGTAACTGTTACGATTCGGTCTATCACCCGGTTCCGACTTGACGTCGACTTTTGGGACACCCTGTATATATATATATATATATATTTACCATATAACACCCAGACGACAAAAGACAATAAAAAAAAATCAACCAAACCGTTTTGATGAGTGGTACGAGAAAGATTTCATAACAAGATTTCGTCTCATTAAGGCGTCAGCATATTCAATTCTTGATTCATTAATATTGTTTTTTTTTTATGAGAAATTCGTAGTGCGTTTTAAAGTCTTTACTCATTTTTGTATACTTAATGAAATTTTGTTTTCACTACGATTACCATTTTTCTTTTTCTTTCAAACCGATTTGCCGGAAAAACTTGCAAATAATTTGAAGCATAAGCAATATTTTGAGAGTAAATGAATCACAATAGTTTATTAGTTCACAATTCCACAGTGGTGCCATATTAAAGAAGTTTGAACACTGTGAAACACATTTTGGTTTAAACATAGTTTAAATTACGAACGCAATTTAACTAACCCTGAGTTTAAACTCGAACCTTGAAACCGGCCCTAAAGGTTGAAAGAATAGTAACGAACAATTTTTTTTATTGTCGAGGTATCGTTGATTTTATATTGGAGCGAGGCACTGATCTCAGCTTCGGCCAATGCATAAAAATTCCAAGGAAGAAATTTCCAGCGTTGCATATTTTTGTTCTACGTGTCCAGTATTAATATGGTATTAGTTTGTCTGCGGCCATAGATGGCACAAGAACTAGATGTCCCACAACATACCGCAAAAAAGTATACAGATTTTAAATGGCTTGTCCATTCCGAAATAGACCACAACATGTTTTCGAGGCACCGAAAGCAAATGTTGCTTTAACAGCAGTTTTGTATACATTTGGTCGACTGCCTCAACATGGTAGATGCGGGAAAATATGAATCACGCGACGTATCTCTATCATTTCTCTTTTCATGTTGCTGTACTGATTGAAATAAAGGAATGCTGCACAGCACAACATACTCGGTGCGGTGGGAGGGGCGTAAACGTTACTTCTTTCTTGTCTCGTTTTTGGAAATACTTTTTATTTTGCTGTAGTTATTAGGATTTGATTTGATTTAAAGGAAACAATTCTAATAAACTCACTTACCCCTGAGAGTAATTTTTTGTAATGGTATTGCATGACAGCTGAGCCTACTAAGTCTTCTCCTATCGAACTTAACAATTTTTCATGAAATTTACAAGTCGCCCTGTCATCAGTGGCGGATACAGCGGGGGGTGATCGGGGCGATCGCCCCCCCTAGAGCTCTAATAATAATAAATCAAAATTTATATTCTAATCCAATGAAATAGAAAATACAAAAAAAAAATTTGTAAAAATTACCGTTTCTAAATCGGCGTTAAAAAAATAGAAAATAATTTCTCCCTTCATTTCTCCAGAGTTTCCCTTCATTTTGCATTTAATTAAATTTTTAAATTATATTACATTTGTACATAAATTTTAAAATTTTCAAGGTATACAGAGAAAACAAGATCTGGACAGCTCAAATTTAAGCACTACAGTGAATAACAATTTCCCGAAATTTAAATTTGGAACTCCTAATGTTTATCAAAATACTTAATTAAATTACTTTCCTTTGAATATGCTTTCTTTGTGTACCATGAAAATTTAAAATTTGTTATACAAATGTAATTTGATTAAATGGAAAACTCTAGATAGTTATTTGATATATTTATTGCTTTTTCCTTTTTAGTCATAAATTATTCTCAAAAAATGTAAAATTATATCACTAATGAATTTTCAGTACAAGCATTGTTGCACTTTTTTGTGATCGAAAGCTCACAAAAGCCGGGTATTTTGATGAAAAGTAGTATGTTGGAAAAATTATCATAGCCGAGGTAATTAATCTCAGATTCAGTTGTCCTGCAAATATTTAATTTAAGGCAAATAGGATAATATATATATTAACCCTACCTAATTAGCATTCATCGAAAATTTCTTCCACCATTTAAGTTGCAAGAAATTGCAGTCCAGCCCAAGAAATTATGGTGTTTGAGCGAAATGCAAGCGACCTATGTATGAAAAACACCAGTAGCGCAAGCAAGAAGTGTATAATGTCTATTTTCTATTTTATGTGGGATTAAATTTTACTATGCTTACGGGATCAAAAACTTATATTATATAGATAAAAGAACTCTGGCGATATCTGAATGCTAATGAAATTTTCATGCCAAAACGAAATGAGAAAGCTATACAGAGCAGTCCACAGCTGATGGCAAGTGCAGTTATAGGGGGCGATGGGGGCGATCGCTCCCCCTAGAGCAAACGTCTGGATCCGCCCTTGCCTGTCATAGTAGACAAAACATTTACTCTGTATATACTATACACAGGCCCGGCTCGTAGCGTGTTTGAAGTGTGCAATGCACGCAGTCGCCACAGGCGCCGAATACGAAAAAACGATAGTATTTTTGAAATGGTCAAAAATGCAATGTATTTTTCAGTTAGTGTACACTGCACTGTATATCTGATGCAAGCCATAAAAAGCAGATGTCAATTATTCTGCGTTACATCCACATCACATCATGCCGTTAATGCTTTGAAGACCAGATTAAAGGGCATTTATTCTGCATTAAAAGAAGTCGTTCAATTGGAAAAAGATTCAGTTACACGTATAACAGCTGAATCAGTCGCATCAAAATTTGACAATTTTGAATTTATTTGTGGTCTAATAATCTGGCAGGAGGTTCGAACAGAAATAAATTGTACGAGCAAATAGTTACAATCATAGAACATAGATATGAAATCAGCAGCTGAAGTGTTGAAACAAACAACTGAATTTTTGAATTCTCGTAATTCTGAAGATTCTTTCGAGAAACATATTTCTCAAACTAAAGTAAGCGCAATAGATGCGGATTTTAGTGACGATTTTAGCCCTAAGCTAGAAAATCAGATCCGAAAAAGAATGCTTTATTTTGGGGAGGAGGCAGAATTCCCTGAGATCATTAATCCTAAAATGAAATTCAAAAAGAAATTTTTCAACATATTATTACAATAGCAATTGCTTCAATGCACTGACATGTATATAAATGGACTGCTCGTTGAACCAAAAATGCATGAAAGCAAATGGCACCACTTTCATGTTCCGTGAGAGCATACTTTTCCACTGAACTGTAACGATTCATCGGTATTTCCAACCAAAAAAGCCTTGTAAAAAACACTTCCTTCGCCTTATAATGAAAATTTAACAATACAAATAGTCCCAAATACTATTGCGGTAAATTCGGTAATCCCACTGACATGCATATAAGTACATTAACATATCATTTAAATACAGCGCCATAGTGAGAACATATTTTCTGGAATCAAAACTGGTGCCACATGAAACAGGAGATCAGTCAGTTCATTTATATACATTTCAGTGCTTCAATGACAGAACGTTTTGAATCGTTTTCAAGTGTTATGAAACCCTTTGAAAAATGGTACAATTCAAGTAGAAGACTAGCTAGCAGCCCAGATAGGAGAGCAGCATCTTGTTCCGATTTCAGCAGCTGCAAAATTCTGATATCTATGCGATATTCTTAAAAACAGTGAGAGCCCTTTTGGAAAATATTTTATATTTATGATCCTTGAATCCTTCCGCTTCTTTTGAGCCATGTATGAACAGTGAACTCGTAGGCAAATGTATTAGAAACAGCATTAATTTATAAAGAAAGCAAAGGTCTTGAAGCAAACAAACCACAAATTGAGCTGAAATTGTTGTCTCAAAAAATTGAATATGATACTAACCCAGAAAACATTTTGAAGTGGAATTATAACAACGTTGAAGAACTCTTTCCAAATGCACTGATTGCATTAAGAGTGCTATTAATTTTTCAGTTGTTAAAGGTGAGAGAACTTCGATCAAATATGGGGCAAGAAAAATTGAATGGTTTGGCAATAATATAGAATCTGAAATTTTTAAATCAATTAACCTTGATGTGGTGCGGAAAGATTTCGCTAAAATCAAAGCCCCAGACGAGTCCCTTTTAGTAGAAGTAGTAGTGTATAAAGGATTCTAAAACAATATTTTCTGTTACGTTTTTCTGACATATTTTTCTCATTAATTTTGTTATGAATTCGAATTATTTAATTTTTCTTTAGTTATTTTTACTGATTAATAAATAAATAAGGTTTAATCAAAGCTTTTGTAATTTGTTTATGTTTTTGTCATAAATGAATTTAATTTGCCTTAAAATTATAATCAAAATATTATAGTTAATAGGCTATAAACCTAATTTTAAAATTAATTGAAGATTATAAACTATCAACCATCTAAATATATTGACAATGGCAAATGGAAAATTTTCAAAGGCGCCGAGCATATGTATAGCTGTTTCCACATAATTCAGTGCTTTCATTTGAATTAGTTACTTTGTTTGAAATGTCTTCAAGTGTTGTGCTGATTTCAAATTTTCGTTTGAGCTTTTTGAAACAAAAGACATCAAAACACCACCTAAGAACTCAATTCAATTTTGAAACTAATTCAAGGATTTGCTGAATTAATTAACGAAATATAATATATATGTGTATATATGTATATATGTACCTACATATATATAAAGCAAACTCCGCGCAAAAGGTGCTCGAGGCAGCCGGAAATTAGCGCAGAGACTTTTTTTTCTTATTAGGGGGAGTGTATACTTTTCCAATTAATCAATGTATGTACTCCCAAGTAGCAAATGTATGTGGGGCATCAATTAGGAAAATTGAAAAGTGTTTGCGCATCTTTTTCGATAAAACCAATTATTGAGCGTATATTCCATTTAGACCCATTAGGAGCTGTCCATCGGTAGCAAACTTCCTCTGCAATTTTCGTTAATTGCGCTCTCGCTGAATGAGGCACTAAAATCGGCAAAAACTGGTAAATTATCGTTAAAAGAATTTTTTTATGACGTCGGGATCCCAGTCCCTTTCTTTCTAACTATGCAAGTCTTTGGATTATGGCAGGTGGTGCCATCTGTATAGACTCATCATTCCTCAACCAATTTCCACTTAGTTTTAACGATTTTCTCAAACTGGAAATTTTCCAGCATACGAACACTTTTACCATCGAGTAGGTATAGACTATAATAAACTCGTGTCTTCGCAATGGGGAGTGGTTGAACTATTTGACTCTCCACATAATAACAAGTTCACAGGGGAGGCTTGCATGTAAAATGTGCATTTTATTCCTGTGTTTGTCGTTGTCAGCATGCAGTTATTGTTAGTGAAGTATCTAGGAGATAAGTTGTTTGCCTGTCTACCCGTCTGGATCGAGTCTGACCCAATTGAAAAGGCTACCCTATTTGGAATGAATTCTATTTCTCCATCTATTAGACGGTCGATATCTATCAAAAGTTAGAGAAATCTTTACATCTCTGAAATTTAATTATCACCATCAATTCGACTAGCCAAGCCAAGTCTTTATGAAAAATTATTTAAAGTTTTTAGTACTTCGTTCTCTTGTATGTAGTAAAACGACATTTTAAGTGCAAATTGTCAATAAAGGGTTAAAAGTTTTTATTGTTGGTCTGTTAGAAATGGTTTTAGTGTTCTGCATTTCTACATTATTAAGAGAAAAGGTTAAAAGGTCGTAATTTCAGAGATTGGTGATAAAAAGTTTTTGCAAGAGAAGTTTTATACTGCACAAAACTTTGTAACAAAGCCGAATTGATCGGTTAACCTGAAAAAAAAAAAACATTTCAAGTCGTAGGTAATGAAATTTTCGTTTTCACCACCCAGGGAATGAGAAACATTTGCCTAATATTTGCCTGAAAGAATGTTAAAACGATTTGTTAATTTCACAGAGGTGGAAATTCGAATCATGTACCTAAAAAAAAACACAAATAGCCAGCAATTTTATAATGGACACGCAAGCAAATTACCGAGATATTTCAATTCATAAGGTTGACGTATGGAGATATTTTATATACGCCGGTGACGTAACTCTTGACTTGACTCTGGGATAAGGTACAAAAGATGACCTGTTTAGGAACCACTGGCGCCATCATATCATGTCCTCAATAAGTACTTAACGCTATTTTTGGATTAAAGCCAGTCTATCTCTTTATCCAGACGGAAACAAAGGCTACTTCGAAGGAAAAAGTCTGATGGTCCGAATTTTTTCGGTATGGGAAATTTTAATATCCTCGGAAAGATCCACTTTAAAGACCTACATAGATGCTCCAACGGATGTTATGGCCAAAAGATATTCTTTCGAAAGAGGTTACCAGCTAGCCGTTAATGAGAGAAGCCATAAGCCTATTGATGAAACTATGCATCATAAAAACAGGTTTATCTATAAAATGGTTGCATGTATCTTAGTATATGTGTAGGGGTAGGATGAAATGAAATTCTGTGGTTTCCAATTCCAAATCTTGCAAGAAAATGTAACGGTTGTCAGGTATTTTGGCAGGAAAATCGTTAAAATTTAAAAATAATAAGGAATTTTTTCCAATTATTTTACTTTGCCGTTCTATAACTAGCCACATAAAATGAGTGGCGTGCTGGTTGGTAGGCTTATGGCCAGTTTCACAGTCTGAGTTTAAACCAAAAATTTAGTTTCTGAGTTCAAACCAAATATTTAGTTTAAACACGACGAATGGGTTTCACAGTTTGGTTTAAACCCCGATTTAAACTAGAGTTTAAATCGTGTTATCCCTCGGTTTAAATTCACGATAAAAGTGTTTGAAATGTATAACATTTTATTTTGACAGTAGCATTGTTTGTTTGTAACAAGAAAATAATTTTATCATGAACTCAGATTTAGATATTTTGATCGATAAAGAAGCCTTTTTGAGTTAAATTCAAAACTCTGCCGATGACCGAGATTAATTAAAAATCGGCCAAATCAGAGGAGTCAGTAGCAATATTTGTAAGTTTCATACATTTTTCAATGCGATATTTCTGGCAAACTATTTGTAGCAGAATAATAATTTATATCTTAAATTAAAGGTAATGAAGAAGTCTAGTAAATAACGTCGGCAAAAATTAAAAAAAGTATATTGGAATGGAGATATTAGCTCCGAAACTTGTACAAAATATTAAAAATTGAAGTCTTTTAAAGCAAATTCCTGTGGGTAGGTATTCTCATTTCCTTAAATTGTGACTGTTTTAGAAAGATAAAGCCTAGTTCTAGCAAATAACGTCGACTTTTTTCATTTTTACTGGCGCTTTTTATAATTATTTGACTCTAATAGTACTTGTTTTTTCTCCCGACATTTCACCGACGAGAAATTGCAATATTTATTTGAAAGTTGTTTAAATACAAAGCAAAATAGCATATTTAACAATTATAGGCAAAAAATATTAGGAGAGTTAATTCTCGTTAAAAATTTTCAATTTATTTGAACTGCAAATATTCATTTTTGGTCTTAAGAGGAGTCAGTACCAAGATTTGCAAGTTTCATACATTTTTCAATGCGAATTTCTAGCAAACAATTTGTACCAGAATAATGACTTATATCTTAAATTAAAGGTAACGAAGAGGTCTAGTAAATAACGTCGAGAAAAATAAAAAAAATATATTGGAATGGAGATATTAGCTCGGAAAATTGTAAAAAATAGTAAAAATTGATTTTTTTCAAATCAAATTCCTGTTAGTAGGTATTCCCATTTCTTTAGATTGTGACTATTTTAGAAATATAAAGCGCTTTTTTTAATTTTTTAACTCTAATAGTACTTGTTTTTTCTCTTAATATTTCACCGATGAGAAATTGCAATATTTCGTTGAAAATTTTAAAAATATAAAGCAAAATAGTATATTTAACAATTATGTGCAAAATAAAATTTAGGAGAGTTCATTCTCGTTAAAAATTTTCAATTTCTTTGAACTGCAAATTTTCATTTTCGTCTTAAATTTTCGCATATTGGGTTTCTGTCTTTTACCCTAGATGTCTCTAATGTGACTTGTGGTCTAGGTCTAGGCTAATTTTATATGCATTTTCATACTTTCAGGACACAAACCTACGTATAGTAAGTTTTATTGCCTACAGGCTCGCTGGTATCTAAATTGAAATTTTTGCTGAGTACTGACTCCTCTTAAATTGTATGGTTTTGTCGGATGTTGGGTTTCTGTCTTTTGCGGTAGATGTATCTAATGTGCGCTGTGGTCTAGGTCTAAGCTCATTTTATATGAATTTTCTCACTTTCAGGACACAAACCCACGAATAGTAAATTTTATTACCTACAGGTTCGCTGGTATCTAAATTGAAACTTTTTCTGAGTACTGACTGAACTTTTATCACCTTGTTTTCGAATCTATACTTTTCCGTTTTCTTGCACTCTACTATATGCCGTTTTTTTTTATGCACTAGGGAAAGCAATAGCTTAACTTCATTTCTACTAAAATTTGCAGCTATTTTGGATGGTGGCATATTTAAAATTAGTCAATATAACTTCATAGTTTTTATTTTTTGCTTTCTGGTCTCTTTACTTTTTCCGATTAACAGATTGATTAATAGAAAAATTGTTTCACAATGGTGGCGATAACTAATTTAGTTCACAATTTAATCAGTACTACCAACGTTACTAAAAGAATTCACTATGAAACCCGATTTGGTTTAAACTTGGAGGATGGTTTAAACTAAACCTTGGTTTAAACTCGACTGTGAAACTGGTCATTAGACGGTTTACTATCATCTGAGCTAGAAACAACTTTCATAGATGATATAACAAAGAAGTTACACAATGTTTTTTGAAAAGCTAGCATATTTTATTAATCAATGTGTGACTCAAAAACGGTTGATATGTCATACAATTTTTTGTTTAGCTAGGTGAAAGCTATGACCTCCATCTTTATGGACCTCAGCCGGAAACACCCTGTAGGTATAGTATGCAATTTGCCGTCCTCCAAATAAATTTAGTAGTACGATATTCTTGGATGCTATTTCTTTCCTATGTCAGCTCAATTTCAACGACGTAGTTGATGGTTATTTCAACGTGAATATTCTAAGATATTAAGGGTTTTCCAATAAGAGGTGTTATTTTGATATTAAAAGAAAAGTGCCATTTTTTGAGATAAATGATCGGATCTTTATTTCATTATAAAGAGGAAGGTATGCCGTTAATAATGGAAAATAACATCAGCCAAATGACCACCACGACCACGCCTACAGGACCATATCCTTTTCATGAAATTTTCCATAGCCAAATCGCAAAGTGGCTGCCCTATGTCCTCGATAGCCTCACGAATTCTATCTTTGAGGTCTTGAATCGACGCTGGGCTGTTGGCGTAGACCTCCTCTTTCACGTGGCCCCAAAGGAAGAAGTCGCAAGGTGTTAAGTCACAAGATCTCGGTGGCCAATTGTGATCACCTCTTCGAGAGATAACACGGTCCGGAAACTTTTCCCGTAAAAGATCAATGGTTTCGTTGCTTGTATGGCACGTAGCGTCGTCTTGTTGAAAGTAAACGTTGTCCAGATCAATACCATCCAATTCCGGCCATAAAAAACCATTAATCATCTGTCGATAGCGCAATCCATTCACCGTAACTGTTGCTCCAGCCTCATTTTCGAAAAAGTAAGGTCCAATGACCACGCGGGACCATAAACCGCACCAAACAGTCACACGTTGAGGATAGAGAGGCTTTTCAACAATAACTCTTGGGTTTTTCGAGCCCCAGATGCGACAATTTTGCTTGTTGACGAAGCCATCGAGGTGGAAATGGGCCTCATCACTCAAGATGAGTTTTCGATGGAATTCCGGATCATTTTCATGCATTTTAAGGACCCAATCAGCAAAGACTCGACGTTGTTGATGATCGGCCGGCTTGAGTTCTTGTGTTAACTGAACTTTATGAGCCTTAAGACCCAAATCTTTATGCAAAATACGGTGTAATGACGTTTGTGGAATGCCTAATTCCAAAGAATGACGAGGAATGGACAAACCTGGGTTTTCTTCAACACTTTCGGCTACAGCAGCAATATTCTCGGCTGTTTTTGAGCGACGTGCACGGGTTTTATTCTTCACATCACTAACTTGTACCGACAGCTCGAATTTTTCTACCAATTTCTGTATTGCGGTCCGACAAGGTGCTTCACGACGACCCAAAAATGTTCGAGTTTTACGAACCGTCTCTGCCACATTTTCACCATTTTTATAGTGAATTTTAATAATTTCAATGCGTTGTTGAATCGTGTATCGTTCCATTTTTGTTAATGGCGTAGTTTCTACTTGGCAAATGTAAAAAAATGACAGCTCCAAAAGTGACATCTACCGAAATAGGGGGCTAATTAAAATAACACCTCTTATTGGAAAACCCTTTACTTAGCAAAGTCTTGTCTTAAAGATGCAACTTCAAAGGAAAGTAATGATATTTTCTCCACTAAACTGCCGTACGGCACATCAGTACATACTGGGCACCTCCAAGTAACACCAGGGCTATTATTTATAAGCTTAAGAGCTAGATCGTCCAATTTAGCACACCGCTTATGAAAGCCGTGACAACATAAAAAGAAACTGATACTTTTATCGAAAAGTTCTCCAGAAAATTTTCTACAAAAACCAGACATTTCACTCTACTGATACGCCAATTTCAGCACGAGAAAAATTAAACACGTCCGATGCCGACAAGAGCTAGACTTGATTTGACAGATACTTTGGATTTTTTTTTATCACCCTGCCTTCTTGCTCGCAACAACACGTTCTTCTTCCAAAAAAAAACTCTTTTTCTTTTTTTTTTGCCAATCACACCCTTGTCCAGTGCTGTCGATTGTACTCCGATCGGAGTATTTGTACTCCGAAATCTAATAGCGTACTCCGGTACTACTCCTTTTATAAAAGTACTCCACTTTTCATTTCTTCATACTTAAAACTCCTATACTGTGTCCGAAAAATAAGGTGACATTGAATTTATATTGAAAATTCTTTATTTATTCTTCCAAATAAATTTCATCGCCTTCAAAGTAATCCCCTCCCGATGCAATGCACTTATGCCAGCGGATTTTCCAATCTTCGAAACAGTTGAAAAAGTCGATTTCAGGGATGGCCTTCAGCTCCTTCCTCGCGGCGGCTTGAATCTGCTCTATCGTCTCAAAACGGTGTCCTCGGGGCGGTCTTTTGAGCTTGCGAACAGCCAGAAGTCGCACGGCGCCAAATCAGGTGAATACGGTGGTTGTGGAACGATTTGAGTCGAGTTTTTGGCGAAATGGTCACAAAGAACGAGTGCAGTGTGAGACGGCGCATTATCGTGGTGCAAAAACCAAGAGATGTCTTCCCATAATTTCAGCCTCTTTTGGCGGATAGCGTTACGCAAACGACGCATAACGTTCAGATAATATTCCTTGTTGACTGCTTGACTCGGGGGAAGGAACTCAAAATGCACAACACCACGATAATCTAAAAAAAAACAGTCAACATCACCTTGATTTTTGAGCGACTTTGGCGCGGTTTTTTTGGTCTCGGCACACCCTTGGCACGATATTCGCTCAATTGATCGGTCGTTTCAGGTTCGTAAGCATAGATCCAAGTCTCGTCTCCAGTGATAGAATAGAATAGAATAGAATAAATATTTATTAGCCCAAAAGCTATAACAACAACATTACATAACTTCATAAATCTCTCATAATGGAAATTCATTAAGAAAAAAGTAAGTTAATTAATAAAATTCATTTAAAATTCATTTTTCACGTAGCACCTAATTGAATTTTTAAATCGGAAAAAATTTCTTTCTAGTTTTATTTCATTTGGTAGTCTATTAAACAATTGCAGTCCCTTATACATAATTGAATTTTGAGTCCTATATCTTCTATATAACGGCAATCTAAAATCTCCTGCATTTCTTAGATTATATCTAGTATCATTCACATAATTTAGATGTTTTTGCAGGTATTCTGGAAACATGTTATACTTCACTTTAAACACAAAGATAAGTGCGTTATATTTTAACCTCTGTCTAACACTTAGCCAATTTAATGTCTCTAACATATACACCACCGGCGTATCCATCCGACAAGAAAGTATTATTCTCATGGCTCTATTTTGTAGTTTTTGTAGACGGTCTATCATTTCTTCCGTGCTGATAAAAATTATAGATGAGCAGTAGTCATAGTGCGGTAATACAATGGTGTTATAGATATTTAACAGGCAATTTTCTGGTACTTTACTTCTGATTCTTGCGAGAAAACCAAGTTTTTTGGAAATTTTTTTGCAAATATAGTCCACATTTTCTTTAAAACATAAGTACTTATCCACGATCACACCTAAATATTTAATTTCATTTACACACTCAATATATTCTGACCCTATGCACAACTGTACTCTTTCATTACTGTTCATTACAAGACATTTTGTTTTATTTACATTCAGTTTTAGCTTATTCATATTCAGCCAATTTACAAGTCTTAAGATATCCTCTTCAATCAATCTTACACATTCACTTGTATTTGTCCCTTGTATGTAAATTAATGTGTCATCAGCAAACAAAGCAAGCTTGGAATATTTTAGCACGTTTGGGATGTCATTTATGTACAGAACAAATAATAGAACACCCAAAATTGATCCTTGTGGAACTCCTAGATTTATTTCGCTTTCTTCTGATATTTCTTTCCCGTATCTAGATCGCTGTTTACGATTTTTCAAATAAGATTCAAAAAATCCCAACTCTCTTCCTCTTATTCCATAAAATGATAATTTCTTAATCAAAATATCCCTATCAATTGTCTCAAACGCTCTTTTTAAATCAAGAAATACAGCTATAATAATGTCTCCTTCCTCGATAATTTTCTTCCATTCCACAATCATCCAATTTAATGCTGTTTCGCAAGAGTGACCTTTTCTGAAACCAGATTGCTGTTCTACTAATACCTTCTTTGTTTCAATATATTCCTCAAGCTGTCTTTGTACAACCTTCTCAAGTACTTTTTCATACACCGGCAACATATTTATTGGACGAAATTCCTCACACTGTATCGTTCCTTTCACCTTTTCAACAGGTATGACTAGACTCTCCTTCCATGTGTCTGGGAATATCCCATGCTCTAACGCATCGTTTATCACACTTACAAATAAATCACCAAGTTCATCCATGCAATCCAATAACATTCTTCCATTTATATAATTATAGTCAGACTTATTTTTTATTTTTCTGCATGTAGCATTTAACTCGGATACTGTTATTCTTTTAAATACGAAATTGTTAGGATTTTGAACTAAAGTTGCATCATTAAAACTTGTGTTAGGGATGGAAGCATTAATTTCTTCTACACTCTTGATAAAATATTTATTAAATTGTTCTGCTATATTTTTGCTATCTTTTACAATTGATCCTCCGAAATTGATTCCTTTAAGTGCTTTTTTGCGGTTTTCACCTATGACTAGTTTTTTTAGCGTTTTCCACATAGCCTGTTGGTCTCCACTATTCAAATTAATTTTATTTTTTAAATATTCAAATTTAGCAATATTTATTTCCCGCTTATACAAGTTCCTTAATTGCTTATATGCTAGCCAGTCGCTGTGGGTGTGTGTTAATTTTGCTTTATAATAGCAATTTAATTTATTTTTCCTTAGGTCCGACAAGCGTTTGTTAAACCATCTGTTTTTACCTTTTACATGGCGTTTTTCTACCATAAACTTACGGCTTACCTCCAATAAAGATTCCGATAATGCCCTGGCTGTAACATTAAGATCACTACCTAATACATTTTGTATCATGTTCAATCGGGAAAGTTCACCAATGAATTCCTCCTTATTATACCTGATATAAGTAGAGCTTTGGATGTTAAATTCATGTTGACTGGCTTTCAAGTTAAACATAATTGTTTCATGGTCACTAACATTTAGGTCATTCATAATATGGGCTTTTATCTCAGAATCATTAGTTATAACATAATCAATTAGTGTCTTTGATACTGCTGTAATTCTAGTAGGTTCTTGAACTATTTGTTTGCAACCTTGTTCGTGTATTATATTTCTCATGCGTTTTTCATAAAGACTATTCTTAAGTAAATCAATATTAAAATCTCCACATATAATATTTGTGATTTCTCTACATAAGAACTCTTCACACCATTCATTAAATATTGAACAGAATTGACTTACACTGCTACTTGGTGATCTATACAATACCCCAACCGCATAGTGGCCGCTTCCTTTCCAGATCTTTACTAATAGACACCATAAATCCAACTCATTTCGCATACAACTCCTAATTTCATATTGTATATTATTCTTAACATATAAAACGACACCACCAGTTCTCTTAGATTTCGAATCGCACCTTATACAGAAATAACCCTCTATATTAATTTCGCAATCTAGTATATCAATCGTTAGGTGGGTTTCACTCAATGCTATTATATCAATTTTGTATAGTTCACAAAGAATCTGTAGTTGATTTATATTAGATAGCAAACCCTGGATATTTAAATAAATACACTTCAAAGTACACTTTAATTGCTAGTAATCAACAAATAATCTCTCCATCTTTAATTTTCTCTCATATACTGGACATTCATGACTTCTTGCACTATGATGGACGTCAAGATTTACACCGAACTTATTCACTGCAGTTGTGCAATTTATACACTTCAGAACACTACTTTTACATTCTCTGAAATCATGTTCCTCAGTACATTGAGAACATGCTTTCTTATTTTGACAATCTTTTGCTAAATGGTTATAGCCGTTACAGTTGTAACACCTCTTTATGTACAACGCATCGTAAACTGGACATATATCCCAACCAATCTTGAGCTTCTTCGCACTTATAACTTTTTTGAAGTATTCTCCCTCTAGTTCTATAACTGCTTTAAATTTCCTTTTTTTAATTTTACTTTTTCGCACAACAATCAATTTAATACTTTCACAATGACTTAAAACATCATTTTGCAATTTCATTTTCGACGTAATTTGCTCTTCATTATATTCTTCGGATATTCCCTCTATAACGACTCTTGGGTTTCTGCGCTTAGGCATATCAATAACATATTTGTCCTCAAGTTTTTCTTTTGCAATCTTTGACAGCTCTTGAACAGTATCTTTGTTTTCACATTCAATAGCTATTACACCATTTTTCTTGTTAAAAACACCACTTATTTTCAAATTTGATGGATCAATGTTATTCTTTACATCTTTCTTTGTTTGTTTACACTCCTGCTTAGACTTTGGCCTCACTAATACAACTGGTTCCGATGATTTTAAAACATTTGCATATGTTGGATGTTTCCCGCCCTTTCCTACTTCTTTGCCACTCTGACTGGGATCGTTAACTTTTGACAAAATATTATTTAACAATCCCTGTTGTGTTTCCATTTTACTAATATTTTCTTTTATCACTGACTCTACTCTACTCGAATTTTCTTGCATCATTCCAATTAATTTTTCAATTTTATTATTCAAGGATTTTACATTCGACCTACATTCTTCGCACATAAACAAAACATTTTCCTCCGAGGTTATTAACTTCACAGCATAATCAGTAAGCCCTGTGCATTTTACGTGAAAGAGTCTTCCGCACAATCCACCACATGGGAATCCGACTTCATTACGGATTCCCTTATCACATTTTTTGCACGCACTCATGCCGATGCCGATATACCATACCGTTTGCTCGCCTTTGTTCTGATCACCGCACAACCGACAAGCATACAATTTTATCTCGCTATTTTATGTAAAATTTTGAAATTTTTTGAAAATTTTTTCTTTTAATCTTTTCGCACAATCGATAACGAGAAGTTTTCACTATATGTATAACAAATCAACTTCTTTAATTTTAATGAAACTTTTCTGCAGCGTTTTTAAACACGTCTGTATTGCATGACAGACATCTCGATCATGCATTTCATCTTGTCAATGTAGTCAAAAAGCATTGTTTCACACACTTCAACGCGACGCCTTTTTTCCAAAAAATTCAATAATTTCGGTACCAGTCGAGATTTGACGCGTTTGAGGCCCAAAGGATCCTTCAAAATGGTATTGACTGAGCCTTTCGATATGCCAATATCATCAGCAAGGTCTCAAATCGTTAATCGACGGTTTTCAAACACCAAATCTTTAATTTTTTGGACGTGAGCTTCGTCGGTTGAGGTTGATGGTCGCCCAGGGCGCTCTTCGTCTGCGACACGTTCACGGCCTGCTTGGAACTCACTATACCACTTGTAAACATTTTTTTTTCGAAATAGCCTCATCACCAAAGGCTTTCTGCACCATCCTCAATGAATCCGCAGCAGAAAATTCATTCCGCAAACAAAATTTAATGTAAATTCTTTGCTCAACAAATTTCGACATCGCAAAAAACGAGAAATTGACTTTTAGCAGCTCACAAAACGAAGCGTATCTCAAACACCAATGAATATTTTGACGTGTAATTTGGCAGGGATATCAAAGACAGTCCTACCAACCTAAAAACGAAACCAATTCGCCAACTCCTTTGACGCGCGCTGTTTAAATTCAAATGTTACCTTATTTTTTGGGCACAGTTATATAATGTTAGCAAATAATCTAAAATGTTTTATTCACCTTCATTTAAAACTATACATTTGTAGTACATTTTAGGAATAAAATCTATTAACGAGTTCGGTTGAAAAGTTGGTTTGGTACTAAGTTGTACTTGATGAAATATACCAATCAGCAGCTAACAGCTAACACATCGATGTTATATAATTTTTTTCAGAGTTGGAGTTCAGCGCACTAAAGTGTAATCTGATTTGTTTTAGCCTATTACACCTATCTAGTCATGTCATTATGATTCGTTCGTTAACCGCTGTGATTGATGTTTATGAAGCTACTTGAAGAACTCCAAAAAATTCCATTCTAGTCCAGAAAACGTTTTTTTTTATCGCTCTTTGCCTTTTCCTACGTCTTTCCTACTTTCTTCATTTTCCTTCTCACAAAAATTATGTAAATTTTTCATGGAAAATTGGGTTTTTGTTTATGATTCGGTGAAGCTATTTAGTCATTAAATTTAACTATAGATATCATTTGTTTACTTTAATTCAAGTTTTGTAAAAACGTTAATTTTTTGTAATAAAACAATAAAATTTGTGAACTGTGACACAAAGGAAAAAACTTAGAAAAGTTACCAAATTTTCAAAATACGAAATTCAAGGAACTTACAGCTTACACCATTGTCTTCTTTTGTGGAAAAACTAAGGAAATATTTCGTCAGTAAAACTGATTTTTTGTATAAGTTTTTTTTTTTTTAATTTAGTTTTTGACTTCTTGTGGAAAATTCCACAGAAACAGTGATATTTGATTAAAGAGCACAAATTTTGCAAAATACGAAATTCAAAGAACTTACAGCTAACACAATCTTTTTTTTAATTAATGCTCGTAATGTTCTTAGTAAGAGGTTAATTTTTTCAAGTTGGGATCTCAATGGGTTAAATTTGAGAAGACAAAAAATATGTCCTTGGTGAAAAATTCTTACGGGATCAAGGATAACAAAATAGATTTGTATGATATTTTTTCCTTAAAAAGCAGACCTAAAACGAAAAAAAAATTCTCGTCTCGAAACCCATTGATATCCTAATTTAAAAATTTATCCATTTACTAACAACATTGTGAGCCTTAATTTAAAAATAAAGCAAGGAAAAATTAAGGGAATGCATTTGAAGATATTCAAGGATAAAAGATATATTTATTATCCTTAATTTTTTCTTCTAAAAGGCATATCTTTTTATAATTTTCCCTCAAGGATTGTACTTTCATCTTTAAAGTTCATGTCTCTATGATAATCAGCAGATCAAAAATCGGCGAATTTGAAGGATTTCAAAGTCCTGTAATTCAAACAGCATGAGGCGCAGCACAAAAATAAATACAATTCTTATCTCATAGCTACTTAACTTTCAGCAAAAGAAAAACGAGATTGGTGATGGTCGGGTTAGGAAAGTGCGAATTTTTATCAATTTACTGTGGAATAACCCTAATGAGTATTGACCATTATTTATAATGACCTTAAAGATCTTTCAGATATATAGTTTACTAACTCTTCCACATTTATCGGGTAAATAGAGCTTCATACAGAACTGTGAAGTGCAGAGTAAAAATTTAATATGATCAAAATCATTTTCGCTAATGGAGAAGTATTGTATGTGTCAAAGCATCCAAAATGTATGTCCATAGGTAAAGTACTAAAGTCAATTCTTGGCAATATTGCAGACACAGTATTTAAGTTTCTAAATGTAGTGGGTGTGATGCAAGCAATATGAATATGACAAATGTATCCGAAATCAAAGGCAATCTAGAACAATTCCTGGAAATTCAAACAAACATAAATAATATAGGAAGCATAATTTCTAGTATAACGAAAGATTTAGAGCACGATGACCGGATATGTCAAAAACCATTCTTGGAAATTGGAATCTGTTTTGCTGCCAAGAAAAGGTAATACATTTTAATAAAATAAGCGTGTTCAAAAATGTTGCTCTGTATGCACACAGCCTTATAAATAACAGGCGGTTTTGTAAAATATGCTTTAAAGTTATTGCAAATAAGTAAAAAAACTCGAATTGGTCTAAGACCCATTCTTACGATGAAATGCAGAAAAACTAAAGCGATGAAGTTGTCAATAGATTTTTGCATAATGACTGTGTTAAAATCCTTACAAATATTTTGAAAATTCATAAGTTTTCGATAATTAAATAATTAAACTAATGTGCGAATTTATGTAATTGCTTTATGCAGGTATATGCTTTTCTCAAGAATACCTTTTCATAACAGAACCTTTTTACTTCATGCAAGTATGATCTGAATCAAAACTATTAATTAATGAATCTTTTAAATCAGCAGCTGTCAACTAAACTAAAGATTTCTTACTGCTGATAAAAAAAAATTCATGAGAAAATCTTAAAACAATAACCAATTGTTTCTATAAAAAAACAAATATATAAATAATGTAATAATAGGGGACATAAATATTTATTTAAAAATCTAAATATGAATCATTTTAATGGAAATGCGTTTTATTCACATTAATATAATTTATGAATATCTCATTCTAATTAATGTAAATTCATTAAATTTCGTTAGCCGTGTACTCCGTTTTTTCCGAAAGTACTCCGCTTTGGCAGCAAATTGTACTACTCTTGAAATTTTCCAAACGACAGCACTGCCCTTGTCCAAAGCTTCTTCTTACCTTTAGGCGGTCTTCTATAATAAAGCGACACCCAAATCTAAGAGTTTTGGGCATTGTATCTGTAAAACTGGAGGCTATTGAGTCATTTTGAAATTCTAAGTGAATTTTTTGATGCCCCGCTAAGTCTTCAGGTTTTTTGGAGACGGCATTTACCACTAATAGCAGCTTCCTTTTTAATGAAAAGCTGTAGAGGAGGTGAGCCCAGCATCAGTTCTAAGGCTGATGTGAGACAAGTCCTCATAGCACCTATTATACCGTGGCATGCAAATCATTGTACCTTCATTTTCAATATTGCGGACTTAAGAGTTAATTTTGGGTTCACTGTTTTCTAGTTTTTACCTTAATAATTTGCCCACGATAGTACGAATCGCTTTCTTTATTCTTCAAGTACGTATTTCAAATGAAGCGTATTATTACAGAAAATTTTCTACGCAATATGAATCTCTCTAGAGGCAGAAGGATCGATTTTCCAAATGTCTTTCTCGTATATAACGTAAAAGTTATTATAAAGTCAGTTCAATCTCGATACTGTAGAAACGAACAGGTAGACATTAACTTAATTGCCTTTAGGGGAGCCACATATCTACACTCTATCTTTTTGTCCTATATATAAATTTCACATCCACTTTTCTTAGTAAAACTGTTATATCCTTCTTGATCACGCTCCCAGGTAACAGTAATAAATACCTACTTTATAAATTCTCCTCTCTATTAAATTTAATCCTTAATACGAGAAAATTTGTCTTTATTAAACTTCAAAAGTTATGAGTTCATCTACTGCCATAAATTCTCGAAAAGACCAAAATTATCTTGAACGTAAAATTTAAATGTCTCAGTCGATATAAATCTTGGAAGTACTATAATGCAAAATGAGTTTGACACCGACCCGCAAACAGTCCACAAACCCTTTTTTAAGTCCACGAACCCAATTTGTCAAAACAATTGAATTATCAAAAGAGACGCAGTGTCTTAACCCTCCATAACCCTTACTTAACTGTAAGAATCTCTCTTGGCACCCTTCTAAATTTTGTGCGTTAGCGAAATTGCCTATTTTTTACCACACCATCAACCGCTGGAACCAATCTTTTGATTGCATTCCAAAACTCCAGGCATCTTATAAAGCTCCACAAAGGACCAAATCGCTATGCAAATCGAATAAAACTTTTCCATTTACCAAGAAGATTTCAATTTTCGATGGAAAAAATTAATTTCATTTCGTCGCGAACGCTTGGAGAAGCTTCGATAAAAGTCTTTTAGTACTTCCCGCGAACAAACATAACATCGTCGGTCGGTTTTAGGAGTATTATACGGGGACAGGGACTTCATTTGTTCTTTCCGCAAAGATACGTCTTATCTTACATGAGAATTTTAGGTTCATCTTGTCTGTACACAACCACAGAGCAATTTATCGCGAAACGCAAATCTCGCCTTAGAGATGATTTTCTTCCTCGTTAGAATCTTACGAAAGAGATAAGTGATGCACACTTTCAAAGGCGTTTCGGGGAGGATTATTCACTTTTCATGGGATTAGTTGTTTAATTAATCTGGATCATGATAAATTTTCATTATTTTATATACTAATTGAATGTCTGTGTAGAGAGTTTCAGGTGTACGAGAAACGTGTGTACCCTTAAGCAGAAGTTGGTGGTCTGGTTGACTTCGTCTGCGGCTTTCTGCGCGATTATATTTGATATAACCTCTGTAGAGGATAGTAATCCAATACTTGTCTAATTATTACAGTAATTTACCTTATTCCACCTGCATTTATTTAATGATGTGTTCCACCAAAACCCTCGAGAAATACTTCCCAAGCCATGAAACGGAAATCTATATATGTGTGTGTGCTAGTCCAATTCTCTAAAATGTTTTATAATGATTCTTATGGAAAAGTGACATTGACATTGATTTTATATATAGCATAAAACTTAAACTAATATCCACACAGAATAATAGTCCTCCAGTAATTTTAGGCTTGCCTCCTTTCCTTCCCAAGGGCTGGCTTACTTAACAAAATAAAAAAATAGTTTTGATTAAAAAGTAGCCTCCACCATTTTACGCTCAATAACTCTCTCAGCTGAGTAATAGTTGCAACAGCTTATATGCGGCCGTTTATTTTTTTTTTACCCTATGATACAAAGCACAGCATGGCAGGAAGGAGATAGGGAAAGGATTAAGGGACATGTGGAAAAGTAGCGGAGGTGCAGATTCCAATCCAGATATCCCTAAGGACGGTAACATCCTTCCATATATATAATGCGACCCCTCTATGTTGGGAAAAAGAGACACCAAGCTGTAAGCAAGCGCATTGTACTGATTAATATCAGCATCAGAAACGACCTTGGTTTCACTTATCGCAAGAATTGCCAGATTTTTTTTAAATTAAGGTGGAAGTACACCGAAAAACGATTTGCTCCCAATCCACTAATGTTGCAAAAATCTAAAACAAAATTTTGCATGCTCAAAGCAAAAACAAAAAGCAATAAAAGAGCGACACACACAACAACTTAGTTCGAATCTGTAGGCAGATTGAATTCATCGGACCACGGCTCATTCACATATGCAATTATTAATTAGTTAGGAGTTTTTGTTTGGGGAATCGTAGTCATTTGGTAAAGATAGATTTTTTTAAATAATTTTGGTAGGAAAGATTTGATTATGGTTGGGATGATAAAAAAGCAAGCTTAAGATTATCGGAAGACCATTTTTCTGTATGAATAGTAGTTTAGGGTGCAGGAGTTATTCAAATCAAACTTTTTTCAGTTTTACATAAGATCACTGAAAATATTTTAAAATGTGTGGCTCTCATGCAATAGTGAAGGATTCTGTTTCATGGCCTCGAAAGTATTTCTCGAGGGTTTTCGTTCCACTCTTCTTCTACATTATGTATATTATATATTTGTAATATTTATAGCTACATCTCTGTCGTGAAAGTTTGGTCTATTTAACAGTTGATATTGGATTCCCTGGGTGAAAGGCGAAGATTATTTCACCGAGCTTAAACCAATTTAAACTTTCCATTTCCTTCTAGCTTGTTGAAAAGGTGTCCCTGCCGTGCTGACGTTTCAAACAAGTTCTAGTTGAGTGCATTCGTAAGAAAAACTATGAACAAACTAATATTGTAAAAGACTTGACACTTCGAGTTTGTGTACGAACATTTACCATTTATAAATTCCATTATTTTTGACGATTGAATCAAGCTCTTACGTTTTTCATACACATCATACGCATATGTGACTCCCGTCTACCGTTTTCTATGCCCTTTCAAGGTTTTAGTAGGAACATATCTGCTCTGCATTAAACTCTTCAAGTTACATTAACTTTAATAATAGACAGTAGATATTTTGTTACTCAATCTCTATATACGTAATCAAGGATGACCTTTACGATCCCTAGGCTAACCCAGGAGATGTATTATGGTTGAAATGAAAGTTAATTTCCAGTTGTTTTGGGCGACATGCAATATTTTCGTTTTGGAGGTAAAAGTTGCAAAAACTCTTCGAATTGGTTACACATTATAAATTTTTTCCATGACTTCATTAATTCGATACTTACTCAATTGATAGTGATAAATTCAATTTACACATGGATGAGTGTATCTTAATCTGGTTTTTATAGTTTTGTCTTCCCCCCGTGACATTAGACACTCGGAATTAAATAATTAGACGTTTAACACTTAAGGAAAAATATGAAAATGCATAACTGTTCTTTCTTTTTATATATATATTTATTTTTTTTTATTATTGTTAAATTCAAATAGTAATACCCTAAATTGCATTTCCTAGCAACTATTTAAGGTTTAAAGGTAAGAGGAAGTTTTTTTTTGTGTTAAACATTTTCGGGATCTATCACTTTTTAAATTTAAGCTTCCCCCAATAGGCGACTTAAGTGCTGCAGTACATTGTATAAAAGCGCCCAATTTCGAAACTTTTCGTACAGTTAATTTACTTACATCTTTCTGTTAGAAACGACGATTCTAAAGCCGAAAAAGGAGTAAAAGGAGGAATATAGGTACCCTTCCAAGAGTTTCTATCTATCAAAGCCTGGGAAAATACAAGCAGAAGTTTATGTCATTACAAGATGTGCATACGAAATATCTATACAGATAGCCAAACGGCATTGAAAGCCATCTCATCACCTGAGGTCAAAGCGAAGCTAATGTGGTAATGCATTCAAGCATTAACAAACCTTGGCACAAAAACCATCTAACACTTCAATGGTTCCCAGGACATTCAGGAATTGATGGGAATAATAACGCGGACGTACTGGCCAAAATAGGAGTACCCATTCCCTTCATAGGACCAGAACCATTTTGAGGTATCTCTTAAAACACCGTAAAACTTACCTTTCAAAACTGAATCCAAAACCGAATGGACCAAAGATGGAATTCAATAATAGGCTCCAGACACCCCAAAAGATTCGCTAAAGGACCTTCTACTTTTCAACTAAGCAAGTTACATAGAAACATACAAGACTCCTCTACGAAGCAAATGGCTTCAAAAATAGCCTTATCACTTAACCCATAAATCATTACGTGACACTTACCATGCAAGTAACCTCAAACCTGCTTTCTAACTATCTTGGCAATATGTATCTTTGTGGCATGGTACTGAGACTTTTACGGACAGAAGCTGAGTTTGAAAATTTCTGTAGGGGTTGAAGTGGAAAAATCTTATATGAAAAGCTTCGTTTACTACTACATAATTAAGCTTGAAAGTTCAAAATTGTGAGTATTATTTTCTGGCAATCAGCCATAATAAAATTTTCTTTGAAGAAACATGTGTTTTTTTTATACTAAAAATGCTTAAATAATGCCAAAATATAAATTTTCTAATACTTTTTTCGAAAATAAAAATTTTATGTTAAAAATAATGTCAAAAGTTTTGAGAAATTCTGCATGGTTTAGTTAGCGAATGCTAACTTGGCAGCTCACCTCACAACTTCATAAACGATTTTCTTACGTGCAGCTTACATATGTGAATCCTTATTGTCCAAATCGCATTAAACAAATCTTTTAATTCTGTTTTGCAACAGTATAATGCTATTCATTTTACGGTTAATGATGTTAAACAAGAAATTAACGTTAAAGATCGGGTAATGACGTTATTCCGATGGATATTAACACATAATATTAATTTTGCTTTCTGTAAAATAGTTAGTTAATCTCCAGGTAATAATGCCCTAGATACACAGCGCTCTTAATTAAGAAATAACTAACGACTACATTAGTCTATAATGATTCATTATAAATTACAGACACACAGCCATTTCTTTAATTAAGTTGTTCTGTCAAACTGGTTTTGATATACTTATGACATTAAAGAAGCGATATGGATCGAATTAACGCGATAAACTTTGTTTTTATTTATTTTATTTTTCAATTTAAAAATTTCCAAATGAGAAAAATATGATATAGAATAAGTTTGTGATTTGCATCTCTTCTTCTTATTTTTCAAATCGGCAGATGCACAGTGTAGCTCCACATTTATATTATATGCCAAATCTAGCACATTTTTCCTCATTATAGCTGTAATGAAAGTAAAAAACACTTCATTATCATCCGATTTTCAAGCCATAATGACGTTTACTATGTGACACACGGCATTTTAATGAATAGTTAGTACTAATTATTCATTAGATCAGGCTATGTGTATAGGGTATAACGGCATTTTCTGGTCATTAGCGTGATAGAACTATTAATATCTTTTACCATGACATATTCGTAAATTGAATGCAAATGTGTGTATAAAATAAAAAATATTAATGGAATTATTACACTTCCACAAGTCTTATATCATTTAAGTTTGATTATGATTGAAAATCCCTCGAATTGTTATTCCGTTTCTCATATAATTTATCTTCTACTCCTTAATATACCAGATAAAGCCACAGCCACGCTTTATACATTCCAATATAATCAATATAAATGTATGATTATCGAAACCATCATAAACCACTGGGCTAAATTAATTTCGTTATTAAAATCTGCTGAGATCCACATTTAACTTTGCCATAAAAATGATTTTACTCAATAAATTTGTTTATTGCTTTAACACGACTCATTTTGTAGCTTCAATTGCACTTTAAAACTTGATCGTGCTACAAAAAGCCTCCCCATTTACTGCAATTTATGTCGAGGACCAATTTGTTCACGAACAGTTGAGATTTATCTCCTCACATCTTCGTTCAACTAGAATTTCATGAGTTTTTGCGACAGAATAAATAAAGAAATATTAAAGAGAAGTTGCATTCTGCGAAAATGAATGTTTTGTGCGAAGGGCGTTCATACCTACATAAACTAAATTTATTTGCAAAGACCTAAGACTTTGAAGTTGATGATAATATCAAGTTAACATTAAGTTTTGGTTGTTTGTTTACCTAGTTGTGATAAATTCAGGAATTTCGAAAAGATTGGGTATGGAATCCCAAAATACATAGAATATCTAACATCTGCAATGCAAATACCGGAATACATGCAAATAACGAAGAATCTAGGAAATGCTTTTAATTTACGTACATACTTATAAAGTGTAACACTCCATGTTTTGTAATGTAGTTGTAAATGTATATATATTTTTCTGTTGAAGAAATTATACTTAGAAGATTGTGTTTACTAATTTTCAAAGGACCTTAGTTGATAACAGACCTTCTATTCGGGAAAAAAATAGTTGTATTGCCTGCCTCCTAATGTCATGTTGCTTTGTTATAAAAATCAACCCATGGAGCTTTAATTTATATTAGCGACTTGAAATACTCGTATGCCAAGCAAATTGCTTGTCAAGCAATTGAATTTTTATGTGTTGGGGCTGGTACCCGTAATGAACTCTGCGTTTTTTGCTCCATATATTGTCCCCCAAATTATTTTAATTGTGATTTTGAAAATAAAATGTCATACATAACACAACGCCATACGAACCTGATTACTGGTGGTGACTTTAAGCCCTGGTCACACCGGGAGCGACGCGGTGGCACGCGACAAAATAGAGTGTTCACACCAGGGGCCGGATTCTGTATCTCAGATAGCTTGGGAGTTTGGGAGATGAGAATTTTCGTTTTGCTCTCTAAATCTACATTCGAGATTCTCTAACATACTTGGGGTGGGGAGTTAAAGAAAACGTGAGAAGTATCGAAATATTGAAAGATGGCTAACTCTGTATGGGAGGGTCGTAGAGCATTGGGGTTTTTTCTATGGATTTAGGGTCTAGAGTACAAAAATATAGGAGAACAATTTCTGGGGGAGGCTCTTTTGAGGATGGAGGGTCGTACCACCCCTATTGGGGGTTGTTCAAAATACTTCATGTTTGGTATCAAATTAAAGAGGGAGAAGCCGGTAATCGAGTGGTGTAGTTTTTTTTTGATCATTTTAACTTTATAACTGACTTTTTACCGCCGAAAAAGGGATTTTTTTTGCACTTGGGTCATATACACCCCAGTTCCTATATTTTGTATATATTTCTTCCGTTGTTTCACATCCATTAGTACTCTGTTGTGAACATTTTTCTCAAGGAAAGTGAATTTCCACGACTTGCCAGTTCTTCATAATGATGAGTTGAAAATATGTGCATTTTTGTACCAAAAAACCGCCATTTTTTCATCTTATGAAGGACTGATTCACTTCTTTTGCATTTATTTCCAAAGCTATTTACCAGACTCCAAAACTAATTACATATCTAATTAGGGTACAAAATGTAGATGCGATTTCATTCTACACATTGCGATTTTATTCTACACATTGCGTTTTCATTCTACATATTTAAAATTTTTATAGCATCTCTTCTGTACTAGAAGACGACCAAATTGACAATTTTCGCGTGAATTACAATTTTTAGGGGGTACCTTGAACCACCAAAATCCTTATTTCTCTGTAAGTATTGCAAGGAAGTCCATAATTTGTAATTTGTAAACATAGCCAGGATATGCAGTGAATCCATAATTCAATTTGAAAATCCTAGGTACATTGGTACCTTCACAAAGGACAATACTGTCAGTTGAGAAATAGTTTTCTTACTTCTCCACAACTAACACAGCCGAGAGTTTTGCCGAGTGGAATAGAGAGTTTGGTAAATCTTAATACAAATTCCACGCCACGAGTTACAGATTACAGAATTGCGAGTGGATGGAGAGTTAAGTGGCAAGAGAGCTCTCATCTCCACAACTCCACAACTCTCCAAGTTAGTAATTCGGCCCCAAGAGCGGCGGATTTTATCCAAATGTCCTCTAGTTCCGATTAAGAAGTTCTGTTATTAGTAGTTCTGGTCACTGATGATATTAGCAATACTATTATGCTTTTTCAGGCGGTGGAAAAGAAGACTCTGAATTGCAGGGCTGCCAAGGTGAAAAGCATATATGTAAGAGGAAAGCATGCATACTCTATGGAAGAAATTTGTGGAACGGAGTGTTGCAGTATTGTTGTGTGGAAGATGCATTGAATAAATAACTAAGAAGCAAGCGGGGTACCGTGCGAATACAGTATACGCACTGACATGTATGTATATAAATGGACTGACTGATCTCCTGTTTCATGTGGCACCAGTTTTGATTTCAAAAAGTATGCTCTCACTGTCAATGCTACCGACTGTCGTAAACTAGCGCTATGTTTACTATATTTAAATTATTTCGGAATTTATGCATGTCAGTTGGATTTACCAAATTTACCACAAAAGTATGTGGGACTATTTAGTATTGTTAAATGTTAATTATGAGTCGAAGGAAGTGTTGCTTACAAGGCTGTTTTGATTGTAAATACCGCTGAACCTCAAGCAATTTCTCGTTCCCAATTGTTACAGTTCAGTGGGAAAGTATGATCTCACGGAAAGAGACAGGATTATGAAAGTGGTGCCATTTGTTTTCATGTATTTTTGGTTCAACGAGCAGTCCATTTATATATGTACATGTCAGTGAGTATACGTGTGTAAGCATTTCAATTACAGGAGGGCCTACTGCCTATTGTGCGTCAGTTCAACATTTCTGACATTTCATATTTTATGAAAAGAAGTGCGGATTTGAATTAGGGATATTGTGGTAAATAAATAATTAAACGTGATTTTTACTTAATAGTGGTGTGTCATAACTGTGAAATATTCTTTTGTGAACGATATTTTGTACAATTGAGACTCCGGAGTCTTAAATTATCGTAATGATGTGCAGGAACAAACGGTATTATTGTCGTGGGAAAGCATTTTTCAATTAACTTTAACCCTCTAACAGGCCAATTTTCTTTTTAAATAAGAAAATTAGACAGAGGTAAATCTGGAGTGTGGAATCCAAAACTGTAGTCAGAATTTCAGCCTAGCTAATAGTTTTGTTTCCAGGTGAGAAAAAAGGTAAACTGCCTAGAGGTGGGATTGCCTAGATATGGATAAAAAATTAAAGATATAATTACTAATTGTCGTTGTATTTTATTTCAAAAAAATATGAAATGAAGATTTAAAAAATATAATATTAATACACATTTCGTATGGAACGTATGAAAACATTTCCTAGTGGCTGATAAACACAAGTTGAGATTGCATTTCATACAAATAACTTACGTTTCAGACTTACATCCATGTAACTTGCACCCACGCTTGCCGCTTCCCACCAATAAGTCTGCCGTCTATTCAACGTCATCATATCGTACATCGGGGGGAGGATAATATGTACTTTTGCCACCTGAAATACCCACCTTTGCTTTATATGCGCTCAACGGTGGTCTTCCCACGGATTTCTTTTCGACTGGTTGCTGAAAATGACAACAGGCTTCTGCAACTTCTTCGCGAAAGTCAGGTTGTCTTTTGGTGTATACGTCGATGTAGTAAAAGAACATTAACAATCGCCATATCGATGAAATGGTGAAATAGGCGCAATGAAGAGCTTTTCATTTTCAAACGAATATGATAACGCCCCAGCAAACCATCCATCAGATCAACACCACCCATGTGGTAATTATACTCTTTGATAATATTCGGGCAATCGATCTCAAGAAACTCTTTTTTTTTCCTATCATAACTCACAGTTTTTGCGAGTGAGATTTTGGATTAGCTGTGCGAAATGGGAGCACACCAGCATACGTGGATGCCAATCGTACGTTTTTCGTATCTTTCCACAAAACCGTCGAAATATCGACCCCGAATACTGAGCCAACATACTCAACAGAGTAACATCCTTTTTTGTTTACCCAGCTGCTTCTCTGTATCATTGACCAGTTTACAGTTATTTATACGGTTTTAACGAACCGTTCCCAACGAATATATCCCTCGGCTGCGTAAATATACCAATCGTGGTAGCGAGGTGTAAAAGTTGTCGAAGTATAGAATATGATTCTTTAAATCCGGGATCGTTTGAGACAATCTAACAACAATGTTCGACGTAGCACCCATATCTGGTTTGCTTGAAGGAATGGTTTTATCTCCAGTACCAATATATTGCCTAATCTACAATGCATGGTAAAACCACGTCGTCAACACGACATGGATTTTTGTGTTTGCTTCCCACTCATGCATTTGAAAATTCATGCTTGCAAAAATGTCTCCTCTCTTTCATTCATTTGACGACATGAGCATGAGCTTATGCGTAGTAGTTAATCAGCAAAAACAACAAGAAATTTAAGTGTGGGTGCCAAAAGTAAATGTTGATGGTAAATGATTTCACGGTAGGCACTAAAAAATTCCTGTACAACGTTTACGTAGTCGGAACTTTCTTGTTGGCATGGAAATTATTGCACAATGAAACAAAACTATTCCACAGTACTCAGATTGGTTGCAAAATCGTTGTCCCGCATAATTTTCTGAATATTCCTGAAAATTAGCCGAAATCAATTGAAATATTTAAGTACTCTTTGCCAACAAATAAAGATATAGGGTACTTTTTTTGATTTAGCTTCACTCCATCCAGGAAACTTTGCTCTGAGTTGACGAAATGCTTCGCTGTCGATGTTCAAATTTTGCACGAACTGCTTCATGTAGCCGATCTTCAAATGCAGTGGCGGTAGGATGACATCTTCAAGCCGCACCAATGGAATGTTCCAAACATTTGACTTTCCAATTTGAAATGATGTACGTGTTGGCCACACAATCAGCTCGTTTTACCTATTTCGCACACGACTATCCCACTCACAAGAGGAACAAAGATACTTGGTATCACCGCCATTCCAAACAAAACTGTCATTAAAACTACTGTGTCATACGTTTGGGCATGCATTATGAAATTTAATTCTAAGTTGGTGTTGCTTACAACGGCTTTTGAATTTGTTGTTTTTGTAGTTCTTGTATTTGTTGTTGTTGTTGTTTTAGTTGTTGTTATTTGTTGCATTTTTTCATGTTTTCACAGTTTTCGCGGTTAAAGCCCAGTGCTTCTTCAACTTTCTCTGTAGTTCAATATTATACGGAAATATAGCTGCTTAATGAGCAAAAATTCGATAACTCAGTCAAATTTCAACGATTTTAGTTAGCAAATGCTCATTAGACGCGGAATCGAATTCGCTATTAGCGATATAAACAGAAAAAAAATATTGTAGAGCAAAATAAGCCAGAAAATTGTTGTCATAGTTGAAAAATGTGTAAAAAAATGGTTAATCTCTAAATGTTTTCGACTCTAACTTCGTGACTTTTCATCGCAACGAAATAAGGGACAAGGGATGGTTGGAAGGGCCTCTATCTCCCTCCTTTCATGTATCTACTACAAAAAAATTTGACATTGAATAAAGAATGGCTAAGTTATAAATTATTTTATACGTGGACGTTGAAAACGTTTTTTGTTTTTGTCTAAAATGTGATATTGGGGGTGTATGAGAAATTTCTAGTATGCCACTACTTTTAGTTCCACTAGACCTACAACCTACACTATGTCTCGTCAAAACTATATTTTCGCTGTAAGACAATGTTATCTTTCTAGTGATTATAATTGTAGTAGATGTTCTCAAAATGAGATTTTCGAAGGTGAAGTTGTTTACAAATTAAAAAAATATGTACCAACCAATAAAAGCATTGATTATGTACCAATGGGCAATGTGATCTTTCTTATGCAATTTGCAATTTGTTCTTGTAATTCTTTTCTTAGATAATCCGCTATTTTATTAACTTCAATCAAAACATAAATATATACATACATACACTATAATCGCGCTCATTGTTAAAAACTAGTCTTATAAAATAAAAAACATGAAAAAAGCTATATGAATGCCCGTATGTAATATGATATGGTCAAACATATGTGCAAGTTTGATTTTTGAAGTGAGTTTTCGCGTATATTTCTAGAACGGTTCGTGGAACAGTAAAAATGATTACTATAACCAATTTCATAGGATTTCATATTCTGAAGAACTTTTTAGTGCAATCGAAAAGTAAAGGACTAATTGTTTTCACAGTATACGTAAAAATCATAAATTTTTGTATGGCAACACCAAGGAGAGGTTGTCCCTATATAGCCCGTTTTTGAAATTATATTTTACTATTTTTATGAAAACTCCGTATACGAAATTACAGTTTTCTACATTAACGAGCTCTCCGGCAGTGTCCAAAAAATATAATGAAAGACGAAATTTTTGTATGGCAACCCCACGAAAGAGTTGCCTGATTTGCTTCATTTTCGAACTTAATTTTACTTCATTTTTTTAATTCAATGTGCAAAACTTCAGCTCTCCAAGTGTATGCGTTCTCAAGTTATCATGCGCACAGACGCTCGCATGGACAACAGACGAACATGCAAACATCAAAATAACTTTTAATATTTATTATGGGTAGGTGTCCAACCCATTTGGCTCTACCATCATTATTTCTATGTGCTATAGAAACGGAATTACAAACTTAGTATAGAAATTCCATATTCAACGCTGAGTACATCATTGGATTAAAATTAAGAAGAAGAGTTCGATAAGCGAGTACATTTATGTAGAACTTAGGAAACTTCACGACAGTAGGATGTGTTCTATGTATAATTGGTATAAAGAGGATAGGTTAGGTTACAGTGGCGGCCATCGCACGAACCCCTGCGATCAGCCTCACTTAGACCATTTGTGATCCATTGTGATACCATCTTAATGGGAACCTACCTGGGAAAGATACTTCAGATTTAGGGAGTGCGTTGAAACCAGGCGCAACAGTTAATGAACCTTACCAGGTCCCTCCAACTCCTTGTCTGTCAGCTCCTCCAGATCGCCAAAGCAGTAGCTGCCGAGCGCATTCTTCCTACGTCTGTCAAAGTAAGGGGTGGTGAACGCCCTTCCTTATCCATACAGCTCCTCCAGAAGTCAGTGTATGGAGCTTGCATATGCTCTGCATATTCTGTCTTGATATCGCGCTTGTGGTCAATTCTCCCCAATTTGCGATTTTCCATTTATTGAAACACTTGAAAATCTTTCTACTTCAATTGTCAATGCTCTTCCAGGCACCGAAACAGCCGTAGATGCTTTACTTGACGACGCCTGTTGCTATTAATCTACCTTCTATCCAGGATAATTCTTCCGTGCCTACGAATGACGAACATCTTGCACCGCTAGTGAACATTTATATCAATGCCAAGCCCGGATGTTGTAGGATGCCCGATTCGCCTGCCTACGCCATTGTCGACACAAAATTTTTCAATCACGTCCCCAAAAGACATTATTCCGTTGCCAAAAGTGAACTCTAGAATGAAAAGAGTAACAAGAAAGCGTGGAAAAATGGCAATCTTTACCGCCTCTCCTTACAAGACTCAATTAGAGGAATCTATTAAAAAAAGGGGAAAAAATGTCAAGGAAGCGAAAGAAGAAAAAATTAAAACAAAACTGAAAGACAACAAACCCAAAGGAATGAAAAATAAGCCAAAGAAACAAAACAGAATCGTACGTAACTGAATCTGAAAAAAGCTCGGAAGAAGAAGACGCAGCCCGCTTGTATTGCAATGATTTATACTCCAAGTCCAGTGAAGGCTTGTGTTTTTGAAAAAAAAAAAAAATGGGCACATATAACAGTGATGACGATGACAGTATTCTCATCTGTGAACTGTGCCAATAATTGGTACCCCATTGTGCATTTTCCATTGTACCCCGTAGGTGGGGCATTCCTATTCTGTATGCATTGCTAATTATTTCTTCCTTATTTTGTCATTATGATTATAATGTAAGTACCTATATTAAACTCTTTTCAGTCATTTCTCACTCAAAAGATAGAAGATTAGAAATATAAAGACAAATTTCCACTAGCATCCACCTTTTATTTTCAGTTTCGGCCATTTTAATTTTACGTTTGACAGTTCATTGGCCAGAAATCTAGTGTCAGTTCTTTGACTCGTGTAATCCCCAGGTTAATAATTAATTTACATAAATTTAGCTTTAGTTTCGTTGTAGAGAAAGATGTAAATAAACGTACAAATCGACAAATAATGGTGTTATTTCTTTCAAAATCTCCCTAATTGCAATCAAAGCGTAGTTACCCCGTTCCGCCTCGGGTTCCCCTACTATTTTTCGTACGTTATACAAAACTAAAGCAGTAAATGGTCCAAACGCATATCAGACACATAGGTATGCGAGAGAAAAGTATACAAAATTAGTTTGGGTCATTCACGTAAATTAATTTACGGAGAAAACATAGATTTTTTTTATGTGGACAGCCAAAAATGTTGTTCCAATTAGAAGTACAAGTGTTATCCATTCTGAAGTATATTAAAATCGTTAAGCTCTAATTTTCATCATAAATTATCCTCGGTATTTACAAAATATACTTATGCATTTGTGTCTAACTGTGAGCTTTCATATAAACGTCCCCAAAAAGGACTCATGTTTTATTGAAATGATAAACACTTGAGCCTGTTCCTTATAACCATGAATAGTATTCTTACCAATCACATTATACTGTGATTTTGTATAGTATTTTCTAATCCAACTTCATGTAACCACTAAATTCATTTCACAAAGGCACCAAACCTTCATCAACTTCGTACCATTTCCAATAAAGCGTGAAATTGCTCTCAACCAATAATTGTGAGATACCAAAACAAATAAAGGACCTACAGAACTCTCATGACAAGGAAATTGCTCCCTAATATCTTTTTATTATAGAAAGTACAAAAATCACCTTAGGCAGGAGTATCCTATATGTTATAGATACGTATGTTTATATTGTCACCTGAACCTCTACAGTAATGTGGTACTGAATGAATTGGAATTCTTCAGATATTAAGAAGCTTCATTCGATACGTTCATACACTTCAGACCTTTTTCGTTATCCGGAAAACATCCTCAGACATAGTAACAGATAACCATAATAAATATTTATTTACATGCTATGAAAACTTGTGCCAAATAGGGCGAAATAGCTTACAGAATAGCTGTTTGCACCCAATCAACTATTGACACCCAACCTTCTTCAATTTCGGCAACAACATTTCTGGCAAGAGAAATATTTAAGTTGAGATCCAATCATTCTACTTAATGAAATGGGACCAGATTTAGGGCTGAAATAATTTTTTTTTTCTTTTTTTTTATAAAACGTGTTTCTGATTTGAATTTCTTTATTTTCATTGTTAGTACCAGATCAGAGACACCAAAGAATGTTTTCCTCTTATTTATCTCACCCATCCGCCTACCATCGTTAGATTTTTAAGAATTTTTTAACGAGTACCTACATACTACGTAATTTTACGAAACGAACATCAATCCTGTCTGTACGTGCTTTTACTTTTATGCCCAACCCCTCCTTTATGCCCTTTAAATTTTGCACAAACCAGCGAAATATTGTTTGTTATGATATTAAAGTAAAATTTTATTATAAAATCGATTTATGATACCCAAAGTTCTACGCAAATGAGTTTTGACGTCGCTAATTTTTTTGTCATCAAAAATCCTTTTAAGCACAACTCTTGATTGTTGGGTCGAAAAGAGATTGAACTTTTATTTCGTTAGAGCTTTAAATAATAAAAAGTTTCAGAGTTGTCAATTTAAGGTGTTTGTTTTGTGAGAAGTTTGAAAAATTCTTAAACGAAAAAGTTTTGCTTGAACCTGCCGAGGAATGGTCAATAGCAAGTCTAGCTCTTTACAATTCAATTTTTGGAGTTATGTAATTGTTGTATCACTTCATACATATTTGTAAGTTCACTGAAGTAATAGAGTAATATCTTGCAACACTGTATAAAATTTAAAACGATTTTTTTTTTTTTTTCGTTTAAAATTTACTTATCATGTACAACGATATTATCAAGTTAAATCATTTTGTAACTAGTAACGTTACTTGCTTTGATAGAAATAAACCTCTGTGTGACTTTTTGAGCGGACATACATATTTATACGTTCTTTAGTTATTTCGAACAAGATTTAAGGCAAGCACACACCGTCGCGCGTTGTCAGTAGCGGTAGGGGTCGCGGTGATGATGGCGGTGCGGTGAATGTAACCACGCGGTGGCACGGCTGACGAAACATACACAAAATGAAGTAAGTTTTAAAAAAAAAAATTTCTAATATCCCCGTATTCTAGACGTGACAAGTCATACAGAATTTTGCTTAATTTTTGAGGCCAGCCCATCCTTTTAACTCGTACACGAATTTGTCTGTCTGTATATTTATTTATATTTCTTTTTTACTATTTTCGACACTCTCATAGACCCACTTTTCGCCATCACAGCGAGCTGAAATTCGCGTGACAATTGAATCTATCAAAATTTTAACCGGAAAATTCCATGGAAAACCCGGAAAATCGGGAAAATCGTTTGGAAATTTGGTACAAATTTGATTAGTGATAAATCCGTTTCAGGAAAAATGCAGATTTTTCCGAAAAAAATTTCCGGAATTTTCCGACTTTCCCGGTAAAAAAGTTTTCTAAATTATGCAGGATCAAGTTCCCTATCAACTGGCATCATTACTTTCTCTCCGACAATGGTGAAAACTTGCAGAAAAAATCGAGTTTTTCCGACCAAGGAAGCGTTTGAGCGTTTTGCAACCTAAGACAAAGTTGTAGACCGAAATGAGTTGCATAAAATTGCTTTTGTGGAAAACTCCATGGAAAAGCGGGAAAATCATCGGAAAAATTTTCATCGATTTGATTAGTGATAAATCTGTTTCAGGAAAAATGCAGAATTTTCCAATTTTTCTGGAAAATTCTCCGACTTTTCCGGAAAATTTTCCGACAAAAGTTTTATAAGCTATGCAGAATCATTTTTTTTTTCGTCCTACTGGCATCAATACTTTCTCTTCAACAATCATGAAAACTTGTCTGTGGAAAACATGGAAAATCGGGAAAAGCTAAAAAGCGCTGTTTAAAACATAATTTGAATTTCAGAAAACCGTTGCAGTACTTCAACGATTTGATACTCGAATAAATTTTTTGAAAAACTGGTAAATCAGTGTCTTTTCAGGCGTCATAAAATTGTTTTAAAATATCTCCATGCAGCGCGTAATAACAATTTAGTTAACGTGAAAAAGGCAGAAAATAAAATAAGTAAAAAACGAGTTTTCAAACAAAACTGAGGCCAAGCCGCATGAAAAAGTAGAAAATAAACTTTTCTTCACACACAGGGTGGACTCAGATTTTTTGATTGGGACATTTCTCTTGAATATTCTTTCTCTTCATGAATCAAATCAATTCGCTGACAATCACCGATATATTTCAGTATGATCAATCAGAGGTAATAAGTGATTTGATTCATGATGAGAAAGAATATTCAAGAGAAATGTCCCAATCAAAAAATCTGAGTCCACCTCTGACATTTCTCTTGGATATTCTTTCTCTTCATGAATCAAATCACTTATTACCTCTGATTGATCTTACTGAAATATATCGATATCGGTGATTGTCAGCGAATAAAATCTGAGTCCACATCTGTGTGTGAAGAAATGTTTATTTTCTACTTTTTCATACGGCTTGGCCTCAGTTTTGTTTGAAAACTCGTTTTTTACTTATTTTGTACTACTGAAATCAGTTCTTCACTCAATGCGTTAGGTGTGAACGCTTGCAATCATTTCAATATTATGCATCCCACCGCCACCACCGTCTCTACCGCTACCGCCACCACCACCGCGTCGGTGTGTGCTTGCCTTTAATCACCTGAGTTACTTATTAAATAGATTGTTTGCAATGAATAATAGGTCTGTTCGCGTACATCTTGTGCAAAAACTTTCTGGGTAAAAACGTACTGGTGTGGTGGGGGAAGAATGTATGTAAAATGCATGAAAAAGTAAACGAACGCTTTTCATGCAACTTCGTGAAAAACAAGAAGAAGAAGTGTGGAATAACATTTGCGAATAATGTATTGTTTTATTATTATTTTTTTAACTTAGTGCACTCTTACAAAATCCCACGAAAGTCAAACCATCTTCATTTGACATTTTGATTGCAGTTTAAAAACTTTTAAGAAAATTTAAAAATTGAACTTTCCTATGACAGCTGTCAATTTTCCTTGCAAGAAGGCTGCAGTAACTAAAACTTTCGGGTAAATTCTTCCGAGAGGGGAAGCTGTGACGTATGCAAACCTCATATAATTTTGCACGAGAAAGTAAAGGAACGGAAAATATGTAAGTTCGTGCAAATTCATTGCAATTCATTGTCCCAAACTGAGTACGCGAACAGACCTAATATTAAAAATTCGTACAAGGATATTGGCATTTCCAATAGAAAAATGTCTGCAAAAACCAAAAATAGAAAGATCTTTAGTATATGTCGAGCAACGATTTGACCTATTGTCCCTATGACAGTAATAATACTTTAACTTGGAAGTGTTGTGGAGACTAAGGGTTTGGTCTGACTATCCGTATGACAGTTCGGATGACTTATCTTTAAAGAGGCCAACTGTTCAGTCTGACGTTCTAGAGCCGCTTGAAACGGAACCTACGAGATAAACACAGAAATTGAATTAGCTGTGAAAACGTGTGGTCTATTATCCCTATGACAATATGACTGTCGGTACTATTTGGATATCCTACCAATTTGCAGTTGCTTATGGACTGGACGTGGCTCTTATTGTCCCTATGACAATACGATCAAAGTAGTGACTTGGAGTTTCTTAGTACTTGATAACAACCCGATTATAATTATCTGAGCTTAGAACAGAACTGAAAATTAATTGTTATTTGATATTAACAACTTTTCGCATCTGGTGATGACGAGCGTTTATAAACTGTCCCCCCGATTCTACATAAGAGATTAGACTTCTTACCCTCTTACCTGGGCTGTCAAAACCCATTAGCAGACATTGATATTTTACGTAAAGAGTTAAGAGATGTCAGACGTCAGCTGAAGTCTGCCATCTCTTAACTTTTGTGGAGATGTTTTTTAAGAAATTTGGTATTCTAGCAAACGAAAATATCTCTTAACATAAGAGCCCCTCACCGAGGTACGGTTAAATCTCTTATCGTGATAGTTGCAGTAATTGCTATGTTTTAAGATACCGAAATGTTGGATAAAAATGCTGTGTAAAATAAGTACATATTTATATAGTTTGTATATATTATATAAAAATATAAAAGTTTATGAAGTATAAAATAATTACACAATTTGAGCCATTCACAGAAGATAGTTCTGAGCAATATGAGAGACGACTTGAATCACTTTGCTATTTCTGAGGCTGTATAGAATTTCAGAATGGTAAAATCGTTTGCCTTTAAAGTGATAGAAATGATGTAGCCTTACGAAAATCTCCATTACTCGACAATATTATCGTCACTTTAAAGTTTTGGTAACAATTAATTTTTTTTTTGCTACAGGTTTATACGAAAATCCTGTTGGACGTAACGACGGCTGTGGAACTCTTTACCTGCGATTTAGGTATTAAAATTAAAATAATAATTCAATTACCATTGCGTGAACTTATCATAGAATTATTATTTATATCGATAATTGTAACTTGATTAAAAACGCACACAATTATATAGCTACGTGTGAGTTGGTCATAATCATCGCCTCGCCAAAAACATTACTTCTTCTTCCTTCTTGAAAAATAAACGACTTTAAGAGCTGGGGCTGACTAAAGATCTCCAAACCCTTTCAAGTAAATATTTCTCCACAAAAATTTATGTAGAATACTAATGGCCGGTTTCACAGTCAAGGCTTAAGTCACAGCGATGGCTTAAGCCAAGGCTTAATAAATATTTCGATTTCACAGTCAAGGCTTAAGTGATATCACTGGCTTAAGGCAAGCTTAACTTAAGCCCGTCATCTCGAAGGCTTAAGCCTCAGATGTTGCTGTGAAACACATAGGAAATTATTGCTAAATATATATTTTGCCTAAATATTATAATTTCTCTTATTAAATAAAAAGTTCTTCTTCAGCTTGGTTTTTAATCCACAATGGCGATTTTTCTTTACAAAAATTCACTATTACAGCAGTGCTGACAACTTAAAAACTTTCATCTGCGGCTTAACTAAGCCTCAGCTTACCGAGTACTGTGAAACCGAGTAGGCTTCAGTTCTGAGCTTAGCTGTGGCTTAGCTAAGCTCTGGCTTAAGCCGGGACTGCGAAACTGGCCATAATTCTGCTAAAATCTCTTACTTGTTAAATTTAAGAGGTTAAGAAATATCTTAAAAGTCTCTTATGTAGAATCGCAGGATGTGTGTGTGTATCGTGAAGTGTCCTTATGACAGTTCGATTGCGACCTAGCCGGCTTACAGCGTTTAGACCTTGAAGTTGGAACGCGCTGAATCCGTTTCAGCGGCTGGAATGTCGACAAGCCTCGAGCGTCAAGGAAACTGCAGCTGTAATTAGAGGACGACGTGTTCGTACTGTCCCAAGAACACCGGGTGGTTGAAAAGTAGCCTGCGATGCGCAGGGCTGAGAATGAATCATGCAACAGAATATAAAAATAAAACATTATTTGGGACATTGCAAAATAAAATATGAGATTTTTGACTCTGTGGGTACTGCTGTATGGTATAAATGCCACTGTCACCATGTCCTTAAGCTCTAACCGTGTAGAACCGATGGAGAATAAGTTTCAATCCTTTTTTTTTTTTTTTTGTAAAGACGCATAGATCGGTTTTCGAAGGATTGATGCACAGTTCGAAGTCCGTAGCCCAGTCTGCAACTAGTCGGATCTCTTTATGCAGCAGTAGGCAGAGCTCCGATTCATAACTTTTGGTGACTAAAATCACCAGGTCATCTGTGTAACATGCAGTTTTGTACCCCATTAGGGTGAGAGTTAGCAAGAGTTCGTCAATAATGAGCACCCACAATAAAGGTGATAGGATACGACCTTGTGGATTGCTCCTATGGACTTTTTTCACTCTACTTACCCCGCACAGATAGGCGAAAATGGTTGTATTATTCAACATGTGTGCAATCCAGTATTGTATGGACTGGTTCACGTCATGTTTTGTTAGCGTTTCAGTGAACTTATGTAGAAGAACATTATTAAAAGCTCCTTCGACATCGATGAAGACAGCTAGCATAGATTCCTTAAAGTGGAAGCCCTTTTCAATTGAGTTGATGACCCCATGGAGGACCGTCTCAACGGACCTCCCCTTTAAATACGCGTGTGACAATCTGCTTCTGGGAATGGAACACCGCAGTTCCCAATAGCAAATGCTTTCTAATGTTTTTAGTAGGAAGTAAGTCAGACTTATTGGTCTATATGCCTTGGCTGATGAGTAATCTGCCCGACCAGCCATGGGGATAGACACAACCTGGACATAGAGCTCTTATACGTAGTTTCTTTTTATTATCTAACCAAGGCCCAAATAATTCCTTCGCCTATATTTTATATGGCTAAATTATGTAAAAGTAAAAGCTTTGGAATTTATTTATATGTACCTTTTTCCTCTCTGAGTAATGTTATTACATAATACTTCTGTTATATATTGTAGATACATTATATAAAAGTACACAAAAATTCTAAATTTGCTGTAGGTACTCAAACCTTTCTGTGGTAGAATGACGTCAAAGGTTACAAGTTAAAACCATTACTCGTCCTAACTTACACAGTTGATTCGCATTATTGCAATCAAATTAGAATAATCAAATTACTTCCGTGTAAACGTTTTCTGCGGGTTGCTTTCCTAAAAGTCCCCCAGTTGATAATACGACTTATCCTAATTTCGCTCAAGATTCGTAGCGAACTATATTAAGGGTGTACGAAGGAAAATCTATAACTGAATTTAAAATTGTTCCCTCGAATAATAAATATATGGACCACAGCAATATGGTTGCGTCTACAAGCCCTAATATGAACAGAATGAATACATTAAATATCTGCGCCATTCTTAAGTGGTTTTAGCTGAAAAATTAACAAATAAATTCTTTTCTACGTCTAAAATTTGTTTTGCGTTTTGTTTCTGAGATTAAAGCGACAATGGAAAAATTATTTTCTTTTATCGTGTCATTAAATTTTTCGCACAAAAGCTCTAAATTATCGGAAATATTTTCTTAATTAGCCAAAAGACTTTTAAATTTATTTTTCTTGGATGCTGAGCTGATCGGATCATGGAAATATTTTCGTCAAACAAAAACAAATATTGCGGCTTATTTTAGGGAGAAAGTATGTTTTGATTATTTTCACTTCATCCAAGCTAATAAATCATGAGCTACAATGTTGCAAGCTATGATAATAATATATGTATGTAATATGTAAATTTGAGAATTTCGCAATTTATTATTAGCTACAGTGCAAACCATAGTTTGAGAAATACTTTGGTGTCTGCTGTATATTTATATACAAGAACTGCAAGCTATTTTTTAGTCCAGTCCACTATGTATGCAAATAAAGTAAGAAATTTCAATTTAATTTATAATTTAATTTATTTTTATGTCAAGAAAAACTTAACCCCGAATCGTCGAGCAAGATTTCCCATGTAATCCAGGAACTTAAGGCAAAAAATCCAACCAAGCTGAAAATTGGTATACACTTTCCTTTCAGTTCTCCAAATAAGGTCCCTGGAATTCGGTTGTCCGCATAACTTGTGACAGCCCAAAAGCGAGTTAAAAATTTACCTTCTGTCGTTGTTTTGCGAATATCTTCGTTCCTGCCGCTCTTACAGCTATAAGGTATATATATGAAGAAAAAAGAGCGGGAGATTCTCTACAAAAAAAGGTGGAATATATTTATTGATAACACTTTTCCCGTAATCTGACATTGAAATTCCAATATAATTTTGTATGGATATTTAATTGCATGTAATGATCGAAATCGAGATTTCTGTGCGGTATCTTCTGGTGTTAACATTAGCTGTGTTCCATTGGGCTGTGTAAAGTACTCGCGAGCACTTTCCGAATGGAACGCAAGTTTGTGTTACCAAGAGTAAAACATAACCTCCAATTTCAGACATTTCTGTTATGTTTCTGTTATATCAAATTTCTTATGAAAATAGTTAGAATTATTAACTATATTACTCAAATTAATTTCATTAAAGGCTACTAAAAATATAATTATGAAAAATTGGACTTATATCCGAGCTACTTTCATCGAGCAGTATGTACGTACTACCTAGAAAATTTAAGGATAAAAACTCGTATCTGTTCAATATTATTATATTAAAAGTTCTTAACGTATTTATTTTCATAACGATAATATATAAATTTGAATAAATCTCCTGTTCTGGATGAGTTAAAAAGCTTTATTTGTTTTTTTATAAACATTTTCACTCAAATTTCTTCTTTCTGACATTTCAATAATCACTTGGCATCTAAGTCCACCTAGCGGAAAATTTTTGCGAAACTACTCAGCTCATCTACTCGCGGACAAGAGCTTGAGTAGTTGCGAGTAGGTAGAAGTACTTGGGAGTACCTACTTTACACAGCCCAATGGAACACAGCTATTTTTATATTTATATTTATTTTTTTTTTTGTAACATTAAAAAGATGTAAAAGTCTACGGTAAAAATATTAAACTAATTGCAAGTTAGGTATAATTTAATATTTTTCTTCGTAGATATTTAGCAATACATAACTAAACAACTGAAAGTTGTTTATGTAACTAATTTCTGACAGCTTATTCTCTTTCAGTTTCTTCCTCTTCTTTCTCGAATTGTTCTTGATTTTCGCACGGGACTGGTGGGAAATTCCAAGATTCCTCGAAATCAATAGAAATCAGTTTCTGGGTCGTCGATATCGTTTGTTTTTTTCTATGGAATCTTCAATTAGGGCAGCATTCAGACAAAATGTCCCCCACGACAATTGCCGCAAACTGCTGCACATTAGAGGCCCAACTTTTGGCAACCGCATATTGCCCCACAGCCTTTCGAACAATTACAAAAAATCATGTTCAAAAGTCGCTCCGGGGAAGAAGGTTGCGATGTTTTTATTGGCTCTAATATGCCGTTTTTGAATACCCATCCCAAATTTTGAGCTGATTTTACCAATACTTCACCTGGTAGTGTAGTAAACACGATACAGGTGCTCTTTACCTGCGTCAGCTGTTGGGGGTAATAAACTTAAATTTACCGACTTGTTTCTACGTATAGCTTTCATAAAGCAAAGATAACGGTATGCGTTCGTCATCTTGTTTGACTGGAGCGCCATACACAGCTAGAAAGATTCGAATTCCATCCAAAGAAATTGATTCTCGAGAAACATCACTTTGGTTGAAAATTTTTGCTGGTTGCAGCACATAGGTTTTGACGTTTCACGAATAGTTTCAAAACTGTAGTTTTTCCTTTATGAAAAAGAGCAGATGTTGTGTCACATCCAGTAAAAGCGTGTAGAAGTAGAAAATGACCCCTCATGTCTTCGTGATCATTGAAACTTCGAAAAGAGTAAAGTTTTCGCTCGACTTTTCCCTTGCCCGGTTTGAGGAAGTCGATCTCTTCATCAATCAGAGTGCGAGCAACGAAAATTACTAAGAGATCTACGTCTTCCCCAACAACAACCGTTCAGTTTTTGCGTGAACACTCACTCGAAAGCTATTTAAATTATTAACACGTCAGCATCACCTTGAGCGTGTTTAACAACAAATTTATTAGCCTCGAAATTGACAGAACACATTGAAATCAATCTGCGCTTGTTGTTACTGTTGAAGAGATTTTTTTCTTGAATCACTGTGACATTCATCGTCTCGTCGAAGTAGGTGTCAGCAGATGAAAATTTTGCTGCTCGATGACGTTGTTCCATAGCTTTCACGCTGTTGATGGTATTGTTGTATCCATTGAAAACTATGAAAGCGTTTGAACCATAATTACAATATCTTTTTACATAACCAATATACTATGAAAAAATTTAATCGAAAGAGTCATTCTGATGCCACACAACCCGATGTAAGAGAAATCCTCTGTCGATCACGTATGTAAATTTGGTAAAATCAAGTTCAGCTACCGATAGCTGAAGACGTCAAGCAAAGCTGACTTTTTCCCATACGCAGGTACACTTCAACACTTAGACAGCGGGAACGGAGCAAGTTCAAGTTCAAGTTATTTATTTTAGCTACTATTATTTACAATTCTTCCTTAAGTATATGTTCCTAACTATTAAAGCTTTAATGCTAACTATAAATGCTACTACTTACGAGCTAGTATATAATTTGGTCCTGAGTTCCTACACTGATTGAATTGTAATTCCTTATCTACTGCCTATGATAATTATTATTTATTTTTCTTAACGTTTACTTTTGTTCAAGAAAGTATTTTTTTGGGATATCTCCGGTATATAGCAAAAGCTAAAATATGTTCTAATTTGTTATTTCATCACACAACCCATCAATTTTTGGTGACAAGTTTCAAGTCTTGATTTGACTCATCAACAGGTCCCAAATAGCGAAATTGGGTGATTTGAAAAACAAATGAAAAAATTAAAAAAGAAGAAAGAAATGAAAAGTTTGAGAAAAATAGAAATAACAATTTTTTTATTTATTAAAAAAATTTTAAAAAATGTTTAAAGCAACAGATTCATTCGAAGCGAATCGAACCTGTATACGCCACGCAGTGGGCTGAAAAATAAGGAAGAAAAGGAAGATTTTTTAAAATTTTTTTAATGAATAAAAAAATTGTTTTTTCTATTTTTCTCAAACTTTTCATTTCTTTCTTCTTTTTTCATTTTTTCATTTGTTTTTCAAATCACCCAATTTCGCTATTTGGGACCTGTTGATGAACCAAGACTTGAAACTTGTCACCAAAAATTGATAGTGAAAAAGATTTTGTATGGCAACACGAATAAGGGATAATAAGGGATAACCCAATTTAGTCCATTTTTGAAATTTTATTTACCATTGCTATGAAAATACAATATATAGTAAATTTCAGCTCTCTACGTTGACGTGTTCTCAGGCAGTGCTCAAATAAATAGCTAAAAACGCAATTTTTGTATGTCAACCCTACGAAGAAGTTGCCCGTTTTTTCATATTTTTGAACCTAAGTTCCCTTTTTTTTTTAAACTCCGTTTATATAATTTGAGCTCCCCACGTCGACATATAGTGAAAAACCAAAGTTATGTATGGCAACACCAAGAATGTGCTGCCGATTCCAATTTTTCTTTCCCTAAGAACCTTATTTGGACTATTACGAACATTTAAAAAAAAAAGAATTAGCCAAACCGCTCCAGCCGTTCTCACGTGATGCGATTAGCAACGAACAGCATTTCATTTTAAGGGTTCCGTACCCAAAAGGTAAAAACGGGAACTTTTTACTATTACTTCAATGTCTGTCTCGTCTGTCCGTCCGTCTGTCTGTCTGTCTGTCACCGGGTTGTATCTTGTGAACCGTAATAGGTAGACAGTAGAAATTTTCACAGAGTGTGTATTTCTATTGCCCGTATAACTAATAAAAATTTAATTTAATTTAATTAAAAATAAAAGGGGGCCCCATACAAGAAACGTGTTAAATTTTGTACGATGGTACGGAACCCTTCATGTGCGAGTCCGACTCGCACTTGGCCGGTTTTTATTTATATTGAGTAACAATAAGCAAATTTACAAAATTTTAAAATTTTGTGGGTATAGGTACAAATCACACATCTAAGGAAAGGATTTTGCTTCTTTTTTTTTTTCATTCTGTATTAAAGAAAAATTTCAAATTTTAACAAAAAATGGACACGAAAGAGGTTGTTTTTCACATCAGAAATTTTTCAAATATAATAAAGTATTTATTATAGGGTAAAAATTTCATTGAAAGCGTATTAAAATTTGCAAGCAGGGAAAATGTAGGGTATAATGGTAGGAAAGCTATTTTGCAAATTTTCTATCAGTTTTGGCTGGATTACATTAACAACGCCGACGCCGGCGTGGTCGTCGTCGTCGTCGTCAAACGCCGGGCAAATTACATTAGCTGTGTTCCATTGGGCTGTGTAAAGTACTCGCGAGCACTTTCCGAATGGAACGCAAGTTTATGTTGGCAAGAGTAAAACATAACCTCCAATTTCAGACATTTCTGTTATGTTTCTGTTATATCAAATTTCTTATGAAAATAAAGGGTCTTCCAATAAGAGGTGTTATTTTGATATTCAAAGAAAAATGCCATTTTTTGAGATAAATGATCGGATCATTATTTCATTATAAAGAGGAAGGTATGCCGTTAATAATGGAAAATAACATCAGCCAAATGACCACCACGACCACCCCTACAGGACCATATCCTTTTCATGAAATTTTCCATAACTAAATCGCAAAGTGGCTGCCCTATGTCCTCGATAGCCTCACGAATTCCATCTTTGAGGTCTTGAATCGACGCTGGGCTGTTGGCGTAGACCTTCTCTTTCACGTGGCCCCAAAGAAAGAAGTCGCAAGGTGTTAAGTCACAAGATCTCGGTGGCCAATTGTGATCACCTCTTCGGGAGATAACACGGTCCGGAAACTTTTCCCGTAAAAGATCAATGGTTTCGTTGCTTGTATGGCACATAGCGCCGTCTTGTTGAAAGTAAACGTTGTCCAGATCAATACCATCCAATTCCGGCCATAAAAAATCATTAATCATCTGTCGATAGCGCAATCCATTCACCGTAACTGTTGCTCCAGCCTCATATTCGAAAAAGTAAGGTCCAATGACCCCGCGGGACCATAAACCGCACCAAACAGTCACACGTTGGAGATAGAGAGGCTTTTCAACAATAACTCTTGGGTTTTCCGAGCCCCAGATGCGACAATTTTGCTTGTTGACGAAGCCATCGAGGTGGAAATGGGCCTCATCACTCAAGATGAGTTTTCGATGGAACTCCGGATCATTTTCATGCATTTCAAGGACCCAATCAGCAAAGACTCAACGTTGTTGATGATCGGCCGGCTTGAGTTCTTGTGTTAACTGAACTTTATAAGCCTTAAGACCCAAATCTTTATGCAAAATACGGTGTAATGACGTTTGTGGAATGCCTAATTCCAAAGAACGACGAGGAATGGACAAACCTGGGTTTTCTTCAACACTTTCGGCTACAACAGCAATATTCTCGGCTGTTCTTGAGCGACGTGCACGGGTTTTATTCTTCACATCACTAACTTGTCCCGACAGCTCGAATTTTTCTACCAATTTCTGTATTGCGGTCCGACAAGGTGCTTCACGACGACCCAAAAATGTTCGAGTTTTACGAACCGTCTCTGCCACATTTTCACCATTTTTATAGTGAATTTTAATAATTTCAATGCATTGTTGAATCGTGTATCGTTCCATTTTTATTAATGGCGTAGTTTCTACTTGTCAAATGTCAAAAAGTGACAGCTCCAAAAGTGACATCTATCGAAATAGCGGGCTAATTAAAATAACACCTCTTATTGGAAAACCCTTTAGTTAGAATTATTAACTATATTACTCAAATTAATTTCATTAAAGGCTACTAAAAATAAAATTATGAAAAATGGACTTATATCCGAGCTACTTTCCTCGAGCAGTATGTACGTACTACCTAGAAAATTTAAGGATAAAAACTCGTATCTGTTCAATATTTATAATATTAAATGTTCTTATCGTATTTATTTTCATAACGATAATATATAAATTTTAATAAATCTCCTGTTCTGGATGAGTTAAATAATTTTATTTGTTTTTTTATAAACATGTTCTCTCGACTTTCATCTTTCTGACATTTCAATAATCACTTATACCGATTTCCATTGATCAAGTTTTCTAGCAGAAGTGTTACACTTTTCTTGCAGTGTTACACCGAAATTGTTCCATTGACCTGCACTACTAGAAAAAGTGTACGTCAAATGAGTCTCTTGCTACACCGGAAAAATCGGCGGTGTTACACCGAAAAACGCACACATCTACATGAGAAATGTCACAACTGAATGTCATTGAGCATTACATATCAATCTTCAACTATTACTCTACCAAATTCATCCGCAATCACGCCAAAATCTTTTAAGTAACAATTTTCATAATTTTTACGTTATTCGTGATGTTATTTTTTGCAGAAAATTTCAATTTGACAAATTACACGGATATGAGCTACTATACATTCTCATCGCGTCAAAAGTTGTTCCATTGAACTCGTTTTTTACTGATTGACGTGCACTTTTCTTAAAATATCAATGGAAATCGACATTAGCATCCAAGTCCACCTAGCGGAAAACTTTTACGAAACTACTCAGCTCATCTACTCGCGGACAAGAGCATGAGTAGTTGCGAGCAGGTAGATGTACTTGGGAGTACTTTACACAGCCCAATGGAACACAGCTATTAACACTGGGCGGCACCGCCATACATTAATTTCCCATACATTTGACATTTGAGTTATTTGCTTGTAATCTCTGCCGGTTTGCAATAAAATTTTAAATAATAGTAAAAAAGATATTTCCTTTTCCTTCAAGTCAGATTTTTTAATATAAAATCATTTATTTTCAGAAATTCAAATATTATTTCATTTTTTCATGTTTTTTCATAATAGATTTAGATCTTGCATATTGGCAGAAATGGAGCGCCAGCGTTAAAATTAGGATTAGAGATGGGTCGACGATCACGCCGACGACGACGATGACGCCGGCGTGGGTTTCATACATGCAGTACTGTCTCTTAAGTATTTTTGACATAAAACGACGACCACGCTGACGTCGGCGTTGCTATTGTAATCCGTCGTATAATAATACGTCCCCTGTACTTAAACATAGCACTCCATAAAAAAAGACTTCAATATCATAAAATTTATGATCATTTGTCGTCATCATTAATATGAATCAGGAAATTTCTGGAAATTTATAGATTTATATAAAATCCAAAATGCTGTTGGTTCATCTCGCACCACTTCCACAGATAATTACTTACTAACTTTCATGAAATTTTCAAGAAACTAAAAACCTCTTATGAGCAAATGCATGATTGGTGAGAGTTTCATGATTTTTGACTCCATGATCCCGTTAAGATCTCAAGTTGAAATTTTGATATGTTTTAATGGATAATATAAGGTAGAAAATAAAAAAATAGTAAAAAAAAAGTTAAAAGTAAGCCTTCCAGGATAATGGACAAAATCCTTATCCTTAATATCACATTTCGCATAATTTTTGAGATGGCTTAAAATCCTATTCAAATGAGCCATATTTCACTATTCTAGCAAAAATAGCAAAATGAATGTATGAATTAAAAAAAAAAACTAAAAAAAAATTCATAACTCACAAAATACGCAATGTACTATAGGGAAAATTTTTAATTTATATTTTTGTTTTCACAAACCCCCTCCAAGTATGTAAAATTTCATAAAATTTGTAATGGTCAGATCATGTCACACACGTCCATATTGCGTGCATTAAGTCCATATTACGTCCACCTTCTGTCACAGATTCCTACTTAACCGCATCGGTGTCGTAATTCAAGTCTCTGAGTACTACTGAATAAAATATAACAATGGTGTATTTGCATGTATTGATTGTTTTTTTTTTTTTGTAAAACCGGCATAATTTGCGTGAATTGTAAATAAATAAATAAATGTGTTTCATTGTTTATGAAATTATGATTAATCTATTGAAGATAAAGAATGCTTTATGGTCCATGTCGAGATTTTAGCAAATACAAATTTGAACAAGAAATTTTGTGAAATAATTACCAACCTGTAAAATCAAGGGATGTTTCTCATTAAATGAAAGTGACGAATGCTGTAATCTGCCACCAACTCGATACAGTCCTTGGTCATCCAGAAAAGGACAGAGCTTCAAGATAGAGCTAGTAGCCTTTAATTGCTATAATTTCTGCATTGAAATCCTGTTTTTGTGTCAATCTAATTAGACACTTTTCTGCACCCTGAAATTCCCTTGTTGTTGGGAGCGGTCCTAGTGAGCGTTCTTCGGTCTTCAAATTAGAATTAGTTATAAAACGTTTGATATAGCCACATAATCGAATAAGCTTGGAATAAGACGACAATCTTTCTATAAACGAGGGCTCACTAGGAATGACAACGTTCCATGAACAGCGTTTCGCTTCTTGTTCAAGGACACTTAGAGGAAAAACCTCATCAGGAACGTAACTTGGCCAATATGTTATTTCCCTTGAAAGCCAATGTGATCTACTCCACCATAACTGGTGTGACCTTAATTCATCCGGATTCAAGCCACGAGAAGAGTAATCAGCAGGATTTTCCTTGCTTGGTACATGACAACATCTGTTTTCATGCAAAGTTTGTTTGATTTGCGTAACCCTGTTTGAAAGGAACTGTTTCCATTTCTTAGAGTGCCCAGATATCCAGCTGATAACTCTTTTTAAATCACTTCAAGCAAATAATTGTGTCGAGTCTATCTTCAATGATTACGCAACGTTCTTAATCAACCTTATTCCTAACAGAGCGGCACAGAGCTCAAGTCTAGGAAAAGTGAGCTGTTTCACAGGTGATACTCTCGCGTTCGATACCATCAAGCTGGTTTGAATACTGAACAACTGAAACAACTCTAGCATAAACACAGGCTCCATAGGCAAGTAAGGACTCATCACCAAATACATGAAGTTCGAAGGATTTGCACGACCTTTTATAGTTTATCCAACTTGAATGTCTTAAGGTCTTCAATACCGGGAGGCTTTGAACAGTAATGTTCCACTGTAGTTCTAGCTGATGGGGTAGCTAATCATCCCAAATCAACTTATGTAAGCAGAGGCTTTGAAGCAAAATCTTTGCAGAAATGACGACTGGCGATAACCACCTCGAGGGGTCGAAGATTTTAGAGACAACTGATAATAATGAACGCTTTGTAACTGGAGGTTCGTAATGTATTTGATTAACCTTATAAACGAAGATGCCCTTAATTTTGTCCCAAAGAATATCCAGTGCCTTAATTGTGATTGTCCTTGTTATGTCAAATGGTACATTTATTTCTCTTTCTTCGATTGGCAGGCTTTCCAGTACCTCTTGTATGTTGCTTATCTACTTTTTCAATTGAAAACCAGCCGTTCTTAATAGAATCCTTAAGTCTGTTTGTAATTATGCAAATTCTGAGATCGAATCAGCATATTTGAAATTCAATATCTTCAAAAAAGAGGAATTCTTAAGTGCCCAGATAGGCGCAGGACGCGACTTTAGAGCCCTATTTTTCCGACCCATTTTGGACTTAGGATACCTATGCCCCCCCCAACCAAATCCTTAGTGCGCTACTGCCCTACATTTTTTGTTTTTAAAAACACTTCCACCAAATATATCCTGTTTCAGTTAAGACCACCAATTTAAAATTAGCCGGGTTATTATAAAACTTTTAGAACTTATCAATAGGATACGCTTTGGAGACGCGGTCATTGGAACAAATATTTTGTGAAAATGACTGAGTGTTTCATTTGAAATAAAACTTGAATTGACAACGTTTATGAGGTCAAAAAGATTCGGACTCTTGGGCGATGTAATGATTGGTCGCAGTAAGTGCTACAAAAATATATATATATATTTTATGTATATATATTTCAACAAAGCAATCTTCATCAGACAAGCCCGGAGAACAACGGCAGCTCGAACCTGTTCTTGATTGTTTCTCTTGTTTTGTGGACCAAAAGACCAAAACTAATCCATTCGATATCGGTAAAATCAATGAAAGAAAATAATTCAATTTGTATAAAATATTCAGTATGTACCTGATCTCATTGCCGCAGGAGCTCGATACCATTACCAATCAGCTACTCGTATGTACGCACCATCTGATAAGGGTGATCAGAAGGGGCTACCTACCGGGAATAGAGTGGACGACGCTATGAAATGTATATTTACACTTTCCTCATGGAGAATATCGATGAGGAATTTTCTACGAATGAATTGATAGAACAAATAAAAGCAGACTTTATTCCTGATATCGAATCGTTAAAAAAACAGAAAAACTACGAAGCTGCAGGAATGTCCACGAGGATATTAAGTCCACCAATTACGATAAGAACAATTACCAATCGGATGAATTCGTAACATATACACGTGCTCAAATTAAGAAATCGAAAAAAATTTACCTGTAGGTAAAAGTATTGATTCGAGGTTAGGCTTTTCTAAACCTTCTCTACATCATTTGCATTTCTTTGCCTATTTTTTGACATAGTGACTGAACTATTCGGGCAATAAATGACTGGAAAACTATCAAAAACCTCTTAAAGAGGGCGTTGCACAGTATGTTACAACACGCTCCCCATTTCGAATGGGAACACGTGCATCCTATTTGCTTCTAGTCATATTTAATGCATGACCCATTGCATGCATATCTTTGGCTCTAATTGCATGCTTAATATTACACGAAAAGAGGCACCATCTAAATGCACAACGTTTTACGTTCTGTTAGAGTTACTTACTCGATTTGTGAAAAACCGCTAAGTATATGTATAATTAATAACATACTAAACAATTATTATAGTAAAAGCATTTTTCTTGGTTTATAAACAAAATGAAAGATGATTCTGAGTTTACCTAATATTAACTTTATTTCTATTATCGGGAATCAATAATGCTTATAGCTAGAGAGATTAATGCAATAATGGGTCTGGTGTTGTCCATGGGTAAATTAAGGTTTTTCGGGGAGATTCTGCTTCGTTCTAAAAATTATTCTTGTAAATGAACTGGAGGATGGTGGAAAGCACAGTTGCCAGTTTGGGCGATTTATCGCGGTATATTTTAATTTTAGATGCGAAACAACTTATTACAACTTATTTCTGAATCACGTACCGCATAAAGTTTTAATCTACTCTTAATAGTTTCATGATAGAAAAAGTCCCATTTTAATCATAATTAAACAGTTCATGTTAAGTGCTCTGGACATGAAGAGTATTTGTTTTTTGATTATATAATGCCAAAGTGAGGAAAGAATGCCAAAAAATATAAAAAACAGTCGCAAAATAAAAATGTATTTAAGGGATGGCTTACAGAAAGTAAAAATAATCCTGATAATACGTTTTGTTCAATTTTGAAAGATGAAATTAGAGCACATAAAAGTGATATCTAAAACACAGCTTTACAATAACAAATATAAGATAAATTCTGTCAAAATACCAACTTGAACTCACCGCTCCTAAATGTAGGTAATTTCAATTGTATTTTTTAAAAAAAATTAATTAAGAAAGCCTGTTTTGAAGGTGTTACTATTAGAAATGAAAAAATCGTTGGCAATACACGTAGCAATGCACTCTGCCATACGAAGTCTCGACTATCTTACAGGGGCGGATCCAGCTAGGGGGCGCGGGGGGGCGCGCGCCCCTCCCTGAAGACAAATAAAACTAAAAATTCAGTACATCTTCTGAAATTTTCCTAACAAAATGATTCACTGCGCAGTAAACCTATTCTACTGGACTTTTTGTCAAAACCAAAAAAAATATCTGGAAGCGTTCAATTTGATAAGTTTCAGAACACAGGCCTTATGGCTAGCGGCTTGGTCCTCGCTCCACTTTAGGTCATGACTGTTGAAGCCTATAGAGAAAACAGGAAGTGAGGCTGATACCTTTAAAATTCGTGTTAATGAGCGTGGTTTTTCTCATAGTGTTTGAACAGAGCCTATTTGGGTAAAATTGATGGAAGGTTTGTTTTAATTGATAAGCCGATAAGTCAAAGATGTAAAGACGGCTTGTTAGAACATTATCAAGGCCAATATTTATTTTATTTATAACCCGTAATTGGAGAAATGAATCCAAACTACAAATGGCAAACAAATCATTGTGTATTCTTGTAGTGAGTTATTACATTTATAGCAAGAAGTTTATTTTGGAATAATTTTTTTATTATTATATCTTTAAATGTGCAATAGTTTTGCCAGAATACTTAGCCAATCAAACGTTAAATAAAAACAAAATAAAACTGCTGATAGGGAAATTCTCAATCAGTATCTTAAAGAATTTGATTGGTCGGTCTGTTTTGCTTCAAGGGATGTTGATGAATGCACATTAGAACTTAGTAACATTCTAAGTCTTGGCAAGCGTGCATACATTCTGTATTCCTACAGCAAATCTCAACAACAGTAAAATTGCTCTTGGCTTAACGATAAGTGCAAGGAATAACTAAGAGCGTAAGATGAAGAATAAAAAAATTTTTAGAAATTTTATTTTTAACGATTCTCAATTAAATCATAAATGCAAGAGGAAACAACAAACCGCCTCCTCCGGGGTTCGACACTAGGACCTTCCGCTTTGAGGACGACGACTGCTCTTAACTCTGTGCTAACGAGACAGATGCTTTTCCTATTGTAACTGTTTCGTTAGCTCAGAGCTAAGAGCAGTCGCCCGGAAAGCGGATAGTCCTGGTTTCAGACTCCGGACGATACGGTTGTTTTTTCCTCTTGTATTTTGTGATTTAAGTTAGAATCGTTAAAAATAAAAGTTCTTCAAATTTCTCTATTTTCCATCTATGACCGATTGTGAGTTCCATTCCCGCATTGGAAAAATAAATAAAAGCGAAATTGTCTGTTTTCCGCAACAATCGATTGCGTCCATGTCCAGAACTGAAACAAGTATACAAGTAAAAGTCTGCAGAAAGGAGAGGATAGTCCGGGCTGGACGCTCATCTAGAGACTTGCCGACTTATCATTCCGTTGGAACCGTGACCTTCACAATTTTTGTGAGTCCACAATCGTTGACCTACATATTTCAAAGGCATTTGATAGAATTTCTTTTAGTCAAACTGAAAGCACTTGGTCTCTCCCCTCATTTTCTATTATAGTTTGGAAGATTTTACTCTGTTCGCGTAATACGGGTTGTGCTAGATGGCTTTCGTCAGAGTTTCATCCTATAAAGGGCTCTTTAATCTCTCCATCTCTCTTCCTAATTTTCATTAATGATATGCTTTCCCTTACTTTCAATTCCACACATGGTTTTGCCGATGACAGTACCCTTATTCCGTTGATACTCTTCCAGACCCCAGAGGGAATGCCAGATGTGTTAAACTAGATTGGATGATTAAATAATTGAATAACGACCTTGGGGCAAAGCGTATCGCGTTGAATTCAATACTTACATCTAAGTCCCAAAGCTGTCCCATCACTTTCAAAGAAGATCATAATTTCATAATTTTTTCACTTCAGTTTATTTTGATGGAGCACTAATTTACGATACACCGCCTTTATGCATTCTTGTCATTAATATTTCCAGTACGTTAAGCTGCACAGATCATTGTTTCTCTGTTGCCAAAGAAGCATCCAAATGTTTTTGATTTCTGAAAAGGTGTAAGAAATATTTCAGCCCATCGAATCTAGTGCTCCTCTATAAATCCTACATTAGACCTAGACCTACAATTACCATAACTGGGCCGGGGCTCGTCGTACAGCCTTGGATTCATTGGTTATTGTCCAAAGAGAGCCTTCGAGTTCATTAGCGATGTGGCAATAATTTGTGATACCGACTCACTCGAACACCGCTTTGTTCGCTCCCTTATCGCTACATGCATGGGCAATATTCTGATGAAATATTTAGTCTGATCACTTGTAAAATTATTCTTGCACACAGTACTCGCGCAGCAAACCGCACAGATCGATTTACCATTTAAAAAATTTTCGGCCGACAGTAAAACTCTGCGAGCTTTTATATACTTTCGGCCGGACAGTAAAATTCCGTGGTACTTTTTTATCCCGAACTGTGCGAATGTGGAACATTCTACCATCTTCTGTCTTTCCACGGCATACAATATGCAAAAGTTTAAGTGTGATGTTTCCATTAAGTTATATTCGTACAAGGTATGTATTGCATATATTCTGTGACTGCTATTTTAAATAGACGTAATGTATATACATAGCCCTTTAATTCCTGTATTTTTTAAAGTTACAATTTATAATGAATTCGTGAATTCGAACAAAATATACTTCCTTCCTAACAAAACCGCCATTTACAAACCAAAATAAAATAAATAATTTAACACCTCGTTTGACCTTTCGGAGTGATAAAAGTTGAACGTTGAACAACTCTCTTCGTTACGAGTGATACCCACTCACTTACCTGTTGCATTTGATGTTTGCGAGTGGTGGCGAATGTCTCTGAACTATTGACCTGTTTCTAGCTTATACTGTTTTTAAACAATAGTTGCGCCCCTCCCTCAGAACAATCCTGGATCCGCCACTGCCATCTTACGAATACGATCAATAAATTCAATTACTTATTTGCCCAGCGAGCCGGAACCAGGAACATCGGATATTGGAAGTGAAAAATATTCATTGATTGTCGATGAGTCTATAGATATTTCTACTGAAAATATCTGTCTTTGCATAAAATATTTTTCAGAAAAACACTCTAAAATCTGCATAGAATTTTTAAGATTAATTGAAGTTGTCCAAACCATGTCTGAAGATCTTTTTATAGCTATTTGTAACCTTTTGAAAGAAATAAAACTTGAGATGTTCAGAATTTAATTGGTTTAGGCACAGATGGAGCAAACAATATGTGCGGTAATAGAAATTCCCTTTTTATTCGATTTGTCCATATTAAGTATATTAGTTACATGCATTTGCCAAAACTTTCATCTATGTGCATAAAAAGCAACAGAGTCCTTGCCACACAAAATTGAATATTTAATAAAGAATCCTAAAACTGGTTTTCACACAGCAATCTGTGACAAGAAAAATATAAAGAAATATTTCAATCTATAGATTCTAATAGTCCAACAGGCTGAATATTCGTGAGTAGGTTCGGTTCGACGAGACGCCCAAGTTTTCGCCTGTGAAAATTCTCGATAGAGGTAGCTACTGTAGTGCGCAGGTATAAAACATGTCCATTCGGTGGGGTGTCGAAATCGTCTGAATAACAGTAAGTTTTTTATTTGAATATTGAGATAATTGGATAATAAACTTGGAAAAACATTTGTCCTACAAAATGGATGGTTTGACTGAAGCGTCCTCTACTCCGAATATGTCCAAATAACGAGTTCATAGAAATTATTAATAACCAGCTGATTTTTTGTATGCAGCTTAGTAAATATTTGTGCAATGAAATGGCCACATAGTCCTACAAATTTAGTGGTACGTTTTCCCAGTTCTACGCTCAGAAGTTGTCCATTTCGCGGTAACACTTTTTTCATTTCATTAATAACTGTAGGACAAAGATAACACGTGTTAAGTTAGTGCATTCTTTGCCTAAATTAAACAGTGTCCTACCAAAAAATGGGTATATATCGCTAGTCCTACAAGAATATTGAAAATAACATTATTTCGTTTTATTTAAATTCAGAAATGCAATTATTTATTTATTTATTTAATAAGCAATTAACAAGAGTAGTAACTCTAATAATATACTACCTTAAATTTAAACTACTAGGCTACAAAAGAAAGTTTGGAGAAGACAGAATTATATAATAAAAGAGCTACAACAAAGGGAGACCGCACACTCCCGAGCTAATTGATTGTCCAGTCAGCGACTGGTCTGTTGACTTGTCACCGACTGATTGATTTTTAATCGTTGCTGATTGACTATCGTTTCCATGTGCGCATATTGCATCGTCTTCTGCCAGCTTAGTAATCCAGTCGAAGACGATAAGTTTGAGTGGTATTTTGATTTTCGTTCAAATTTCACAGTGGTGTTGAATACTAGGAAACTGATTTAAAAATTGCAATATGAAACATAAACCCTGTAGTAATTTACTAGTAGTTGAGGAGAAGGAGAAGAACAAGAAGGATTTCAAGAAAAAGGATATGGAAAAATCCATCCATCCTTTCCGAGTATAAATGTTTTTAAAATATAATAAAATAAACCGAACTTTACTTAAAAATTGAAAATCTCATCAAAGCTGTAAGATCCTAAATTACTGATGGCTTCGAAGAAATTTACAAATAAACCGGTTTTTTTCTACTTTCAATTTTCAGGATATTCTCTTCAGAAAAGCAATGAGATCTCACCCCGGAAATATTATATGTAAATCCCTTTTTAAAATGTTTATAGAAATATGTACTTTAGTCAGGAAAAATTTTATCACGATTTAACAAAAGAAAAACCTTTACTTATGGCGGCAGCAATCAACACCAATCAATTGATTGGGCCATCCCAGACGAGTATTCTTGATGCAAAATGCAAACCGGTTTAACAACAGAGTACGCGCCTTCGCATGGGTATTCTTGCTGCAGGCTTTCATTTATATAAGAATAGGGGACTATGAATGTGTGCGTGCAAATCAAGAATGAAATCAGATATTTCATGAAAATTCTCGGACCCCACTGAACAAGAAATATTTCGATGCGGTTGTATTAGTGCGGCACAACAAGTGAATACCATTTGATTTTTGATGCAAAATTTCTCTCCAAAGTGCAGCACAATTGTAGAGATTTCTCTCTGCTTCTTTTATTAGGAAATATAAGTATGTGGAGGAAATAAATTACAAAAATATGATGATACAAAGAAAGAGAAACAAAAATGAAATACCTTAAGCAATAGTAATCAAAACTACTAAAAAATAAAAAATTAAATTATAATAATGGAGAGCATGAAAAAAAAGCAAAAAAAAAATAAAAAAAAAAATAAAAGAGGCAAAAAGGCAACTGAACAAAACAGGATTATCCTTCAAATAGATTAGAATACAGGCAAAGCAAAAGGGAATAGTGGAGGACAGAAATTCAATCACATAATAGGAAATTTTAGTAATTAATGACTGATCTCAAGCCGGACAAGCTTTCTAAATGTCAGTAAACTAGTACCAAGAATATCAATATTATTGAATTTAGTGTTGTAAGGCTTTTGAATTCTAAATCATGGCGATTTTTCTTTCAAATTAGTTCTGCATGTCGGAAGTCTGAAGAGTGGGTGATATCTTGAATTGCGAGAAGGAACATTAAAGTTTATACTAGAAAGTAATGAGTTGCAAGTTATAGTACTATTCAGTATTTTATGTAAGAAGGTCATGTCCAAAAAAATTCTGCGTTTTTCAAGCGATAACAAGTTGAATTTCACAAGTCTGTCATTATATTCAAAAACGGAATTTTCTTGGTAAATCTGCGCTGAACAGTTTCTATTTGTAAACTATAGGAAGGATAAAATGAATTCCAGACTTGACTAGCATATTCAAGGGTGCTTCTAACTAGAGAATTGTACAGAGTATTATAAGAGGATGGTGATTTGAATGACACGTACGGAATATGAAATCCATAAGACGAAAGGACCTAGAGGTGATGTAATTTATGTGTGCAGAAAAAAAGAGCTTGCGGTCAAATATTACTCCCATATCTTTGATCTCCTCCACCCTAGGGATAGATGTATTGTGAATTTGGTAGTCAAAGCTAATAATATCGTGCTTACGATGAAAAGAGATGCATTGGCATTTGCGAACATTTATTTCAATGCAATTATCGCAACACCTTTTCTCCATTTGGAGTAAGTCTTTTTGTAGGGAGACACAGTCAGTAACGTTATTGATAATTCTGAAGATCTTTGTATCATCGGCAAATATTAAGCAGCTGGATGAAATTAAGGATGGTAGGTCATTTATGTAGATTAAAAATATCAGGGGTCCAAATATTGCACCCTGGGGGATACCTGATATTTATTTGAAAGGAGAAGATTGTTGACCGTTAAAGACAACGATACTATCCCTGTTTTGCAAGTACGATGAAAATAGCGGAAGAGTGTTCAGGTGTAAACCGATCTGAGCCATTTTCAAAAGACATAGTTTGCTTTGCTAAAATTAATGTGAATGAAATCAATCTGTTTGTTATCATCAAGGAAGGAGGCTATAAAGTCAGTAAAGAGATCCAGGTTGGTTACTGTAGAACGTCCTGGTAAGAAATCATGCTGCTGCTCTGATATGAAAGGTTTAATCTGTGGTAGCAGCTGATTGTAGAACACTTTTTCAAATATCAGCGCAAGTGTGTTGGAGATTGATATAGGACGATAGTTAATGACTAGTTTTCGGTTACCGGATTTAAATGTAGGCAAAACATAACATTTTTTCAACATTTCAGGATATATATTCCTATTAATAGCAAGTTCAAATAGTTTGCTAAGTGGACCGTCCTACATCCGTCAAAAATTGGCCCCACAAAAAAGAAATTTCAATTTATTTCGACATTGGAAGGTAATAGACAGATGTACCTCAAATATGAAAAAAAGTCCAACCCTCTACAACAAAAAGTAATACCCCTAATCGTCCCAAGACGATTCGCATTTTTTCACATTTCTTACGTTTTCCCTAATTCTCCAACCATGCTAATGAATTGGGAATGGAGAATTAGGGAATTAAGAATTCTAAGAAAACGAAATTCTCATCTCCCAGATTCCCAAATTCTCCGTGTTACATATTGTGGTCAGACAAAGCACCCGCGCATTGTGCGAAGAAGACCCAAAATTTTCTCCAACTCAAAGATATACCATTTGTACCGAAAGAGAAAAATCCTACAAATCTTCCACAGTGCCGCCCCATCGAGAATTTCTTTGGTGGACTCGGCGCCCATGTGTACAAGAATGGCTGAAGAGCTAAAAACATCAAACAATTGAAGTCGCGTATAAGAAAATGTGTAAAAGAAATGGACCCGATAGGTGTACAAAGAGCTTGCGATCATATTCCAAAAAAATTTCGATACGTTGCCGAAAATGGCCCCTTTTGTGCAATTCATTAATTTTATACTAAAATATTAAGTATGTTTATAAATATAATCAATAGTAAGTGGAAAATATAGCTCTAATATAATTTCAGGATGTTTAGTTGCCACCCGTTAGTGGAACAACCCACAGTATAGATTCGTGGAAAATTAGATGAAATCAGCCCTTGCTTTTCTGCTGAAACTCATCAAATAATAATCTAGATATCTTGTTTCCAAGTGATGGTTATAGAAGCTCTTGAGCTACTTACTGACTTATTTTTCTGGATCAAATCAGTCAATATTCTTCTAAGGAGCTTCCAAATTATGCCTAGGGCAAGGGCGGATACAGCGGGGGGGCGATTGCCCCCCTAGAGCTCGAATAAATCAAAATTTATACTCTAATCAAATGAAATAGAAAATAAAAAAAAAATCTTTTTAAATATTCTAAATCCGCATTAAAAAAATAGAAAATAATTTCTCCCTTAACTTAATGAATATATCATTAAAGTTCTCTAGAGTTTTCCTTTATTTTGCATTTAATTAAACATTAAAATTATATGCAAGATGTGCGGAACTATGTTTCGATTCCGCAAAAATGGAAATGAGTTTTTCTGTCAAAATTTTGTACACTTTAACTGATATCCCCGCCATTTTGGAAGAGGTCCCTGTTAGTTTTTGTCAAGAATTTTTTTCAAAATTATTTATTATAAAGGGTTTTCCAATAAGAGGTGTTATTTTAATTAGCCCGCTATTTCGGTAGATGTCACTTTTGGAGCTGTCATTTTTTGACATTTGACAAGTAGAAACTACGCCATTAATAAAAATGGAACGATACACGATTCAACAACGCATTGAAATTATTAAAATTCACTAAAGAAATGGTGAAAATGTGGCAGAGACGGTTCGTAAAACTCGAACATTTTTGGGTCGTCGTGAAGCACCTTGTCGGACCGCAATACAGTAATTGGTAGAAAAATTCGAGCTGTCGGGACAAGTTAGTGATGTGAAGAATAAAACTCGTGCACGTCGCTCAAGAACAGCCGAGAATATTGCTGATGTAGCCGAAAGTGTTGAAGAAAACCCAGGTTTGTCCATTCCTCGTCGTTCTTTGGAATTAGGCATTCCACAAACGTCATTACACCGTATTTTGCATAAAGATTTGGGTCTTAAGGCTTCTAAAGTTCAGTTAACACAAGAACTCAAGCCGGCCGATCATCAACAACGTCGAGTCTTTGCTGATTGGGTCCTTGAAATGCATAAAAATGATCCGGAATTCCATCGAAAACTCATCTTGAGGGATGAGGCTCATTTCCACCTCGATGGCTTCGTCAACAAGCAAAATTGTCGCATCTGGGGCTCGGAAAGCCCAAGAGTTATTGTTGAAAAGCCTCTCTATCCTCAACGTGTGACTGTTTGGTGCGGTTTATGGTCCCGCGGGGTCATTGGACCTTACTTTTTCGAAAATGAGGCTGGAGCAACAGTTACGGTGAATGGATTGCGCTATCGACAGATGATTAATGATTTTTTATGGCCGGAATTGGATGGTATTGATCTGGACAACGTTTACTTTCAACAAGACGGCGCTACGTGCCATACAAGCAACGAAACCATTGATCTTTTACGGGAAAAGTTTCCGGACCGTATTATCTCTCGAAGAGGTGATCACAATTGGCCACCGAGATCTTGTGACTTAACACCTTGCGACTTCTTCCTTTGGGGCACGTGAAAGAGAAGGTTTACGCCAACAGCCCAGCATCGATTCAAGACCTCAAAGATGGAATTCGTGAGGCTATCGAGGACATAGGGCAGTTATGGAAAATTTCATGAAAAGGATATGGTCCTGTAGGCGTGGTCGTGGTGGTCATTTGGCTGATGTTATTTTCCATTATTAACGGCATACCTTCCTCTTTATAATGAAATAAAGATCCGATCATTTATCTCAAAAAATGGCATTTTTCTTTGAATATCAAAATAACACCTCTTATTGGAAAACCCTTTATTATTTTACTTTTTTTAAGCCGTAGTCGTCTTAATACTAGTGAATTCATGTAACTCATTTTTTATAACTGAACTTAATTTCTTCAAAACGACTATTTTCTCACTCAAACAACATTCAGCACAGAAAAACTTTCATTCAGCATTTGAGTATACATTTTCCCTCGTGGTGAGTTTTTTAAATCGTGTGCCCTGGCAAATTTTTAACAGTTGCGGAATCTAGCCCCTGGGCGGTTGAAGTTTTAATACTACAGTGAATAACAATGAAATTTTGAACTCCTAATGTTTAGAAAAATACTTAATTAAATTACTTTCCTTACCATGAAAATATTAAAATTTATACACAAATGTAATATAATTTTAATATTTAATTAAATGGAAAACTCTAGATAGTTTTTTAAAAAGTTATTTGTTATATTTATTATTTTTTTCTTTTTTAGTCATAAATTATTCTCAAAAAATTTTAAATTATACCACTTAGGAATTTTCAGTATAAGCAAAATTTTGCACTTCTTGTTATCGAAAAATGTCTATTTTATGTGAGACTGACTAAATTTTACTATGCTTACGGGATCAAAAACTTATATTATATAAATAAAATTACTCCGGCGATATCAGAATGCACATGAAATTTTCATAATGAAACGAAAAGAGAAAGCTATACAGAGCGGTCCACAACTGATGGTAAGTGCAGTTATAGGGGGCGATGGGGGCGATCGCCCCCTAGAGCAAATGTCTGGATCCGTCCTTGGCCTAGGGAAGCACTTAAATTACGCATCTTGCTGTCAGATCACTTCCCACTTCAGCGTGATGGGCGCTCGCCTTATAATCTATAGGCATAGTAAGCAATTCTTTGATTTTTGGCTTCTAGCATTAAACTGACAGTTTCTAAGTCCGTTGCATGCGTTGTCGCACGAAAAGATACACAATTTAAACGTACTTCAATGCAGCGTCAGGCCTATAACACTACATACCTAATCGTATATATGTGTATACATATATATAAATTTCACAAAAACCCGAAAAAAATAGCTTAAGCCTTGGTTAGACGCTTTTAGTCGTCTCCAACTGCAAACACTACATGCATATTGTAGTTGTAATGTATGTAGGTAAACTAAGTATCTTTAGACTATGATAATCTTAAAATAAGTCCTTGGTGTGTAGGGGAAATTCGCGCCGTAATTTTTTTTAACTGAAAAAGCACGTACAGTATTAAAACATCGAAAAAATGATCGTGCGAATTTCCCCCCTATAGAGGGAAATTCGCACCGATGTAAATTTTTTTACAGAAATCACAAATTTATAAAACTTATAACATAGAATTCTATACCTTAAAGAATGCTCACATAAACAGAATGTTATCTTGTAAGCAACTATACCTTCAGTTCAAGCAGTTCAACTTATAAGCGAGAAGATTAACCTGTGTGCGAATTTTACAAGAGCAATTATTATGGTGTGAGTTATGGCTTTGCATTTAAAACAGAGTGCGAATATCACAGGTGCAATTATTAGAAGAACAAATAAGAGCATTATAAATTAAACAGGGTACGAATGTCACAGATGCAATTTTTGAAATTTCGAGCGATAGCCTTTTACTTTAAACAGGGTGCGAATCTTATACATGCAATTTTTGGCAGTTTGGGTAGTAGCCTCCCACTTTAAACAGAATGCGAATATTGCAGGTACAATTTTTGCCAGTTCGAGTGATAGCTTTCTGCTTTAAACAGGGTACGAATCTTATAGATGCCATTTTTTGCCGCTTGAGAGATATAGCCCTTTAGTATATGTATCAATTATAATTAAGTTCAAACCTTCTTTCTTAACCTTTGATTATATCTCATTCCAATAGAGATGATATGATATTTGTTTCCCGAGTTTGATGTAAAGGGAAAAGGTAGTTTGATAGTTTAAAGTAAAAGGCTATCGCTTGAATTTTCAAAAATTGCACCTATAACATTCGCACCCTATTTAAAATAGAAGGCTATTACTCGAACTTTCAAAATTTGCATGTAGGTATCAGGGCCGTATTCACCAACCTGTCTTAAACTAGTATTATGTCTGCGACGGTCTTAAAAATTTTATCAAATGTGGTATTCACCAAGTTGTCTTAACTATGTTTTTCGAACATAATTTCGAACTGCAATATAAATGTCAAAGAGATCTGTTTTACTTCTGACATTTCTGATAAAGACGGAGAACAATCGTCGAACTTAAGTTTTTAACTAAATCCCTTATTAAAATGGCAGATAATGCATGGTGCAAAGATTTAACTAAACAAGAAAAGGAGAATATAATAAATATTGCTGTTAAACACAAAGAAGTGATTGAAAGTAAATGTACTGACAGCGTTTCACTTAAAGAAAAGAATGAAGATTGGGAAAAAATTGCGATGCCGAGGAGGGAAATGAAAATGTAAGAGCTCTTTAATATATTTCTACTGGTTTAAGGATTTTTTTTTTTAGATTACTGATGGATGAAGATATCTCTTATGAAATTGAACACTTGGATGACACGGAAAATAGTCAGCTAAATATTGTTGAAACGCAACACTCAATTCAGAACCATCTTCTAGCAGATCTTATAAAAGAAAGAAGAAAACAAATGAGGAGGTGAAAAGATTTATTGAGGATGTAGCCGTTTTAAAAAGGAAGAAATTGGAGGTGGAAATAGAGAAAAACAAGGCAAAGACGCTTTTGTATAAAAAGAAGCTAGAAATTTTGGAGAAAATTGAGACAGATGCTCGTGAAGACTGAAGAGAAATTTTTTTTTTCCATTTTGATTTTTATAGTTAGTAAGTGAATTCTTATGCTGTTAGGAACACTTTAATGAATTGAAAAAATAAGTGCTAAAAATCCTGAAAAAAAAGTAAATGCTATTTCTGTGTGTCGATTGGTGTAAGTGTGGTGTATTTTTTGTTTTATGAGCCATGAACTTTATAAAGAGAATTTTTTAATTTTTAAGACGGTGTTTTATTGCGAGTAATTCAGAAAAAGTTACTGATTATGAAATTCATTTTGAAAAATCTGACTGAGCGTTATTCATAACAGTTGGCGGATCCTGAAAATTCCCGGTAGCATAAAATCGAAGCGCAATCAATAGTTGAGCAACGACAGGAATTGGATTATTTCTATTACTTCAAAATCTGAGCGAAGGCTCTAGCTGCTCAGCTAGCGCTAAAACCATGTATTTGGGCATTCTGAATCGATATTCAAATTGATTCTAACTGAATTCATCAACATAGGACCGTCTTTTTTTAAATATTCTGAAATCCCTTGCAGTTAATAAATAAGTCCACTCAAATGCGAGGATTAATTGTTCATCATTTGAGCTTCCAGAGGAGCCACTACTGCTGGTATCAAATAAATCATTGGAGGCTAAAAAATGCTAATATTACTTTACTATTTTAAACAATATGATAAAAAAATTACCATCAATTCTTGACTGAACACAGTTAACAGTTCTTATTTTCGAAGGTTGTTTCAGACTACTCTCAACTGGTCGCAAATAAATTGCGACCGTCTTAAACCTGTTTGGTGAATAGACTTGACACCGTCGCAAGCTAGCGACAGGTTGGTGAATACGGCCCTAAGATTCGCAACCTGTTTAAAATATAAGGCTATCGCCCGAATTTTCAAAAATTGCATCTGTGACACTCGTACCCTGTTTAATTTATAATGCTCTTATTTGTTCTTCTAATAATTGCACCTGTGATATTCGCACCCTGTTTTAAATACAAAGCCATAACTCACACCATAATAATTGCACTTGTAAAATTCGCACACAGGTTAATCTTCTCGTTTATAAGTTGAACTGCTTGAACTTGAAGCTATAGCTACTTACAAGATAACATTCTGTTTATGTGAGCATTCTTTAAGGTATAGAATTCCCGTCGGATCTCTAAAATCATATTTTGTAATATTCCTTTACTCTATGTTATAAATTTGTGATTTCTGTAAAAAAATGTATAGCGGTGCGAGTTTCCCCCTATAGGGGGAAATTCGCACGATCATTTTTTCGACTTTTTTATCTTTTTTATAATGTATGTGCATTTGTAGTTAAAAAAATGACGGTGCGAATTTCCCCCCTATAGGGTGAAATTCGCTCTGGGCGTTCAAGGGAAATTCGCACTATGGGGTGCGAATTTCCCCCCAGTCGTCCTTGGACGCACGTTGTCTAAAAATAATGGATAATAAATTATGGATTTGATGATCAAATAATCAAGAATGAAATACATATAGTGGCAGAAAATAATCTTTGTTTTTTGTATATTTTCAGGTTTGCTCTTTTCTACACTCTCCTGTGCTCGCTTGTATGGTTTATGTACTTCATCATAGATGGAACAGCAGAAGAACATTGGAAGCCGATAGCAACCTCGCTTGGCGTCCTTTTATTATCATCAATAATAGGACTATATTTCACACAATCAGACTTTTATCATGCTCATACAAATGCTGTTTCTGCATGTGCTGCACTCATAATTTGTGCAGTAGCCCTAACATCTTTAGCACTTACAGATAAATCGATTAGCCCTTTGGGCCACTTTGCAGTTTGTCTGGAAGTCATACTTTTGATTTACACCGCACTTCCAATGCGCCTTTGGATTAGCATAAGTATCGCGCTCCCATATTCTATTTTATTTGAGATTCTTACTCACTTGATGGGTAGTAATGCTGTACATGGACTTGAAAGTGGTTTCTGCTACAAAATATTTTTTTTGCGCATTCTACTTCAGTTAAGTGTGCACCTAGTGGGATTGCACGTCCTTATTATGAATATTGTACGAATGAGAGGAACATTCATGAAAGTCGGTCAGAATCTTTTGGTAAGGCGACAACTTGAAATGGAAAAGCAACTGAAAGAGAAAATGATTCACTCGGTTATGCCACCCAAAGTTGCAACGATGCTTCTCAATGAGGGAGGTGGAGCAGATTTGGATACCATTACTACAGAACAAAATATGCGACCTCGTCGTTCGAATGACGTGAAATCACTATTTAGGCCATTCCATATGCATAGCATGAACAATGTCAGCATACTTTTTGCAGATATTGTAGGATTCACGAAAATGTCATCGACGAAAACTGCAGAGCAACTGGTGGAAATTTTAAACGATCTTTTCGAACGCTTCGACGATCTTTGTGCAATGAATGGATGCGAAAAGATTTCAACTCTTGGAGATTGCTACTATTGCGTATCCGGATGTCCCGAACCAAGGCCCGATCATGCCATTTGTTGTGTAGAAATGGGTTTAGGAATGATTGCAGCCATGAGAGCATTCGATGCCCAGAAACATGAAGGTGTTAAAATGAGAGTTGGTGTCCATACTGGAACAGTACTTTGTGGGATAGTGGGAACCCGTAGGGTGAAATTCGATGTATGGAGTAATGATGTCACTTTAGCTAATAGGTAAATGTTTATGCTTCAGATGTGCTATGTTAGTTCTTCTCTAACGATGTCTATTTTTTTTTTTTTAGAATGGAATCCACTGGTCGTCCGGAGCAAGTTCACATTTCTGAAGAAACTTGTAGTTTTTTGGGTGATGCCTATTTTTTGGAAGAAGGTGAAGAAGTTTTTGGTAAGTATTTTGAAAGATTATCTGAGTATGTAATGTTAACACTTTTAAATATTTTTTTCTCCACTATATTATTTGCAGGACATCGTACATATTTCGTCGTCGGTCGTCGTAAAGATATCGCACACTCGAACACTGGCAGCTTAAGTCCAATACCGAAACATGTCACTGGATTGCATTTAACCATTTCCCCACAGGATGGATATACAAATGGAGTGTCCCTTTCGCAAAGCGCTACAAACATTTCCTCGATTCAACCAACAGTTCCTCCTGCTTCACCAGTGGGACCAATTTCAAATTCATTAAATCCATCACCAGTTCTATCTATTCGTCCTCGTCTTACCTCGCTAAGTATGAAAATTAAACGGAAACCAGCAATTCCGGACGCCGAAAAAGGGACAGCTAATATGAAAAATACTGCACCAAAAAATCACCCAAAAATTGTGATAACAACGAAATCATTACCGGGAAGCCTTGATTCAGATCAAGAAGATGAAGGATGCTGTAGAGGTGGCAATGGTGGAGGTGGCGGTACAAAAGCTCAGGAAGAGGAAGGAAAGGCGTTTAAATATGCAGCCAAATTTAGAAGTTGGAAAGTTCCAAAATTCTTAAGGAAAATAGAAGACCTTAAAAAATCGGAAGGAACTGGTGTGAAAGGTAAACCACCCGAAGAAAGTATAACAATTGAGCAAAATGGATACCAACAATTACCAGTTGTTATAGAGACACCCAGACCAAGTTTTCATACACTAGAGATACCACAAAAAAATCAAAACTTAAATCCTCCTAGCATAAACCATTCTGGTAGCTCTAAGTCTCCAGAGGGTAGTTGCTGTTCACCAGGTCAACATTCCATGTTTGATGATATTATTGACATTCGCTCATATATTTCTCAATCAAGAAGTGATATTTCTCCATTCGGAAGATCTGGAAGCTATAAATCGCAATGTGGACGTTCAGCTGGGAACTCAGAAGCATCTCCGGTTGGACGTCCAAGAAGTTCCACACTCGCAGTTCGAGCGGTTGATGGCTCTTTCCGTAACAATTCGGGAAATTGGCCGGATGGATTAAGCATATGTCCATCAGCAGCAAGTCGAAAGGACTCAGGCATAAAAAGTAATAGTCGCCGATCCAGCATTCAACAACAGATATACGCCCTTAATCAATCAGCAATATCTCAACATCGGGTTTCAGGTTATTTCACTAGCTCTACATCAAGTCTGTCGAATGTTAATGATGCTCAGTTGGCACCAATTCCATCTCTTAATCCAAATCAACCTATACCCGATCCACTCGCAGCATGCCTACAACAACTTCGGAAACAATCCGATCTCCAGTTAATCCGTTGCGTGCGTGATAATGCCAAATCTCAGAGAAGCTATTTAGTAAAGCCTCCGCTGAACAATTTTAGTCTCTTTTTTAAGTCTGAAGAAATGGAGCGAGAGTTTCGTTCCAAAGCACATCGTTTTGGAAATGAAAATGAATCTGAGGGGCCGCCGACATTGGCAACACCACGCTACAACACATATATTGATATTTTCGTGGGAATAGTAATTTATCTGGCTATTTCAGGATCTCTCTTCCTTATGATACCATCAATTGTGAGCTCTTCATTTCGAATTTGGGTAACTCTTTTTACAATTTTTACTACAATTCAGTTTTTTGCCCTATTCTTATTCACGCGGCAGATGTGCCGAAGGCATTCCATAAAAAGTAAAGCCCAAATATCGCAGGCAGATTCTTGTGCGGATAGGATTTTCGAAGCCATTTCTAGTTGGTATCCGTGGCATATATGCCTAGCTGTGCTGATGTCGTTACCTGTTATCCTAATTATTGTTAATTTCATACTTTTGGATCTTAATCAGCTGCAGGCTTTTGAATACCATTATGGTTTTTTGATATTTGTCTGCATTGTGCACTTTTGTAATTTTACACAATTGAATTGTTGGATGAGAAATATTTTGGCCCTCTTGGCTGGACTTTGTTTTGTTGGTATTGCAGTGGGACAGCTTATGGCGAACACAATTCGACTTGATATTCTGAATGCAACCGTAATAAACGAAACATCTAACGACGAGATCAGTAGATTTTTATACGAAGATATCAAATGGTTTCAAGATTATCACGTCGAAATCTACTTAGATTTGTTGCTTTTGCTAATTTTAGTATGGTTCCTGAACCGAGAATTCGAAGTTGGTTACAGATTAACATTCTATGGAAATGCTGTAGCGAATAAAGATAAAATTCGAGTTCAAAACATGAAAAACCAAGCCGATATGCTGTTGCATAATATAATTCCAAAACATGTTGCCGAACAATTGAAAAACACAGCAAAATATTCAGAGAATCACCACGATATCGCCATTATATTCGCAAGCATAGTCAACTTCAATGAAATGTATGACGAGAGCTATTTAGGGGGAAAGGAATATTTACGAGTTCTGAACGAACTAATTGGTGATTTTGATGAGCTACTAACACGTCCGGAATTTCGTTGTGTAGAGAAAATCAAAACAATAGGTAGCACATTCATGGCAGCAAGCGGTTTAGATCCCTCTTGTCGGGGAGAAGGCAATCATCATATCCACATTTTAATGGAGTTCTCATTGGCCATGCAATCGGTTGTCGATGCCTTTAATAAGGACTTGTTAGAATTCAACTTAATCCTAAGAATTGGTTTCAATATAGGTGACGTAACTGCAGGAGTTATCGGAACTAGTAAGCTGCACTATGATATTTGGGGAGATTCTGTAAATGTTGCCAGTAGAATGGACTCAACAGGTGTTGCTGGATGCATTCAGGTGGGAAAAGACTGTTTACCGTACCTAGAATCAAAATATGAGTTTGAACCGCGCGGTAAAGTATATGTTAAAGGTAAGGATCACATGGAAGTATTCCTGTATAAGTCCAAAAAACTCGATACGATAGATTCAGAAGAGTGAGTATATTATAATAAATTATAAGGTATATAGTCGTTTTTATCAACAAAAGGAGTGTGATATAGATAGACTGGATGAGGCAATCTTATGTGCGTGTGACGTGAGAGGAATATGTCCCTAATCCCAATATTCCAGTCTTTTAAGGACCGTTTTAGAAAGATTTTCGATCGGCCGCTCAACAAATTCGAACTAAAACCTTTGTACAAAACTCACAGTTGGCGGTGATAATTATTTATGAAAAGTTGGTTACCTGATATTAAAAATTGTAATCAAAGCTGCATACTTGCCCTTGATATTAAGGAAATTCTTAAAAAAAAATAAGTATGGCTAACGTATAATAAATTATGTTGTAAAGGCTAACCAGAGTCAAGTAGTTTAGCGTTAATTTTTATAGATTGTATTTTAGTGTAGTGACAAAAGATTATTAACTTTTTCATTGTAGTACGAAAAAATTTTGTACATTTTAATTAAGAATGAAGCATTTCGTTTTTTCATTGTGATATATATAAAACTAAAATCTTGTTTTCTACCATTTATCTAATTTTTAATTAACTGAATTAACTATTTTTTAATAAGCAATGTATTTGTGTATGTGTGTAAGTTAATAATTAGCCTTCATATATATGCATGTAGCTTTCAAGCCGTGCAATAAAGAGTCCGGCTCCTGCCTGAACCTTTGGGCCAGAATGAAACTGAGGGAAGCACAAAAATAAGTGAAGGGAGTATTATACTTGGGTATAAATAAAAAAAAAACAAGCAAGGTATAGACCATTATGTCCCCTTCATATTTGATATTTCCAATGCTCTTATTATACCTTAGATTATGAAAACATAGGGTATACTAAGTTAGTCATTCATTCCATTTGTAACACATAGAAATAATGCTAGTAGAACAAAATGGATTGGACACCCAAGCTTAATATTAAAAGTTATTCTAATTTTTACATGTTTGTCTGTCCGTCTGCCAAGCTTAATATTAAAAGGTATTTTATTTTTTACATGTTGGTCTGTCCGTCTGCCTGTCTGCCCGTCCGTTCGTCTGTCCGCACGATAGCACGAGAACGCGTATACTTAAGAGAATACTGGGTTTTTAAAAAAAAAAAAGTAAATTTGTAAATTAAGTTCGAAAATGGTACCAATCTGTTATTTCCTTCATGGAGTTGCCATACAAAATTTCGTTTTTCGCTATATATTTGGACAATGCCTGACAGCGCGCCAGCGTAGAGTTGAAATTTTGTAGACGGTTCTTCATGGAAATAGTAAATATAATTTCAAAAATGGATTAAATTGAACAACCCTTTCTTGGTATTGCCATATAAAAATTTAGGTTTTTTACGTATATGTACTGTGAAAACAATCAGTCCTAGACGTTTTTATTGTACTGAAAAGCTCTTCAGAATATATAATCCTATGAAATTGGTTATAATCATTTTTACTGTCTGTTCTAGAAATATAGCGAAAAACCACTTCAAAAATCAAAATTGCACAGTAGTCTAAAAGCCCGCAGTAAATTGTTGGTGTAAACTAAAACCAAAAAATATGGGCATAAGTATTAAGTTAAATGAAAGCAATATCAAAAACAATCGTCTGGCAGGAAATCTCCGAGGCCAAAGTTAAGTAATAGTATGTTGAAAACACCCTTTTTTCAAAATTCAAACACTTATTAACGTCTTAAAAAACAGATTTCCCTGAGCACAAAAATGCTGTCCCAAGACGTTTTTTGCGCGGCTAACCCCTTGCCAGACGAAGTTAAAATACTGAAAATTTCGGATTTTCTAATAATTTATTAAACCACATGAAATTCGGCTCGGAAAAAGAAGAAATATCCCTCAGCATAAATATGCAATCCGAAGACGTTTGATGATTTGCACTTTTTCTTATTGCGATATCAGGAGTACATATAACAGACTTCAAGGATAATATATTAATCTAATAATTCTCCACCAATCAGTTCTCTCAATGTCAGCTTAGAGGGCATCATTCTGAATGCCAGAGAAGTTACGTTACGTTCGCAGATTATTGGAAGGTATATACAATATGTCGAAGACTATAACGATGGTTCCGTAGTCAGAGACGCCAAATCATCGACCAGAGAGAAGTGGAAGTAATTTGAGTTAGCTGATGAAAAGATCCAAGACTGCAGCAGAGATTCTTACATGCCATGTATAGTCACTATTTATTATTTACATTGAATGTTTTATTTATTGTTATTATTTATTCTCAATGATTGCCTCCGAGCATTTTGGAATATTTGAGACTACACTGAAAGAGTGGGGACTGTTGTTGTTCCACTTAATTGCTCGAAATTGCCCTGTCTTAAATAAATCCCGGCTATAAAATTATTAAATCGGATTACACAAGGCTTTATTAAAGAAATCTAATGTATAATTAATAATTTACTATTTGTTTTCTTTCTTCTTCGTTTGTCGCAAAGCAAAACAGAAGTGACACCTAGAGCTATACAAATGGTTTTATTTTAAATCTTATTACTCATATGCCTACTAACGAGTACCTTTTCGCAAATCACCGAATACTTTCGACAATCTCAAAATTAAACCTTACAAATTCTCTGAGAAACTACCAGATGTAAAATCATTTGCCACTCTTATTGAGTTATCGGATGCCTAGTGTAACAGCTGGTTTAGGTAAAAAAATTCTTTTCTACAAATCTTTTGTCAAAATACGGAAGACTTTTAAATATATTCTCACCCTTTGTTCGACGATCTTTTCAAGAAAGCCCCCATACGCTTCATGCTTTGTTTGTCAGTTGAAGTCTTCCTCCTTCTTGGTATTGAGTCATCGTTTATGGTGATAAGTCAATTGCGAAAATATCGTCGACTATCCGCTCACTGCATTGCATCATCCATTCCGCGATGATGCCACCTTGTCCATTATTTCTCAAATGACCTCCGTCCAAATTGAAAGAATTATCTTGTTTCACTCACTATCCTTTCAAAGTTCTTTTTGAAGTTGCGCTATACAACTGCAAAATAAAATCCAGTCATGGAGAAAAAATAGAAATGAAATAAAACGAAGCTAAAACTAGATTTCATATGCAACAATCGAAATTGAGAAAATTAATTTACTGATCTATTTTGACAAATTAATTTCAATTTTCAAATAAAGAATTCCAATTATTTGAAATATCCCAAATTCAGGATTGTTTTGCTTATGAGTTGATTCAACTGATTTGCGAACTTGATAAACGAAGAATTAAGTTTTATAGTAAAATTAAGGCTAAAAAAGCGCTATTTTGTTTTACGAAAAGATATTCAATGAAATTGCACTGAAAGAAAAAAACATTTTATTGTTGATTATCAAAAAACTATATACGATATACTTGATACGAGTTGAATAATTGTAAATAAAAGCTATAGAGCTGAAAACTTTAATATTAATAATTTCACACACATACACAAACTATAAGAATACGCTTGCACCAAAATATTATTCAAAACTGAATAAAGTTGTAAATGTTCTCAGCAAATTGACTATTGACTGCGTAAAAGATAATTCCTAAAAATGTGTAAATATGCAAAATAAAAATATATAAAAATTATAAAATTTAACTTAATAGCTCAATAAAGTATAAGAGAATTTTTAAGAAATGATTTTAAAATAATCTCACAACAAAAATCAAATCTTTGCAAACATACCTGTGTAACTGAAATGTTTTACAACAACTCTAAGGTCCAATTTTATGTAATTCTTAAAAAAAAAAACTGTTAATATTTTGAGAAGACAAACAGACATACATATATATAAAACTTAGAAGAAATGAGCATACTAAATATATATTTACTCTTAGAGGAAGATGAATATTTACGATTTAATACTTTTTTATCTTTCCTACCGCAAAGCTACTTCAACTTCCTATCTTCACCATAAGATGTAACTTTATCGCATTAGTTGTAATTATTAACACTCAATTAATATTTATACGACTAATTTGCAATGAATGTATTTATGAACATAAACCTTGTATTTATTTTGGAACAAACACATTAAGAGAAATCATTCTTGATTTTTTTTTCGAATGTTCAGAGTATGTTGACACAAATTTCTGTTTAATACAATTTTTAAGTGCCTTTTCTTCATTAAGGACTTATGTATGTACATATATTTAAAAAACTACTGTAATTGATTATGTTAGCTAATTCAGTGTTATAATTAAATGTTCTTACAAAAAATGAAGAAAAAATAAAATAATTTAATCGTTCATTTTGTTGGTTCCTTGCATTGTCCTTAAAATCAAAATAAAAATTTTATTGAAGAAACTTTAGCTTTTGTAACCCCGGGCACATTGATACATTGCAATCATTTTGAGAAAATCCTTTACTTATAATAAATATGATGTGGAAGTACACTTTCAAAGTTTTTATAATGGAAAAAACCATGAGAGGAATATAATTGTAAAATATCTCGCTTAAGCAATTTTGTGTCTGCTGAAACTTTTCAAAATCCTTAACTTTTTATTTCTTTTTCCTCGTAGAATAATCCATCCCTAATCAAGAAAGGTGACATGAAATGAGAAATTTTAGGCTATAAAAATTCCCCAACAGATATTGTTTTTCGAAATAGCAGAAATCATATAAGACTCTACAGGCATTTTTCCACCTACTACGTGCTTTTTTACTTGTTATATTATTGTTTTCATTCTTTTTTCTATATTATTTTAGTTGTGTTCTTTTGTGTCCGCAGAACAGGGCAGAACAAAAAATACACAAAAGAATACCTCATACATTTTCATAGAAGATATATAGATGAAGCGAACAATACAAAAAGGTCGTTTCAATCGACAGAACAATTTGTTCTCTCCAGTATATGGGAGTTCTAGAACAAGGTACACAAAAGAACACAGCTATTTTCTAACCCGCACCCCTGTGTAGTTTATAATAGTTTTGAATATCTCAATTCAAGTCCACCGAAAAAAATTTTTTAACACAATTAAATTGAAAATCTCCCAAGCGTTCCGAAGGCTCTTGTGGGCAAATGAAAACTAGCAATAAGAAACACAGCGGATACATTGTCAATCATTAAACTAAAAATTTATATTACATACATATTTAAAATTTAAAAACCATCTGAAAATATTTATATTTTTATTGATAGCTCTTTAATTCTACACAGCTTTTAGACTTTTAAGAAATAACTTTTGGAACATAAAATGAATTGAACGTTAAAGATCTCTGCATATCCAACCTACATCCAGCACAGCGTTGGGTCATTAGATTTACTTTGCAGTCGTACTATAGCATTGTATAGCTTTAAAGCTGGACCTAACTTTAGAGATAACTCCTTCAAAACATAGGACCTCTTCATAAGTAAAAGTGAAGCTCCATCGATGTCGTACAAGAGGAAAACATGGGCCAAGCTAGGAAATTGCTTTTTCATATATTTAAAAATCTGCTTACTCGACCATTCGCTAACATCAGGAATTTCCTCATTATGGTTTTTCCGTTCAACATATCTGGTACCATTATCAACTCCAATACTCTTATATAGCTGCTGACACTTAGTACACTCCCAGTTTCGTATATTGAAATTTTTGTTTAATAAGCTGGGTGTGTGACAATTCAAATGGTATGCATTTACACATACGCAGCAGGTGATGAGGGTTCCCTGGAAAAATCTTGTATTCAGAGTCTGTTGCAATCAAAATTTGCTTTATCTTGTTTAAAAAAAAAATAAGCAAAGTCAAGCGTATTGTTATCTTAGAGCATATAACAAACAGGAATGCTTATAAGCAAAATTAAGTGAAGCTTTTGCAGAACTCATGAAGGAGCACTCATTTGCTCTGCATTTTCCGTATTTCCTTAAGGTCGTCCTCTTCTAGATATTATAAGGGGAAGAAATTTGCATTCCTATTTGATATACTATATGTTCTAAAATTGTCATCTTCTGTAGATGAAATTGAGGGTAAAGCTTGAAGGAAGGGGTAAAGTAAAAGATGACGAATGTGGCCTACAAATTAAAGTTCAGGAGTGGCCCCTTAAAACTAAATTAAAAGCTAAAGAAATATGTAGATCAACGATATTTTGCTCACGAAAAGTAAATTTCGGTTCCAAAGCATGAAAAATGAAATGAAGATACACTTATAATATATTTTGAATGCGCCTTAAGCCTTATTCCAGTAATCGATTTTATCAGAATCCAATTGATTGTATAAACGAAGGCTGAAGGATCACTTGAGTGCGCGGCGCGACAACGCAGCAAATTGAATAGAGAAATTGTCGCGCCACGTTGTAACATAGTGTAATAGAGTATAGCTGGGTAGAAATAGTGCTCTTATATTGGTACTACATATTTTCATGTGAAGTTACCTACCACAAAATGGTTTTGTTTGTACCACTAGGTAAGCAGCAAATTTAAGCCTGAATCAAATTGCTCGACAGCGACAGCAGCAGCAACGCAACAGTTTTGCTGTCGAGTGTATCAGATTGCACTACAGCCGCACAAGACAGCAACCAGAATCTTCTGACATTTCTGTATTTATATGACAGCATATCCACGCTGCAAATGAGGACAGCGGCAGCAAATTTAGAACTTGGAATGACTCGGCAGCGTGGACGTTCGTGCTGCTTTCTCTCAATCAGCTGACCGCTTTCAACCAATGAAAAAAATTTGCTGTCGCTGCTGCTGCCGTGGTAATCTAATTAGGCTTTAGGATTAGAAATGACTACGAGGTAAAATTTTTACTGCACTGCTGTGCCGCTGTCAATTCGTGATGCACAATATGGGACACAACGCACTTGGTCCCATGGTGTCGTAAAGAAAAAAATTTAGGTTACAAGTTATGACCGCCAATAGATGGGAAATTTTACTATTATTTTATCAGCAATACAGAATTATTTCACATTTTCTGTTAAAGACCGGTTTTTTTTTTACCTTTGTCTTGCAGAGAATATAGTAGTGTACAAAATACAATTTGAACATAAAGCTGGCTGCACACGGCCTGTGAATGCACGCGCCGCACTCAAGGTGTCGTGGGAATGCTCTGGTTCGAGGTGACGCGTGCTCGCCTGTGAAGGTACGTCCGATCCAATTCGAGTCGGCCCGTGGTGACGCGAGCGAGCGTGTCATTTCTTCATACAAAAGCGGCTGCAGCAAAAGGGATAATTCCTCCACAAGGCATTTTGCAATGACAGTTTTATCAAAACTAGGCAAATCAACTTGGGTTAACACGCGCCGTGAGAATTGTATAGGCGGAGCTCGTCCGTACTAAATATCTTGGCACGTGGAACCACGCGCCGTATGAAGCAAACTTAAGAAATCACATTATTTCCTGAACTGTCACCAAGGGCGCAATGTATTCTAATATTTTGACGCCCTATCACGCCGTGCACTAAATTACAATCTACTTCAGCAGCTGGCTCCGTTTGGACTCTACCTAAGGAACGACATCTCAACGTTACATATTTTAGTTAAAATTAACAAAGCATACTAGAACCAAACTCTGAAATGACTCTTTTTTCAAAAAATCATATCTACTACTTTTCCACTGATTTACTTCCAATGTGTTCAAGAAGGAAGGAAACGCTGCTTCTCATCGACTGTTTCGTTTGCTACCTGATTTCTGGGAACTTTAGTTTAATTTTGTTTGTGTGTTGGTTTTATATTCGATTCTGAATTCTGATCTAATAGTTCTGAAACTAAACCCCTTGTACATATATAGAAATTATGTAATTGCTAGTGCTATGGACCCAAAGATATTACATAACGGTCCTAATTATGACCGCTACCCCACTTCAAGTAACACGACTTCGACTGCCCACAATTCATAGGAAAAAAACGAACCAACGAATAAACAGATTTTAATTGAAAATATTCTGAGAATTGTCGATAAGAAAAAGAAGATGACAAGATTTGAGAGCTCAAGCTCACCGCCAACAAGGTATAGGTATAGAACAAAAGATTGTGTTCACCTTTTGCCTATAGCTAAATTGTCTTGACAGTGTACTCTAGAGGTGAAGCCAAATTAGCTTAACGTTTTTCTGAGCTGACTATAGCCGGCTATAGACAAAAGTTGAACACAACCAAGGTATTCTCATCGAAATTTTGACACATGTCCTGTGACGTAGTTTTGTATAGAAAAGACAAGGAGAGAGTATTGTGTTCTCTGTACCGTACTTTCCTATAAATTTTGCGTCATTTTGTACGGCAATCTCCGCTATTGGAGGAACGTGGTTTGTAATGAAAATACTTGTATTCTATATAGCTTGACCGCCAATTTGTTTCCGCTGCTGTTGTTACCGATTTTTATTTCGTTGTGTGTTTTCTTGATTTTATTTCTACAGTCTTGTCACTTAATTGACGTTACAACAATAACCCTTTTGTAAGCTGCCGCGTTTTAAAATGCATCTAACAAATTCAAGGATAGACTTTATAAACTTCCGCACGCTTTGACGATAACACTCGCGCTATACACAACGCTATAACCAACTCCAAGTTTAACGTAAATGAATAATTACAGCTTTTGAGTTTGAAGTTTTGTGGCATACAACACAAATTACACATCTCTCACAGCGCCAAAACTGCTCTAATACAATCTGGCTTAAAAAGTCAATTTTAAGGCAGGCCGAATGCACTAACAAATAAAATTATTTAAGAAAATTACTCGAACACAACCAAACATTTACCTTTGTAATTACACTTGTTGCACGTAATAAGCTTTCCCCCATTTTCACAATGCTTTCCTGCGGCTCGTCCACAAAGCATACACCACCAACAACTCCACATGTGGCCCGAACGCTCCTTTTTGCACCTTGCCGACATTTTCTTTGTTGCTATTTCCAACGACTTACAGTTGTTTTTGGCAGCGAGAATATTGGGACATTTTACTATCTTCGTTTGTAGGCGTGATTTTGCTGTAATATCTTTAATACAAAATGTTGCAACACTGCATGAAGATCGAATGGATTGTGTTCTTGGTATATTATTAACAGAATAATCGGCCATTATCTTTTCCTTCTATTTTAGAGACGATTTTAATATGGCTATACAATTTTCAATAACTTTACCTTATCTATATTGATTACCTCCTTCTGGACGGCGATTGGGCAAAAAAAATATAGTAACGATTCAATTTCAACTTCAAATTTAAAAAAGGTTTACAGTATTTTAGGCTTTATGACCATAACCCAGAAAAACAACATCGAATAGACACAATTTCACATAAATACTAAAATCACTCATCTGAATATTATTAAAAAAAAAAAATGAAAATGGCATTAATCAAATCAACCCATATTATTTATGTTGCCACCACTGAATAAAATTTTTGTGTTTTTTGTTCAGCAGAGTCGTAGATTTCCTGAGAGCTTTCAGAGGGCATTGCCATTAAAAAAAAAATTTAATATTTTTGAATTACCTTCTTGCACTTTCTTGCACTTTTAATAAATATTTATGACTTTGTAATATTTCTTTTTCATTCATTCTTGCATTAAAAACTATGTGTTATAAGTGAATTTCGTCATGAAACTTCTAAAAATAATTTGTAATTCTAATTTACAATTAGAAATGAATAGAAATTATTTTGATGCGGCAACTTCAAAATAGTTTTTGGCTTGAGTCTCAATTAAAGTCTGTTCCCGTACTAGCTTGAAAGTACAAACTTGTAAAACTTTTTGTAAGTTTTACTCGAAGGGGTTCGCGTACTCGAAAAATGAGAGAGAAATTGTTGACGTCACTTTTGCCCTCCGTTCAATTTAGTACTTGACTTAAGGCTGAACTACAATAGATGTATACGTAAGTACATTTATTTACGTAAACCGAACGCGCTCTTTAATTTAACAGGGGTAGACAAATTAACTTTAACTCGTGTGAGGGGAACTTTCGGTAAGTTTAAATATCCAATTTGCCGAAAGTATAGTGCGCTAAGAATCGCTCATTCCGTAAGAACGCGATGTGTCCAAACAATTAAATTATTACTAAATGATTAAAAGTGCAATGTAAAAATTAAAATTAAATAAATATTGTACTGCGAATTAATAGAAAACACAAATCTTCAATTAGATCAACTTCCATTTGTTAATTTTTTTACTTTTACCACTTTTTAAAATCGAAAACATTAAATATCAAAATAATAACTCTTACGGAATGTGATATAGGATTAATTAGGAGAAAAAAAAGAGGGGAAAATCAAGAAAAATCAGGAATTTAGAGAGGTCATCTGATGATTAAGGTGTGAAGTGAGGAATTTTATTGCTGAAAAGAATTAAAAATAGTAAAAGGTTTTGACGACGAGCTGACGCGCACAAGACAAGAGAGTTGAAAAGTGGCGGCAGCGAACTCTAATACCGAAACTCAAGGGAGTCCCAGCCTTCTGCAAGAGCTGAGGAAAATTACTTGTTGTTCCAGACAGGTAGAAATTTTCGTCCTTGGTTTCGGAAATTCTAATACAAAGTGAAACACATGTTGATTTTCTGCTGAACCAAAAGAAAGAAGCAACAAAAACCAAAAACTGTCCCGGGGCTGCTGCTGCGACGCTGTTCAAAGCACGCGTGTACATAACCTTCAATTGAGTCACGTTTTTACTAGTACTGGAATGTCGATTGAGCCTGAGAACATATTACTGAAGAAATCCTATCCCAAATACTCCGTCAGTTATGTACTCGAATTCCCGCCATGTGGAATTTCCGCTGTAAATACTCCCTTGAAAGAAGCGCTTCTGGCTGTCGTGGAACACAAGGTATTTAAGTTTTAGCTGCAATCGTTACGCAGTTCTTATTAGCAAATATTGATTAAATAACATATTCCGTGCGTTCAGGTGTACACACCGATGTGCTGAAAAGCACATCACATCATTGGAAAAGTAGGGATAGCACCTGAACGGTTGGTGTGCACTTCGATTCGAAATGTCATTTTTGCAAGTTCTTTAAGAATAAAACTACGCTAAACGTCAAACCTACTAAGCGCACCGAGACCGGCGAGCGTATACTAATAGAGCAATCTCTTGAACAGCTGTTCAATACACCCTTATTCGCCAGTGTGTAAAAAACAACAGTGAACCACTACACCCTTATCCACCAGTGTGTAAAAAAAAGCGTGCTTGATTATTGAAAAATGTAAACAGTTCTCCCAGAAAAAAACAAGTATATTTCTCTTTGTCACACACATGCTCAATTTCGTTAAATGCTACATTCAATTCTTTCTTTCAAAGTTTGGATTATTTTTTTTTTTTTATTTTTTCAAATGACGCCTACTTTGATGGGTAATCTCTTTCTATTGAACAGCTGTTCAAGTGATTTCTCTAACATTCAATTCTTTCTTTCAAAGTTTGGATTATTTTTTTTTTTTTATTTTTTCAAATGACGCCTACTTTGATGGGTAATCTCTTTCTATTGAACAGCTGTTCAAGTGATTTCTCTATATATACTTTCTCTATGACCGAGACACGACGCTACTAGACCGTAGTGTAAAATGTGCACACCGATGTTCTGGGGAAATGACAACGCTTCGGCCGCCTGAACGACATGGTGTGCAAAAATGTGACATCATGTGACATTCTGCGTGCACCTGAACGCACGGATTAACTTTGTGGCCTGCGTCACACAAATATATATATCTATACGGATTCTGCACTCGATTGTATGTGTATATTGGACTTCATTTGAAGCGAAGTCGTGGCTGTGCCTGAGGACGATGAAAATTAAGCAGGGATCTTCTGCATGTCGACTGCTGAACGAGGTACCAAGAAAATTAACAAGCTTTATAGCATGCGGCTGTGATAATTAAAATTCATACATCGCTGTGCTTCCTGACTAGCCTGACGTGAAGGAAACTTGAGCTGCGAGCTTCTGTGCTGCGGAAACTTGAACGACGTAACTATTTTGTTGAGAGAACCCACATCGGATAAGGACTATAGTAGTTCGAGATAGTGATCTGCTACGTGACGAGTCGTTGAGCATCGCTCTATAATTCTTGATAAACATGGACAAAAGGGGTCGCACGAATTCTCATAGCAATAACAAAATTACAAGGGCTATTTCACATAGGCATTAGATTAATTTAACAAAAATTATTTCAGCTGTGAATCTCCCGCAGGGACTATAAGGCTAATTGCAATTGAGTATTTTATTTTTAATAATTTAAATAGTGGCACGACGGTACATTCACGGAGGCGCCTCTGCGATGGACCAATAACAATACCAAACACACGTAAGTTGTCGCCAAGTTTTTCTTTTGCTTACACATATTATATTGCTTTGTATATGTATAACATATCTCTTACTTTATATTGCTTTTCATATTACATATTGCATATTATATTAAGTTTCATGTCAGAATCATATGATATTGAGTTTCGTATCATATATCACACATTATATTGAGTACTCAGAGCTCATGCTTATTTATAAATATCTCTCGTAGTAGTTATTAGGTCTCTTAATATTATCAGAAAGAATCATGAATTAGGAACAGGAACTTATGGAATTTAGTGGTGTAATAGAGGTACAGTTGATTATTATTGGGAGATAAGCGTACATTACGTCATACTTGATGTTGTACTTTTGTTTTCATCGTGATTGTAGCAGTATGCTACACTGAGACGAGTTGTTCGCATACGCCCGGCCCATAGCGACATGAACGGCGAAGAAAAACGCTCTGAGGGCGACGGACAGAAAAAGAAGAAGATATTGGACAGAACGGATAAAAAATGTGTTGGTCACGAATTTAAAGTTATCCTCATAAAGTAAAAAAGTCTGAATTTGTTCTTATAAAATTTAAAAATCCTAAACAAAGTAAGTAATAAGTGGGTTTCGGAGACAGTCGATGTAGTTTCGCTTTGTCGATTTAACTTGATTTAATTCGCAGAGCTCCGGAAAGAAAAGTAAAAAGTGGAGCAATGCTGACGTGTCTTGTGTGAGCTTCGACTTGCATCTAAAATTTTTGTTCCTTGTATCGGTTTAAATCGCATCAAATCTACGGGTGAACAATTAAAATTAATTTCGTTTACATCAACGAAAGAACTAGCGATTTCATTTGATTCCATTTGAACGAAGAACGCTATACGGAGTCCAGGCGAAGCGTGCTGATCGGCAATTGCTCTGCGGAGTCTGCGGGCTTGTAAACCATCCTTCTGCATTTGAACGAGAGGACAGAAATTTGTGCTAGTGCTACACCCCACCAGAATCTAGAGAGGGCCTTCATAGGGCTGAATCACGAACTCTGTTACTAAACTGAATAATCACCTCATGTGCAGACATCAGCTGTTAACACCATTTCCCAGTAACTAACTAAAATATCTAGGTACAATACAATTATTAATTATTTCTAGGTTTAGTTGGAGTATTGGTTGGAGTTTATGGTTGTGCAATAGCTTTGTGATACCAATTACAAGGATAGTACCCGCTCGCATCTACAGGAGGTAGAACAGGATTAATGATATCAAATTTGGATGAAAATTAGAATAGGGAGAATAGGTAAACCCAATTAAGGTAAAAATATTTCAATAGCCTAGATTAAACCAAAATACCAGACTAGAATTCGGAAATGTATGGCAACTGAATGAAGGTTACATTAGTTATTAGTTAGTAGATGCAGTCGGAATTAATCTGAGCATGTAACATCGTGAGATTTCACCATGAACAAATAGATAACACTAGACAAACTGGATTAAATACTAAAATGTAGCTGCCGAGTATTGATACAGAATAAACTTACAGATACAGAATATCGGGCATTGCTAGATTCGGAGGCCAGATCAAAATTTTTATATAAAGCGAGAGAAGAATTTTTATTTTTGATACAAAAAAAATTGAACTAAGTAGAACTAGATATTTTAAGTAATTGAGCACCCGGAATTCAGCCACATTTTTTGAGTGGAGTTTTCTTAGTAGATAAATATAGTGCCTGCACAGTCGGAAAGATTTTGTTACAATTACATTAGGAATTAGTCTCAAGGCTTTCTCAGGTATTCGGACAGCAACCAAAATTCCTTCTGCAAATTTTTCAGAGATTCTTTGGAACACTAAAGGAGGCGCCTCTGCGGTGGATTCTCCAGCTACATAAGATGTAAGTGCAAATTTTTTTTATCAGTTTCATTTTCTTTCATATATATGTACAAAACCCTGACCGAAAGCCAGGAAGTTAACTTAAAATTCGGTGACCAGTCAGTGACCTTAGCAATTCGGGTTTTAATAACACGCGAAAAGTGGTAGAAAATACTCAACGACCGAACTGATGAATACGCTTTAACCTACGGGATGAACTGACTTTACAGTACTCAAATCCGGTTTCTTGCTCAGGTAGCTGATTTTCTTTCCACATACTTTTGAGCAACTGTAATGAAGTTAAGATCATATACTCGTACGGTCAAAATCTTATGAAAAGGAAAACGATTCTTTTAATTTTGAAGGAGTTATTAAATTCATAATTTTGTGTAGCATTTCTGCATCCGGGTAAATCAGTCTATACAGTCATGATCAGTAATGTTTAATTGTTCGCAGTATAAAAGGATTTTATTCTTTCTCCAGTATTTAGTCATTAATTTATTTTATAAGTAAGATTTTTCGTGAGTTTGTCATCAGTCCTAAGGAATTTAGCAGTATATAGTCATAACCGCAGTAATTAATATCATTAAAGTTAAAGAAATTTATGAATGAGGATGTCAAGTAGTATTTGATGAATTCGTCTCAGGATCTGCGGTTAGACAAAAAGGTTAAAAAATAATAATTTTGATGCTAGACTAAGTAGACAGTCTTACCTATCCACTTTTGTTGGTCAGAAGCCCGAACGATTTTACTGATAAATGTACTGCTCAGAAACTACTTAGTACCTCCCCCAGGGAACGTGAATTAAGTCTTAGTTCTAAGACGCATAATGACGCAGTAAGTCTTTTGTTTCTCCTTTCACTCTCCTAGAGCCCTCTTAGCGTGAAGGTCGACTAGGTCCGCTACTCCTCTCTTCACAGGTCATCATAGGGACACTGAAAACTATCTGCCTTCAGTGTCGATTGGGTGGTTGGGGCGAGCAGAGAAGGCCAAACATCTGCGCTTTTACAATGGATGTAGGTAAGTGGTGTAAGGATCCCTTTAAGACCGAATGTGTGCAACGGCCTTTGGTTGTAGGCACGAAAATTTTTTTAATATGGCAGGTTGCACAGCAGCAGGTTTTCGTGGAATCTCCCCACACTCTCCGTCAATAGCCGAGGCGAGCTAGCGTGCCGCCCTGCACTCAACGCTGTCCACCGAGTGATCTGTCAGCTCATGCTGTCAGTCTGGACTTCACGTTCAATTCAATCACTACACTTAGATACATAACAATTCAGCTGTCAATAATCATCGACATTTAAATCGTCGAAATTCATCATCATCCAACCAAAAATTGGTATTTTTATTGCGTTTATCATTCTTCGCGACATCTTGTCTCATCTTCAACCGATTTTTCACACGAAAATCGAATTTTAATTCCTGTTCAGACTCACGTATCGAATCGCAAAACAGAACATCGGCGTCAATCTACAAAATCAGTACCAAAATAATTTGTGTATATTAAAACTTTCTCTCTGTATTCGTCGATAACTACACAACGTAACGCAAACAATGCATCAGATATAAGTCCTAACCATAACAGTAAGTTACAGACACTAAACCCCAGAATTTTAATGCTTGCGTTGTGGCCCCAAAACATAAGATTCTGGTTGCGTCTAGTGGAGGCACAATTCGCTCTCTATCGAATTACATCGGACATAAAGTATCATCTGTTGCTCACACAATTAAAGTCGCAATGTTGTTCACTGGTCGAATCACCGCCAGAAGTTAACAAATACGATGCACTCAATTTGCAATAATTAGTATATATTCTGAATCCGAGCAACGTCGCATCAAAACATTGTTATCAGGTCTCGAATTAGGTTCACGTAAACTCTCATATTTGTTGAACGAGCAACGTCAGTTAGGTGGAAATTTGATTTCTGAACAAATATTACGTTCGCTATGGTTAAACCAATTACCTGAACACAGTAGCCGCTTAATAATTGAGAGTGCCTAGGACAGCGGCACTCTCGATTATAAACCGGTTATCGCTGATAAAATTTCAACAAGAAATTTGTCGTCCTTCAGAAAGAAAAGAAAAAGAACGAGAAGGAATGGCGTCCATGTGGGGATTACCGCAGACTTAACTCTATCATAATCCCAGATAGGTATCCAATTCCTCTCATCCAGGATTATTCATCAACATTTGCAGGTAGTCAATATTTTCCACTATTGACCTCCAACATGCATACCACCAGATTCCTTTCGAGAATTCCGATATTAAAAAACCGCCATTACTAAATTCGGACTCTTTGAGTTCTGCTTTATGCAATTTGGACCGTGCAATGCAGGACAAAAATTTCAACGCTTCATGCACGATGTTCTGCGAGGCTTAGATTTTGCATACGCTTACATCCATTGTCGTAATCATCGCATCTACACCTAACGAGGAGCATCACAAACATCACCGAACTGTGCTTCAAAGGTTTCAGGAGTACGGTCTCGACATCAACGATGGAAAATGCGATTTCGCAAAACCAAGTGTCAAATTTTTGGGCCCCGAAGTGACTGCCCACCACCTTCTGTATTTATAAATTTTTTTGTATGCAAAGACTATTAATAAATTTTCGCAAGAAGCTTTCATTTTACTATTTTTTTTTTCATGGATAACTGAAAACATATGTTATATTCTTAATTTTTTTTATTTTAGTTTCTTTGTGTATATCATTATTGTTTATATAAGACAGGAATTTCAAAATATACAAATTTTTAAGAAATTAGTTCAGTTAAATTCCTCAGTTTCTATCTTTCAAAAAAGTAAATAAAAATGCAAAAAGAAAAAATAATTGGTTTTCATTATTAGACCATCGTTTGGATGTAAAAAAAATTAATAAAATAAAGTACGTACAAATTTTAAGCAACCAATGTCTATAATTAGTCTATTATTTTCCGTAGTCTGTCAGACCACGCGTCTGTACTTATGGGAAAAAAGCACGTCGCTACTTAAGCCTAGTACTTTCTCTTTGTATTTCGTTTTTCTTTACTTTGTTTTAATCTTAATGTCAACTTTAATTTCATTTCAATTTAATTTTAATCAATTTTAATTTCATTTAAAAATTACTATAAGTCCTCTAATTGTACCACCTCGTTTATAATTCTATTACTTGATAGTTTCTGTTGCAGCGAGTTTGCCCGTTGTGTTTTTGTTGTTTTTCTTGACTTTGTACTCAACTTATAATACGATTATCTATTTTATACTCGATGTACCTAACGTTGTAACGTAGCTTAGGCTGAAGTTCTTTAATAAATGCTTTTTCTATTCTATTCTATTCTAAAAGGCCTTAACGTGTCGGATACAGCATGCAGTAAGAGCTCACCGTCACTGCTTTTTGTATACTCGTCATGGAGGAAAAACTAAAATTTCATTTTAAACAGGTCCTAAAGCCCAAAACTGTCACTCCCATAGCAAATTAAAACAAATAGCAGCCAAATATGTTTTCTTTCTAATAGTTTAAAAAAAATATCATGTAGAACAAATTTATGGAAATTATATCGTTTGAACAAAATACAAGCAACTTTTATATGAAAAACTCCTGCAGTAAGACAAGGCAAGAAAACTGTGGATGTCGCCTGCTGACCGGCCCGCTGCTCTCTTTTTTCAACTTTGTTCATGGCTTGTATATTCCGGGGGTTACACAATAGCTCTTACCGCGCTGAATTTTCATTTAAAATTTAGCTTAGCACGGACCTTAGTACTGGCTTTAAAGGTTAAACATATATGAGTCGTCAATACGGTTTCCAGATGCTTTGATGATTTCTTTTCTTTTTAAGTTCGTTGAACACCAACGCTTTTATGATTTAATTTTTTAGCACTAAGTATTTCCAAAATTTATTTCAATTGTAATCTTTTTTTCAACAGTTGATTGTTCGCCCGGCCCACAGCGAAACTTCCCGTCGTGCCGGTGGCCCAGTCAAGCCTGGCTGAAAGATAAATGTTAATCTCTAAACCGAGCAAAAGTTGTATAAAATAAGATTTCAGAGATCTGGAGCGAGGCATCTAAAAGAAACTTCGGTATCTGAAAAATAATTATTTTAGGCTGCTGTTGATCACCCACCGGTAGTGCATATGGATATAAATTCTGAAGAAATAATTTTGAGTAAATCCGTAAGTAAAAAATTTTTCGCAAGCACGCAAATAAATTCAATTTCCAAAAAAGTGATGTTTGCTAGATAAAAATTAAAGTGCAGTGCAGAGCCACGGAGGTCGAGGCATCGCCGATTTGATATTCGTTGATTTTTTACATTATACTAAAGTAATTTCAATAGTTAAGTGTTACTTCGCCATAATAATTGTTGAAAATATGCAACTAAAATAGATATTTTATTGTTTTTTTTTTATTATTTTTATTATTTTATAACAATTTATATATAGGTAGTAAATTTACAAACTTTTATTTCCATAAAATACACGATTCCATATAAAAACAAAAAAAAAAAAAAACACATCCAAACTACGCTAGACTAAATCATAAAGTCAGGAATCATTGAGAATATCTTTCAGAATGGAACTGGAATTTCTCGTAGGAGCGAACTGTTCTAGTACATTTTCGTTGAGTAAAATGGGTTGAACAGCAGACTGATTTGTTCTTGGTTCAGACAATTTTCGTTCGTCACTTTTCGCTGAAGATGATGGCAACGTTGAGGAAGGGGATCCATCCGAAACGATGTTTAATAAATTGGGCATTTCTGAGGCCTCATCTCGAGGTCGAGATTCCGCCTCTAAAAAGTTCACAAAAGCTCTGGCTAAACTGTCCGTACCGTGAGTGACTTTAAATAAATAAGTATTCAATCAAAAAAGTTCTAAACATATATTTAAATAAGTAATACAAGTTACCTGTATTTCCCACATTTAATAGTCCTCCAAACCAGCCTGTCTGATTTTTGTTCAGACCAATCTTATCTGTTTCTGCTTGATTGAAACCTAGCACAATTGTTATCATCTTTAGTATTTGAGATTTGTCATTCGGATTGCTGCTCACTATGTATCCAATAATGAGACTTTTAACGAGAGTTTTCTCAATTTTGTCAGCTTGACTAGATTCAGTGATTCTTAATTTTTCGTATAGAATTTCATTTTTATTCTGCAAGTTTGTTACTATGATGAAAGAAAAAATATGTTTACTTTTAACGAGATTGTTTTAAATATAGAGTTATTGGATTTTTTTATGCGCCTATTTATTTTAGAAAAGAAAAGGCAAAATTTACCAGCACTTAATTTTTATATGATGTTAATTGAAGTATTATCCATGCAGCATTCTCGAGTCTTTAAAGAGAGCATAACATAAGCACTGGTTCTATTATAAACGCACACCAGTACCTGATGTAATACTCACCCTACAGACTGATGAAGTGTTGTTATAGGTGATTTTTTTTTTTATAAAATTTAATGCATACCATGCTTATTCTAACATATTATGCTAAGATAATTATAAATTAAAGCAATAAATTTAGTGGTAATTAAGTTAATTTGAAGGTCAAAAAAATCCATACGAACATTAAAGAACCAGCTCGACTTGTAATAATTTATAATGGAAAGGCGAACAAATTAGTAGAATTAAGGGAAACAAATAAATTTTTACCTATAAGACTTCTTTAAATTCTCTAATCATGCAACGAAATAGCGTCAGACAAGTCAACGATCTTATTCTAGATACAAAAAAACAAATAAGTATATCGCCGAATTATAGATGCATGGACAGCAATATGAGAGATGAACATTAATTATTGTTTTACCTTCATAGAATGATAATTGGGTAGAATAGCGCATAGAATACTCTACTTAAATTCCTTCACTATCTCCATGTGATAAGACCTAGGCATCTTTCTTTCGAAATTTGAAAGCTAGGACTGGTTGAAAAACCTAAGTAAACAGGAGCGGTTGCTCAGTTGAAAAGCACAACTCTAATATAAAAATATTGTTTTCTTCAGAGAAAACAATAGCTACCAAAAGGATCCGCTATGAGAAAGAATGACATGTGCAACCCTGAAAAACGCGCACGAAGGGTTTCGTACCATCGTACAAAATATGCGTACTTATGATAATAATAATGAATGAGAATAAAACGAGAAAAAAACAATTACGAAAAAATCACGTTTCTTGTATGGGGGTCCCCTTTAATTTTATTTTATTTTTAATATTTGTTGTTATAGCGGAAATAGAAATACACAGTCTGGTGAAAATTTCACTATCTACCTTTTACGGTTCATGCCGGTGACAGCCAGACGGACGGACATCGGAGGCTTAGTAATAGGGTTCCCGTTTTCACCCTTTGCGTACGGAACCTTAAAAAATCTCCTGAATGTCCATGTTTTCATTCTGGAAGATTTCTTCTTATTAAAATATTCACTATATAATGTAAACGATGTCAAAATACCACAAAAGTTTAAAACAAAGAGTGAACGCGCCATAGTAAAATCGATGTATTGCAATACCGGCATTTACTGAACATATTTTAAGATGACTCTCATCTGTTCCAACGTGTCGAAGAATAGTACAACATTACCACCTAATTTACACTGCCAATTTGGTGTGCAAGTTCCTTGTGTTGCCATTTTATTAGGGTAAGCCATGGATTACTTTACCACGTTGTAATGAATTAGAACTTTTACAACGATACATTCTCCAAATGTAACAAAGCATCCTAGTGTTTGAAATGCCTTCAATTGCATTTGTTTTTAAAAAATTCTAATACTCCATCCATGCGCATTACGTGCCTATACCCTATTAAACCTAGAATTTTAGCTGAAATCTAAACAACTGAGTGAAATATCACTTTGCACAATACAGCATCCCAAATTGATTTGAAATGAATGGACGTAACGCAAAAAATTCTATTATTACATAATTAGTTAATGTTCTCCTAAATATAAAACTTGGACGCTTGTATATCTTTTTTTATTTTCATTACGAAATTCGACGGGACCCTACTTTAGTTACTTAATCATGGTAGGAACAAATGGTGCCATATAGTTTTTATACCCTAGCTGAAATCTATAGGTTTGTCATTCCATTTGTAATGCACGGAAACAATGATGGTAGAGAAAAATGGATTAGATACCCACGCATAATATTAAAAGTTATTTTGTTTTTTGCAAGTCCGTCCGTCTGTCCGCGCGCACGATAACTCGAGAACGCGTTCACTTAGGCAGCTGAAATTTTGTACACAGACTTTAAAAAAAACAAGGTAAAATTAAGTTCGAAAATGAGACAAATCGTGCAACTCCTTCGTGGGGTTCCCATACAGAAATTTCGGTTTCCAATATATATTTGTACACTGCCTGAGAACGCGTAGACATAGAGAGCTGAAATTTGGTACATGGTGTTTTTATAGTAATAACAAATAAAATTTCAAAAATAGAATAAATCGGATAACCTCTTCTTGGTGCTGTCATATAAAAATTTAGGTTTTTTACATATACTGTGAAAACGATCAGTCCTAGACATTTTTATTGTACTATAAACTTCTTCCGAATGCAAAATCCTATAAAATTCGTTATAATCATTTTTCTGTCCGACGAACCGTTCTAGAAATATCTGCGGAAAACCACTTCAAAAATCAAACTTGTATAGATCGGTGACCATACGAAATCTTACACGGGCATTCGTCTAGAGTATCATAAAAATTGGTCTTAGACCAACTCTAGCTTTTTTACTTGTTATTTGTACAAATAACTAAACGAAGTTTTCTATCCTGCACGTGTGATCAGAATTTTTACATATGAAAAGGCAACGATATTCCCATTGCAAAAATTCATTTCCTTATTTTATTCCTGTTTTAGCTTGTTTGCATGCTCAAATTGGCAATTGTATACATGCTTTATGTAAAATATAAACTGGCTGGACAAATCTGTAATATCTCGAAAATTATGTTGTCATACTTAAGAAATATTTATATAAATTGTATAAGCTGAATGTGTGTGGGTTCTGAAAACAATATTGAAAAATGTAAGAAAACAATCGATTTTAATAAAATACGAGCATTTTAAGATGTGGTTTCACGTTTACAAATAAAATAATCACCACACTTTTTAATGCTTTTTCTATTAAGTAAATAAATAAATGGCACCCCTGTACGAAATACGCCTTTCTGTTCAGTAGGTAGAGTTTATCTATAACTAGTAGCTTCAATTACAAAGTATGTCATGAAATACATAAGGTTTTCCTTTTTCATTTATAATCGCAAATTTAAAACTAAGATTATTAAAAGATATTTTTTTCAATTTTTAACTGTACTGTAAGCGTCAACACAACATTATTGCTTGCTCTTCTAAACGTAAATGTTCTCATAAACGAAACATAAAAAAATACGTATTTTAAGACAGATACTCCAAAAATGACAAAAGCTAAATGAAAGAATAAAAAGCAAATTATGATGTCGGTAAGCGATAAAAATCAATACGAAAATTTTCAGCTATATTGGCATTGTAATTGCTATTTCAGTAGTAGTAAAAAAAAAAACTGAAAATAACTTAAAATCAAAACACTGTAAAAATATTGTAGACATAAACGAGTATCGGGTAACCTCAATCTGTAACGTGAGTTTACTAAGCACCCACAGTTACAATTTGAGATTGCCCTATAGCACGTTGGCAATCACAAAATCACAAGAAACATTTGAAAAATAAATTAAAAAACAAAACTTGAAAAAAGAAAATTACTAATTGTACTACATTTAACTACAATGTATGCGGATGTGTGTAGCATAAGTGAGATAATTTGCAACAAAAAATTAAAAAAAAAAAACAATGTGTTCGTTAAGCGAAATATTTAAGTGCTTTAAATGCAAAACATGTAAAACTTAAAAAGGACAAAGAATAGCATACAGGGTTGAACTTTTTTTTTTCTCAATAATATACAATAACAATAAAAAAGAGATTTCCAAAGCCTGCCTTTATGAATTCTAAAAATATAAGCCTTTGACTACGCGTCATCTAGCAGACGATCTGTGAGTTAATATTGTGAATTACTCAGCTGGACGGTCCCAAGGAAAACTAACGTAACTTACAAAATGGCGAGAAAAATATTAAATACCATGTTTTTGGTTCTGATGTAACTTTGGAAAGAGTATTAAAATACCTTAGACTCAATTTACGTACAAACATAAGGGTTTCTAATAAGATAGATTTATTATGATACCTGCATATGCACTAAAATCTCAAAACTCACTTAAGTCGAATTACGGTAGTGTTCTTTGGGACCGTCGAAATATATTTTAAAGATCTTTCACTAAAACTTGAACAAATATGTATGGATAAAATTAAAAATATAGGCTGATAGTAATGTCCATGGCTTCATGGCACTTGATTTGAATATGTAGTTCCGAGGTTCTGCTTAGTAGTAGCTTATATATGTCGTAGACACTTGATGTAACTTAGCACTTCATTAAAAGTCTAGGCGCTTCATGAAGTGTAGACAGATAGTGTAACAGTTTGCGCTTAACGACTTTGTACATTAAGTAGATCTAGTTTTTAGTCTCTTCATGAAGTGCTATGAGCCTTTACACCGATAGTGTAATACCAACCGATATAATCGAATATTAGGAGTGGGAGATGAGCGATGAAAGGGGAGGTCACGCACAGATCTGCGACAACCACAGTTCGAACATAGACTCAAACGCAAGTTGTTACACTATGTTCCTACGCCATTAAGTGCCTATACTTCTCATGACTTACATCAAATATCTACGATATATATATATTCTTTTCTGCGATAGGAAGGTTCTGGTTGATTGCGTTATTGTATATTGTTCTGTTGTAATTTCGCCTTTTGGCTGGCACTGTTGCCCTTGTAATTGGTATACGCGCATTGACTTCAAGTATACTTGAGGAAAGTTAATCACAAAATTTTGTTTGATTTACTTGAACAAATTCATGTAAACGCAACTTCAGTACTTGAACTTTTCAATTTCTGCGAGTTATGTAAACGGCAAAGAGGAGCAAGAAGAAAATTATTGTTGATAATTCAGGTAGTGATTTTTAGCACTTTTCTCAAAATATTTATCTAAAAATCCGTACCTATGTATTGAACCTAATGCAGAGTTGTCAAAGGTAAAATGTCACTTCAAGTAAATTTCAAGAAAATTTTTAGTCAAGTATTTGGAATTAATTCAATCAAAAACCTTGCTTGAGTTTCAAGTGGATTTCAAGTCAAGTACTCAAGTATTCATGTAAACGTACTGATTGACCGACTGAAATCCCTGTCATTGTCTTTTAATGTTTTTATTTTGTTCTGAAGTGCATATATAATTTTGTTCAACTATTCATTCAACTTTTTATAGAATTGCTTTTCTCTCGACTTTTTTGAAGTATTTTTACCTTTTTTTACTTTAGTCTATTTGCGTTAACATACTAAAAGGACCGAAACCTTTCTATCCTCTTAATGAAGCACATCAAGTCCAGGTGAGGTAATGTTTTCAATTCATAAGCAGGTAAGAGGACAGATCCAAGGAATATCCATATTCTGTCGGGTTTTTGATCTATTTCTCTAAAGCGTTCTTCTTTCGTGTACTCTCGTCATTAGTCCCTCAAGCTTTGAAACAAAGTTATTTTGTTATAAAGACAGCACTTTTGACTCAGTGTGTCTGACTTACATATGTATGAATATGCTTTATTCATCAACTCGAAGGGTAATTCGCACTCACGACTTCTTAAATGGTACTCAATGTGCTAATTGGACCAACTCACGCCGCACTTTAAGCTGACGAGAAAGTGTGACGCTTCTGTATGATTGCGGATGAAACGACGAAGCATGTGCTTAGCAGCTGGTGAGGTAATAGCCTCTCAAAATCTCAGACATATAGGGAAATAAGTCTTATCTCTTAAGGATACCTTAAATGCCAGGCAACATAAATGGTTAATGATGAACTAATAGCTTAAGGACATTTATTATAATATATCCCAAGAAGCAACATGAAAATTGATGACGAAGATGAAAGGATATACAATAAATATTAATCTAAATAATTGATTTTATGTACAGAAATTGAATTATAGCGAATGTACATTTGAAATTGCAAAACTAAACGGCAATTTCCTTATTAGTCCAGGACATAAAGGGGGGCTTTCGCTACAAAAGGTCAAGGAGTGTTCAAATTTGGTAGATTTGTACAGTTAGGTATCGTAATTAATATTTCGAGCTTGCAACCTTGAGAGACCGCCGCTCACCCGCTGCATTGAAAAAAATTGTGCCAAAAACTAGCTTTTCAAGAATATCTTCTCTTCAGCGCCAACTAGGTTAAAAATAGCTATTACAAAAATTATAGAGCATCAACTACAACTTTTGTAGGAAGCATTTTTCACACAAGTTACAATGGAGTCAAGCTCAGCAAATTTCTACAATTCGCAAAATCGCTACATTAAATTTCAGTAAATGCCGATTACTTGATACGTAACTACAACCGTTTTTTGCTCATTTCCGCACAACAAATTAACAGTATTTACAGAACTATTAGATTAAATTGTATGATTTGCTTTTACGACTAAACGAATATTAGTAAAGGGCTTTTCAGAACAGAGCAGGACAATATTATTTTGGTTAGGACCAAAACAAAAGATCCTTGGAGGGTTTGCTATCTCCTCTTTCTTATCCAAATCTTTACCAACATCTACCGTTTTTAAAGAAATACACTATTACTCCGGACTCCCTAAGATATCAAAATTTCGCATGATCCGTGACGAAGAGTAAACTCAATTTTGTTGCATTACCCCCTACAAGAGAAGCTGCACGGCAACATTCACTTTGGACCTACCACCAAGTTCAGGCTCGGTATGATATACACGAGAGTCCAGAGCAATGAGGTTGGGACAGAATCAAGATTGGGCTTACTCCAGTAAAAATAAATAAAATATCTGGCATCCAGAACACTTCTGAAATTCATTTCGTGCAAGTGCAAGGTGTCCGTTCGAGCCTGTGGCTGTAGGAAAATATTGAAGTGTTCTGTTATCTGTACATGCTGCCATAGAGACGCGAGTGAAAACACCGGAGAGATTTTGCTGGCTCTGGAGAAGAAGAAGAAGAAAACGATGACGGCGAAAATGAAGACCTGACCGTTGCGAAATTATTGGCACACGAGGTCGAAGAATAAAAACTTGGATGATCACAAAAGTTTCCAAGATATTGATATAAGTGAGCATGGACCATCTAGAGAGCATCGAAACGGAAGAAAGGTCATCAGTAAATAACTAATCGTGGATTTGGCCTACTACGGATGCCACATGAAAAAAAAACGCGCCTCTCACTCTAGTGAGTTGCAGGAAATTTCATGCTCTATAATTTTTGTAATAGCTCTTTTTAACCTAAGTGACGCTAGAGTTAAGATATTCTCGAAAAGCTGGTTTTCGGTACCATTTTTCCAATGCGGCGGTGCAAGCGGGCGTCGCTAAAGGTCGCAAACTCGATATATTAATTAGGACACCGAACTATAAAAATCTACCAAATTTGAACACTCCTTGACCTTTTGTAATTCAGAAACTACCCACCATGGCCGATATGAAAATCTTCGAATGTTGGTAGTAGACAACAAACTATACTAACAAATTCAGCCATGACCATTGAGAAAACTGTTTTTTGTATAGGCAAATGAAAGTAGAAGCTGACAATATTAAAAATAAAAACAAAATCAATTTTTAATATATACATATGAGCAAATGTACAGCGATCTTCGATGAATTAAATAAACATGTATGCATATTTTGAACACATTATAATTTTATATGTAATTAAGATTTAAACCTTGTATGCTATTCTGTATGCTGTCAGATAAATTGTCCTAAAGAAATTTCGAAGAGTATAATTGTCTTTTGATTAATATTGGTAGTCACTCATAAAGAACACCATTTTCGTAAAAGTCAAACAATTTTGAATAATAAAATGGTTTTAAAAGCTCATACCAGTTGAAATTCCGAGAATCGAATTTAAGCCCAGAATTACCAACTGATATTTACCTTTAGAAACCAACAATATGCAAGATGCATTCACCTCAAGTGAAGTTGCGATTAAAACTCATGAGTGCGTGCTCTGAATGAATTTTACTTGGTTTATGAAAGAGTTCGTTCAAACTTCTTTTTTTTTGTTTTGTTTTATTTAGTTTAGTTTAGATGTAGTTTTTTTTTTTAGAAGAGTTAGGTTAGTAGAAAAATGCTCGCTTGTTAATTATTTTTCACTTTGCACACTTTTAGTATTATGAGTTTTTCGTTTAATTTTTCTTTTGTCAATATGACAACAGCAAGGCACCATAGAAAATATTGAAAACTGATACGAAACAAACCAATACATAATGCAGTTAAATGATTCTGGATTAACTTACTTTCTTCTTTGAGACTGGATATTGTAACTTGACTCATTTCTAGCTGATCTGATAATCTAGCAGCAGCCAGTAATCCTTGATTTGCATCTGTCAATTGTTGATTCAATGATGCAATATCTTGTAAAAGTTGTTTTTGTTTTTCTTTTTCAGTCTGTAATTCATTTCTTATTCTATGTGTAGCTATTTGAATATCTTTTTCTCTTTCTGCAAATAAAACAGAGGAAAATTTAGAAAAGTTTGATCAAACTAAATGAGATTTTACCTTTTTGGAACTGTTCCAATGCGCATTGTAAATTTACTAAGGCAGCCTGATTTTTCAATTCATGGTCTTCAGCAGTGCTTAGCTGCGCTGCTATCTCATCACGTTGCTGACAAACTAATTGATATTGGGTTTGTAATGTTTCGGCGTGTTGATTTGCACGAATGCTAAAATTTGTGATTCATTAAATAGAATTTCAACAATTTGAATTTTTAAAAAAATTTATACATATGCAATAATTATCAATTTTGAGTTGTGTGATGAAGAAGTATTCAGAATTAGGTCTTCATATTTTTTGCGTGTTTGTTAAGGTTAAATTACAATAATCGAAGTGACTTGAAATTATTTATGGATAGTTTAAAAAGTATCAAGCATTGGGAGTTTTTCGGGGAATGGCTATAGTAAGAATATATATAATATAATTCAAAACTTTTAATGGTAATTTGAAATTCTTCTGGGATATGTGTATTATTACAGCTTAGCTGCTTCAATAGCTTACAAAGCAAACCTTGATAATTGTCAAATTTAGCCATAGCAAGAAAAAACGGCTGCGAGATTTTGGACAGAAAAAAGCTGCTTTAATGCTTTGCAAGCTGTAGGTCTGTTCGCGTACTAGCTTGAAAGTACAAACTTGTAAAACTTTTTGTAAGTTTTTACTCGAAAGCGTTCGCGTACTCGAAATTTGAGAGAGAAATTATTGAAGTCACTTTTCCCTTCCGTGCAGTTTATTTCTTAATTTATATTGCGAAATTGAACGTTTTTAAGAAGCCACGCATCCTCAGATTCGTTGCTATGGTCTTTTACGGAATTCATTGCAGATGATTTGGAAGTAGATATTCCAATTTGACTGTTTGATACTTTGCGATTCTTGCCATAAAAACTAGTGGGGATTGTACGTGTGAGGTATTGCAAGTATTGCAGGATTGCTTTGGTAGCATTTAAATTTCAATTAGCTATCTCCTTCAAAATATCAGGAAAAATGCACTCCATCATAATGTAAATCCTCCTTTATCCAATATTGTATAAAACTTCGTTCAGTCGAAGTCGCTCGTTAAGGTATTTATAAGGCCTAACCACAATGTGCATATACTAGAATATGTAAAGACACGAGCAATTGCCTTTCATAATAACAACCCACAATAGGAATAAAAAGCCGTTCGTCAAGTTTGAATTCCTTTTGTCAACTTCTGTCTGTACGCTCATGATCGTACTTTGCATAAGCAAATTTGACAGTTTGTGTGAATGCTATACAAAAGTTAGTGATGCATAAAGAAGCATTAGTGATATTTTCAAGGCTTGCATATGCAAGCTTATGCACCTTGTGGTTAGGCCAATACTTCGATGATTCAGAAACCTTGAAGCATTGATAACTATAACAATCATGATTTGAGGGATTCGACTCCAAGTTTTCACCGAGCCAGTTACTTTGAGGACTATCTGTAGTGAATTTTATTAAAAATTTTGGTTTTGAAAAGTTTTTATTAATTTTTCAATTTGTCCTTTCTAGACTTTCGGAAAAATATGTATTGTTTTGTGATCGGAATTATACGTACGTTAAGTTTCAAGTCCATTACGAGATTTGAAACTAACTAACAAGTGAAGTTAATAATAATAATTTCTAAATTTAGCTCGAAAATCCGTAATCTCCAAGATACATGCATAAAAAAACTCACCTGGCTGAAGTGTAAGCAGTACTCGAATTTGAAGCATGCTCCTCTAGCTCATACATTTTCGCCTTTGTCTCGTCAATAACTTTTTGCATTTCTAATGTCTCTTGAGTATGTCCGTCTTCTAGTTCAACTAGATGGTGTCGCAACCTCTCTAAATCCTTTTTCAAGTTACTATTTTGCTCTACCAATTCAGATTTTTCCTCGTGTAAAAGTTTTTGATTGGTTTGCTCCGTAAGTAAATTCGTCGTCAAAATATCAGACTTTTCCATGAGGAAATTAATTTGGTCTTTCAACTTTTCCACTTCATTTGCATTTTTTAATGCCATACTGGCAATATCATTTTGAAGTTTTGTGCAATTTTCACAATTGCTGTTTTGTGACTTCTCCATTTCGACCTGCAGAAGTTGCCCTAACCTTTGTATTTCCATGTAATACTGAAGATTTTCGTTATGTTTTATGGTCACAGTTTGTATTAATTCGGCTTTCTCGTTATTAAGAGCTTCGATTTGTTTTCTCAGTGGAGAAAGAGAGATGTCATCAGATTTTAATTTAATTTGCTTTAAACTTGCAATTTCTTCGTTCAGTTGTGTTATTTGCTTTTCGTGATCACATGACGAGGGAGATGTCGGAATTTTTTCGCTTGACAAATTTTGTAATTTTTTTATCAAATGTTCGTTATCAGCCTGCAATTGCGCATAATTTGTCGTTGTGCTTTGATGTTCACCTTCAAGCAATGCCTTTTCCATAGATTCATGTTCTGTAGACAACCTTTTAATTTCACTTTCTTTAGTGGCAATCAAAATATCCTTACCTTGTAGAGATTTTTCTAAACGTGAAATTGTTGCTTCAGCTTCTCGTTTATACTCAATCAGATTATTCTGTTGAGACTGCATAGCAGCTACAAGATCAGCATGATCTTTACTGAGACGTCCAAGCTGAGCCTCAAGACCGGACATTTTATTTCTGTATTCTTGCATTTGTGAATCGATTGCTGATTTCTTGTCGTCTGTTTTCATTTCATTTATTTCGAAAATCAAATTACATTTTTCTGCTTCTATTGCATCTAGCTGCAATTTAAGATCTTTTACAGTTACATTAAGATTATTATTAATGTCCTGAAGACTTTGAATTTTTGATAAGTGCTCTCTTTTTTCATTTTCCATATCATCAATGCGCTGATTAAGCTCTTTGTACTCATCCTCAAGGGTTCTGTTTAAATTACTACAATCCTCCAATTGTTTTTCCAAAATTACAATACTGTCCTCGTTATTTTCGTGTATAGTTTCCAACTTATTTCGTTTATAGTTGTCCAATTCATTTAAAAGAATTTCGTTATTTTTCATCAACTCACCACATTCAATTTCATAATTGAGAACGTCGGCCTGAAGAGTATTTTTCTCATGTTCAATAGCAGACTTTTCGGCAACCAATCTGGATATTTCATCAGACATTTGTTTCAAGTTTCTCTCTAAAATATCAATTTTCCATATTTTGTCTCGAATTGATTTAAAACCTGCTTCTACAGTATCCTTGTCGATTTTCATCAAATTCGTTTGAAGATAAGTAGAAAAGAGTTCTTTAATTTCATCAAAACTATAGACCAAGCTGTTGTTAGCAATTTGAGTGTCACTTTGAATCTGATTCATTGACGATTCCATATCATTTAATTGTTTCTGAAGATCAACATTTTCCATCATCAACTTGGATTCGACATCGGATGCATTAGCTTCACACTTCTCGATTTTGTGTTTTAATTTCTCAATATCGCCCTTATATTTCTCATTCAATATATAAATTTCGTCAACTTTTTGTTGGAGCTCTGAATTTTTCACAGCAAATTGTTTATATTCTTCCAATTGTCTGACTATTTCCTGTTTACTCTTATTAGCATCAGAAATTTCTTTCTCTAAACATTCAACTTTTTGTTCAAAATTCTTGCAAATATCGTCGTGGTGGTCCTCCTTCTGTAATTGTTCATCGATTTCTATAGTTTTGACAGTTTGCTTGTCACATCTATTATCCATGCTGACAGCAGAACTCAATATTTTACATTCCTTGATTTGATTTTCTAAATACTCGACTTTTGCCTCTAGTTCCCCACGTATTTTCGCTTGCTCTTCTTGATACTCCATAAATTCCTCATTCGCTGATTCAAAATTCTCTTGAAGTTGACGATTTTTCTCTATTATGGTTTCGTACTCTTCATTGTCGATTGTTTTTGAAATTTTCAATTTTTCAATTCTTTCGAGATTAGTTAACAAATCATTTTCCAAAATTGATTTTTCTTTTTCTAGCAACGCAACTTTAAGCTCAAGTTCTTCATTGTTACCAGCTTTATGTAATTTATTTTGAGTCTCAAGTACTTCTGTCTCCAATTGTTTCATTCTCATCTCAAGTTTTGTGCGTATTTTCGTTTGCTCTTCTTGATACTCCATAAATTCTTCATTTGCAGCACTGAAGTTTTCCTGTAGTTGTTCGTTATCCGATTTCAGTTTCTCATAGTCCTCTGGATCTATGGTTTGGACTTTTTTCAATTCTTCTAATCTTGCCAAATTCATTTGATTTTCAGATTGCAGAATTGATTTTTCCTTTTCCAACAGTGCTACTTTTATCTCTAGATCAATTTCAGTTTCCATCTGTTCCCTTTTTTTATCAATGGCTGCATTCTCCAAAAGTTGAGACTGTTGTAAACTGTTGATTTTATCTAGATAGGTTTTATTTTGTTCATCCAATGAAGTTGCGGTGTTTCTTAATAGTTCTACTTCAGCCTCCAGTTCCTTATGTGTACTTGGAAATTGGTTACTCTCATCAAGCTTATCTAAAAGTTCTTTCTTTACTAAGAGTAACTCATCGTACTTTTGCTTCCAACTAATACCATCACCTAGATCCCCGTCCTCTAAAATGATAAAGCCGTCTTCCACACGATGTTTTTTGACGAAAACATTTTTTAATTCCTTGCCATTCTTTAATTCTTCAACATCTAAGCCTAGCTCCTCTAAAATTTTTCTAAAATTATCATTCTCTTTTTGAAGTTTGTCTATGACAATTTCATTATCTCGCTTCTCGTGGTGTTGTTGATGATTTTGTCCCTCCCAATTTTCAATCTTTTCAATTAGCTCTAATAATTGTTTGTCTTTTAATTCTAAATTTGCCTTAACATTTACGTTCTCAGTTGTGTGTTTCAAAATGCATTCTTCCAAACTGTCTAAACTTCGTTTAAGCTCTTCATTTTCGCTTAGATATGTTGCTAAATTCTTGTTGACAGCATCCAATTCTCTTTCATGATTTAAAGCCTCATTTTCATGGACAGTTTTCAATTTTTCGTAATCCTCGCTAACTTTATGAAATTTCTCCTGTAATTCATCTTTGAGGGCCAATAATTTTTGAATGACGGCATTGTGTTGACTGTCTAATTCTTCTAGATTTTCGTTAAGAATTTTATTTTTCGCTCTTAGTTGAGCGACTTTTTCACTTAGTGCAGCATTTTCTTGCACAAGTTTCTTTAATTTTTGATTATCTTCAGAAGTTTTACATAATTTCTCATATGAACTGGACTCAGTTGCTGTAGCAATATCCAAAGGAATCGTTATCATCTCACCTCCGCTCGAAGTTTCGGAATTGGCTTCATGGTCATTTTTAACGGAGGAGTCTGATAGCACATTTTCTGGCTCCCAAATCCAACTATCTTCAAGGCTAGCATTCTTTTCAAGGGACTGTAAAGGAAAAAAAATATTATATTGGTTATTAAAGAAATTTTCCGAAATATTCAATCATAAGATTTATTTGGTTTTTCATTTTAGTAGAAGTAGTTATTGCTTCTTTTCTCTGATGAACCAACAAATTTTGTGAGTTGTACGGCAGGTTTATTATTGCGAACAGTCCTTAATGTCAGATATTGAAATAAATTGTAGCTATAAACGAATTTTAAATTTTCTGTTTTCTAGAGAATGAATACAACCTGTGAAAAAACGGTTTACAAAATATGAAGTGCCACTCAAAGCTACTTTAAGGCAATGGATAAATTGTCTGGTCAAAATGGCGTTTGAACTCTTCAAAGGATCGGTAAAAACACAGGTTGTATTCGTTCTGGAGAAAACGAAAAATTTCATATTCGTTTAGAGCGAGATATCGTATAAAAACCCTATTGGGAGCAGCGTGGCGGTAGCAGGCGACATCCACAGTCTTCTTGCTTTGTCTTACTGCAGGAGTTTTTCATATAAAAGTTGCTTGTATTTTGTTCAAACGCTATAATTTCCATAAATTTGTTATACATGTTATTTTTATACCCTAGATGAAATCTCTAGGGTATACTAAGTTTGTCATTCCGTTTGTAACACCTCGAAATAATGATGGTAGAGCAAAATGGATTGGATACTCACGCATAATATTAAGTTATTTTGATTTTTGCATGTCCGTCAGTCTGTCTGTCCGAACTTTAAAAAAAAAAAGTAAAATTAAGTTCGAAAATGAGACAAATCGGGCAACTCCTTTGTGGAGTTGCCATACAAAAATTTCGTTTTCCACTATATATTTGGACACTGCCTGAGAAAGCGTTGACATAGAGAGCTGAAATTTGGTACATAGCTTTTTCATAGTAATAGCAAATAAAATAAAATTTAAAATGGAATAAATCGGGCAACCCATTCTTGGTGTTGCCATATAAAAATTTAGTGTTTTTACAAATAGTGTGAAAACGATCAGTCCTAAACATTTCTATTGTACTAAAAAGTTGTTAAGCATATGAAATCCTATAAAATTGGTTATAATCATTTTTTCTGTCCGACGAACCGTTCTAGAAATATATGCGAAAAACCACTGCAAAAATCAGAATTGCTCATACGAAATTTCATACGGACATTCATCTAGGGTATCATAAGAATTGGTCATAGACCAATATTAGCTTTTTTACTTGTTTTTTAAACTATTAGAAAGATAACATATTTAGCTGCAATTTGTTTTAACTTCATTTTGCTGTGGGAGTGACAGCTTTGGGCTTTAGGATCTGTTTAAGATGAAAATTTAGTTTTTCCTCCATGACGAGTATACAAACAGCTACACCCGGCACGTTAAGGCATTTTAATGTGTCGGTGCCTTCGGTGATTTCATGGCTTGTATTATATTCAGCACATTTCACACTCCGGCTGCACATACACACATGCAATTATTACTCAGCTGAGAGCTATTGAGCGTTAGATGGTAAAGTTACTTTATTTTACTGTACTTTGTAATAAAACTACTTTATTATTTTGTTAAGTAAGGTATATAGTATGTAAGTGTAGCCTTTGGGAAGGTAAGAAACCAAACTATTTTCCTGTATGGATAGTAGTTTAGGCTCTATAGCATATATAAAGTCAATGTTTGACACTTTTCCATAAGTATCCATAAAGAACATTTTAGAGAACGCACTCCCAACACACACATATAGATTTCTGTTTCATGGCTTGGGAAGTATTCTCGAGGGTTTTGATTTTAGTTCCACGAGCATAACGAATACATAAATAGAATTCCACTACATAGTGGGAAATGTCACGATTTTTCGGGCTTATTAAGCTTCCTTTAGTTATTTGTTTTAAAGTTGAATTATTTCTAACTTTGGTTATGGCGACAGATTCGGATGGCGGCGGGGGATATTGGGTACAGCAGGATGGTACTCTCATAATAATGTCAATATTTAATTTGTCGTCGTAAAGTTTGTGTCAGCATCATTGTATTGCGACCTTAAGTCGTGCGCTATGCTTCATACAATTGTGCTCCGTGTGAATCTGGTAAAACATAGCTTTTTTAAAAAAATTCAAGTATGCGGCAATCGGGATAAATTCGGAATTTATATTAAATAAAGGAAACATGTTCCGCAACTTTTTCATTTAGAGCTAATATTATAGTATACATATCATGTATTTTATATCACTTTTTGATATAAGGATAACTTCGTCTTTTATACATATATGACAGCAGAGGATGACGACAATGATGTAGCAATATTCTGAGAGAATTCTGAAGTGGTGAACTTAAAGAAGCGTAAAGCACCGATGGTGGTGAACTTAAAGAAGCGTAAAGCACCGATCGTCGAGCCATGAACAAGAATAATTTGTCTGTCCAAGATTAAGGGCGTAAACACAATTGTGACGAATAGAGTGTCCGACGGCCACTGCGCATATTCCTACGCGAAACACGCTCCATGAAACATTCCTAGAGAATATTGTTCCTATGGCTGTAATAGTCGTCGGCCGCTCTGGTCATCGCAACTGTGTTTAAGGCATAATGCTATGGGCACGTTCGGCGATCATGAGGATTTCAAAAGATTCACGGTGATGGGGAAACGGGTAACAAGATAGCCTGACTCGATTCGGAGCAGAATTGAAATTGTGCGGGCCGACGGGACATCTGAAAATAAATTCAAATCAAACTCATAGAGATGACGCTTTCCGGATTTCAGTTAAATGCTTTCTACACTTTTACTGATTATAACCCTGGTCGGTCCCAACGCGGTGCGGCATGGAGCTGTGACACGCTTCAAAATAGAGTGTTCATACCGGGAACGCCCGATTTAATCCAAATGTATTCTAGTGCCGATGAAGAAATTCTGTTATTAGTAGTTCAGGTTGAAAAAAAACACAGAGAAAAGTGATAAGGTTTGTTTAGGAATAACTTAGAATGCCAAAAGCCTCATTTAACGAATTGTGCGGACTTATTTCGAATGAAAAAGAAATTTTGCCGCCAGTGGCAGCGGGAAAATTGTGTTTTTGTGTAAACTACAAAATCGCCGCGGGGGTCAACTATTTCCCACGCCACGCCGCTCCCAATGTGACTTATAGATTTAATTTTCCAAGAGCAATCGCGCAGCGGCAACTTAAATGTGCCGCGCCGCGCCACACCCCGTGTGACACCCACCTATATCCGAATTTATGGGAAATTCAAATCGTGCAGATTTCCAGATAATCAGACTTTGGATTCCCAGAATCCGAAAAGCTGCATATCTGTTTTCTAATTAATTCAGACTTTTCTAATTTCAATCCCTAATTCCAATAAAAAGTTTTAACATACATTATTAGGGAAAAAACTGCAACCAGGCTATAATAACTATACTCGAAATTTAAGGTCCTAAAAAAAAGCCTGGTATCGATTTACTTACGCCTTAAATAACCAATCATCGGAGTCAACGAATTCAATACACAGTTTTTTGACACTATTTCATAATAGTTATAATTGTTGTTTATTTAGATGTTCATCACATAGGAGTATTAATGATATTGCTGCTAAGAACTATGTAAAATACCTCTTGCAGTTGCTCATCAAATCATCACTCACGTTTTTTTACTTGCGAAATGGAGATATTCCCTAGCAACTGATGTAATAGGACCTACAATTTTAAGCAGGCTCCGCTCCGAGCCGTGACGTCGATTGAAATAACAATTAAAAGAAATCAATATTTATACAAATGTTTCATTGTAAGACTTTACTACCTCGATAATTGTTTGGATTTGAAACAACACAATGCATGGAAATATCGAGAATAATTTTTAACATCATACTGCGTTTTCGCAACTAGATATGTTCTCATTGATCTTTTATGAAATATCTCGGATATCTCACAAATTTTTGTTAATGTTTAACTTTTTTCAAGAACATATTTGAAAAAACCTGTAGCATTTGGTAAATATTTCTGTGGTGATTGACAAAACAATAATCATTTCTATTGATTTCATTTCATCCAGAATGCCCAATTAAATGAATGAAATGAATTCTCAACGCTTTAGTTAAATAAAAAACATAATTTCATGACTTTACAATCTCTGATGGTATTTCTCACTTTGCTTGCTGAAAAAAAAAAGTCTCAAAAAGAAAAACCTTATATGCCCAGAACTTCATACTATCAACAAAATAAATAGAAGTTGTATCCGAGTTATTGTATTCATGCAAAGGAAAGGTATTCCTTAAATATTTATATTTAAATTTATGTTCCATCTTATTAACTTTGTATTTTTTTTCCATGAAATCTCTTTAAGATTCCAACCGTCTCTGTTTGCACAATTTATCAAAAATAACAACGCAAACAAGCGCGGCTTATATGAGTCTGTTAGAGAAGTTGAAACATTTTTTCTTTCTTGAGGTCTGCACATAAAGTGGACGATTGTAACTTACGCCGTTATATAAATATTTGATGACAAATTAGATCCATGGAAATTTGTTTCGAGATCTTGTTACATTGGTCAATTAAAAAGTCAAATGTTTGCATTCTTTGAGTTGGGTTAGCATGGAGGATGTTGTTGTACGATATGTCTCATTGTATGCGCACATGGATTAAGCTTGTGATGAAGATAATGTCGGAATAATTTTTATTTTATTTTATTTATAGTGAATTCTTTTCAACAAAACCGAACAGGCACTGAGCTGAAATAGAAGCTGTCAGATGTACACCGAACTTAACCCTGTCCCGAACGGGAACAAGCTGAAAAGAATAAAACAAAGTAGAGTAACCTGAAAATGTTTACCCATTATGATTTTAATGAAAAAAAAATAAAACACTAATAAAATAAATGCATTTTAACAAAATGTCAACACATCCACACTTTGATTAGAAATAATTTTGATTTGACGTTTGGTTCCGAACCGTAAACTTGCATAGATCGGTGACCATACGAAATATTATACGGGCATTCATCTAGGGTAGAGGCTCCCAACCTCGTGCCCGCCACTATTCGACAGAGACAGAATTTTTTCATATAATTAAAAATGTGAATTATTTTTATTTATCTGTTAGAATTTAAATTATTTTGAGTGCCTAGGTTTATGAAATACATTCGTATGTTTGCGATATTGTATGTATGAGTCATATGAGTGGTTCCTTTGCTGACAATACTTGTCTATTGGTGAGCCAGACTATACTCTTCACGCTAGCCTGAAACGGGGAGTACTATTTGCACATCACTCCTTGTTCACGCAGAAACCCTGAAGTGAACGAACGCCACGAACTGAGCTGATGAACACCGAAGGCGCCAAAAAACATGGCACAGCTCTGTCTGTCAGTGAAAATAAGCATGGCCCCGGCAGCCAATCGGACAGTAGTAACGTGCTCTAATTCTTTGTGAATTGTGTTGATTCTCATTCTTTCTATTCAAGTGTATAAGGAGTGATGTGCAAATAGCATTCCCGCCTGGAACCGCGTTGTTGTCATTGTGATTGCGATTGCTGCCCCGTTCGGGTCGCGACTGTTAGCTAGAAGACATCTTCGTCTGACAAAACACGAATTAGGAGTTTTGATATTCCTTTTGAAAATTCTTAACGGGCTAAAAGCGAGGTGCGTATTCTATTATATTAACAAGCGATAATCTATTATGATTTATACATATAATGTAGAACAGACGTGCTCTATAACATTGATATTGGGTATACTGGCTTTACTGTAGTTAAATTACTATTTATTTTTTATTTTTTTAGTCCTAAAATGAGTGTTCCGAGTAAAAGACAACGAACCTATAATTTTAACACTGACTGGGAGGAATCATATTGTTTCGTTAATTTGAAAAATAAATGCGTTTGTTTGTTGTGTGGTAGTAGTATTGCAGTGGCAAAAAAACATAATGTTGAACGACACTTTCAGACAATTCATGCCACTTTTGATGAGAATTATCCACTTAAATCTGAAGTAAGAAAGAAAAAAATATGTCAACTAAAATCAAGTCTAACTGCACAGCAGACTTTTTTCACTAGACATGTGGAAAATTCTAAAAAGGCCACCATTGCTTCTTTCAAAATTTCTCACATGCTTGCAAAAAAGAAGAAACCTTTCATTGATGGTGAGTTGTTAAAAGAACTATTTTTGTCTGGTGCCGATTGTTTGTTTGATGGATTTTCTAACAAACGTGAAATTGTCTCAGCAATACAAGACTTACAGTTGTCAAATAACACAGTCACAAGAAGAATACATGCAATTTCAACAGACATACAAACTCAGTTAAAGACTGACTTGGAAAATGTGACTGGTTCTCGCTACAATTTGACGAGTCAACAGATATTTCAGACACCGCACAGTTAGCAGTTATGTTGAGAATGGTATTTAGTAACTTCACAGTAAAAGAGGATATGTTGCAAATACTACCTATGAAACGACAGACAAGGGGTGAGGATATTTATAATACATTCAGAACATACACCAAGTCAATAAATATGCCTTTACACAAGCTGTCTGCGATAACCACCGATGGGGCACCAACAATGGTAGGTAAAAACAAAGGATTTATTACCCTCTGCAAGAATGATGAATCATTTTCAAACTTTATGTCCTACCACTGTATTATCCACCAGGAAGCTCTGTATTGTAAAATATTGCGATTTGAATACGTTATGAAAATAGTTACAAAAATAATCAATTCTATTCGAGCAGCTCCTTTGCAACACCGACTTTTCAAGGCACTGATAGAAGATACTGAAGATAAAGAACATGATCTTATTCTGCATACTGAAGTACGTTGGCTCTGTAAAGGAAAGGTTCTTACAAGATTTGTGAGTTTAATTGAAGAAATAAAAACATTTATAAACGATAAAAAGGAAAATTATTATGAATTAGCTGACTCTCGCTGGCTGATTAATTTGGGATTTCTCACAGACATCATGGAAAAATTGAATTCTTTAAATTTGGAGTTGCAGGGGAAAGACAAAATAATAGCTAAAATGATAAGCTCTGTAAAGTCATTTAAAGCTAAATTGGATTTGTTGATATCACATCTGCAGATCAATTCTCTCGTGCATTTCCCACATATGAAGAAAATGCTAGGTAACAATGAATTGAACGGGTCATTATTTATTAAGCATCTTCAAGTGTTAAAAACCCAGTTTGAAGAGAGATTTTCGCAGTTTACACTTATCGAGCCAATTGTTTCCTTCTGTATCAATCCTTTTACTTGCCAAATAAATGTAATGGAAATGGCCGCATGTTGGGCCTTAAGAATGATATTTTTCTAAAATTCTTAATATCAGAGGACTTTTGGAATACAGTGGACAGAGAAAAGTTCCCATTTTTTAAAAAAGCAGCATATAAAATTGAATCATTTTTCGGTTCAACATATTTATGCGAATCATTGTTTTCAAACATGAACTTAATAAAATCAAGATATAGATCTCGGCTCACCGATGAGCATCTTTATGATTGTTTGCTAATAGGATTATCGTCATACTCTCCTGATTATGAAGCACTGGCCAATAATATGCAATGCCAAAAATCACATTGACATATTGATATTATATTTTTTATAAAATGTTTTTTGTTTTTTTTTTTTTTTTACTTTGTTTACGTTTTTCAAATACATTTCTCCGTGTGTATGAAATTTGAATAATAATTTATTATTTTAAACATTTTTGTTTATTATTTATTTACAAATTATGAATATAAGAAAATAAATTATGGGAAAATGAGAAGTTATGGAAGGAGTTTGTAAAGTAAAAATAGGTGGTGCCCGCCACCCTATCGATCTTTTAGAATGTGCTCTAGAGTACAAAAAGGTTGGGAACCCCTGATCTAGGGTATCATAAGAATTGGTCTTAGACCAATTCCACCTTTTTTGCTTGTTTATTCTGCAATATCATTTTTAATTCCCAAAAATTCCTGATCAAAATCAGATTTTTTAAATTTTAAAGGGTAAAAAACATTCAGTTTATTGCCTATTTGACTTAGCGTATATATACTTTTGAATTTGCGAAAACTTTTACTCTATAATATTGCTAATAATATTATATTATAAATTCAACATTTCCAATAACAGTTTCATACAAAACAGATAACTCACATGCACATAAATGCACATGGATCACTTTTAAATGCCTACATACCTAATTTCCAAGGGAAGAATATACAGGGTACTTCCCGGTGAGAAGTCTAAACGGAAGGAGGTGATAGTACGCACCTAGACAAACAATAAATTGTATGGCGGGGGAGCGGCTTCTTACCCGTTTCGGAGTTACAGAGTGATTAAGAATATATGCCAGTTTTGCACGAAACAACCTGTATCTCAAAAAGTCCTTACTGAAGCCGTTAAAGAATTATTAGCACTTAACCTAATCAGGTTATATCGAAATTAGACGATTTTTTTTTTTAATTACGTGTTTACTAAGGGAACAAATTATTTTTGACTTGAATAGGTTAAGAGCTAATAATTCTTTATCAGCTACAGTTAGGACATAGGTCTAATAAATCAAATTAAAGAGTTAAAGAGTCCACAATTTAATTTTTTTTAAGAGGACAAAGTAAGAACAAGGTAAAAATTTCCAAAAATTACTATAACTCCGGAGAGAAGGAGTACGAGACTGGTTGAGCAGTCTTTTCAAGGGAGTATGAAATAAGTATTACAAGTGTGTAAAATTTTACCATATTAATAGAGAAAAACTGGAAGCTTAGATATAAATGTTTTTTCCAGTCGTTCGTTTCAGCTGTTGTTAGCGGAGGTCCGTTATCTATCTTTTGGTTAGGTCTTGTTCTATTCAGAAACCTTTAATGGACGTTTAGAAGATGGTTGATATCTTCAGCTTCTGTGTACTTTACGGAATTTTGTTTACTGCATGCTTGCAATAAACATTAGTATTAGCTGTGTTCTTTTGGTTCCGTGCAGTACACTGCAGAACACAGGAGATTGCGATTTGAATTGATTTATAGAATGCATAGAAATAGAGCAGGGTTTGAAACACTGACATATATATAAATGGAATGACTGCGGGGTGATTATGATCCTATGTCGTACTTGAATGTCAAAATATACGCCTAAATGAAATGAACTTTTCTACTGATTTTTTCGTGTTTTTATTCAACTTGCATTACGTACAAATAACTGAAAATGACACTTCACATTACAAATTCAAGATATTATTTCGAATTTAAGCACTTGTAATGCTCTAAGTTGGTGTAGAATATTCATTTACCACAGATTAAAATTTTTGTCACAACCTGTTTCATGTGGCACCAGTTTTGATTTCAGAAAGTATGCTCTCACCATCAATGCTACCAACTGTCGTAAACGGGCGCTTTATTTGAATTATTTGAGAATTTACTCATATGCATATCAGTGGGATTTACCGAATTTACCACAAGGGTATTTGGGACTATTTGTATCGTTAAATTTTAATTATGAGCCGAAGGAAGTGTTTTTCACAAGGCTTTTTTGGTAGGAAAGTTTTGATTACCAAGTTGCCAGCTCTGGAAATATCGCTGAACTTCAAGCAATTGCTTGTTCCCAATCTTTACAGTTCAGTGGGAAAGTGGTAGCATTTGTTTTTTTAAAGCAGGGGAGGACAACCCCCTATGAGGGGTGGTACGACCCCCAACCACCAAGAACTTTCCCCCAAAATTTTTTCACATATATTTTGTATTCTAAACCCTTAATCCATAAAAAAAAAAACCAAATACACTACAGCCCTCCCGCAGTTAGGCGCCCGTGAATATTGGGACAAAAAAATTTACCGCCGGGGCCCCTCAAATCAGCAAACTACCGTTAATCGAAATAAAATATAGCCTATAAAACCCATGCATACCTAATTACCAAAGTGAATTCTTATATATTTTTTTTATTGGGCTTACAGATCCTGCGCTTTCCCCTGCGAATTATTGCAGCTCCTGATATTGTCTTTATTTTTTTTTTAATTTTCGTTAATAAGCTCCCATTTCTACCCTGCAGTCTCCCCGCCGGCATTTCCTCCACCTATCTTGTTCGCTCTGAGCTCCCATTTTTTTGATACCACATACATTCTCCTTCTTCTCTCTATTCTCTTGTTATTCCGGAAAAACCCGAGAAAACCCACCCTCCTCCATCCCTCAAAAACTACCCCTACAAAAAAGATGTTTCAATTTATTTCGATATTGGAAGGTAATAGACAGATGTACCTAAAATATGAAAAAAAGTCCAACCCTCTACAACAAAAACTGATACCCTTAATCGTCCCAGGCGATTCGCACTTTTACACATTTCTTACGTTTTCCCTAATTCTCCAACCATGTTAGTGAATTGGGAATGGAGAATTGGGGAATTAGGAATTCTAAGAAAACGAAATTCTCATCTCCAAAATTCCTAAATTCTTCGTGTTACAGAATCCGGCCCCAGGACAATTTCGTTGCTTTAAATGGCGGGTTACTGTTAAACTTGTATTTCTGGAGAAAATACTGCATAACGGGTTTCGTAATAATGATTATTATTACGTATTTACGTAAATGATAGTCAGCCATCTGAGCATACATATATGTACCTATCTATGTAGTTAGAGACAGTGTTATTACTCTCTTTGGGGAAATTGTCGCTCATTTGCTCTTACAGAAGCACACGAAGAAATACGCAAATTTGTGTTGGATCTTGCAGAAGCACGAAAATTTGTGCTGGATCTTGTAGAAGGACGGAAATTTGTGCTGGATCTTGCAGAAGCATGGAAATTCGAGCGGGATATTGCCTCCTATAGGTCGGAATAGTTAACTCCAGCAATATAAACAATTTAACTGGTCGCTTTCCGCGACAAAGTGTATTGCACAGAGCAAAAATTGACGGTGCGATTTCAATTATATTCGTATGGATACAAAATTTAAACAATTAAGGTGTATTTATTTTTTAATTGTATCCATCTGTGCGGATAAAATTATATTTATATCCAAAGGGATAAAACTTAGAAAATAAAATTTAAACAGTTTTATTCATGACGGTTTGTTTTGTATTCTTTCGAATTTTAATTTTAGACCAAGAAGCTCTGTGTAATTTTTAATTCAAATATTTATACTGTATAGATTTTGGACATCGATCATTTACCTTAGAACACTTTAAGTTTATTGATTAAAAATGTTGCAAGTTATACGTGATATGTAATGGTGTAAAAAAATATATAATAGTGAAAACAAGTAAAGGAAAATTCAGAATTGTAGATGAAAACAAATTATATTTGTGTGACAAAGAAAGGCGTAGATCTTGATGATTCTGGTTGTGATTCTGATTCTTAAGATATTGTTTCAAGATAGCATATAGTATATTCATACAATATAATAAAGACCTTTAAAAACTACGGTAAGTCATTACGATAAGTAATAATTAGCAGTTTTTCTTTAAGCATATCGTAATTATTGTGGCATTTGCAATGCAATGAATTCAAGTGATGAAAAAAAAATAAATAAAATAGAATTTGAATTTGTTCCAGATTATTCCAATTTTTATATAATTTTTGAAATTAAAACAAAAGAATAGTATTCTTGTATTTTTTCTGGAGGCAATAAATTGTCGCTCATTTTTAGAAGCTGTTAACAATTTTAATTTTTCAAAATAACATCCCAGAGAAAAATGTTGTTCTTTTTAAAATTTATGTGTCTTTTCGTTTGTGGTATTCCTTTCACATTTATATCGAGACTTAGCTGTTCAAAAGCAGTTTAATGAGGAAGAATACTCACAACCGGTAGAGAGAAAGAACTGTTTACTGGGTGCTTTGCATAAAAAAATTAAATTGGAATTAGTAAATGTATTTTAAGAAAGTAAATGACTATTACTGAATATTTTAAAGCCTAAAAGTCTACATATACCCACATAATGAATTGAAGTTGATTTCGTATTTGAATGAAAAGGAAATGGGTAAAACGATATTAAAGTAAGCAATCGCTACCAAAAACATTCCGAATTAAGCTTGTTAACTTTGTAGTGGAGCACTTGATTGGTACATATCCTTTAGCAGAAAATAAAATCCTATTGACCAAAGCAACATCTTTAATATTTGTGTGAAAATAATGATCCAGAAAATTAGTTATTAATGACATTTTTTTTAGTTATTTTACTTTGTTTTTATTTTATTTTAAGGGTATTCTTTATAATCTAGTAACGAGATCAGAATTTTTTGCCTTTAGACTTCGAACAGTAAAGTTCAGAAGAGCCACGACATTTATTTTTTAGGAGGAATAGAAGCTGATTCAAGTGAAACAGTCGAAATTTTTGAAGTTGGTAATGATGAAGACATGGAACTGTTGAAACGAGCTTGCCTAAGAACCGAAGTTAAGGAAATCTTTACTTTGATAAAGAAAACATTTTCCTTTAGAAATCAACCGTTCTCTTTTGAATTATTTTCAAGGTTCTTAGATACAGTAGGATTAGTAAGCTCTAATTTTTTTTTTTAATAAAAACTATCAAAGTGAACTTTCAATATTTTATACAAATACATTTTATACAATTATTAACTTTTTCTTAGATTGAAGATGATTTTGCGAGTTTATCGGAAAACTTGGACGTAATAAATCAGAAAATTTCAAAAATTGAAATTATATATAAAAGCTTTTTTGTAATTCATGCGTTATAACCTTAACACTTAATATACATACATTTTTTATATTTGTTCAAGAATTTCTATTTAAGGGGACTAGGCAGTCGTAAAATGCATTTTTCGGATCTACTATCTCTTCTGAGTAAAATTCTGTTTGGTTTATAGAGAAATTAGTAAAATTGTTGTTTTGGCAGCAGGAGAGGTAGAGCGGCGTTTGGATCTTGATTTTGCTTGACCGCAGATATTAGAAAACCCGCAGCATGATTTTTGCACAGAAGGAGCAAACTGCTGGTGTTCTTGGCAGAATGCAAAAGCTGAGAATAAATTCGACTCCTATAAACACAAGCCTGCGCTACCCATTGAAGTGCAAGAAACCGTATTGCCCATTTATAAATACCTTCCTGACGAAGAACTTCTAAAAACTTTAAACGGGTTTTTCTCAATTTTTTATTTTCTGCTGGTTTTTCCTTTATAACTTTGTAACGGAGATTCAGATCAATTTGAAATAAAATTTTAAAATTGTAAATTTCCCGCAAAACCTCTCCAAAAAAGTTCGAAAAATTCAAGTTAAAAAAAAAAAAAAAAAAAAAAAAAAAAACACGCATTTTATGTGTTGTATATAAAAGTACTCTCCTTTTATCATAAAATTCACCGTTTATTGGTCACCAATTTAATAATTTTGTTTCAATTATCTTTTTTACAGGTTCTGCGGGAAAGTAAAAGTCTGCTGAAGGCAATGCCGCAAAACGAAATTATCTTAGTTATTCCGTTTTATAGCAGGACAAAAACATAAAAATTCCGTGCAGTATTGATGAATATATTTAGTCTATTTACATACATGTGTAGGTATATATCTATATAAATTCCTTTTAAGTATTTATGATACTAATTAATATTAGTTAAAAGGACGTAAACTGATTTGTTTCTCTATTTTTTTGTAAATAAATTTATTTGTATAGAAAATGTTTGTAAATATTTCTTTTTCACTTGATCTACGATTGCCTAGTCCCCAGAAATTAAGAATCCGTTAAATTTTTGATTTAAAGATTTTTAATCAATGTTTAAATGCAAAATTTGTAAGGATAATTTCCAAAACTCACGCACATCTTCTAAAATAGAAACGTGTCAAGAGTTTCGAATGAATTATATATTTAAATGGTTTTTAAGTGTTTTTTCACTTTCCCTACCTTGTATTTATATATAATGATGAGTTTTTTTTTTATTTTTATAAAACAGTGGACATCTGCAATTCTTCACAAATTTTGTTTTTTTTTTTTTATAGAAGAATAACAATTAACATTGGATGCAATATTCACTCATAGAAAAACAGCATTGTAAAATCATATGAAGTAAATGTAAAAATAAGTGTAGTAATATTTACAACAAGACATGAAAGAAACACAAATATCAAAAAAATCATTTGCACTGTAAATTCTACGCTGTGAAAAATATTTTCTGTTTTAGTCTACGAAATTTCAACTTTCAGTGTAGAATCAACAAGCAAGGATATTATTTACATTATTTGACATTATTATGGAATCACTTTTCTATAGTCGTCTCTTTTTGGTTTAACTAATTTTTTTCGCTTCATAAGTTCTATACAAAATACACCAGTTTCAGTTCAGTGGTTTTCCAAACGAATATATAGAATAGAAATAGATAGCAATACAACATTTGTAATCTTTTCTCTGTCCCCCACACCTACTTTTAGAGATGGGCAAACAAAAATTGCTTAATTTTATTTCCCTAAAAATAGAGTTTAAGGAATATTTGATGTTAAAGGAGTTTCTAATAAAAGTAATAAATTCGAATGTATTTGGAATTTGTTGAACTTGTAATATGAATATTAAAGCGAAAGTAAAATTTGAAATTAAGATAATTGTCACACCCTGCCAAAAAAAGTTGACCCATATGAAATAGAAAATCAGGCAGTCCATGTTATATATTATGTCAGTGGTTTAAACACGCTCTTTAAACTAATTGTAGGGTTCATTTAGTTTCGTGTATGAATCATGTGTGAATGCTGTACAATTTTACGAGAAACCTGCCCGATTATTGCATTTGCGTCATTGTCCACAAAAAATCAGGATATTTGTAGTGAATAGTTGCAGAAATACCAATTCTGTTGCTTTTAAGTGCTTAGTTAATTAATATTAAACCGCATTTAATAAAACAAAATTGTTAAAAAAAAAAAAATAACTAAGTGAAATATCTTCAGAAATTGTTAAAAAATTTAAAAGTGAACCTTCAAAATATTTCTGGAGTATAAGATTCGAGGTAAAGCATCGATAGTTAAAGCTGTACTGCAATTCAATATCGTGAATTGTCATATGAAACATATAACGAAAAATGTCTTGATAAAATTGAATCTTTTGCTTCAATTGTTAACTACGGAGAATATAGATTTAAAGAAGTAAAATTTGTCGATGTTATAAAGTAAGTAAAGTAATACTTAATTGACTTTTTCAAAAAATAATGAATTAAAACCTTATAAAGTAAGGTATATTTTTATTCGTGATAATGAAGTTTTTTGCATCGTGTCCAAATATGAACTCAAATGTTTCGACACAAATTTCGAGGCATTTGAAGTTGGGATTATTGATTTGCGAAGTTCTCTATATTAATTCACTCAATGAATTCAAAATCCTTTCCAATTCATATATATTTTCTTAATAATTGCAAAACCTATATGAGAAATAAGACAATATAGTAACTAAAACTAAATTTGTAAGTGAAATAATGTACGATTATCATTAATAATATAAATATGTCAGTTCCAAAAATGTATTTTTTTAATAAAAAATTTATTAAGAAATATGTTTGGTTTTTATTTCACTTGTTCACCTGAATATATTCAACAGAAAAAATATACAGGATGTTTCCCACTAGGAGGTCAATAGAGCAGGAGGTGAAGGATACTCACCTAGATGAACCAAAAATTGTATGGCAGGGGGGGGGGGCATATCAACCGTTTAGGAGTTACAGGGTTATTAAGAAAAAAAAGCTAGTTTTTCACAAAGCACCCTGTATATTAAAAACGACAGGGCGTACGGTCACAGTTAAGAGCTTAAGTTAAGTTTAAATTAAAAAAAAGGTAAGAAAATTCGAAATTTTTAGCTTAGGCAACCATAATTTTTGAGGGGAGAGGGGTATGTGGCTGGTTAAGCAGTCGTTGGAAGGGTCCTGAAGTTCTGCATACAATGAGCTCTTAACTGTGACGCCCTGTCGTTTTTAAGATACAGGGTCTTTTGTGAAAAACTAGCTTTTTTTTTAAATCACCCTGTAACTCCTAAACGGTTGATATGCCCCCCCCCCTGCCATACAATTTTTGGTTCATCTAGGTGAGTACTATCACCTCCTGCTCTATTGACCTCCTAGTGGGAACACCCTGTATATTTGTGTATTTCAGCACTTCAGAAAATATTTGATAGCTTGTTCACGAGCGCGATTTATCGCATGCCACAGAGCTCTGATTGACTGCAGCAATGTTGTCGCTGAACATGCTTACTCTTTCTACATTTCGTGCGATACAAAAATTTATCGCAGCAATTCTCTTAGTTTGGTACGATTTTCACCTTAACCTCAACATTTATGTTTGTTTACATTTGAACTCGGCTGCTACAGTTTCGCAGTATCGCGCTCGTAAACATGGGTTGATTTGCATTGAAGGATGTCTTGTATAACAAAAAAAAAATTGTTTATGTCACTTATTAATCCATAAACTAAATTTTAATACAAATAATTTTTGTAATACAACAACAAACCCTACTGTGAACTTTAAAATTTTTCATTACATTTTCATAATAATATAAAGTGTTATTTACAATCCCATTCTTACAATTTTACTACTGCCATTGCTAAAATTAAAGAGAATATTTATAATTTTCAAATCTAGTATATTGCACCTTGTTATTTCTAGATTTTCTTGCTGATTTTTTTTTATAAAATTATAGAGGAATAGTGTTGATTTTACATTATTTTCTGCGGTTCCTATAACAAGATTGTTGTTTTATAAAATATGACATAATGGAATTACAACTTGAAAAAGCTTACTATGGTCACTGTCAAATCATACAAATACTTATATGGAGCATTTTATATACAAAAATAATAAAATTGAACACATTTTGGGATCTACTAAACATAAAATGTTCTGGACGTTAAATAAACAAATTTGTAAACTCTACTTGTACCCAGTGGCGGATTTACCAGAAGGCTGAGTAGGCTGGAGCCTAGAGTGGCAGATTTTTGGGGCGGCAAATTCGGGGACCGAATTTTCGTTTTTTTTTTTGCTACCTCATAGAAATCAAAAAGATTTCTGCATGACGATTTTCTGATGTTTTACAGATAGAATTCTGCCACAAATTTTGCCGATGACTTTCCTCTCTCACTTGTCATTGTACATTCGGTGTGGCAAACTTCCAAATCTAGAGTAAAGAGCCCACACTTTGTATGAGTGAAAAGAGCGAAATTGCAGAAAATGTATTTCCCTCTTCCCACTATCAACCCATACATGCCAGTCCTACTACTGGTTGGAGGCTGCGAACTGGAACCCTGTGAAAGATTCCTCAAGTTTTTGACCTCAGTCGGACATAAAGCTGAAGAAATGTTTGCTGCCATTACTTCGGAACTAAAAACCGTATGACAATGCCGCAAATATGTCTGGCATATATAATGGCTTACAGGCTAAAATTCAAGCACCGTTTGCTTTTTTCGTTCCTTGCTCTGTCCACTCTTTAAATTTAGTGGGAACTGTGACTGCTGAATCTTGCACAGAAGCTTGTCGATTCTTCATGTTGCTCCAAAAAAATATACGTTTTTTTTTTCTAGTTCAACACAACAATATTGATGACTGAAGTCGGAGAAGGCAAAACAGTCAAGAGAGTAAACCTCACACGTTAGTCAGCTAGAGAGGATGCTTGCAGAAGTTTGAGAGATTCGCGGCACGAAGTCCTTAAAGCTTTGGAAACAATCAGGAATGATTGCACCGAAAAGCCTGTCACACGAAACGAAGCAACGGGCATTCTTTCAAAATTAAAAAAACTGGAAACGGCGTTAATGGTTGTTGTGTGAAATGTTTTTTTGGAAAGAATAAACAAAGTGAATGTTCAAATCCAGGCTTTTACAGTAGATTTGATCACTGTAGCCGATCTTTATGAATCTCTTCGTAGATTAACGAGAAAACTTCAAGTATTTCGAAGAAATGGCAATGGAATTAAGTGCGTCTATAAGCTGTACATAAAAGACCTGGGAAAAAGACAACCGAAAAGAAAAAAAATTTGCTGATGAAACACCCGATGAAGAAATGAGTATGACCGCGAGTGATACTTTCAGGGTTAACACATTTCTCGTCATCATTGATAGACTCGTATCCGAATTAGAAAAAAGGAAGGAGGTCTACGACAATTTCAATGAAAAATTTTCATTTCTGACCAAATTGAGCGAATTGTTATCATCAACCCTTACGAAAAGGCTCTGTCCTTAGAAAAAATGTATCCTAATGATTTAGAGACTGACACGAATGCATACATTTTCAAAGCCACATATCTTCGCAAAGCATTTTGGTAAAACCAGATTCTACATCATTAGAGAGTCTATCTTCGTTTCTACGAAAACAGAGTTTGCAGAACGTTTATCCGAACTTGGACATAGCCCTTCGTATGGCATTATGTACACCAGCGACAAATTGTTCGGGTGAGAGAAGCCTTTCTTGTCTAAAAAGGATAAAAAATTATCTGAGATCAACTTTGAGTCAAGAAAAATTAAACGCTTTAGCTCTTTTGTGCATAGAATCAGAATTAATGAACAAGATTACTTACGACGATATCATCGATGATTTTGCCAACAAAAAATCGCGCAAAAAAGTATTGTAACGAACTTTTATAACTTGACTGAGTTGATTATTTTTAACTATTTGTAAGCGCAATAAAGATTATTTATTCACGTTTACCGAATGTACAATACCCCAACTTTATTAATCGTACATGATTGAGCTTTGATTAGCTAAAAAATAAACCCAAAAATTATTTTACGTGCAATTTCAACGAAATTTTTGGAGTGTAAAAATAATCTAGGACATGACAATTGTAGAAGCAAATGCGGCAAAAACTTTACAGCCTATACCTTGAAAATTTGTAAATCCGCCTCTGCTTGTATCCTTTTCCTATAAAAAATTATCTTTAATGTGGATAAAATTACTTAAATAACTATTTATTTTTATTCATTCTGAAAGGATATGTGCTTAACGCTTTTAGGAGTGAATGAGGAGATACAGTTTGGTTCATCCAAAAGGATAAAAATAAAAGGGTATCCAAAGGGATGGACACTATTCGACACCGTTTCGGAGTCAAAATCACTACTAATTTTTTTCCGTGTGTAGGTATTTTCAGGGTAACATTAACAACGCATTCCGCACTCTTTTCCGTTATAACATTATTACGTCATAATTAATTATCTCGTATTACATTAAAAATGCACAATTTTTATTAATTTAGGGATAAGTGGAATTATCTGAATGAGTTAAGAGAAGCACATACCAAAGTTTTTGTTCTAATTCGTTAAAAACTGCCCAGTTTTACTGAATTGGACCCGTACTCAGAATGTATTCATCACAGACGTTTCAGGGGTAATAGTTGCCGTATACAAATTTAAATTCGATCTGTGTAAAATTGATTTAGAATATTTTGTGCTAGGGAACTGAAATAGTTATTGGTCAAAAACAATTTATAAATTCCAAAATACGAAAATCGGGGGAAACACTTTTATACAAAAATTGAGAGATTTGTTGAAAATGAAGTCGACTGCGATTGCTGAAATAATATTTACTGAAATTAACAAGCTCTTGTCACCTGTGAACAATTACTGCTTTCATAAATTCATACAAATATAGACAAGTCACGAGTAATTAACAAGACGAAAGAACTTTACGAAAAGTCAAAAACTATGTAAATTAGATTCACGAAGGCGTTTATTGACCTCTTGAGTTTCATGAGATACTTACTGTGCAGTGAAAAGTTTACTATTGAAAAATGGTCAAAAACCTATTTGTATTTCTGAATTGATAAAAAAGTCGTTAGGTCACTATTAGTAGATTACACTCGCTATTGTTAAATTGACGCAAGTATAGTGAGCATATATGGGAAAAAAATTCTTCTTGTCACATAATACATGCTACTGGAGATAAGAGTTCCTCGCCAGGAGAGAAACAATAGTGCGAAAAATGCCGATAAAATTGTTTTCAGCTTGAAACAAAAGCCAAAACGTAAGTTCACGTTTGAAATTACTCAAGTTGTTAACGACATTCTTTCCGGTGGTGGTGCGAGCTTTTCTCTGAAAGCAAATTATGGATGTATAGACAGACATATCATCACATTTTGCCTGTGTTATACTTCGCAAAAAGCTTCGCTTGCCCTTCCAAGAAACAATGTTAGTTTTACATTTAATGGAACGAATGAAGTCATTTACAGGCTGCTTTGTGGCGGTCTTATCGATGGAATGAATGTTTTCTTATCGACGTCGTGCTGTGTGAAATTAGTTTAAAATGAAATTTATAGTCGACATTTTAATTGCTGCAAACTCCATGCACAATGCAATCAGAGAATTGAAAAATTGCACATATGTATTTTAATTATTCAAAATATTAGCACATAATTCAAATATTTGAATAATATTTGGAGATTATTCAACTTCTGATGGAATTTCGTGAACGTTCTAGCTTTAGATACTCGGTCCAGATTCGAGCTCAAAAATGTTGCTCTTAACTTTTTTGAGTATCTTCGGTCATAAATCGCAAAATTTGCTTCATTTTTTATATAAATCTTGTTAATTTTAAGGGCTTGAATACTTAATACGAAATATTCTGTGTGGGAATTTCTATGGCATAATGACAAGGCTCACTATGATACAGCTATTTAATTTATAAGCTGGTCTTGACGTCAAGAAATTTATTTATAGATTGCACAGTTCAGGCATAAATTAATAGATGTAGCGTCGTTGTCCTTAATGGTTTCCAATCTGTTCCTATAAAGAGCTCTCTGGCGTTCCCCAAGGCTCAATCCTCGGTCCTCTCATTTTCTTGATCTACATTAACGATCTACTCACGCTTATTGAGAGAAACCGATTACTTTATGCTGCAGATGCCAAAAATCTTGAAGCTTGGTGTAATGAGAATTCTTTACAAATTAACATCAACAAATGGAAAGTTATGTCTTTCTCTAGGAAACGTGATTCCATCAATTTCGATAATAAAATTAATAATATTACTATTGATCGTGTGAATTAAAAAAATGACTTGGGGGTTATATTTTATTCTAAGCTTACATTTGCCTCCCATATTGCAGCCATAACATCCAAAGCATTTAGGCTAATAGAGTTTATTTTTCGTACATGCAAGTCCTTTAAATGCTCCGCGTCTTATATTACTATTTTTAACTCTATAAATAGAAGTATCCTCGAATATTCATGTCAATTGTGGGACCCGTTTTATTCATCTTATTCTGACCAAATCGAGTCAATTCAGAGAAAATTTTCCAGGATCTATTTCGCTTGAATACCCCGAAATTTGTTATCCTTGGTCAATCGCAGAGCCTACCTGGATATTATTTATTTTTTTAAGACGATAAACTGTTTATTTGATTTTCCTATCATACTGTCCAGAATTGGCTTTAACGCCCCTACTAGCATTCGAAGAAATATATCTCGATCCAGACTGTCCTCTCACAGATCAAACATCAATTAAAAGTTGAATTGCAATTGTATTGATATCTTTAACAATGACCTCCCGACATTTAAAAGACTGGCACTCACACATTCTAACTAAATATTTCACCCTCCTACCAAGCCCTTGTTTCATTTTGACTTCTTCCTTTTTATATCCTTTTTCATTTTCTATTTTGTTCTTACTTTTCACATAGATACAATATTGCACATATTAAATTTTTTCTTTGATTTTTTAGTTAGTTTTATTTTCATTCTTATTTTCTTCACTATTCTCTTTTTTATTTTCATGTTTTCCTAAAATGTAGGGAATATTCAGTACATTTTTGGGAATCTTCCCTACATTTTAGGGAAAAGTACCTAAGCTTTGTTGTGGCAACAATTGTGCACATTTTTTACAGTGTATCTTGGGGTAAGTAGCTGAAGCAAATAGGGTCACGTTGGCAAGGGTGCACGGACGTGAAGGCTTGAAGGCAATGAGATTACGGATCGCTTTGCAGAAGGAGTTGAATCTGATTTTGTCGGTCTTGAGTCTCACTGTGGTCTTCCAAAAATACATTTATTAGCAAAAGTTGTCTTTAGGAGGACAGCATCCAAGTATACTGGCAAGATATCCCAGGGCTGAGACCAGCGAAGAAATTTACTTGTAACAGAAGACAAAACACTTCTTATACTCAGCAGAATGGAACTAAGGATCATGACGTGCCTAATTATTGGAAATTGCCCACTCAGATTCTTAAGAAAAGGATCAATGTCGGTAATGAGATCTTTTGCATATAAAAAATGTTGTTGTTATTTTTTATTGCACAATTTTAAATTGTTATTTAAGCCAGCAACAGTATTGATTATTATATCATATAATTTAGCCCTTCCCGCACATCTTCTATAAGGCATATTTAATCCTCCTTAACCCATCTTTAGAAAGTATAAAAAAGATATTGTCCTGTAGGGCCTACAGAGCTTTTTCTCTCACTCTATTTGGTACATTCAGAGTTTTCCGTTATGAAGATTCTATAATAACTGAAATCGGAAAAATAACCATTTTGTCCTGCAAAAGAACTTATATTGAAAGCCAATCGGTTGATCATATTCCACGTTACATTAGGGACCATTTTCGGAAGAATAGCCCTGTGTTTTAATACAGTAAATTTCTCTTGTATAATCGATCGTATTGCCACATATCTATGAAATCGTACAGTTCTTTTAGTTTTTCCCTTTCGGTTTGCGCATAAGTAATATACAGTCCCTGGACAAATTAGTATACGCACCACATAAATTTCACAATTTTCGAGTTTAATAACTGATGATGTCTTTTTTTTTTCAATAAATCCTCTCCCAGCTCTATTTTTTAGGGTTCCGTACCCCTTCGTTCAGATCCTCAGGCACAAATTTCCTTTTTGTTTATGGTGATGTGATAGCTCAGGTTTTTTTTTTTTTTTGTGAACCCACCACGCACTCGTCGCTCATAGTCGAGGTACTAGCGTGTCGACCTGGAGGATGATTCTGATTTCTTTGTCGTAGCTTAGGCGTATATTTTAGTCGCATATTTTGACATTTCACTACAAATTTGTCGTACTTTTATATTCACCATATTCATTTTGATTTATCCTTTTCATTAACCACAAAATAAACTAAAATGAATTAATGTCAGAATACACGCCTAAAAGTACAACAAATTAGTCAACTGCTTCCGAGGTTGTGACAAAAATTTGTTACTGTAGTAAATGAATATTCTGCACCAAATTAGAGCAATACAAGTGCTTAAATTCGAAATAATATTTTGAATTTGTCATGTGAAGTGTCATTTTCTGTTCATTCCACGTAATGCAAGGCTTGCTGAACTGAATAAAAACACGAAAAAATCAGTAAAAAAGTTCATTTCATTTAGGCGTATATTTTGACATTAAAAAGTACGACAAAAGATCAGAATTACTTCACTGATATCAGCTGTCACGAAGTGATTTCTTAGCTCACGCTGGCAGACAGGATTTTATGTCCTCCATACCTCACTCTTTCATAGTTCCATAACAAGGTAGATACTTGAAATTTTCACAAAGTGTATACTATTTCTATTGCCGCTATAACAACAAATAAAAAAAATTAAATTTAATTAAAAATACAAGAAATGTGTTTTTTTGGCGTACATAGTGTTAAATCTTGTACGATGCCACGGAACCCTTCGTTTGCGAGTTCAACTTGCACTTGGCCGGTTTTCTTTTTATTTTAGGACAAACCTTTAAAAATAATTAATCTTCTTCCAATTTTCATATTTGAGAAAGCATTCAACTAAGGCTTTTATTCTGAAAAATCCATTACTAACGGATTTTAAGCAAATTACTATTACGCTGGTTTTGTAGGAACATAAGAGAATCAAATTCTAATTTAAGGCAAAAATTTCGCGCATTTTGAGTTGTGCCACTATTGCAGCCCACGGTATATAGAATACAAGTAAGTATTCTCATTACGAACCACGTTCCGCCATTAGTGACCAATTATCGTGAAAATGCATAGGAAAGCACGGTACAGAAAACATAATACCTGTTTTGTTTTTCCTATAATAACGTATATACATTAGTCACAGAATTACGTTACAGGCTATCAGTTGCAATGTGTCAAAATTTTAATGGGAATTCCTTGTCTTCTAAATACCTTGATTAGCCGCGCTAAGCTAAATTTTGTATGAAAACTTAGCAAGCTAAAAGATATTGGCGAAAATTTATCCTGTATTTTAGCGAGAGCGGTACTAAGGTCAAAGTCCTAAATTTGCTTTTGGGTTTCGAGATGGCACCACCAGTATGTCTCCAAAAAATTTAGCTTGAATTTATCCGCCCGGGCAGTTCTTTAGCGCGCTAAAATATTTATTGTCAGAGTTCTGATATTTGATAAATTTATTGACCGGATTTTTGTAGTTAACGTAAGACGGATGAATTAGATTTCTTTTCGTGGCCGTATTTCCAATATCATTGTTAATTTTTGTTTATTGTATACATTATGCTTATTATATTTATATTTTTAATATTTCCAAATAATTTTAACTATCTGTTTTTAGAAATATTATGACCGCGCGTTGTATTTCCGTAAAAAAACTTGCAAAATTCTTCTTCTTGTTTTTAATATATATTTTCTCTGAGTCTCCGCTGTCATAATTTAGCTGCTAAAGAACGGCCCGATATTGGAGACCCGCTAAAATTTAGCTTAGCTCAGACCTTAGTACTAGGCTATTACAGCCGGTTAACGAAATATTCATTTATTTTTAATTCTTGAATCTTTAAGCCTAGTACTAAGGTCCGCGCTAAACTAAATTTTAGCGGGTCTCCAATATCGAACCGTTCTTTAGCAGCTAAAATATGATAGCGGAGACTCAGAGAAAATATATATTAAAAACAAGAAGAAGAATTTTGCAATTTTTTTTACGGAAATACAACACGCAGTCATAAAATTTCTAAAAACAGATAGTTAAAATTATTTGGAAATATTATATGACGTACAAAACTACGTTAACTACAAGAATCCGGTCAATAAATTTACCAAATCTCAGAACTCTGACAATAAATATTTTTAGCATGCTAAAGAACGGCCCGGGCGGATAAATCAAGCTAAGTTTTTTGGAGACTTACTGGTGGTGCCTTCTCTAACCAAAATCCAAAGGCAAATTTAGCGCGTTGACCTTAGTACCGCTCTCGATAAAATTCAGGATAAATTTTCGTCATGTCTTTTAGCATGCTAAATTTTCATACAAAATTTAGCTTAGCGCGGACCTTAGTACTAGGCTTTACAAAAAATAACTAACCGAAAATGCGTGAAAAATCACCAGGAATTCGCAAAATTGTCATAAGCCCTTATAACACATTGAAAATTGAAGAATGTGTTTTCACTTAAGCGGCCATATTGCTAACTGGGTGACAGGGACAACACTATAATATTATTTTGACATTTTCTTTTATGGTACCGTCTTGTACTCCTATTATTAATTAATTATTATTAATGAATAAAAACACATGCAATGCTATGCCAGAAAAGCCAGTTTGATAGATTTTGAAAGCATATTGTGTCCGTATACTAATTTGTCCGGGGCCATAAGAGCTATTGTGGAAAAAAATTTAAAACTAAAAAAGAAATAAGTATGTCGTTCATAATTATTTATTTATGCCTTTCTTAATACATACTATTGTATGCGTCTATTGTTAATTATAAAAAAAAGTAAGATAATGAAAAAAAAAATGAAGTAATCAAGGAACCTGCATATCGTAAAACTATTATATTTTTGAAATATTTCTCATAACATTCCAACTCCGGCAGCAATTATCAGCTACAGAAACGTTTGGGAATTTTTCTTTTCTTATTTATTGTGTTCTCTATGGAAATGTCCACGCATCACGTCGTTATATAATGACGGTAAATTTAATGTCAACAAAAACTTCTGGGACTGCAATAAAAACTTATGAAATATGGGAAATGCATAAGCATGTGCGGCGACTAGCAGCTAGGTATTATGTAGAGGCTGTAGAGTATTTTCGTTTTGTTATAGAGAATTGGACGGTCATACGCCATTGTGCAGAATAATGTCATGCAATGGATATAGTTACTACTTATATGCGCGACATTAAAACAGGTCAAAGCGTTGAGGCTACGTAGCTTGGGCATAGTGCCGTAATGGCGATATACGTACTTAATTATCGCTAAAGTCAACATAAACGGAATAATGCACGCCTCACCGAACATTTGAAATAAACTATATGGATTGATGGTGTGGCGGCACAGGTTAAGCTAAAATGAGTTTCCGAAGCTATTGGAAGTTTTATAGTGCATAAACCACTGCTGTTTGATAAATAAAAAGCGAACAAGTAGAGGCTTTTCATATTATTTACACTTCCTCGTTTTGCAGTACGTCTGCTGTATCTGCCCGCTGGATGCAGGTTAGTGTATTATTCTGAATGCCGAGCGGAAAATATTTTCTAGTTTTATGAACAAGTGTACAAAACAAGATGTTCTCATTTTATAGATTTAAAACATGATAAAAAAAAACAGTCTTTGAAAGATGTGCATGTGGATAGCGTTACTCCTTTTGAAATGCATATTTTTTGCAATTCATAAAGAAATTATAGGTATTAATGACCTACTTAAAAATGAGAAGAGAGAACTAGTGACAGCCTCTAAATTATGACAAGTAATATCCCGAGCAAAAATCACGCGATAAACAGCGCGAAATTAATGAGAAATGGCGGCAAAATTTTTATTTTATTTTTTTATAACAAAAACAATGGGTATCTATAAAAAAGTTTTATTTGATAAATTTTTTAAACAATTTTTATATTAAAATTTTGTATAGTCTTGTTCTTAAAATACAACACATTTAGATAAGGTTAGGATTATCTGGGTCCGAGTCAATATTTTGGCCGAAATTTGCATCATCAGGTCGCACACATGATGCCCACGTCGTGGGACTTGGGAGGTTTGAACTAAAAAGAAGCAAACTTTCGACTGTGCTTTAACACATTGAACTGAACAGAGGGCTCCCATTACGGTCTTTGTTGAGAGCTTGTTCCTTAATTTTGTTTATGCTAGGTTGTTCTTGCTAAAAAAATCCTCTCGGTATTGTCATTGGAATGTGTGGAAGAGTTAAAACGGATAGCGTAAATTGAAGCAGAACTACATATTTGTGGTATAAGTGATTAAGTACCGTCTCGGTGTCTTGCCGATAAAGCTTTGTCTTTTGCTTTTATAACTGGTAATGTCACCAATAATTCATCTCAAAAGGAAAAAGTGCTTTAATTCTCTATGCAGAATGTAGATGCTTACCGAAACTATTTGCGCAAGAATGGAGATATTTTCACTATGCTACTGCAAGTGTTGAAAAGTATTTGCAGTATCAAAATACAGTATAATAAGGATTTCCATTGAACTTACAGAACGTTTTGCAATTACCCTTAGATTTCTGGCAACTGGAGAATCTTGCATACCTGTGCGTATGTGTTGCAAAGTAATTGTGCTATTATTTTTTTGTAACTCATTGCAAATTACTACAACACAATATTTTTCACCGCCAATGGTTCAGAACTAAATGAATCACCTGATGTTAACAAAATTTTTCTGAACTCCACCGAATGTAAAAAGAATTGAAAAAAACTTAATGTTCGTGCGCGGCCTCTCCCACCGTTTTCGTGTGCGGTGCGTAAAAAACTAGACCGTCTAAACTAGCCTATAGATGTTTCAGATGCTCTTGGCATTTTCCGCTGAAGTAAATGATGAGATAAGGCCTTGAGCCTAAAATTATACTATCGTTCCCGCATAAGACGGCTGAGGCTCTGTTTCGAAAAACCCAGCTTCTTACCTGTCTAGGAATAACTGGTGCCATAAAAACCGGTCCTACAGCAGCCATGCAAGCTTTACTAAATCTTCCACCCCTTCATTTGCATGTGAAAAAGGAAGTGATCTCCAGTGCTATTAGAGTGCAAAAGGAGAAACGGTTAAATCCAGGGATCTGGTTGGTCATTTGAGTATCTTAAAATAGGACAGTGAAGTTGCCTTCAATCCCTTAAAATCCTGCACTCTCAAGTCAGGGATAGTCTGGGAATGTCTATAAACCCTCAAAAATTTATCAAGGAGAAACAAAGTTATCCTCATGTGGGTACCTGGACATGAGGGCCACAAACGTATTGAAATTGCTGATGACATAGTCAAAAGAGGAGCGGAAACTCAGTTTGTCGCAACAGAGCACTTCAAAGTGTTACCTCAGAGCTGTCCGAAATGACTGGGAGAATAAACAAAAATTCCTGTATTGGGAAAGGCTACAAGGACTTCGTCAGGCAAAAAAGTTTATGGACACCTCTGGCGGAAAAACAAAAAAATCCTATTACTTAGAAGAACAGAACTCAAAATGATTACTGAGCTCTTGTCAGGCCATTGCCCCTTGAGGTATCACCTAAACAAGCTGGGCTTGGCTGATACTTCATCCTGCCGTTTCTGTCAGGATGCTCACGAAACCTCGGAGCACTTGCTCTGCAACTGCGAAGCATTGGCCAGGCGGAGACTACTCCACCACGAACATGCTTTTCCTCCACCAACCTACGTGTGGAACCTCAATCCCAGAATGGTTCTAGACTTTATTAACAATCTGAACCTAGAAAGCGGGTAAATGCAACGGGGACTCACAATAGATCTTTCAGGTCTTAGTGATTGTGGGACTAACGCCTACACACCCATTCAGAAATCTAATCTAATCGTTCCCGCATAGATATAAAGTTATAACAAATTTCAGCTCAATATGTTTTATTTCTAATGGTGTTGTAATATAGTATTTCCACAGTGTGAAAATTCTGGATGGCAAATATTTGACGCCGAAATTCAAGTACTTTCGCATACGAAAATATATTTTGCCTCGTACATCGTGCGTGAGTAGAAATTCGCGTACATGCATGAGAATTATCGTATGTCTACTGGTCTCGAACTGAATAAATATTCTTGCCTCAGATTGTAACCTTATAGACCACCGTGGAGATAATTAAGTTGTTTTTTAGAACTCCATATACCATTCATTAAAATAAAAAGCATATTCAAAAGTGACCTAGAATACCCAAATTGTACTAGAACAACATTTAGCCCCCCCCCCCCAATCACTCTCCGCGATTTAAACATCTGGAATTTTTTTCAGGCTGCCAGAAAACAACTTCATTCGCACTCCTCTATCGATCCCCATACTCACACTTTTAGTACCACACTATTTCAATTTTTAAGTATTGTAGTACAAGAGTTTTTTCTAATTTCGATGATAACTGGAGTAAATTAAGTCCGATCGAGGAATGTGTTTCACTGGTCGAGGCTGTTACCTGGAGGCTACAATTCGTAGAAGAACTTTTTTTTCCAGTGGCGTACTTTTTTTGTATGAAAATGGGGGGCACCGGAAAATTTTAAGGGGGGCAGCTTGTCGTATATCAAATGAAAGGTCCAAGACTCAAAACTACACAAACTTGTAAGAAATTAGTATTGCAATTATATTTGTGTTACAAAATATTTATATACTACATACAATCAAATTCGATTAACGGAGACTTTCGGGTTCAAGTCTATCTCGCATAACAAAAGATCCTGATTAATATCTTATCAAAATACCAAAAAGATTTTCCAGAAAAGCAAAAACTGCATTTCACTGGCTGACATTATGCCTCTTTAACAGCGCAAACTTTCAAATAGCTCCCACTAGCGCATCTAGAATAAGAGCAGAAAGAGGAATCTCTCTACCTCGAGAATATTCTCAAAAATTGGTGAACGTCAACGAGCGTGACTTAAGGAAAGTTGGACTTTCTAGGGCTGATACTACATTTTTAAGGTCTCTTGCAGTCAGGTGACCAAATTATGTTAGCTAATAGGTACTCTAACTCTCATCAAGGATAATAGTAGAGTGTAGTATTTATCCAATTTCATTACTAAAACAATTACCACTATTATAGTATACGTTAGAATAATAATCCCAGACGTAGTTACGTATATATATTTAGCAGTGAAAATGTTATTAAATATTATTAATGTTTATTAAAACAAACATTCTTCCCTTTTTGAATGCTTTGTTCCCCAACATTCTAGATTATGCGGTGATTAAAAGTATGTAAAATTGTATCATCCATATATATTCAACTAAATTTTAATAAATTTATTTTACATAGCATACAGGGACGCCTATTTTAATGTGCTTAATTCCCAAAATTATTTAACTTAAATACGTCGCTGATATTCCTACCAGTTATCCGCCACACCTTGTCAGGATTTGAGTTTTTTTTTTGTTAGTGTCCAAATATTCTCAGTTAAAACTGCAGCTTTCATGAATTTGAAGCGAATTAGATTAAGATTTTTTTCTCCACAGTAAATCGACAAATGTTCTAAATGGACCATCTCCAATTTCGATAAAATTTCACAAATTGGTTATTTTACTTTTAAGAGTACTTTGCTGAAATATTGTTTGTATATATCCATTTTTTACGGAAATACGGTAATTTGAAATAAATTACAAAATTTTGCTTGGTAGGTGTAACTTACAAAATTTATATCTCAGAATGTACACATCGCAAGCTCATAAAACAAATGCTATTTATTTAAGAAAGCTTTGAAGCTCCTAATAAAAATTAGTTGAGCTCCCTTTTCTGAAAATTTGTTTTCAAGGATAATGGATATCTCCGTTTGCCCTGAATATCTCAAAATGCCCACTCTCGAATTTTTTCATTTTTATTTTTATTTTAATTCGTAATGGGTTTTGAGGAAGCTGTAAAAATGATAAAATGGAACTCCTTGAAGTTTGGATGGCGTTATTTTTTAAATGTATGTAGTTCAGAAAAATTTGAACGAAAACTGATGACGTGTGCTTACTTGTCAGATTATATGCAGTGTATTCGTATTTTTTGCAGTGTTTTGACCATACTTTTGTTGAGCCGTATCTCCGACAAAAATGGACAAAAACAAAAATATTTCAGCAAAAGGACTACTAACAATAAAACCAACCTACCCATGAAATTTCCTCAAAATCGGAGATGGTCGATGCACAATCTTGAGAGCTTGGTATTGTGGTTGGGTATGGTACCAAAAGTGAGCATTGTCTAGCTAGAGGAATGATCCAATTTAACAATGTTGAAAATTATTACTGAAGCAGTTGATGTTCTTGAATCAGGACAACGTATTCAGCAGCATAGATTTCGAGATGGGAGCTGTGTTTGTTTTAATGACTTTACTAAAAATAATTAAGTATGTGTTCCAGATTTAATTATAAAATTATAACAGACGACAAATTATTAAAAAGCTACTACTGAGTTTTTGCTATCCGAAAAACCCTGAAGTATTGCAAAACTGGATTAGTTCTTGTTAAAAGTTCGAATTTAATATGTCAACTACTCAGATTTTCTCCCGTAAATGGAAAATTTAAATGGTAATCAAAATATTCCAATGGCAATTATTTCTTCCGAACTGGAATGCTATTCAGCTGTAGTAAGTAGCTGAGATAAACATTTAAGAGACATAAACTTTTAGAGGAAGCTACATTCTGGATTAAATGTATGTACCTACATATATTAAAGATGTGGAAGCATGTGAAAGTAGCCATTGTATCCAGGGTAGAATGGCGGTGACTTGCCCAACGCAGGTTTTATCATGTAGCGTATTAGCCTTACCTCCATTTATCTTAAGTGTAAGGCAATCTCATTAGAAATGGGATGGGTATTCAAGAAGTTGCCATTGTTGCATCCTTATAAGCAGGTCTTCCAAGCGGACAGATTTTCTACAATCTCTCATAGCCAATTTATAAGAAGGATCGACAACAGTAGTGGCTTTCAAGGGAAGGTCCTATAGAGTGACTTTATTCACTTAGCTATGGTCATCAGTTTTAGATTATATGATTTAGTCAAGACTGCTCTGAGCATAGTCTACAACTGGTGTCAGAAGACGGAGTTTTGTTTCAATCCTGCAAAACGTCGACCGTCCCATTCAAGAGGAAATTTAGTTTACAAACATCATCTCTCGAAGAAACAGTGGTTTTAAATTTACAAAAGAGATCATAATAGAGGTGGGTTGAAAAGTTTTGAAAGCGTCACCTATTAACCAGTAGAGAAATCAAAATTTATACGCTATCCTAATATTTCAACCTCGATCTGTCAATTTATTCTTTGTTTACAAGCCATTTGAAGTTGACATGTCAGTGTAATTTGTCAAAATGAAAAAAAAACGGATTATCGTGCAGTGATAAAATTCGTTGTTTTCGAAGGTTTATCAGCAACAGAAATCCATACAAAAGTGATGAAAGTTGTAAAGGTGTCTGTTCCTTCATTTCCAACTGTGCATTGATGGTTTTAAGAGTTTCAACGTAGTCGTACAAGCGTGAAGATGAACACGTAATCGACGTCCAAAAAGTGCGACAACACTAGAGATCATTGAGCAAGTCTATGATATTGTTTGTAAAGATCCAAGTGTGACTAAATGTTAAATTGCTGATGCCATTGACATCTCAGACGAACGAGTACCTATTCCATATTTTACACCAATAATTACATATGTAAAAGCTATTCGGAAAGTTAGTGCCGCATTCGTTAACAATTCAACAAAAACTGAATCGAAAACAAATTTCTTAGCGAAATTTGAAGCGTTTTAAACAAAATAAAACTGATTCTGTGCATCGTTTTGTAACGATGGATTACATTTAGATCTACCATCATGACCCTAAACTGAAACAATAACGTTTACAATAGACTGAACCTGGTTGTTCCTCTCCAAAACAGGTGAAGTCAGAACGATCAGTAAAAAAGCTTATGGCATCAGTTTTATGGGATGCAAAACGGGTTTTGTTGATTAATTATCTTAAAAAATGTAAAACAATTAATTCTGAATATTATTGCAACCTTTTGGAACAATTAGATAAAAAAATCGTGAAAAAAGACCCGGTTTGCAGCAGAAAAGAATAATTTTTCACCAACACAATGGACGTGTTCATACAAGTGTTCTTCTGATGATGGCTAAATTCAAAGAATTAAAGTACGAATTGCTTGAAAACCCAACGTATTCACAAAAATTAGCACCCTCTGACTATTATCTCTTCAGAAAAATAAAACAATTCCTTCGTGGAAAGCGTTTTTCGTCGAATGAAGAAGCTATTACAGCCTTGGAACAGTATTTTGCAGAGCTTCCGGAAAATCACTACAGAGATGGTATGAAATTATTGGAGGATCATTGGAATAAGTGTGTTGAACTTGTGGGAGATTATATGGAACACTAATTTCATTAAAAAATACACATTTTTTCGTTTTTGCTTTCAAAACTTTTCAACCAACCTGTATCTATATATTCGCTTAGATAGCAAAGTAATGCTGTTCACTTCAATTAAATGGGCATCAAAAAGCAAACAAAGGGTAAAAGAGTTTTAACAGGTTGTTTGTCTAGGAATAATTACTGCCAAATGATGTATTTAAGTATTCTCAAAGCAGGCTGGACCCGTGGAAGCTCTAGACGTTCTGGTGATCAACCCCATGTCAAAAATTGTACAAAGGTTCTAGGAAGCGTCAATAGTGATACTTTGGTCACCTATACCTTTTGAAAAAGGAGCTCTTCTAAAATGGACTAACTAAGGCAGTGTCAAAATATATGCAATATCAAATAGCCAAGCAACATTCAAAGCTCTTAACTCGTAAATCATCGAATCTTTAACTAGTCTGGGACTACTTCACTGACTTCAAGCAACTGACTGTAAAGTCCAAAGATTCAGTCTGGCTTGCGTGTAAGGTCATGAAGTCATTTCGGGCAATGAGTAAGTATTCAAGCGATTGGCTCAATATGCATGATATTAATGAAAAATAAAAACATTGATATATCGTCTTCCATTGTTTAACAGCATTTTGGTACTGGATCTAACTATACAGATATTATTATTATTATTATATTAAATGTCTCTTTTGTTAATTACTGACCAAAGTCAAATTACAGGAACTGTGTAATCAGCTCATGAACCAGAATCAATGACAAATATTGAATAAAAATTTATCTAAAAGTGACTCGTGTTGCACATTAAATACTACTTCTGTATTAAACGCATTTTTTTGTGCACATTTTATATCCGGGGTTTACATAAATCAACACTTACTGAGCTCTGTATCGGATTGATTTATGTCTTTCGATGTTAATTTAATAAAGGAAAATTGAGAGACAGCCACAATGAGCTATCATTTTCATCATTTTTTATTCTTGCATTTTATTACCTTTTCACACCTCTCGATACAACTTGACTCATTTCGTGTGGCGAGATACTGGTTACACCTGAAGCATAAAACAACTAGTGACAATTAAATTTCTAAGTGAAGGTTACATTGTTGCATAAAAGTTTTCTTCTTCGCTGTGTGTTTTTTTTTAACGCTATGCGCCGAAGCACTTTGGCATTGTGTGGTTTTCAATTGATCTTTGATGTTGCGTGTAATAGCAAAACTTAATTAAGGATGCTCAATAGATAGAGAAGTGTCAAGGTGTATTATGACCATAATAACTGGAAGGAAAAAAGTTTAAATTTGCATCTGAAGGGAGTAAAGGGGCAGAAGGTTTGTGATATTATGTTGCATGTTCTGTATTCGTACTTGAGAATTAAATAGTGTTTTCATACGCGTTCGTTTTTATCGTTGTGACCCCACCATTTGAAGTTTTTATTCCATAGTTGAAATCATAGGATATACGAAGTTTGTCATTCCGTTTGCAACGTACAAAAATAGTGCTAGTAGGGTAAAATTGGTTGGACACCTACTTCTGACTGTCCGCCGGTCTGTCTCTCGAAAACTCGAAAATGCATTCACTTAAAAGTGTTGAAATTTTACTTGCACATGGGCTTTTTAAAAAAAATGTAGATTTTAGTTCAAAAAATAGGATAAATCAAGTAACTCATTCGTAGGGTTGCCATACTGAACTTTATTTTTTTATGCGTCAACGAAGAAAGCTGGAATTGTACATGGCATTTTCATAAAAATAGTAAATATAATTTCAAAAATGGGCTAAATGGGGCAACCCCTTCTTGTTGTTGCCTTATAATAAAAATTTAGATTTTTTTCGCATACTGTGAAAACGATCAGACCTAGACGTTTTTATTGCACTGAAAAGTTCTTCTGAATATCGAATCATATAAAATTGGTTATAATCATTTTTACTGACCGACAAACCATTCTAGAAATATATAAGACGCTGATAATCTAGTTGGTAGGACATTGAAATAGAAACACAAATATAGAGACCTAAATCTCACTACCAGGATAAGTTCTCTTTTTTTTTTTTATATTATTAAGCCAAGCTCAGGCGATATCGTATAATGCAAGGCCCAACATGGCAGAAAGGAGACAGGGCGGAGATGCTGATGTATGTCACTCTTGTACTTTCGCAGATTGTATACCAGAGGAAAGACAGAAGATGGTAGACTGTTCCACATTTGCACAGTTCGGGATAAAAAAGCATCACGGAATATTACTGTACGGCCGAAAGTAATTTTAAGGGTAAAAGGATGTGCGCTGTTTGCAGCGCCAGAGCGAAAGGCATCCAACATTGCGGCGGTGATCAAGTGAGTCGATATGACAAGCTATTGTCAAATCGACAATGAGCTTGAAGGCTATCTTTTGAACAATATCCAATGAATCTAAGGCTATGCGACCAGCCCCAGCTCATATATGGGAATTATACTCCATTCTAGATCTGATGTATGACTTGTAGAGGGACGCTATATCCGATGGATTGCAATATTTTTTACACCTTTTTAGAAATCCAAGACATTTCGATGCTTCTTTGGCAACAGAAAAAATGTGATCTGTGCAGTTTAGCTTACTGGAAATATTAATGCTAAGAATGCTTACTACTGACGGTGAATCAGAAATTAATGCTACATCAAAAGAAACGGGAGTGGTTATGTTATGGCCTTGTTTTAATGAAATGAGACAGCTTTCTTTATGTCTAGAAGCATTGAATTCGACACGATTCGCTTTGCCCCAAGCGAGGATATTGTTAAGATCATTATTCAATGATTTAATTATGCAATATCATTTAACACATGAGGCATTCCCTCTGGAGTCCGAAAGAGTGTCAAAGCAGTAAGCGAAATCAAGGTACTGTCATCGGCGAAACTATGGATGAGATTGAAAGTAAGGGAAAGCAGACCATTAATGAAAATTAAGAAGAGAGATGGAGAGATAACAGAGCCCTGTGGCACACCGTCATTTATAGAGTGAGGCTCAGATGAAACGCCATCTAGTACAACTCGTAATCCATAATAGAAGAGGAGGAGAGAGACTAAATGCTTTACGTTTAGCAAAAAGGGCAGGATGCCAGACTCTATCAAAGGTCTTTGATATATCCAAAGCACTGATTTTGGATTCACCAAAATTATGGAGACTACGATTCCAACGTTCTGTATGAAAAGTCAGTAAGTCTCCAGATGAGCATCCAGCTCGGAAGCCATATTGGCGGTCGTTGATGAGATGACTAGATACTTCATTAATTTGGAGTTGATGATAGATTCAAAACCCTTTGAAAGAATCGAAGTGATTGCAATTGGTCGATAATTTGAGGAATCGCTACCCTCACCTTTCTTGAGAATAGGCTGAACGGGAGCTAATTTCCAAGCAGTTGGTAGTTTGCGTAGAGGCTTAGCTAAGGATGAGGCATAGCTTTTAATTAACAGGGGGCGAAAAACCATCAGGTCCTGTGGCTTTCGAGACGTCGATCCCCTTAAGAACCTTGAACACATCGTATGGGTGTATTGGCTCTTGTACACATCCACACGGGAGGTGCGAAACAGATGTCTGTGAAGTGGGTGAAAGACGAGAATTTGAAGTGAATCTAGCAGCCAATATATTACCTTTATCCAGGGAGTCCACAATCACTTCAGCTTTATTAAGTAGTGAAGGTATAGAGGAACTGCTGAAGTTGTTCTTGATGGCTTTGACCAGAGACCAGAAACCTTTGTTGCCTTTTTGGCTTGCCAAGATTCTTTGTCTGACACTCTGATCAAAAAGAAATTTTTCTCTCTGGATAATGGACTTACAGGTGTTCCGTGCAGTCTTGTTGACTTGTTTCAGTTCTGGACATGGATGCAGTTGATAGGCGCGAAAAGCACTTGTAATTCCTAACCAACTAAACTGAATCAGGTTTTACAGTTTTACGTCATTATTTGAAACCCATGGATATTAAAAGTCCCATCTGTATAGATTATGGTATTTAAATGTTGCTGGGCACAAACAACTAAAATAAACTTAAACTATTGGGAGAATTGCCATCTTCTAGTTCTTGAACAGACCGGAAGTATGTATGTAGTAGGTATAGATGGAAAAATATTGGTTAGAATTGAATTCGTACATTAATTTACATATCTATTTAAACTGTCAGCTACTCTCTAGCTGCTGTAACGATAAGGTCAGCACTACATTTGCCCGAAGTATTTACTTAACAAACACACATTTTGAGGAAAGCGTTTTTTTTTTACTAGAGAGGGAGACGAAAGGTTTTTTTTTAAGGGAGGGAACAAAGGATCTCACCGACGGAGACCAAAACGACCCATTGTTCTAACCTGGTAAAAAAAAAGACCGCTCATCAAAATCTTCCAAGCAAGCAGCTTATAAGCAAATATATTTCTGAAAATTTCGTGATGGTATTTACATGAAACTGCTACATTTCTGCTATGCCGAAACTTCCGAACGACATTTTACTCAACGTTGACCATGAATAGAGTACAAAAATAATAAATAAATATTGGAAACATAGTTAGCTTACGAAAATTGAAGCAAAAATTAATATGTAGAGCAGAATGATTACTAGACTTAAGAGCGCTTGCCGTCAACCATCGTCCAACTTCCGTTCTATTGCGGTCAGTTGAAAAAACCAAATCGAAAATTTACCTGAGTGATTAATAATTATTACTAAGCGTCGTAAATCTGACTAAAGGATGCAATATCAACAAGGACAAGAATAACAAGTTGTGAAAAATTGAGGAAGAAAATCATCCTCACATCCTCCGCGTTGTTGTGATTTCAGTGGAAAAATAGCAAGTTAAATTCTCCAAGAATCATAAATTCATGGGACAGTATCATAGAATTCATCAGTCATTAACAGTCAGTCAACAAGTGAATTGTGCAAAAGTAGAAGGGTAGGATCTCGGTGGAGTATAGAGAGCCGCAGCCAGTTTCAAAAACTTCAATAAGAAGTAAGTATATGCATTCTAATTTGTTTCAACAATTCAAGTTAAATCTATGTAAGTATCACCAACAGGAGCGTTAAATAAAATGCGGTCACGATTGCAATGAAAACAGTAAAATCGAGAATTAAGATACTCAGCGTCCATGACTAAGTTTCAGTAAAGCAAGTCAAGTTATTATTCAGATCAGGGAACGCTATGAAAACCATCTTCGTTGGATGAGTTATGTTGGCATTGTAGAATGAAATTAAACAAACACGTTCGGGTTCTATCACGAAAAACCTTTAAGATTATGTTACTTATGTAAAATATCGAGCTAACCAAATAATTTAATGCAGATAGTGTTATAAGATGATATAGAAGACTTCGGGCCCCTTTCGTTTTATAACAGCAAATAGCGTCAGAACTGATGTCTAGATTAGGTTATAAGTTAGGTAGGAGGGGTGCTGCTCGAAGGCTAGCCTATATCACTTCGACCTCCAGTGGGTCCATTATGCTTTTTGACCTAATGGGATAATCGCTCTAGATCCATTCTTCTTCCCTTAGGAATTTCAGGATACATCTGAACTCTTTACTTTGTAGCTTCCCCAGACTGAAAAAGAAGAGCTACCCAATAGCATAGGTACCTCTTTTATTCATCAGAACGGGACACTCGCAAAGTACGTGTTGGACAGATTGGATTTCCTCCGAATGATTGCAGCTCCTACAGAAATCGTTTGCCGATATACTCAGGCTTCTACCATGGCATGGCCCTATGGCCCAGTGACCCATAATGACTCCTCCTATTATATTCCTGGTATTTGCTCTACTGGACATTAAGGAGTTCTCTTCCTGTCATATGCAGGCCACAATTGCCTCGTAATATGGGAGTTTTCCCTGCTGGTCCATCAAATGCTTGCCTTTTGATAGGCGCTCCTGATGATCTCCTCTTTTAAAGTACCGATTGGGATCCTTACAGAAGCTATCCGCTGCGGAGCTATCATTTTCAGAGCCTGTTTTGGCCAACTCATCAGCCATCTCGTTGCCTGGGATTTTCTTGTGGTCAGATCCCCAAACATAGGGTCACCTTGTGCCGTATAGTCAATTCCTCAAGGCTGATCTCTCATAACTGCATCAATTTTGATTGTACCAGTACAGCACCCATGCGCCTTCATGACTTATGGCTAAGCTCTCCAGCTCCTAATATATTAGTAAGTAAAATCTTTCTGTAGATTTGGTAACCAAGGCAACAATTGAATTAATTCAATTATGGATAACGTAGTGCTTTTATTATTCTTGTATAACAGCTTACACAGCATGTACACATTCAATATCTGTCGCCATAAAACTGTGTATTCGTGCAGTAAAGCACTCTTTAAGCATACACATAAACCGAATTTCTACCTTCAGGCCATCTTTTCTGTTAACACATGCCAAATTTATGGATATCGAGATGGACGGCCATCATTACTTTCTATAAAGTTTGCCATATCTTTCTTTCAAGCATGTATACTGTCCATCCCATTTGGAAATGGCGACGTCCAGGTGTTGACGCTGTATTAGCAAGGACTTCAAACAATAAAGCCTTACTTTGTTTGTTTTAAAAATATTTCAATGGCTTCTTTAGCTCTATCTTCCTAGTAGGCTTACAATAATTAAGTCCATGACACCAAGTAAAAGTCTGGGGAAATTGTGTTTCAGTGCTGTGCAGTGTATCTGCATACCATTGAAAAATTCTCAAAAATAAAGGACACAAGGCAAGTTTCTTCTTCGGTATAGGGGAGGATTTTAGCAACATAATAATAAAAAGAGCCGGTAATTGATTTTTCTAAAAGGATATTCGCCAAGCTTACTGGTACAGTTAGCCGCCATTAAACACTAACTTAAGAATAGTTTGTATTAAGAGGCCGGCGACTTATTATTGGCATCATGGGTGTATGTATTTAATGTACGTCTTTAATTCACTTTATTCAGACATTCAGAGGAGTGGGTTCTAATAAGGATTAGATCAGGAGAGAGGATAGCGTTCGGTTTGCTTAAGTGGACATGTACACGATCATTATACTGTGGAACCCTAGATAGATGCTGTGATCGTCGACCAAGAATAAGAAGAGACGTGGCTCAGTCAGACTCCTAACAGATGATAATATTACATAATATTATAACATAGTAAACTCTATAAAGCCTATTTGAATTGGAAGGATTACGCAACAGATATGTATGGGAACAAAAAATTATATTCGAGAAGAGCCATATATATATGGTAGATACAAAAATGAGGAAGGCTGCGAATGAATTGGCAGCATGGTGCGGATTGTTATATGTAGTGATTTGAGAAGAATTTTTCCAAGGCCCTAAACGGTAGAAAGGCAATATAAGCATAAATGTATAAAATCCATAATCCAACCAAAAAATATTGTATCCCTTCAAATTCATGTTTATATGTACCTATGTAACACAGAACGAAGCACATAATACATATGACTAGAATATTCTTTATACTCTTAAAAAGATACTAAAAATTATTTTCGATGTTATATAACATAATTTCAAATATTCATTTACGGATTACGTAATTTAGAATTGTTTTTTCCTGTTTTGTTTAACCTACATTTGCACCTAACCAAAACGCTTATATGTCTATGCCGATTATTATAAGTCCTTGTAACAATTCTTGTGTCTTTTTTTACTGCAGCGCCTGTTGCTGTTGACAATAAAATCACCTCACATTAAGATAATTTTTCCAACAAATTTTCCCAATGAAGATTTATTTTTAGAATGTCTTCGACGACTGGCATTTGGCGTCGTATAATTGTTACCAACTGCCTTCATAATCTCTTATCTGGAAACAATGCAACACTCTTCATTTTCTATGAAATATTAAGTAGAAATAAGAGTTTATTGCAAGCCACAACATTTTATTTCAAAATTGCCAATGAATCATTTTACGGCAGTTTTTCTTTTAGTCATGCTCTTCAGAAGTAAAATGCGGTAGACAGGTACACTTGTATGTAGTAGGTACTATGTACTATACTAAGCCCACCTTCCGATCTGATGATGCTTCTTGCTATGAAATACATTGCACTGCAATACAAGGAACTTGTAAAACAGCAACTTCATAAAGTTAGTACCTACCTACCAGTTGCAGTCATATAATCAATTAATACCTTGGAAAAAAAATTCGCATGTTTGAAGCAGCCAAGAGCGTTAATAATGCATGCCAGCTACTTTGTGATCATCTAATTACCATTGACTCGTTATGTTTCAAGTAGATAGAAATGCAGAAAAATTGCATTAGGTTTCCTCTTCTTATGTATGAAATGATTATAATATGATCGACGCAAATATACAAATGCGACAGCACATTCTAATATTTCCCTAATAATGTAGATAGGGTGTCAGCTTTAAGGTTAGATCAACTGTCGCAATCTGCTGAGATGGTCATGCAACTCTTGAGACAATCACATAAGCACCTTGGACCGCAAATTCAAATTGGTAGTTATGCTGTATCCGATTGACCGGCAAAAAAGCATATCCACACTGTAATAGCTGAGCTCAGGGACAACTTTAATTGAAATTTAAGTATCAAGCCGCACATAGTGTAATGCATGTGCATGCATCTGCAATTTTGTTAAGACTACTGATTCAGCAAATTTCTATGCTATAGAGTTGACATGATGTTTTGACTCTGATAGTTAACTCGCCCGCCGCGCCGGCCGGGACCACGTTTTGATTGTTTTCATGCAAAGACAGTTTAGCCGAGGGAATAATGTATACGGATAGTACTACATACATATATTGTCATGGGAAATTATTTTTTAATGGAACTTAAATACATAACTTTTGTAAAATGTGTTTAATAACATTTCAGGTACACTTTAACATGATCTTGAACAAAGTACCGACGAAATGTGTATAAAGCTCTGTCCACTAAATACCCAAAAATCAGCCAGTTCAGTTTTGAAAAATAAATAGGTGCACCTTACAATAAACAAAAAGCTTCTGGAGATGAGAGAATTTCTAATGATTTCTAGGCTTGACACTCTTGAATGAACTTTAAAAAATGATAAAATGCGGATAAGAGCTGAGAAGGTATATATACATACATAATATATATTCTATATGTACACATATGTACATTGTACATAGTATTGACTTCGTACGAAATGGCATACGAATTTCAATTTATGTCGCAAATTGTGAGCGTTGCCAAAATGATAAATTCAACGATGAGGATTTCCATCCTATACAGAGTGTTTCCGCCTAGGAGGTCAATAGGTGATAGTACTCATAGTACTCACCTAACCAAACAAAAAGTTGAATGGAAGGCTGGGGGGGGGGGGGGGGGGTCATATAAACTGTTTAGGAGTTACAGGCCCAACAAACATTTTAAGACTTGTCTGATCTATAGAACGTCATTTTTTAACTGAAAATAGATTATGAATTCCTTGCACATTTCGACGTCATTTAGACGTAAGTTTTCTACGAAACTAGGACATATTGATCAAAAGTACATATCCCCAAAAATGTACTATGCGCTACTTACGAAGCTGTGCGCTTTTAATCGAAATAATATTCAGTTTTTTTCAAGCTATACGTTTTGGATACATCGTTTTATTTCAATGTTTTTGTGAACGAAAACATTGAAAAATGCTTTTCTCGATAAACAACGTAAAAAATTAATAATTTCTTCCGAATAATAAAAACTGTAGAATTTCCCTACCTTTTTCGTTTAAGTTCTATTGGAAATATTCGTCGTTCTAGGGTGGAAAAGTGAGTTTTTTCATTAAGCGCTTTTGTCGTTCGATGTGCCAACTAGAGGTCATTTTGTATTAATAATTGGGGTAATATGACGGCTTTATTTCCGTCTGAAGATATATTTCAGGTGTTATAATGATATCTTCTGGGCAATCAAAATGTACTCATTCAGTTTAATTTTGGAGGTTATTTTGATGGTTAATATGACTACCTTATTTCCGTCTGAAGACGTGCTTTCGGTGGTACATTGTCGACAGGTCGCCGTCAAAAAGATGTTGGATTTAACCAAATTTTGATTTTGACCACTTTTCAATTTCAATACAAAGGACGGTCTATTGTATGTACTATTGACCAGCAAGTTTTTCACAAAACACCCTGTATCCTAAAAAGTACAGGGCGTATGGTTACAGTGAGTTCATTGTATGCAGAATTTCATGGCCTTTCCAACGACTGCTCAACCAGCCCGATACTCCTCTCATCTCAAAAGTTATTATGGTCTAAAAGAAGAATTTCGGATGTTTTTGCTTACTTTGACCTCTTTTTTTTTTTGCAAAAAGGTCATTAACATAACTTTTATTTATAAAAACTGTAAACTGTAGATTCTTGTCTTTAATTAGACCTTACGTGCTATCTGTATGCGTTAAAGAGTTATTAGCTCACAACCTATTCAGGTCATACCGAAATTAGTCGATATTTTATTTAAATGACGTGTTTGCAGTCACCAAGGGAACAAATTATCTTTGAAAATAGGTTTCAGAATGGCTTTGAGAATAGGTTAAGAGCTAGCAAGCATTTAACGGTTACAGATAGCACATAGGATGAAAAGGCCATGAAGTTCTGCATATAATGAGCTCTTAACTGTGACTAAAATTAATGACAGTCCCATTAATTACACTATATAAACTATAAGCCTTTAGCAGTAGCGTTACTATACAGTGATACCCTCCTACGGGAACAACTTAACTCTCCTTTAACAAAACTCAAGTCCGTTATTTAATCGGCTCTTCAACTCTGACTTATGGCAATACTATAGCAGTACCTGTAGGCAGCGTATCACGCTATATTTTGAAATTGGCTACAAATCGCGATAAAGCGATGATTAGGAAATTGTTGTCAAACAATGTGTTTTGAAATTGCGATACGAACAACAATAATATTTCTGTGATAAACTATTTATAGAAAATGAAAATAGAGATATGAAAATATAGTGTGTAGCTTGAAGCACTGAATGTGCCCTGATTTAAATTTTAAGTGCTACTTCGACTGTGACTAAATTTGCGACTATGCTGAAAGTATGAGAGTAATACCCTAAACAGATGGTCTCCATAATGAATTAGTTTTTAATTAAATGGAGTCAAATGTTCAGTGTGTCACATAAATGAAGTCTGTGACTAAATTTTGCGACTATGTTGAAAGTGTGAGAGTAATATCCTCCCTAGGCAGACTGTCTCCATAATGACTTAATTTTAATTAAATGGAGTCAAATGTTCAGTGTGTCACATAAATGAAGTCCATCAAGGACCCATTTGCAACATTTCGCTTCATTTTCAAATGGGCCAAATTTTACCCCATTTAGTAAAATTGAATAAAAGTGCCACCTACTGTCGCTAAAATAAGCTAAATTTATTGGAAAGTGGAAAGTTTTCCAATAAAGTTAGCAGTGGCAGCCATTAGCTGATCATGAAAGAAATTTCTTTGCTGCTTTCTTCTTTTTTGGTCTCTTTCAACAACAAAAGTTGTCTTCTACTAATTTGCTTTGCAACTACAGTAAATACTCGCAAATTTTCTTGATAGTATTTAATTAAATTACTGAGCTTTGCCATGATCTTTATTCACATTGAGGAACTGTCAATGACATTCCAAATGAAATATACATATTTCGTCCATAGTCTGTCATCTCTTCATTTCCTTCAAATGACTCAATTTCAAATTAAGTCATTATGGACACAGTCTGTCTAGCGTATAAAAAAGAGAAGACTGTTCACAATTACTTCAACACTTTTGCAATATAGATATTGATTTTAACGAACTTGTGTCGAATTTTATTAGAGAGGGTGGGCAAATTACGAAATAAAGTCCCGTTTGAAGAAATGGCATAAGAAATTTTACTCTTTCTCATGCCATTTCATGTACAATATTCGGGCAATAAAGCCAAAACCCCAGACCGGAGCATATAGGCAAGAAATTAAATCTACTGGAAATAATGGAATCATCTCTCGAGCAATATTAGACAAGGATTAACCCTGTCCTGCTTTAACGACTCTGCAAGCCACTATAACAAATTTTGAAAGTAATACAATTGTACTGATGAAATGCTGAAACGTTTCTGCACTCAACATGGAGAGTAGGTGTTAATCTTTTGAGAAGTCTTAAATAAATATAATATATCAAACAATCTCCGCCGAAACGACCCATATAATTCGCAAGCATTAACAGATTGCTTGGTTTGACATTTCACACAAGCGGATGTTTGTTCGATTTTTTGACTAAGTTGGTACCTATATAGTTCCACCTTATTTTCCTAGTGTTCCAAATTCGGAACTTCGGAATAGTAAGTACAAATTCGGAAAATGCGCGAAAGAGGCAGAGCGAAAAATAAATCCCCACTTTTCAGGGCTTTTTCAAGTTTCGGAATGGTACTCAGAAAACTATTAAAATACACAGAGTCTTCAAAGAAGTATGAATTTGGATTTTTCACTGATTTCTTTCTAAATTTTGAAGGCATTTTCGAAACATTTCTTCAGTTTGAGTTGCATTGTCTTTTTGTGTTCAGAGTTAGTTAAAAGTGAATGACGATTTTCTGAAGAGTGGAAAATGTGAATAATGAATTATTATTAATAAATATTTCAGTGCTTTTGTTAATTGCGTCAATAACTTTGTGGTATACAGACCATATCAAGACAACTAAAATATTGGCGGCTGTTTAAGATCTATATGCTATATCTAAACGCTGCCGTACTTCACCAGTTCCAAAATAAACCCAGTGCTTCGAATCCAATATCTTTCTGTCCTGATCGTTATTCAAAGATTATGGTGAGAAGTCTTCTATTTGAAGGAGGAAATGAAGGTTTTGAACAAAGCACAAAAGATACCATTCAACTAAAGTGATATGCTTCCTTCATTGTCTACAATTTCAAAAGAAGACTTCTAAGTCTCGAAAATAAATGGAATAGAAGTAATAGAAGCTGCCGAAGCATTGGTAAGTACACGCATAGAATTTTTCTTAACAATGAAAAATGTTTTATTAATATAATTTTGCAGAAAGCATTTTTTTTTTCAACTCTTGCAGGGTCGGCTCTGATCAGGATTTCAATCGGAATTCAGATGAGAAGCTTGAGAATATTCTTTAGGAAATCATTTGGAATTCATAAGAATAGACAAACACTTTTCGTGTCGATTGGAGGGGAAATATTCGGCACTTTCGATGTTTTTGTAAAAATTTACATATTCTGCTCGCAAAGAATTTGTTCGGAAAAAGTTTAAAAATCCGAAATTTTTACGAAACTTTTTTAATTTTTCTTTATAAATGCTTAGAAATTCCGAATTTGGCACACTGGGATGTTCATCAAATTTTAGATCAATACTTACATTGAAAATCCGATAATTTTTCTCATGACTTACGAACAACCTCATGAACATTATAGTGAAATGCGTGCTGCATATGTATGTACTTTCCCAATGATGTTAAATTATTTTCTCCCATATAAATATTTTACCATTATTTAATTAAAGAATTTACTATAGTTTCTCTCAATTAGTTCTCTCCCTAATTCTATTGTTTAGCATAACATCCCTACAACATATCTGTCAACATAAAAAATGTGTATTAACGACAAGGTTCTCAAGAGCCTTCGAAGCGTGTAAGAGAACAACTTGTATGGAAACACCAACCATATAAAAGAGTCTCAGCACCATATTTACCAAATTAAAGTTCAAAAATCTGAAATCACAAATGTCTTAAACATTTAAGGCTACACAATCAAAAAACAAAAGTTGTGCAAATCGGAAATCCTCAAATTCCAAATTATGTAAAGTCTGAAAAAGAACTTCTCCGAAGTAGTACATATTGGAATACGTGACTATGTTTTTTTCAAGAATTATTTGTTTTTTTTTTTTTTTTTAATTATTTTTATTAAATTTGTTTCTGGGATGACCTCAATGTATATGCGGATTGGAGTATGACTTCGGACAATATTTTGGTGCAGTAAAAAGAAAGTATTAAGCTGAATTTTAATCAAACTACAATCGAAACTTATAGCCGACCCAATATGTAGAGATTGTTAATATTATTTTTAACTGTAAATTGAATAAACAAATTGCACTTCTTTTCAGTTAATAATTTGTTTCTTGTGCTCTATTTAAATGATATTACACAATGAACTTAGCTGTAAAATATCTACGGATACACGTTATGTTGGTTATAAGAAATGTTCATTTGCAGATCTCTTTCTTAGGAGCTTTCTTCTACGTAGATTTTCTCCCTACTGAGATTATTATTTTTCAGATTTTATTTTCATAACGACTTTGTGCCTGGGGGATTTTTTCTTCACTTTCTGTTCCTAGTAACTAACATAATTTGGGTGTTAGTTTGCTCTTACATAATATTACCATTTCTTCTTTACAGCTGTGATGTTTATTCTTTAGAAAAATTGGGGAAAAAATAGTTAACTCAACTTCTTATATACACTCCCTGTATAATAATTTGTGTACAATTTTGAAGGTTAGTCACACTTACAGGTGACATTTGAACAGTATGCTATTATACCATATCCGGGAGACATTGTATGGGGTCGGATTATGCTCTTGCTTTGAGAAAGGAGGGTTGAACCAGTCTAAACAGTCTAAACAACTTTTACAGAATCCATTATGCGGAATACGTAAGCTTTCAGTAAGCTTCATGCCAAAAAGACAATATCCGTAAATTTTTGATAGATTGTCGCTTATTTTTATATAAAAATTTACTATCATTATTTGAAATAATGTAGGATAATACATATTTCATAAATTAATTACGAATTGTAGATAAAATAATAGTTAGAGCCAGCGAATCGGACGTTCTCTTATGAGCAACCGTACAATGATTTTCAAGAAATTGACAAAATATGTAAAAACGGGTTTATTCACGAAGAGACTAGCTATTTCCGCTTTTCGTTCGGCAAAAATAAATTGAACAAATTTTACTTCAATCAGTAAGCCTACTCTATTTAACATTTTTTTTTGTTTTTTGCCTTTCTTCGCTGAAATGAGCACACATAAAGTCGTATACGCATTTAAATTATTCAAATGTTAGTTAGTGCGGGTTTAGAACAAATATTGTGCGATCTGTGTTCTTAAAAAGTAAAACAAAAGTTCTTTTATGTGTTTTAGTGTGTAAATATGCAGAATGTGTGTGTACATATTAATTGTTCTTAAAACGTGTTCCTTTCCCGACAATATATGAATAAAAAAAAAACGTAGGGGAAAGTAGCCGATAATGACATAGTCGGGTAAAACGACACATTGACCTTTACACGAAATCTAAGCGTCCAATACATTCCAAATAGTACTGATCGTGTTCTTCAGTTGTTTTGCAGCCAACAACAAGAATATCAGTGTCCAAAACTATCTTAGACGAATTATTGGAGAAGAGAAAAAAAAACGGAATGCTGAAGTATTTCTTACAGGGATAAGTATTGAGTTTTTTCAGTATTAAGTATTAATTTTATTTATTTTTATTTATTTTTATTTTATTGATGTGACATTCGTAGATATGTGATGAATAATAATATTATTATAATTATTTTATTCTACTCTTGGCCATTTGGGTAAAAGGACATATCTTGGCTAAGGCAAAATGACATACATTTGTCATTTTACTCATGGATTCTAAAAATTATGTTATTTTCAGAAGTTTACAAAAGAAATATAACATAAGCATACAGAAGTTTAAGAAAAGCTATATTTTCGTTTATTTTGACAAATAAACCAAATTTATTTTGAACCACTATTGCGTTTTATTCAAATTACATGGGTGGCCTAAAATGACACAGAGTATGTCATTATATAATCAAGCCGTCAAAATAACACATCAGTATCAAGATTCAACTAATTTGTTAGTATTTCACTTCAGTCACTTTTTTCAGTAACTTTTGAAAATAAAATGATTCTTTTAAAAGACTGAAATAAGTATAGTTTCTAAAATTAATTTCGAATGTTAATTTCACAGCTTTTTGGCTTTTTTATGTGTGAAAATGAACGCGACTGCGAATTATTATCCTCTAATCATCTTACGCGGATAATAAGGAGGAATATAATATAACATATCGTAAGAATTTAATATTTCTGCTCTCTCCTCCCATGCATTGGGGTCCTTGTGCACTAACAAGCTTCCCCTATAATACATTATAACTTTATTTTAGTCCATCAATTAGAACTTTCTAGTATGCAAATTTATTACTGATAATTAATTACTATTTCTAAAATAAAATCGCTGCACGATGATTTTACTCCCATTCACCGCAAAATTTTAGGTGAGTGAAGTGAGTGAGTGATCTTATTAGCAGAATCAAATTTGCAGAAAAGTAACACCCTTCACTCACTTTTTGCCAATTTTGACTTAGTTTAATCTCGGTACAGGTGTTTTCGTTTTTTTAAATGGAAAAAACAAAATCTTGTTTTTGTCTTAATGTCTAACATTCTTCAAAACATGAAATCAAACACTGCTAATGGTGTTCTTAAATATAAAGTGTTAAGATCAACAAGATGAAACGTTAGTGGTATGTCAATATAGGTCGCTACATGAGTTGTGGGAGGATATGACAGCAGACCAGGATCGTGGCTTAAAAACAGAATGAAAAAGAGTGAAAAATGAGACAGACACATTTAATTTAGATCGTTAAAGTTTTTTTTTATATATATATTTTACGTATTAACTACCACGGTTCTTTGGACATTAAAAATTGTTATAACCAATTTCATAGGGTTTTACATTCCAAAGAACTTCCAAAAAGAAGACACTATTCGATTTCGTCCATTTTCGAATTCAAATCTAGAACGCCTTGTACAAAATTTCAGCTATCTTAACTCAACGTCTTCTCAAGCAGTGTACAAAAATTAATGTATGGCAACACAACAAATGTCCGATTTTACTTATCTACGAACTTGACGTTTACTTTTTTCATGAAATTACTGTGTACTATAAGAATTTAGCTCGTTAAATCAACGAATTGTCAATAATGAATGGCTAAAGAACAAACTTAGAATACAGCATGATTTCATTATTTTGGATATGAAAATATTGAATTCCCTCCTATTTAAAAACCTACACAAAATGGAAATAATAATTTCATAGAGATACTTATGAATATTAATGGCAGCAAATTAAGATAATTTGGATTTAATTGCAAAATATGAATGTGTGTAAATCGGGAAGAAAGAAATGATAGTTTCTTCCGCTGCAGCGACACCGAATTGTTAATTTTTCGCATGAGTCTGAGTGCACTGGTGATGACAGATAACCAAAAGAATTTAATTTTCTTTACAAAATAAAAACTTGTAAAAATTCTTTCAAATAAACTTTGTCGCCTTTTTGAAAACATTTTCACCAGAAACATGGTAAGAAAACTGTCAGAGAAGGATATCGATTCCGAGAGATTGTACGATTAAAGAAATGAATATTTTTGCTTTCCGTGAGAATTCTAAAAGGCGTGACATACTCTAAATACCACATACTAACCAATATACAATTCCATAGAATTCCACACAAAATAATTAAAATCAGTTTGTCTTGCAATCGAATATATACATATAATAGAATTTTCGAGAAAATATTATCTTAAATGTGTAACAGTGTGGCAGCACTCAGTAAAAGCTATAATGAGCACTTTCCAAATTTCATCAAAATCAGTTTGTGGATTGTCTATGGCTGTAGCCGAATAACAAGCTTTCTCGGATAAAGAAATGAATGACTATAAGAGTGTTGCTACTTAACTTTTACGGCAAAGTATTTCCTGGGAAGTGTCACGTTTCAAAAAGTACAAAGCTGATTTGATGATGAATCGCCATTTTGGGAACGGTGGCACGACAGTTTAATGAATTCCTGAATTCCAACGTGGACGTATGTAGTTCGACCAAAAACGAACCACGAGAAGGATGATCTGACACTGTTGACGTCCTAGAAATAATCAAGGCTATACGGAATACGCTGCTTGATAATCGATGCATTACACGGATATCGTGTAATCTCTTTCAGGGTTAGCTCAAGCATATGGAAAAATGCATAAATAAAAAAGGCGAATATTTCGAAATGCAACAAAAATAAAAAATACAATAATTCTGAATCATCTTTGTCATCCGTAAGTACCATAATCTCCGTAAATTAGGTAAAGTATACCTCTCTATTTCAATTATTAATAATTAAATTAAATCCTTGATGTTATAGATGAAGAAACTAATCTTTTCCTTCACAATCGTTTCAATTGGACCTAAGTATGTACAAATTAGATAGGCTCCAAATTACAATATATTACCTATATAATGAATGTAAACATCGTACTCGTATTACAAAATACGCAAAGTTTTTTTGTGCAATTATCCTCTGGAAGGAACCAGGCCTCAAATCCAGTTCTATCGGATCATGAGCACAAGAATTATTTAGTTGCTATTGTAAGCAATGCCGTCGGTAAATGGAAATAATCATCATTTTTTAACTAAATAAGAAAATTATTGTAACAAATACTTTTCTGTGGGCTCTTCAAGCCAAATGTGATTTGTATAAATCCTACTTTACATAGAAATACCAAAATTAAGGAGCGGAGCAAATATTTGCTGTAGTTGATTTTAAATAGTAAGAGTCTTGAGTGTAAGCTGTACGTTCATATTAAAATGGATGATTGAGTATTGGATTTGGACAACCATCAGAGTTATAATATTAGACTGTATACAGGTTGTTTGCTCCACGGTGGTCCATAGAGCGGGAGGTGATAGTACTCACCTATAGACAGACAAAAAATTGTATGTATCTTAAAAAGTACAGGGTGTGCAGTCACCATATTGTATGCAGAACTCATGACCTTTCCAACGACTGCTCAATCAGGAGTTATTGTGGTCTAAACTTAAAATTTCGTTTTTTTTTTTTTATAAAAACTGTAAACTGTGGACTCTCCTCTTGAATATATTACAACCTATGTGCCAACTGTAAACGTTAAGAAATTATTAGCACATAACATATTCAAGTCATACAGAAATTAGACGATATTTTTTTTAAATGGCACGTTTTCAGTCACTAAGGGAACAAAATGTCTTGCAGTATAGGTTAAGAGCTAATAACTCTTTAACGGCTACAGTTAGCACATAGGAACCATTTCCGTACCAGTCGATTGGCCGATTTCTAGTATATCAAATACATATTTAAATCTAATCCTTTTGCTTATGAGAAATAAGTAATATTTAAATAGATGGACGCAAGAGTAATTTTATAAGATTTGGTCTGATAAAAAACAAACATTTTTTTCCAGAAACTGTGAGACTGACGAAAAAGTTTTCCTGTTATCTATAATTAAATTCCTATTAACCTTGATAATATCTAAATTTTAGCTTTAGAATACTAGAAGATCAGGAGAGAACGGTATTTTTAGCACATTTTGGACTATATCTTTATAACCAAGTCACCAGAAATATTGCAAAAAATTTTTTTTTTTGCAATTCTTGAAAGTAGCCCTTTCAAACGGAACTCCCCACGACACAAAAAAAAATATATAATTTTTTTTGAGGGCTCAACCCGCCTCCATTAAAAATTAAAAAAAAAATATATATTTCATAATCTTTGACTGTCGAAATATATGTGAGTCACAAAGATTTAACATTCTGCCAAATTTCAAACTCCTACGTCACATCCGTTTTCGAGAAAAACGTCTATGACAGACTGATGGACGTATGAGAGATCTTATAAGGGTTCCTCCATTTTTGCTTGTTGTTATATGGAACCCGAAAAATGGTATCAAACCATTTATTTTACTACAACTTTGAAATCCTTAAGCATTATGGTGAATAAACAGGAAAGCTTCCTACGCGCTACGGTTAGGTTTTTCTTTCATTCACATATAAATAGTTGGGTTACTTATGAAAATAAAGTTAAGAAAGTAAATGAAATGAGGAAATAGGTCTAAGGAGTAACAATTTTTATGAAAAAAAAAAATAAAAAAATATTATTATATTCCTTATTTCTTGTATTAGTAAAATTCATCATATTAAATCTGTATTCATTAGACTTAAAGAAGCAAACGCCCGAGGATGTGGGTAATATACCTTAGCCGAACTGTAAAAATCACATTTACTGTAATAATTTTAAACCATTCTTTATATGTATATATACTTATGTATCACATCATGATTAATATAATTTAGCATCAGTAGAGCAGACCGAACTTAAGCTGACTTTTGGTACCTAACATAAATGTAAAAGGAGAGAGTAAGTCTAAACGAAAAAACATATCTTCGGCTAAATTACTTTTACTCTGCAAAATCAACCATTACAAAATTATAAAAATTACAGGTAACACATCTGATCGAACCTGAGAAGGTAGACAACCTTTAAAACTTCTACCTTATTTTATATTCCGTCTCTTTTAAAAATTGTTCGAAATATTAAAATTTGTTATATTTTACAAATATCAATGGTTTTCCTAAACAATTCGAAGCTTTTCCAATTTGATGTCTATAGTATATGTTCTATATGAATTATTAATAATATATCCACCCTGCGTAAAATTAGGAACCAAAATGGCTACCTAGAAATTATCTAAATTTTATCAGAAAATACTTAATCATCAAAGTAATTTGTCGAAAAGCTTTACGTGTGTAATTGAAATAAATAATTGTAAATCATCGAAAAAAACAAATGATGAATTCAAAATAAATATTTCGAATAAAACAAAAATATTCATATGATAACTAATTATAAGGCCACTTTTATAAAGTTTTCTAATTAAATTTTAATATTTAGAAAAACGAAACAACATATGTATGTTGTTAGAGGCCACATCACCATAATGTTAACTACTGAACATCACTTATTGAAAACTTCATTTCAACATAAAAGGTGTGTACTTTTCTCACAAACGAATTATTATTTTTTTTTTTAGAATTAAATAATTACGTTAATAAAACGAAATAAAAAAAAAATTAATAAAAACTAAAAGTATATATTAATACCTGAACCAAACAAGTGCTATAATGAGCAGATAATAATTCCACCTGTCTTGTAAAAATTCCACAAAAATTCAACGAAACAAAGAATCAATTTCAATTAATATTATTAAATTTGTGTAACGATTAAGTTTATTTTTAATTGAATTAAAATCAATTTCATTATTATAATTTTGCAAACGCGACAAAATACAAACCGCCCTGCTGCGCCGCCACAAAATTTAATCACACTTTACCACATTAATAATAAAACTGCGCAAGATACATGCGCCGAACCGAACTGAACAAAACTCTCCTTTAAACTAAGGCCCCCAATACGTAAGCCTCATAAGAACAAAGTTGAGCGCGAACAATCAACCAAAGTTTGATTCGTTGCTGTTTTCTTCTATCAGAAGAAACCGCAACGGCGGCGGCGCGACGGTTTAACGTAGAAGTTAGAACAGTGGTGAAATATACCTGAATTTTTTCAATTCATATATAGGTAGTCCTCCATGTATGAAAAGTTTTATAAACATATTTTGACAGAGGTCTCTGTTTAAATATATAGGGGAGACAGGCGTAAAGGGTGTTTACTTACTTTTACTACTAATGCTACATAAAAACCGCTGACTTCTAATACATTCATCCAAACTCCAAAGGTAAGCGGGTGTGTTATGGGAACATTATTAATATCCATAGTATATTTGGTAAAGTTTGAATTTTATTTACATTCAGCTCACTGGATGCGAGGACTGTTTTTGGATTGTTATCAGGTATATTGTCGTTACATATTATGGGGAGGAGAATGATGCGGGTTGTGTTTCGTATTTTATTTACCGGAATAGAGTAAACTAAACTCGCATATACATTCATATATGTATGTATGTATATATATGTATATATATCGAAAAACACACTGGTTACAAAATTTCAGGTGAAATTAGCGTTATGACAATGACAACATATACACGCTAACCAAGCTCTAACATGCTCGAAATTGTATGGTGATAAGCACTTCGTTTATAGCAGGAAAATGTTGAAGCGGGTATACGAAATTTGTCAGATGCTATCGATATTCGACTGGCTAATTGGAAGAGAAAAGACTTTTATGCCCTCTAAAGGGGAAAACCACAGTCAACAGATGAATTCGAATGGATGTAAACTTTCCGGAAGTAATTATATTTATATATAAGCATGTTATGGGTGAGGACAATTTTAGAATGGCTATTAAAAGCTTGATTTTTATCAGATTTTTTAGCTTTCTTGTCTGGAAATTTATAAGTATTAAGTATTGTTCCTTTTATCTTCCAACCCTCTAGCTTTAGTGATAATTCCTAAGTATTGTCTATACACTAAAGCTTCATACTTTTCTGGCAATAATATGTTCACATATCCATTCTAGACCAGTTGATGCACACCGCACGGTATGATACCGATTGTGATTCATACATTTGTCCTTGTATGTTGACTTACCGATATGTCGGAAGTTTTGTCGAAATAATCGTCTCAGACTTTTCTTTGATCATCTACACAAGGCGTGTTCAACCCGCCGCCCGCGGGCCGCCCGCGGGCCGCATGTGGCCCAGGATGGCTTTGAATGTGGCCCAACAAAACTCTTATATACAGTACCGCTCATTAATTTCTATAAATGCAAGTTTTTTAAGAAAATTTATGTTCTTTAAGGCGCTTAGTACAGGTTTTGCTCTTATTTATTTTAATATTTTCAGACACATTCTCCCAAGTTTATTGATGAGTATCTTGGTTTTTTTTCTGAAGTTATAGAGCTTTTTTCGAAAATGAGAGTTTTTCTCTGGCAGTGCTGTAAATTGCAAAGTTCGTCCGCTTTCCCGTGAGTCATTCTATCACATTGGAAGCGAGTGGAAATAGTTTTTGTCGATTAATTTTTGTCTATTAGTGAACAAAGCCAGAGCGGAACACCTCAAAACACGTTTTTTTATGTATTTCGCCACAACTGAACGGTGTGTCAGTTCTAACGTAAGAGTGCAAAGTGGTTTTGCGATAATAGTCAAAGAAGTGGCCCCGAGGAAGGAAATATCAATCGAAAAGCGAGCTGCCATAGTCGCCTTGCAGAAAGCCGGGCATACTTTGTAATCTACTGCTGCTCAGGAGAAGATTTCCCTTGGTGGCGTGTAGTGGATACTCAAGAAATATGCTGAAACAGGAAGTTTAACAGAACAGGAGGACAAATACATAATAGTGAACAGCAAACGGGATCGATTTCAAACGGCACCCATATTACGTGTTGCACTTATACAATCGAGGGATAAGCCAGTATCACTTTCGACCGTCGAGTGACGCCTCTCAGCAGTCAAGTTGAATGGGAACGTCGCGGCCAGGAAACCATTGCGAGGCCCCAAAACAGGAAGAAGAGATTGGCATGGGCCAAAGCTCATCGACACTGGACACCTGAGCAATGGAAACGAGTGCTTTTCACGGATGAATCAAAATTTGAGTTTTTTAGTTCTAAGCGGCGTGCATATGTCCGTCGATTTCCTGGGGAGCGATGTAAAACCAATGCATACAGCCTACAGTCAAACATGGCTGGGGATCTTTTGGAGGGGGTGCTATTGGTGATTTCGTCAAAATAGAAGGTACAATGGACGCTAGGAAATACCACAACATTCTGCAGCACCACGCAATCCCCTCTGGCACTCGCCTTATTGGCCGCTGTTTCACACTACAGCAAGACAATGACCCGAAACACATATCTCGGTTGTGCAAAAACTACATCCAATCCAAAGAGAGTCAAATGGTGATCAAATACATGATTTGGCATCCCCAGAGTCCTGGTTGTAATCCAATCGACCTCTTGAGGGATCACTTGGACAGGTGTGTTCGTAATGTGCGAATTACGAACAGAAATCAACTTTGGGATGTACTAAGAAATAAATAGCAGTACATTGGAGCCGAAACCTTAAATAAACTAACCGGAAGAATGCCCCGAGTTTGCGCCGCAGTGATCAAGGCTAAAGGTGGATATTTTGAGGAGAGCAAACTTTAAAGCAATTAAAATTTATTTTTATCCTTTCTGCTTATTTTCAACAAAAAATGTATAAATTTGAGAAAATATTATGGTGTTAATAATATAATGACGAAAAACAAATCAAATCTTTCATTTCTTCCCTCTTAATTCCATATCTTTCAGCATTTATTGAAATTAATGGCCGGTACTGTACTTAAATACTTTCTCAATTAATTTTATAAAACATTTTCTTAATCTATATAGCATTTCCATGGGAGTAGTTACTTGTCGATATAATAAATGTACAATTGCGCAATGTGGCCAAAGAAAATTTTCAATGTGCAATTGTAAAGGGCTTTCCAATAAGAGGTGTTATTTTGATATTCAAAGAAAAATGTAATTTTTTGAGATAAATGATCGGATCTTTATTTCATTATAAAGAGGAAGGTATGCCGTTATTAATGGAAAATAACATTAGCCAAATGACCACCACAACCACGCCTACAGGACCATATCCTTTTCATGAAATTTTCCATAACCAAATCGCAAAGTGGCTGCTCTATGTCCTCGATAGTGTCACGAATTCCATCTTTGAGGTCTTGAATCGACAATGGGCTGTTGGCGTAGACCTTCTCTTTCACGTGGCCCCAAAGAAAGAAGTCGCAAGGTGTTAAGTCACAAGATCTCGGTGGCCAATTGTGATCACCTCTTCGAGAGATAACACTGTCCGGAAACTTTTCCCGTAAAAGATCAATGGTTTCGTTGCTTGTATGGCACGTAGCGCCGTCTTGTTGAAAGTAAACGTTGTCCAGGTCAATACCATCCAATTCCGGCAAAAAAAAAATAATTAATCATCTGTCGATAGCGCAATCCATTCACCGTAACTGGTGCTCCAGCCTCATTTTCGAAAAAGTAAGGTCCAATGACCCCTCGGGACCATAAACCGCACCAAACAGTCACACGTTGAGGATAGAGAGGCTTTTCAACAATAACTCTTGGGTTTTCCGAGCCCCAGATGCGACAATTTTGCTTGTTGACGAAGCCATCGAGGTGGAAATGGGCCTCATCACTCAAGATGAGTTTTCGATGGAATTCCGGATCATTTTCATGCATTTCAAGGACGCAATCAGCAAAGACTCGACGTTGTTGATGATCGGCCTTAAGACCCAAATCTTTATGCAAAATACAGTGTAATGACGTTTGTGGAATGCCTAATTCCAAAGAACGACGAGGAATGGACAAACCTGGGTTTTCTTCAACACTTTCGGCTACAGCAGCAATATTCTCGGCTGTTCTTGAGCGACGTGCACGGGTTTTATTCTTCACATCACTAACTTGTCCCGACAGCTCGAATTTTTCTACCAATTTCTGTATTGCGGTCCGACAAGGTGCTTCACGACGACCCAAAAATGTTCGAGTTTTACGAACCGTCTCTGCCACATTTTCACCATTTTTATAGTGAATTTTAATAATTTCAATGCGTTGTTGAATCGTGTATCGTTCCATTTTTATTAATGGCGTACTTACTTGTCAAATGTCAAAAAATGACAGCTCCAAAAGTGACATCTACCGAAATAGCGGGCTAATTAAAATAATACCTCTTATTGGAATACCCTTTACTTAGTCAAATCGACACTGAAGACATTGGGCACATTATTTATTTTTCGGAAATAAGATGGTTAAGTCGGGGTAAAATGTTGACAAGATTTTACGTTTTGCGAAATGAAATCAAGTCATTTATGGAATCAAGAATAAAATCTATGCCAGAACATGGTGATGAAAACAGGCTCACAGATTTTGCTTTTTTTTAGTAGACTTGACAGCTCATTTAAATGAGCTAAATTTGCATCTTCAAAGTGAAATACAATTATGCCTCAAGCTATAGCGGCTTTCGAAATGAAACTGAAACTATGGTAGTCACAAAATCAAGCAAATAATTTTATGCATTTTGAAACGTTGGCTTAACACTGTCCTGAGAGTAACGAAAAATATACAACCTTGATTTTCGATTTGATACAGGAATCTGAGAAAAGATTTCAAGATTTCAGAAAATAATCATCAATTTTTTGACATATTTGCAACTCCATTTCTAGTCGACATAAACTTACCAGCAAATTTTCAAATGAAATGGCTAGAGCTGCAATCTGATGTTCAACTTTAAGAAAAATTTAATAATTTCTCTTTACTGGACTTTTATAAGAATTATCTTCCCAGAAAAAAGTACCCCTTGCTTCACAATTCACATCGCTATTTGGAAGCACCTACATTTGTGAGCAGATATTTTCTAAGATGAAGCACACAAAGAATAAAAATAGGAGCAAAATAACTTATGAGCTTCTTGAGAACTCACTGAGAGTTGCATCAACTTCGATCGCAAAATATCGAAGCATTATTATCTCAAAAACAATGTCAAATATCACATCAATTTCATGTTGCTATTTCTTAAATTTTATAAGAAAAAAATTATAAATTAATGAAGCTTAAATTACTTAAAATTGTTAACTAAGTTTGTATGTATATTCCTCGTTTTTGTTCATTAACTATCTTTAGGGTTCGTATATTTTATGTGTGGCCCAATATAATGCGGCCCAGGGAAGCTGAAAGGTTGGCCACCCCTGATCTACACCTAGCCCTGTTTCATGTGAAAGTTTGTCGTTTCTTCCATGTCCCATTTTAATGCAAATTTTGTAAAATATTGGATAAGGAGAGGATGAGGAGAGTAGCGGAGGTGTCGAACTAAGGCATCAATGGATCTGGCGCTTATTATTATTAATCTTATATGAATCACGCATACAATAATTTCAATATGTATCGGCATTAACCGTAACGATAAGAACTAATATTCACACTTTATATCGCTACCATAATATCGGCTGTTTCTCGCTCTTATATGACCCCTTCCATGCCAACCTCAATATCTGCTTTCGTTCAAATGTAATTGATATTCATGTTACCTATACATATATGAAAAATGAAAAATTTAATTTCCAGAGCATAAGTTTGTGGAGTTCCCAATTAATGGGAATGGGATCCTTCGAACTTGAGGAAGCCAATAAGATTAGAATTGAATATACATCTATATATCGGACTCCAATGTAGAAGTTCAGAATAATCATAATAGTGGTTTCTCGTTCAGATGTGTAGATTTACATGAAATATTAAATGCGATTAATAGAATTAAGTCATCCGCTAATGGTCCAGATGATATCTCGCCGAGATTTATAAAAAAAGTATTATTCCAGCCATTTCTCATATTTTATTGCATGTGTTCAACAGGCGATTTCCGGCCAATTAGCATACTTTGCTTCCTCAGCAAGATTCTTGAAATATTAATGTACTGCCAAATTACTTCCTTTCTGAATCAGGAATCTTTACTATCGCGATGGCAATCCAATCAGGTCTCAGACCACGGCATAGTTGTGAGTCGGAATTACTCAAGGTGGTTTCCGACATTGGTGATCGGATAGCTATATTAGTCCTTCTGGATTTCAGTAAGGCGTTCGATTCTATTAATCATGATATTCTTGTTCTTGAATTGCTGCAAAATTTCAGTTTCTCATCTACAGCCATGACTCTAATCAACAGTTTTCAACTCCACCATAGCCAATCGGTTAAGACCCAATCAGTTTCATCTACCTTAAGGCTTCACTGCGGCATACCTCAGGGCTCTATTTTCGGTCCTCTCCTCTTCTCAGTATACATAAATGATCTATCCACAATTTTGACAGATACTTCGGTCCACCTTTACGCTGATGATGTACAAATTTATTTATTGCCTTAATCGAAGATGGCGTCATTCGGCTTAACGATGACCTTGATAGGATTTATGACTGGGTTAATCGTAATTACCTAATTCTGAGTCCAAGTAAATCGAATTGTCTATTAGGGATGGGGGGGGGGGGTTAGGAAGAATTCTGTGAAGCGCAATGTTGTACCAGATGAAAGCTGTATAAGACGAAGGCATGTATACTTGATAGAAGAAATTTGTTGATTTGTGGTTTAGTTTTACTGTAGATCGCTTTGGCCTCTCCCACAAGAGTACGTACAATAGGGTAGTATGGGTGAAAGATACCATATGCAAGAATTGGTACTTCTCACGGCGAGATAACAATACCTTAGCGAATTAAAAATTGAGATTTTTGGCTCTGTGGGTACTGTAGTAGGGCTTTAATGTCAGGAGATCATTATGCAGAGAATTTAAGTGCTCATGATAGTCAGAATAATAAAATCTCCAACATAGCCTCTTGGGCAGGGGGCGAAAGGATGTTTTAGTTGATGAATAACGGAAATCAAGTATGTATGTTGGGTGCTTATAAGGTTAGTATGCATGGTCAGCTATAAGATCCAAATGGTGAATCTCGAAGCCTATCCTATCACGTGGTCTCCCCTGACAGCGCCTATAAGAGTTGTATTACCTGTACAGGCCAAGTACAATGCTTTTAGTCGTTGCAAATAAGATCTGGGCCCGAACGGAGTAACCAGTCCCGTTACAAAAAGGATATCTTGCATGATGATAGCCACGGGTAGTATTCATGGTCTGTTGATCATGCTTTACGAAAGCCGCACCAAATGGTTAGCCGGACATTGGTTAACTTGCTCCCACGGGGTTCAGGAGCCCCGAATATTGGAATTATTCACCGCAACTTGGGATGGCATCGCGGTGGCTGTGGTGAAGGGTGCCGTGACCCTAGATCGGGAGAGATTGGATTGGTGTCGCTTCGTCCAGTAAGTTGATGTCATGTCATGCTCTATTGGCGAATGTTAAGATTGTCGGAAAATATATTGTTACAATACATGCGCATGAAGCTTGCTAAAGCTCTCCTGCTACCCCATTTTAGCTTTAGGAGTCTAATATTTCCTAAAGTGGATTCTTCCTGACATGATCCGATTTATATTCGGCTTGCCCAGATTTTCTCATATTTCGTTCTATGTCAACTCCTTCCTTGGATGCTCTCTTGAACCATTTCTCATGAACAGAAGGCTGAAATTCTTGTACAACCTGATATATGCGAAAGAGCCCGGTCCCGTTCAATTTCTGAGCTCCACTCGACATCGTCATCTCCTACCGCCTAGCTTCTTTACTCAAATTGGTGAGCGATCTTACTTTGTTCAGGTCATTCATAAATGGAATTGCTTACCTATTAGCTATCAGCGGGCTAACTCCATTGGGACATTCAGCAGACTTCTGGCTTCGACCCGCTTACCTTAAGGCTGGGTCGTTATCCTAAATTGAACAGCTCGGTGCACGATTCGCAAGATGGGGCGGGCCGTTAAGATATTTGAATAAATCGCAAATTTATTAATGGGATATTTATTTAAACACCTAAGGCAACAAAAAGACGTTTTCTAATTTTTAAATTTGTCCCCCAATTTTTTTTAATTTCCCTGGTTTGCGGATCGGGGCTGCCACAAATTTGAACTAAATAAAATAAATTTTTAACATAAGCTTCTTGAAGTTAATAAGCAGAAAATAACGTTTTTTAAAATTCTACTTATTTTTATGAAAATTTTATGCAATAGATGGGTAAAATGCAAGTATGTCAACCCATTTTTGGAAAGCTTTGGGAAAAAGGAATCCTTTTGCAGAACATCAACAAATTGATTGGGTGAAAAATGGAAAAAATATAGACATTTAAAAAAAAATGTGAAATGGTGCCAATCGACGAAATATATCCTGAAATAATTGAAAATGATATGGAAAAATTAATTAAATGAAATAGAAACCCAAATTTGTTGCATTTTTCCATTTTTTAGCAAAATTTGGTTGGCACATTCTTCGGAATCGTATTTCCGGCAAACATAATAACTTGTCATTATATTGGCGCACTTCAAATGCACTTCTATCTTGCATTGTCCGAAGAAAGCTTTTTCTGCGCTTTTTTGGGCTGGCAGCTTCCTTAGCTAGTGTTTTATTAGCGGACTTCGTTTCCATTGGTGCAGGACCTAGGCGTCTTCGAAGGACGCCATGATAGTGGACCAAATGGCAGGACAAGGAAAAGTTAATATCTTTCCAGCGTGTACTTATTTAAACTCATCGCTATTTTGGAAATTTAGCTTTGTCTCGCATAACCTAAAAATATGTTAATTGCTTTTAAACGGACCTGCTTTTGGTTAGCTATTTTTTTTTCGCTTAAAGGACTGTTAACGAGACTATAATACCGCTCACAAGAATGAAATGTTCTCTTGGGAACAAGTGCTCAAGTTAGATCCTGCAATATCCTTGAATGGACTTATGGACATTTAAGCGAGACTACATTACCTCTGAACAGCAGAGAAGGGGGGGGGGGGGACTAAAACAAAAGTGTAATTAGGGCACTCCAGGGACTCCATTGACATACTCCAACTCGCTTATTTACCGAACACTCTATATATACTTTTACTTAAAAAATAGATAAGAATATCTTTTGTTCAATCCTCCGGGAAGGTAAAACAAACCAGCAATATGTTTGGATCAACTTTCAGCAACTCTGAGGTCTACTTAAATTCCCAATAGTCAGATATATTCGTGGCCAAATTCTTGGAGTGGTTGAGAGTTGCTAATGGAGTGGACACATCTCTGATCCATTTTTGTCGACAGATTTGTTTGTAACTTATTATCTATTGATATTTTGGCCGTTTTAGACATATTCCACACTCATCCAGGTCCGTATCTTCTGGAGCATGTACACATGGTACCATAGATGCTTTATATTTGGGGAAAATTGTTTTTTGTATTTTTTTCTCCAACCCGCCTCTTCTCACTCAATCAAATTCTAAATGCTTCGACAACCTTGTTAAGTACAGGACGTAATGGTGTAAACTTTAAAAAGTTTATTCCTTCCAAATACTTTGATATTAAAGCATTTGAGAATAGGGTTCAGATAACGTCAAGCACGTTGATTTGTAATAAGGTGCTTATACCATGTGATTCCTTGAGATAAGTTTAAAAAAAAAATTAACCCACATATCCCCTACAATCTCCTATACTTAGAAGCTCTAGGCCATCAAAGTTCTGAGAGCTGACTTTAGAACGAACAATTCACTATATTTTTTGAACCATCTAAACAGGATTGGCATGGCTCTTTTTTTAAATTATTGGCCTACATGGGCATGCCTTTCAAATATGTAATTTACCGATCTTCCAATTACCTGTGCGAAATTATCTGTTTGTTTGCATGATGTAAAATGGTAGCCCTGAATGACCCTAGTAATCAAAGAAAACCACATTTGGACACTGCCTGAGCGTCCTCCCTGCCATTATCACATCAGCCTTATCATATCAAAAGATATGATCAAGAACAACAATCTACCCAAATTTCCGCCAATAAATATTCCTAAGTTCGGTGGAGATTACAAGAACTGGAAGTCCTTTTTAATTTATTCATGAATGTGATTCACAACAATCCTTATCTCAGCAACGTGGAAAAAATGCAGTATTTGTAACATTTAGGAGGGATGTAAGACGAGTAATTGGGCATATTCTGATTAACAACAATAATTATAATACAGCACTACTATTTATAAGCGAGTGATTTAACAACAAAAGGATCATAACAACATAAATAAACAACATAATTGATGCAAAGAAAGCAGAGCATATGTGGATGTAAGGAGGATGTCATATTGCTGTATGATCTTATACGTAAATTCCTTGAAGCTCTAAAAAAATTTCACTTGCAACACAGATGAATGGGTTCCGTCTATAGATGTGCTGCTGAATTTCTTAGAAAAACGCCATCAAATGTTGAATTGTATCAAGAGGCCCAAACAACATAGACTTGATACGTCTGTGGCGACACGGCCACACCTTTTGTCACGGACATACGTCCACTTGATGTGACCCTCTGAATTGGTCTTAGTAGACAGGCGAATTCCCTGTAAAGAGTCTACTTTGTGCGGCGTAGGAGTATTTTAATTAAATTTTGATAGTAGGCGTTTTTAGTTGTTAAGTCAAATAATGTTAGCACGTAAGTTAATCTAATTTCGCATAAGCACACCAATAAATAATATTGAAGAATCTGGAATCTTTGCCTTTCATTCTGCCAAATAACCCTATTACTTTACTTCCACAGATTTTGGAACAGCCGACAGAAGACGATTCCAGAAGTATAAAATCCAGAAAAAATAAAAAAATCCGGAAATGAGAAAATCCAGAAATGACAAAATTCAGAAACGACTAAATACATAAATGTCAAAATCCCGAAATTGTAAACATTGTTATAATTAAAAATTTTTTTTAAATATTTTAAAAATGGCATGAACTTTGCTTCGCAAATCTCATATTTACATTCGTCGTAGTTGTTATATTAATCCGTGTTAATAATATTGTTGGGAGTCTTGTGATGACATGTTCATCTGATGGAAACCTAGCATCTTTGTGAACGAAACAGGCTAACCCAACATGCGTGCACTGGTCACGATTTGTTAACGGCGGTCAAGAAACATTATATGAAATTTTTAAGCTTTGATCGCGATTTTGAGATGGGTCAAGGTCAAAATATATGATAATTAAAATAAAAAAGTCAAAATTTTGGAAATCCCTATACATAGAAAAATTTTTGCGTTGAGGTATTATGCTGTTCTGAAATGTATGAATTAGTGCTTATATGGTACATATCTAGGTGTGTGCCTAGGTCTCATCTATTTATGAGTGCTTAAAAAATGAATGTGTACGTTGAAGTGGTAGTGTGGGGTGAATAAATGTAAAAAATATATATAATTTGTTTGTTTTTAACGTAAACGAAAAAGTTCCGAGTTCATAAAGAATTCAAACTAAGAGGAAATCCTGAAAAAATTCCAGAAAACATATTCGCGCGCTCGAATATCTCTTCTGGATTTTTTTCTGGATATCTCCTGAATTTTGTCTCTTCTGGATTTTGTCACTTCTGGAGTTTGCCTCTTCTGGCTTGTCACTTCTGGATTTCGTCTCTTCTGGATTTTGTCTTTCTGGATTTCGTCAGTCTGGATTTTGTCTATCTGGATTTCGTATCCAACCCAAATTAAAGACAACGAAATCCAATAATCTCACCACAAGCTTGACACTACTAACATAAACATGCTCAAAGAACTTTGCAAGGGCAATCTACTAAAGACGCATTAGCCTTCCACGTAAGTAACACAAACCTTCCAAACGTACTCCTGCCAACGAGTATTGTAAGATTATTGAAAGAATTTGAACAATCAGATCTATTTATAGATCTACTTAGATCTATCCTCGAACTGAAGAAGCTGTTCTAACATTGAAGCTAGTAAAAAAAAGTGAGAGCAACAATATTAGTAGTTGGAGGGTCAGAAACAGCAAAAACTTTCAGCAAAGTGAACGTTAAAATACAGCCAGGTTTTCAGATCTCCCATCTTTCTGTGGAAGCTTTTGTACTACCCAACTCAACGCATTTATATATTTTTTTAATTTTGCAATGAAATTTTTTGTTAAAATAAGCTTAGACATTCATGAAATAAATATAGTTTGATTGGAATTGTTATCATTTATAATTACGCTGCAGCATAGTGACAAACAAAGAAATTCGAAACATCCGACTTTTGCTCGTCACTGTATATTTCTTGAAAGCAACGTAGGAACTGATGCAGATATTAATTTTATTACATAGATATAAAGCTGGATTTATCGTATTTTGCTGGTATTTTATGGTTTGTGTTCGAGCAGGAAAATATTATTTCATTGAAATAAAAGTGCTTATATTCTCATATTGTGATAATTTTTCCTCCACCTAGCACAAGATAACTGACAGGAGAGAAGAAATTGGTAGTTGTAGTTGTTCCACAGAATCTAGGGATATATAAGTTAGAAAAAATTGTTGGGGGATAATACTCATTCTTAGCAGATTTTACTTTATTTCGTGCTTTCAAATCCGTTTCCTTAGAATATCTAGACTATAGCCTTCTGTTTAAGTAATACTAAAATTGCCTTTCCAGTATTAGGTAGTGCATTTAATTTTTAAACCAAGAATTATTACTTGCATACTTAACAGCCTTAATTTGTTACCTACTTATTTAGAAGATTATAAAATTCTTCAGTTCATTAACATGGTCCACAGCATTTAAAGTCTGACGAACAAACCCTCAAAGAACTTCTTATGAGAGATCATAGTAAATGTTGCTAATTTAATTTTGGAACACTGAAATAAAATATTGTGATCAAGATTACTGGGCAGATTGAGCTGATTCGAAAATTTAACGGAACCAGTATCAGAGCTATCAAAATTAGATCTAATTGTGGCGGGCACCTTGTATTGAAATAGGTTGGATTTTTATAAATTACTTCCAAATGCATAAGTTTAATAAAACAGCCACTGACAATTCCATTATGAAGAAGATTAATATAAAAAGAAAGAATCTGTTATTCTTTAAATCGTTCTTCTACCTTACCTAAACATAACCATACGCTTTCCACCTATGACAAGTCTTTTCATGTCACAATAAAACTTCAAATATTGTCACATTTCCAACAACGAAGATTAATAAGAAATTCAAATTTTCCGCGAAACTACTTGTTCATTTATTTTCGCCTGTTGGTACCCCGATTGCACTACATCCTGGAAAATCGGAACTCAAGACAACATTTGTAATCCTTTCTCTGTCTCCCATAGGTACTTTTAGGGATAGGCAGACAAAAATTGCTTAATTTTATTTCCTTAGAAATCGAATTTAAGGAATATTTGATGTTATAGCAGATAAGCTTCCAATAATAATAATAATTTTGAATATATTTGGAATTTGTTGAGCTTGTAACAGGAATGTTAAAGCGAAAATGAAACTTGAAATTTAGACAGTTTTCACACCCCTGCCAACAAAAGTGGACTCATATGAAATAGAAAATCAAGCAGTCTATGCAGTAATACGTGTCCAAAGCACTGTATATATAAATGGACTGCTTGATCTCCTGTTTCATGTGGCACCAGTTTTCATTTCAGAAAGTATGCTCTCACTGTCAATGCTACCAACTGTCGTAAATTGGAGCTATATTTAAATTATTTGCGAATTTACTTATATGCATGTCCGTAGGATTTATCGAATTTACCATAAAAGTATTTGGGACTATTTATATCGTTAAATTTTAATTATGAGTCGAAGAAAGTGTTTTTTACAAGGATTTTTACAAGCAATTTCTCATTCCTAATCGTTACGGTTCAGTGGGAAAGTATGCTCTCACGGAAAGAGACAGGAATATAAAAGTGTTGCCATTTACTTCCATGCATTTTTGGTCCATTTATATATATGTCAGTGGTCCAAAGTCATAAGTTTTCGACAAATGTCACTTTAAACGACAATCACAATACCATTTTTGTGTCGTAACGCCATTCCTCACTTAAAATAATAAGGGCGCAACTCTTTTATTCCAGAAACAAATATAAAAGGAATCGACATGACCCAATTGGCGGACATCGCGTATTAGTCGATCCAATTATGTCGATTATCCGATTATTAAAGGGGAGAGTCTTTTTAAAACTTTTTACTAAGGTGTTAATTCTATTTCTGATAATTTTGTATTTTCTAAATAATTTTATGTCTTATATTTTTAATATTTTAAAAATAAAACTCTATAAGCAATAAGTAGTTTGTTTGAATGAAATTCCATAGGATATGATCAAGTATCAAGACTGGGTCGTTTTTCACGCGTAATGACACATGTCGGTTATGTTTGAAAGAAAAGATGTCGTAAAATACAAGAGTGATGTCTATTTTTCCATAAAAATGAAAAAAAAAATATTTTTTTAAGTACCGAAAAAAGAAAGTGAGCTAATAAAAACTCAAAACCTACGTGCACGGTTCTCACAGATAACATCCCTTCCGTAATTTTACTACAATTCTACAACCTAATCTTGTGTTCTTGATTTGAAATAAAAAAGTATGACAGGTTTCATATTATGTTCAATGTTCGCTAGAAATAAGAAACATTGAGCATTAATGCCAAGACTCATTCATGCAATCATTATTTCGTTGTGAAATGATTGCAAATAATTATATGATGAAAATGCATTATGGGCACTGTGATTACCGATGCCAGTTAGTCATAAAATTGTTGTAATGCATAACAATAAGTACCTACATATGTAAGTAAGCTACCTATGAATTTCGTAAATTTATTTTTTATGTGCGTACTTTTTACTTGAATTCAATTTAAAGTTTTAGTCATTTATTTTAGTGGGATATTTAAGATAACTCCTATTCAGTTTTTAAAAAATATAAATTTTAACAATATAATTCGTGAAGAATAACAAACAAGTAAAGTATTAAAAGTAAATTTAAAGGGGTTATATCACTTTGTGACTTTGTTTTTATTATTATTTTTTCTTTCCTAAGCACTCCAACTTTTAAGGGGGGCAAAAATCGTTTTTACGAGCGTAGTCGTGAAGCAAAATTAAATTAGAAAATTTCGACTGCGCGAAAAAGCATGCGTTTGGGATCTTTATTATTCTTTGTGTAAATTATACCGACACATATTCGTTTCCAGCTTTCAATTTTGACTTACAGGATGAGGAGGAAGAGAACCTTCAATTAGAAGGCCAATTGTATGGATCAGGCATCGCAGATTAGAGGTAAAACAAAAATTTAATTAAAATTAACTATTTGAAACTTAAAACGTGTTTTTCTCGAAACCATGCTTTTCAAACTGGGCGTACCAGTAGCTCCCTCAATTTTTATCCGGTTGACTTGAATTTTTAAGTGCAACTTTAAAACAATATTTTCTAGTGAACGTCGTAGGACTTTTTTGTTAAATTGATTTTTATAGATTTTTCGAAAAAAAAACAAGAAAAAAATAGTACCAATTGACGCCATTTTTTTTTTTAATCAATTTTTCGAAAAAATTCTACGACGTTCACTAGTTTTTGGACAATATTTTAAAAAAAAATTTTGGTTTTTTGGTTTTTTTCCAAATTAAAAATTGTGACCTGTAGCGGTACGTCCATGTCAACCATCCGAGGTATTGCTTTCTCCTTACGTGCGCTACTATGGCGCCATTTTATATCGTAAAATTAAATTAAAATATGTTTTCTGTAGTTAAAGACTAGCACTTTCATATGAGGTTTTAAGTCATATTTCTATCCCTTACTTATCGTTCATGGTACGTCTCAGAAAATCGCGTGAAATTTAGTGAACACAAGGTGATTACCCCTTGTATGACAACTAAAATAAGACCCATATATTAAATGAGTTCGGAATATGCCATATTAAAACAGGTGACAGCAGAGGTGATTTGCAATCGATACATTATACTTAATATTTGTAAAATTTTTAGTTTTTCATTTATAACATTATTGGACAAAGCGTTGAGTAAACGCGATAGAACTCAATTCAATATATATTAAAATCGGACAAATGTAGGATTGCCATACACTTTTATTTACACATTTATTTGAAGGTGTTTAAGAACGGGCCCAAACAATTCAAGTTTTTGCTGAAGTAATACCATAATTTCAGAGACTAACTTCAAATATCGGCTAAATCTGGCAACCCGTTAGTAGGTTGCCATACACAAAATCTAGTTTTTCATGTGTACTCAGAAAACGGTAAGTCGAGTGAACCATATTAAAGGCGAAATGGTGGAATAAGTGAAATTGTTCTTAATTTTTACTGCCCTTTAAACTAGTAACAATTTTCCGTCTAATGTTTTGATCAAATTGAAATTTTGATCTCCTTATAGTACATTTGCAGCAATTTTTTTAGATTAAGAAACTATAAGGTATGAATTTATATACATTTCAATAATGTAAGTTTCTCGAGGCCGTACAGATTGCGCAATTGCTGACATGTATGTATCAATTACAAAAGGAAAAAAATTGAGATAAGACGAATTCTTATGATACTCTAGATGAATGCCCGCGCATATGTAATTTCCTATGGTCACCTCTGCCCAAATTTGATTGTTAAAGTGGTTTATCGCATTAGAACGGTTCATCGGACAGTAAAAATGATTAAAACGAATTTCATATGAATTTACATTCTGAAGAATTTTTCAGTACAATAAAATGGTCTAGGATTGATAGTTTCCGCAGTATACGTGAAAAATCTGAAGTTTTGTATGACAACAACAGGACGGGTTGCCCGGTTTAGCCCTTTTTTGAAATCGTATTTACTATTTTTATGAAAATGTCAGCTCTCTATGTCGACGCACTCTCAGGCAGTGTTCAAATATATAATGAAAAACGTAAGTTTTTGTATGGCAATCATATGAAGGAATTGCCTGATTTGATATAGATTTCATACAGGTTATAAAGATAAATAACAGACATACCAACATACATAAAATAAAGGGAGCGGGCAGTGAGGTAAATCTGCTAATTCACGTAGATTAGGTGTGGAAACCTAAACTGGCAAGGCGATTTTATTGTTGGCTTTTAAAAATATAAGAAAAAAATACCAATTTTAACCTCTTTTTACATCGAAAAGCTGGGTAATTGGTGCGGTATCAAGCATATCGGTTTTCATATAGTTGAGGAGAAGAATTTTCGAAATTTCTAGATAACCTAGTCCAAAGAAGTGGAGAAAAATTCCTTATTTTCACAATATTTCTGGAAAATTAAAAAAACCTTTAGCTAACAAGCAAATAAACCCTGCCTTTTTTAATAAATTTACCACTAAAAACTTACTAATCAATAACAAATTGGGGTTAAAGAAAACCACAATGGATAGGAGCGGAGTCTATAAAGTAAGCTGCAGCGATTGCTCAGGGTTCTACATAGGAAAAACAATAAGATCTTTAAAACTAAGATTCAAAGAACACATTAATTCATCTAATTCAAATAATCCAACTTCAGGTCTTGCCAAACATCTAAAATCTACTGGACATAAATGTACTACCCAAAATAAAAGACTTTTACATAATCTTGATGGAAGACCAGTACTGGATAGATATGAAATATTCGAAATCAGAAAGGCTGATGATGACGGTTATGCTTTGTTGAATGATCGGGAGTGCATTCCAAAACATAGCTACAGTTGACTATAGCTGACTTCAATCGTTCCAAAACCCAGTAGTCAACTAAATTATGTCAGCTGAGTTGACTTTTGAGCGTTCCGAAACATTTGAAGTTGACTAAAATAGTCAACTATCCCTGACTGTGCTCTAGACTGCTAGTTATCTAATATATAAACCGTGACGTGAGCTATCAATTGAAATATTTTGTTTGGCGCGCTCTTACAAACGTTTTGCGAAATTTATTTATTTATTTAATTTTCTCTGGCTCATTTCGGATTAACACACAGTAAATTAATTTTAAGTATCAATAAAATTATACAATTAGCATAAATGACAGTAGCTTACTCAGATCGTTCCAAAACCTCAAACAGCTTTAGTTAACTGCAGACAACTTGACATAGCTCTGACATAACTCTGGCATAGCTACAACTATAGCTGCAGTTGTGTTTTGGAACGCACTCCAGATTGATTTTTATAATAATAGGAGCCCCCTTTTAAATCCTAACCTAATTAAGTTTCAGCATTAGTCAAAAAATTTTATATACATATATACCACATAACTCATCGATGATCTTTTGTTCATGTGTAGCTCGGTTAACGTTTTTGTAAATTTGTAACTTAGTTAACTCGGTTTGTATGTATTTACATAGGTCTTATCATGCGTATGTACCTCGGTTAGCGTAGTATGTATGTATGCAATTAGCATAACGTAGTTGACCCAGATTTAGTTTTAGTGCAAAACCTGATGATGTCTTAAGCAGACGAAACGCGTAAATCGTTACTCATTTTTGTTTTTTTAATAAAATTATTGTGGAATCAGAGCGAGTGTTTTTTTCTCAAACAAAGATGTCTAAAAACATATTCCACCAAGTGTTAACACATAAATCGATAAAAGTAGCCTTTTCTACATTCTCACAAAGAAGACAAGAGCCTGCTGAAAACCTCGTCTTCAAAACGGTGCAAAATAGAAAATTTCCTCTACACTTCTTAGGTCTGGACATACTTCATACGGGTTGCACGACACGGACACAGGCCGAACGCATTATGGACCAAGCAATCGTCAGTTCAACCAAAGCTCTCAATCAAGTCCCTTTTTGTCCAGACGAAATGAACCCGGTGAAAAGCGTACTATCCGAGAAAATCCCGATGAAATGCTTTATCAAAAATGAAAACTAATACAAACAAAATACAACTACATATACATCTTCTCGGATAGACCGTGGGACCTTAAAATCACAGTCAACTAGGGAAGCATCCTAGCCAATAGTAAGATCACACTCACCTGATGCCCTGCGAACGTGGAAATCCAGAGGAATGAAAAAAGCGGATCAGAATGCTATAAACTAAAGTAGTCAAAAGGCAAATGAGAAAAATATGGAACCCACGAAACTTGCTGCATGACAGCAAGAAAACACCTTCCTAGCCAGCCATCTAGAAGTGGTGAGCAAGCCTGAAACGCCCAACATGGCAAGAATAAAAATTATCGGGATTGCTAGAGTTCGGCTCGGACACTTTCTGTTTGTTAACGGACAAGGCATACGGAGAACTCCAACTGAACTCCTTACCTGTAGGAAGGAGGATATAGACGTAACGGCTTTTCCAATAAGAGGTGTTATTTTGATATTCAAAGAGAAATGCCTTTTTTTGAGATAAATGTTTGGATCTTTATTTCATTATAAAGAGAAAGGTATGCCGTTAATAATGGAAAATAACATCAGCCAAATGACCACCACGACCACGCCTACAGGACCATATCCTTTTCATGAAATTTTCCATAACCAAATCGCAAAGTGGCTGCCCTATGTCCTCGATAGCATCACGAATTCCATCTTTGAGGTCTTGAATCGACGCTGGGCTGTTGGCGTAGACGTTCTCTTTCACGTGGCCCCAAAGGAAGAAGTCGCAAGGTGTTAAGTCACAAGATCTCGGTGGCCAATTCTGATCACCTCTTCGAGAGATAACTCGGTCCGGAAACTTTTCCCGTAAAAGATCAATGGTTTCGTTGCTTGTATGGCACGTAGCGCCGTCTTGTTGAAAGTAAACGTTGTCCAGATCAATGCCATCCAATTCCGGCCATAAAAAATCATTAATCATCTGTCGATAGCGCAATCCATTCACCGTAACTGTTGCTCCAGCCTCATTTTCGAAAAAGTAAGGTCCAATGACCCCGCGGGACCATAAACCGCACCAAACAGTCACACGTTGAGGATAGAGAGGCTTTTCAACAATAACTCTTGGGTTTTCCGAGCCCCAGATGTGACAATTTTGCTTGTTGACGAAGCCATCGAGGTGGAAATGGGCCTCATCACTCAAGATGAGTTTTCGATGGAATTCCGGATCATTTTCATGCATTTCAAGGACCCAATCAGCAAAGACTCGACGTTGTTGATGATCGGCCGTCTTGAGTTCTTGTGTTAACTGAACTTTATAAGCCTTAAGACCCAAATCTTTATGCAAAATACGGTGTAATGACGTTTGTGGAATGCCTAATTCCAAAGAACGACGAGGAATGGACAAACCTGGGTTTTCTTCAACACTTTCGGCTACAGCAGCAATATTCTCGGCTGTTCTTGAGCGACGTGCACGGGTTTTATTCTTCACATCACTAACTTGTGCCGAAAGCTCAAATTTTTGTACCAATTTCTGTATTGCGGTCCGACAAGGTGCTTCACGACGACCCAAAAATGTTCGAGTTTTACGAACCGTCTCTGCCACATTTTCACCATTTTTATAGTGAATTTTAATAATTTCAATGCGTTGTTGAATCGTGTATCGTTCCATTTTTATTAATGGCGTAGTTTCTACTTGTCAAATGTCAAAAAATGACAGCTCCAAAAGTGACATCTACCGAAATAGCGGGCTAATTAAAATAACACCTCATATTCATTTGTGAAGTTGTTAAAAATTAAAAAAAGGTGGAGTAGTTGTTATATATGTGTTATTTATGTAGTTCCGGACCCCGTGAAAAATCGGAGTTTTCTCGGGGGGGGGGGGGGGGGGGGGTGTTCTGCGCGGTTGGCTATCTTGGATTAAAGGTTACAATTTTTTTTTTTGCAAGTAATTCTTCCTCAACGGTATATCCTACGACAAAAATGGCTTATTCAAATTTGAAGAAGACTAAATTCCCTACATTTTTTCTAAGTGAACATTCTTCCAAAAAATTGATGCGTATAGTATCATTTATGCAGGGTGTTTCGTTCATGGTGGTCCTTAAGACAGGAGGTGATAGTAGTCAACTAGTCAAACAAAAAATTGTATGCAGAACTTCATGGCCTTTCCTACGACTGCTCGGCCAACCCCGTACTCCTCTCCTCTTTGCAGGTATTGGAGTCTAAGTTAAGATAATTTGTTCCCTCAGTGATTGAAAACACGTCATTTTACAAAAATATCGTCTAACTTCGGTATGACCTGAATAGTTTATGAGCTAATAACAGTTTAACCTCTACAGTGAGCACATAGTTATACGATGTGAAATTAAAGAGGAGAGTTCACAGTTTACAGTTTTTATAAAAACAAAAATAGGTTAAGCACCTTTTTGTAAGCAAAAAAGAGGTCAAGATCAGTATAAAGGTACGAAAATCCTAAATTCTTCATTTAGACCACCATAACTCCTGCGCGGAGAAGAGTACAGAACTGATCGGGCAGTCGTTGACCAGGGTACAGGGTACAGGGTATTTTATGAAAGACTAGCAAATTTTCTTATTCACCTGTAACGCCAAAACGGTTGAAATGCCGCTCTGCCGTTGCCATACAATTTTTTGTTTGACTAGTTGACTACTATCACCTCCTGTCCTATAGACCACCATGGACTTAACACCCTGTATAAATGGTACTATACATATAAATTTGTTTCATGTTTCCGCCGCTGTAACCAATTTTTGGTACCTTTAATCCAAGATGGCGAACCGCGTGGACACCTCCCTCCCCAACCCCGCAGGGTGAAAACTTGGATTTTTCATCGGGGCCCGGAACTAAATAACATACATATATAAAAATTACAAATACCCCACCTTTTGTAAGGCAAAGGCCTTATTTAGTCCCTTTTGACTTGACTATACTTAATAAATAATAAATTTTAGCTTAAATTAAACATAATCAAAGGAATTGCCATACACGAAAAATGAATTACACTAATTGACAAATAACAATAATAACTCAATTTTGTAATACAATACTGTTTAAAATAAATTAAAATATTATAATACTGAGCCTTTGCAAACGGTCTAGTAGCCGTGGGCAAATGTACATAAGGCTTAAGTATTTTAAGATATTGTAATTAGTGTTTTTAAATAAATAAGTAAAACAATTGGAAATTAATGAGGATTAAAGACAATCTGCCCTAATCTATCAAAATCACAACTGCTATGTATAGTTGTGAGACGAGGAACTTTCCTAATTCCAAATATATGGGTTGCAAACCTTTGTTAAATGTTTTATGCCACGTTTGCTCGAATGACCTAGTCTCAAATGGAAATCTTTGAGAGACGAAATAACTTGACTTGTTCTATAGCCCCACTCTAGTTGGGACATTCACTAAATGTTTATGACTATGCAAACAACGGTAGATAGATCTTATCAAGAAATAGATGTAAAAGTTTTTTTTTTTTTTTTTAACCAACATATAATGCTCGCACCAGTTTTCCAGTGATATGAATTCTAAAAAATATATATGTGGGCACCACTCGTAGGTATGTGTAACATATGTAGAATATTTCAATGTTGAATAAAATCGAAGATAGGAAACTAGCAACACAAATAATAATTAAGTAGTTTTTTGTGTATCTATGCTTATTTGATTTCTAAATAGAATTGGGTTCAAATGAGATCACCGTTTACTTAATACTACTGACTTTGCGGCCCTAAAATTTCACTTCGATAATATCCCCAACAAATAATGAGTTGTGTTCTATATACATATGTACAAGCATTATACTGACGTAGCAACATCACATTCAGATGAAAAAAAAAAATTGTTTCCCTGACACATGCTGAACAAACAATACCTGGCCGATTCGGTGCAATGAATACGCTCTTCGGGTCTGGTGGTGTAATACCATCGCTCTGTTAGGTATAAAACACACATTTGTCAGTTATCTCAAGAGGAAGGAAGTCTTGTGTTTGACTGCTTTCTGTTGATTATTTGCTCATCAAGTTTTTATTATGCTAAAAACGTGCTTTGGCCTTCTGATGCAATTGATCAACAGAACCGAAATGGCAAGAAGAAAAGTGGAACGACAGAAATATGTATGGGACACACTAATGTTAAAAGTATAAAAAAAAAAAAAAAATAGAAAATTAATTTACTAAAATTCGTTGTTGTGTAAAATTAAAGAAAAATTGTGCAACTTACACAACTTCATTACAACACCCACTAAATATAATTTTTCTTTCACTTTTTTTTCTATTTCACAGAGTACTAAAAGAATAACCTCTTCAAAATGAGGATGAATGAAAACACCACAGAACAGAACGTTAGACTTATGAATAATTTTCGACAGGTGGTTTCCTTTTATACCCTTATTATGGAAATCGATCGCCCATATCTATTCACAAGAAAACCTCTGGCAACGCTGATAATAATGTGATTAAGGATATACTTAATGATATCAAATACATTTGCATTCGAAATATGTTTCGACTAGATACGTGATAAAAATTTATTTAGGCTTATTCTGGGTTGTTGTTCAATTGCATATGTAGAATTTAAAAACTGACGTAAAGAATAGAGCAACATAAAAATAGTTCTAAGAGTTACTTATAAAAAATGATTGAAGAAAAACTTATGTCTTAAAACTGAATTATTTTTCGTTGTAGGCAATTTTATGTCGAATTCTTTTGAACGAGTTTTACACCGGTGCAGTGCAGATTTACGTGTTTTTATTGTTGCATTACAAAAACACGTAAAGCTGCACTGAACCGGTGTAGAACTCGTTGAAAAGAATTCGACATTAATGTTCAAGCGCCATCGACTGTAGAGGACACTTTAAAATAGCAAAATATTTATATTAAATTTAAGAACGAAAAAGTGAAATATATTAAACTACACCGGGACTGTGCTCGGCAATACCGAATAAAAGCCTAAGTGGAAAACTTATATTTGCAGTTACCATCTTTCCTATCTTTTGTGGGTCAAAGTGCTTAGCTTTAACCAGCTCATAATATAAGCAAACCATTAACTACTCCATGATAAATTATATGTTAGTATAATGAACACCACACACACACACACAACGGGTTCAATATAAAGACGGTCTGTTCACAGCGAAAATTTAAGGATATAACAGAAAAATAAACAACAGCACTTGGAACAAAATCCGCAACAGGATACAAATAAATCCGTAAAAAAATCTAGTAAGCAACACATTAGGGATAACCTCTGCATAAAATTGTTGGTGTTTTTATGTATATTTTTCCTAATTTTATCAACCTACTCCAGGGATTGCCTTACATTTAAGCCCAACAGATGTATATGTATTATGTTATATTTTATTTTATTCTTTACAAGATAACTTTAAGGTCAGTTCATAAATTAAAAGATATTGATGTTTGAACAAAATCCGTATGCTAATACCAGGACATTCCAAAGTTTTTCTCGTCTGGAATTGGAGTATTTAAGGATCAGTTGAAGAATAAGACCAATCGTACGTTCGTTCAAAATTGGATATTGGAACATGAAACATTTTCTTCATTTTCAAGCAACCCATCCGCTTCAATCAGAAAATTCTTCTTTATTGAGATCAGGCAGCATTCATAGTGTCATTTTCGAGAACTTTAGTTTCAAGGCACCGAAAAAAAAGCAAAGTGCCGGCCCATTGCTGTTATTGTCAGTTCACTCAATAGACTAAGAGCTGTCGACCAAAATACTTACGTCATATCATAAAAAAAAATTTTCCACCTTATAATACTCTCTAAACAATGTTGATAACTGGGGTGGCAGGTGAGAATTGTATTTCATGATCAATGGTAAAAATGGCAGACACATTGGATGATGGAAAAGTGGTGGCAGACGCCAAAAAAAAATGGCGGGAAAATGTGTATAACTTCTGTCATACAACGATAACTCGAGAACGCTTCCACTTAGAGTACAGAAATCTTGCACACGGGCTTTTTTAGAAAAAAAGTAAATTTGGGTTCGAAAATGGGACCAATCGCGCAACTCCTTTTTAGGGTTTCCATACAAAAATTTCGTTTTTCACTATATATTAGGGCACTACCTAAGAAACCAAGAAACCCTTAAATGTAGAGAGTTGAAATTTAGTACAATGTATTTTCATAGCAATGGCAAATACTAATTCAAAAATAGACTAAATCGGGCAACCCGTTCTTGGTGCTGCCATACTTGTTTAAGACCTTCGAGGCTATCTCGCAGCACCCTACACCACTGGAACCCAGGCAGACTTCTCAATAACTTATCAACAATGTTAAGATTGTTTGCTAAGATAGAAAATTTTGTTTATAGTGCACTGCACTCCATCGTTTATGCTAATCTCTAAAACACTATACACTACATCAGTTGGCATTTGTATTCAATTGAAAACAGCATTAGCTCTAAGGCTCTTTGGTCCTTTATAAAATCCAAGCGCACGAATTCTTCTGTTCCTAAGATTTTAAATTAAGGTTTTAATAAGTCGTTCGATTTGCACACTAGTTGTAACCTTTTTGCCTACTACTTCAAATCTGTTTATTGTAACGAACCTTTTAATGAATCGGACCAAGAATATCCCGTTAAAACTGATACATACCCTTTGGATGTTGATCATTTATTGATGATGTCTCGAAGGGTCTCAATGAGTTTAATTCCATTACAAGGCCAAATCCTGATGGGCTATGTCATTCGCTACTGAAAAATTGCGCAACTTTTCTGGCCGCTTCTTTATGTAAGATTTTTAACCTATCCTTAAGTACCGGTACTTTTCTTGATATGTGTGTGACGTCTTTTATTCGGTCGGTCGGGAGAATTTGCTCGGGCGCCAATACGGTCGTCAATGGAAAACGTCAAACTGTCGCTGGGGGTAGCTGCAATGCAGTACAAGGCTACAGCTGGTTTGTCTATAAATTTGTGACTTTATTGCTTCTTGTGTGTGTGTTCCTGATATAAATGTGAGTTCATAGGCGATCCGTTGCACACGTGCAGGCTGAGTGGCTTCCGTTTTCTAACTCGTACAACCCCTCAGCTTTCCGTTTTTCACGTGCTTACTTGGCAGCAATGAGGCTTGAACGGCTTTCCGTTGCACGCGTTCCGTTTTTCACGTACTTGCTTGGATTATGGACGTGAGTATGGATTCCGTTTTAATACACGTACTACCGTCGGATTGAGCTCTGGATGCTTTAAATGCATTCCCGGCAAGCCAGTTCGGTATAAACGTCATAAGTATTTTAGCTTAAAGCGGTTCTGAAAATTTTTGCCGATCAGAATGGTCTAGCAATAAAATACATAAAATGAAATGCTACCGCCTGGACAACATAGATATAAAATGACCAGGTGGAACTTGTTCTGAGCATCGTACTACTAGTGTACATGCATGTTACAGAAAATATTGTAGAAAACTTACAAAAATATTTGACTATGTGAATATTGAAGTATTTATACAGAAAATTAAAAGAAAAGTTTGAACTATTCAGGTCAGCAGTTAAGTATACGTATTCTTACCTTTCTGCAAAGTATCAAATGGTTAAATCGGATTAGCTCATTTCTATAGTAGTAAACTTCTTTAGTCAGGGTGTACCTCTAGGATCAATATTAAGTCCGATGTTTTTTTTCCTATATGTATATAAAATGTTAGTAGACATTCCCAGATACAATTCTATTCAATGATATCCAATAACATTAATAAATATCAATTAATGATGTTTATACCTCAGTCAAAACCGATACAACCCCAATTTATGCCAAAAGTTCGAAAAAAATCTACTTCAAAGCTCTGCGTAAATTCTTGCTCAGACCTAAAGAAAAAAAAATGTTGTAGAATTTGTTATGATGTATAGGAAACGCTTCAATTTATATAGTCCGTAATAGAAATGTAAAGTTTGAGCCTGCATTTAGAACTTAAAATTCTGTTGATGATTAGACTAAATATTTTTTTTAAAAACATGTGACACGAAAATTAATAGGTAAGGAAAAAATATGGAAGTTTTGAGATGAAAAAAGAAATTTTTTATTGAAATTATTGAAAAACTTTTGTTAGAGGTGTATATATAAGAAAATAAGATAAGAAGTAATGAATTTATTAAAGTTAATGGATGGTTTCTGACCCTTTCAGGGTTTAGGGTACTAAAATTCGTACGGTCACTGATGAAAATTTTTGGCGAGGAAAACGATCGTTTAAATCGTAAGCAATTTTGTGCAGATGAAGAACAATGAAGAAATTCACACGGACAGGGATAGTGACTACAATATCCCATTGGCAAATTTATGAAAAAAACTGGATGACATTTTAGCAAACCAGCGACTTTGATAATATTAGAACAGTTCCACGCTTTTTTTTTTTTAATTTTATTACCACTAATCTGGTGAATCTGATTGTCTTGAATATTTTTTAATTCTTACTTACTCGAAAGACCGCATTTCAATTGATGAATGATAAAATACTTTAGCAAACATTCTTCTATGTAATTTTTTCGTATACAAAAGCTGCGGTAGGAGGATTCCAAAATTTATATTTTATGGAATTTAATCTATATCAAGGACTTATATATAATATCAAGATTATGGCTTAAAGGATTATTAGTGGATTCTTTGATAATTTTGTTATATTTCAACCTCATTAATGTACTAAGAACTAAGGTAAATGTCCCATAAAGTTGAACTGAAAAAACGAAACTAAAAGAGTTAATACAAACAAAAATTTACTAGGGTTTCGGCTGCTAGGAAGGTACTTTTGCCTGATCATTCTCTCTCTACTTATGTACTATATATATTATTTTAATTGTGAATTATATTTTACATGGACTAAATCATCTCTATACAGGTTTTCCCTACAATATAGTTCGTTACAAGTGGAAAATCTCATTTATAAATCCTATATTTAAATCAGGTTCCAAAAGTACAGTAGAGAGTTACAGACCAGTCTCTATAATGAAAGTAGTGCTAAAATTACTAGATTATATAGTTAACTCTAAGATAAGTTCTCTAGTTAAGGAATAAATAGTTCCTGAGCAACATGACTATGGAAGTCATGTGTATAACTTATCTCACATTATTTTCGAACTATACTAAGTATAAGTGCTTCTGAAGATGATGTTCAAGTTGATACTATTTATACAGATTTCTCGAAGGCTTTTGATAAGATTAGCATTTCTCTTCTCATTTATAAGTTGAAAATTATAGGTTTGCACTCCTCTTTTTTAAGCTGGATTGTGGTTGTGGCCTATTTAAATAACCGAGAACAATATGTAAGGATTTGTAATATTATATCTGATGTAATAACAATCCGCTCGGGTGTTCCTCAAGGCAGTCAATTAGGTCCTCTATTGTTTCTGCTTTTCATTAATGATATAGCATCTTGTTTTGTTTTTTCCAAATGCCTAATATTTGCGGATGATTTATAACTATTCGTTACAATAAACTCTCTAAACGATTGCTTACTACTGCAGAATGATCTCAATATCATTTTTGGTTGGTTCGCTAAAAATAATTTACATCTTAACATATCAAAATGTAAAATTGTTATTTTTCATCACATCTCTTGTCCTATCTTGTTTAATTATGAAAGAAATAACGCTATAGTCTCTCGAACAAATTATATTAAGGATTTAGATGTTATTTTTGACACTAATTTGGCACACTATTGTCAGTAAATCGAGACGCAGTTTAGGTTTCCTAAAGCGTAACTCCAAAGACCTTCAAAACATTATACTTTTCGCTCATGAGATCCATTCTTGAATATGCATCCATTGTCTGGTGTCCATATTATAACGTACATATTGATCGTATGGAATCCATTCAAAAATCATTTACGAGAATTGTTTTATGGAAAATAAGTTACCAAAATGACAACTTACCTTACCATCATACATTGTGAGATGTAAATTGCTTGGTCTGTCACGTCTAAAACTTCATCGCGAGTTTCTTGTGCTTTATTTGTGAAAGATATACTTTCGTTTAGAATAAAATCGTCCGAACTGCACTTATTAATTAAATTTTACTATGCTATTGAAAGACTGATAATTTCAAGGAATCTGTTGTATAGCATAGAACCAATTAAAAAGTATGATTTTCGAAAATACTTTGTCTTTACGTAATTATTAGATCCTTTTATGACAATTAGTTTTATTTTTTAAAAGTGGATCAAGACAATAATGAACAATTTTTGTTTACGTAATAATGCTATGCAAGTCTGTAGGATTGTTATATTCGGTAGACTGTAGTCCAGTCAATAAGGACTAAGAAGGGCCCTTGCCCTACAAAAGGTGGGGTAGAAACGATTTTGATATATGTTATTTAGTTTTGATGAAAAGTCCAAGTTTTCGATTTTGAGGGCGATCAGCGTTTTCGCCATCTTGGATTAAAGGTACGAGTAATTTGTTTTCAACATAATTCCTCAACGGTTGATCAAACGACAATAATCTAAGAATATAAATTTCAAGAAGACTACATTTTTTGTATAAACACTCTTTTTTGTAAGTCTGGGGCCGGTATAGAATCCGGCCCCAGACTTACAAAAAAGAGTGTTTATACAAAAAATTATTCAAATTTATATTCTTAGATTATTGTCGAGAATTGTGAAGTTTGGGAGATGAGAGTTGATTTAGAGTTAATTCTCCACTTGGAATTATGTAACTTGGCAAATTTGATTTTCTCTTACTCTCTATTCAACTTGTTAAAATTCTCCGATGTTTTGCAAGTGGAAAAGTAAGAAGAAGAATTCCCAACTGAGCATATTGTCTATTTTTGTTGTATTTTGAAAAGCTAGGTAACCTAGGTTAATTTAGAAATTAACCGGTGGGAGTTCCAATCTCTCTTTTCGCATTTCTCTCATATTTTCTGTAATTCTCAAACCATGCTCGTGAATTGGGGATGGAGAATTAGGGAGTTTAATCGGAGAAAACGAATATTCTCATCTCCGAAATTCTCCGTGGTTACAGAATCCGGCCCCTGATGTGTAACAAATTACAGTGGCGGAAACGTGAAGTCTCTTCCAAAAAATCATCCACTTTTCATCCTTTCACGGTAAATTTTGTAAAAATGATAATATTAATAATAAGTATTATTAATTTTATTTAAAATTGTAAATGTGTATATATAATTGTAAAAATGATAGGATATTTTTTACTGGTACTGTGGCATATCCCAACTCAACAAACACAGGGTCAGTGAGTCAGTGTGGTTGTAGCTAGCAATTCGGTCGCACGTAGTTGCCACTGACATATATAACATGAACCTTTGACACTAATGAAATTGCTTACATTAACATGGGATCACTTTTCAATAGTTTTCTCTTTTTGGTTTAGCTACTTTATTCCGTGGAACTTCAAAACATAAATGCTATATGAAATCCATCATAATTCAATTGATTTTTCAAATAATAGAATAAAAATTGATGGCAATATAATATTTGTAGTCCTTTGTAGTCCTTTCTCTGTCCCCCATACTTACTTTATTCCAAAACAACAAAGGACTTAATTTTATCATTGACATCTTCAAAGATCAGAATCAAACCAGAAGACATCGCCGACGCTGGAGCACTCTTTATCTTTGCTTTGTATGGTGGCAACATGGAAAAGAATAACTTGGAAGACCAATGTTTCGAAAAATCGACAATAAAAAGCAGGTTCAAACTAACTTCTTTACCACCAACGGTGGACGTTGCACGGTATCATGCCCTTAGAACCTAACACCAAGTTCAAAATTATTGTGGAATCAAAAAAAAAAAAATCCTTTCGGCTGCGGCTGGAAACTTGGTATCAATGGGTTCACTCCTATACCAATGTCAGAGTAATCTGCCCCACATACCTTATTAAATGTCATTTCTTGCAATTGCAGAACGAGATACGGTGGAGGATGTGCTCTGTTGTATGCTGATTCTGCAATGGTGAATCATGCGAGAATGCATCATCAAGATCGACACGAAGATAAGGCAATAACATGGATGTAAGCTCAGATTCTCAGTGCGAAAAATGGGTTAGAGGATAACACTAACGAAGACAATTATGTAGGCATCAATATCAAGCTATCTAGACCATCAAAAAGAAAGAAATAATAGAAACATACTCGGGGACATAAATTACGGAATACGAACCGTACTCAACTGCAAAAAAAAAAGAACATCTGTGGATTAGGCTTAATGTTTACGTTTCTGATACTGTAACTTGTTACACATCAGACTTACAAAGAAAGTGTAGGGAATTTAGTCTTCTGCATATTTATATTTTTACATTTTTGTCGTAGGATCAACCATTAAGGAATTATTAAACAAAACAAAAAAATAATGTTTGTCCCTTTAATCCAAGATGGCGGAAAACGCTGACCCTGCCACAATACACTAAACAAGAAATATTAAATCTTCAAAAAATGATTGTCAAAGCACTGTACTGTTTTCGATGAACTTTACAATGCGACACTGCAACGGGACTACACTGCATCGCAATGTGTTTCTGGCTTAAGATATGTATGTTTTTAATACAATAACGTCACTCGGAATGCTTTTATAAAACATATATTTGCTAATATTGTATAGAGCTAACCTAATTTTCCTAAAAATAGTAAATCAATATCCGATGTTTTAATTTGAATGCTGCGCGTTTGTTTCTAATTTTTAACAACGAGGGTTAACAGAATTAAGCACTCAATGGGAGCTACCATTGAAAAGCCCTTTAATACGGTCACAGGGTGCACAGTTAACAAGCTATGGGGTGATCCATAGAACATATCAAAAAATATGTGAAGTTATCTAAAAAATGTCTTCTGGATGTTTTTGAGCCTCGAGGTATGAAGCAAAAGCCTCTTAGTTTGGACACGTTGTATAAAGTGACTGCCTTCTTTTCTTTTCTTTCTCTATGGAGTTTTTCTTGGAGTTTTTTTTAACCTTAAATTACTATGAGGGAAAAGAGTTAAATAATAAAATCAAATATTGTTATCTATTTTCCTTTAATATTCAGAGTCAACAAAAACAGGATTTTTCATCGCTAATGAAAATATGACAAAAAAATTTCGTAGACTTTTGTGTAAACTGCTTCGTGTCAGTCGTAAGTCAGAAACTATTGAACATAATAAGTAGCGCTATGTGTTTGATAAAACAAATTCATTTCATCAGCCTAGAAAACTTCACAGATTCATGGTATCGGTATGTATGAATTAACCAACATGATGATACCCTAAGTATCACAGCAGCGCAACACTGATGGGATTTTTAATTTAGCTAGTCTATTCCTGATTTCACTACTTTCAATTTACAATAAATTGTGCAAATTTAGTTTGAAGATAGGTGAAAATAAAATAAACGAGTTAATTATTTGAAGTGTAACAGGGTTTGTGCTCAAATAATTAATCTAAAAAACTAAATGATCAATATTTGATTAAAAAGTCATGTGATAAGACAGTTCCATAATGATGTATGTGTCCCTCCCCTCTCTAAAAATGGAATACAAAACCAATCACAAGAAAACTTCATCCCTATTACTGTTAATCCAATTATCTAAAGAAAAGGATCCCTAGAAATTCAGCGATTCTGGAACATTTTTTGCTCTAGTCAATACTCAAAAATGAACGAAAAAGAACGACCGATCAAAATTAAGTAGATTTGGAATTGCTGTTTCAAATTTCAAAATTTAGTTCAGGAAAAATAAAACGTAATTTCTATGTGTAATTTTTACTTAGCTAAATTTTATCTTATCCAAATCAATGGAGAATTCAAACACGCTAGCTGCTACAGAAAATGAAGGCGAAGTGAATTGTCACATTTAGCTAGACGCAATATGTTGAACTTCAAATTGAAAAACTAAATCAGTAGCGGGAATTACAGAATTGAATAGATTTGTACATCAATGAGTTGCCCGATTTAGTCCATTTTTGACATTTAATTTGCTAATGTAGTAAAAACATCATGTACCAAATTTCAGCTCTCTATATCGATGCATTCTCAGGCAGTGTCCAAATATATAGTGGAAAACGAAAGTTTTGTACGGCACCCCCACGAAGGAGTTGCCCGATTTGTTTCATTTTCGAACTTAATTTTACTTTTTTTTTAATGTCCGTGTACAAAATTTCAGCTCTCTAAGTATACGTGTTCTCGAGTTATCGTGCGCACAGACGGACGGACATGCAAACTGATATGATATGTACTTTTCACCCAAATTTTGAGAATTTAATAAGTTACGAAAAGTCCTACTGTAGCGTGAATTTTGATGTTTTGTCAACAAATTCCATTTACGTGATATTTAAACAAAATAAGAACATACCAAATTGTAACCTATACAACAAGGGAGAAGCAGATTTAGGTTTCTATAAAATCGTACAAATTGCAGCATGGTGCAAAGATTTTCTGAGCATTTATTGTAGAAAATATAGGTCACGATGAGCAATATGAATGACTAATGGGTGTCCAGGAATTCAATTACGATAAATGGACACATGTTCGTTGTGTGGCAATTGGTATATAAAACAAACTAAGTTATTGTAAACAACAGAGAGTTTGCAGCAGTAACTTAAATTCGTGTTCAGAAATAATATAGTTCCCAACGTGAAACCGGTATCATAAGACTTTAAGGCGTGCGAGATATTTCTCCTGAAAATGCTGCCATTTTTTCTTTTTTCAGATTCTTCTTATATTTTTTATATAATGTCCATAAAAGGCACAAATCTTCAATTAAATCAACTGCCATTTCTTAATATATTTGCTTTTACCAATTTTTAAAATTGAATACATTAAATGTTTCTCTTATTGAATGTGACGTCTATTTAGGGCAAAAAAGTTAATCATCAGTATGTAAACTTCAGATTCTTCCAATTTCTAAAGTTCTTTAATCTATTGCGGTTCAGCCTAATATTGCCATAATTTGCCGAATGCTTCCATATGCATGACTAATATTTGTATAGAATTTTAGAATTTACACAAACTGTCAAATATGCTAATACAAAGTACCCAGCAAACATTGTGGCGATAAATTGCTGTGGCGCTTAGATTATATAGCAAAAAGGATAGGCTATGCTGTGTAAAATTCGTGTACGTGTTATGAGCATTTTTCTTTACGGACATGGGAAGGAAATGACAAGAGGGCTGAGTGTTTAGTTTTGTCAGGACGATATTTCTGACATTTCTGAATATATTTGTATTTACGAAAACAACTCAAGTGTTGTTTTAGTGATCTTGTGAGTGAAAATGTGATTAAAAGTGATTTATACTTTTGTAATAGTGAGAAACAATAGTGAAATATTGTTTTGTACAAGAGATTTAATATAATCGGGACTCGGGAGTCTAGAACTATGATGATGAAGTGCGTTGTGATGTACTGCCGTAAGGAGTCATTTTTCAGGCGAGTTTAATAATTTCAATAATGAATTATAATGTTTTAAATAAAATATAAATGAAATAGTTATAAAAATAAACAGTTGTGGTAAAAAACTTTAACATTTTCCAATGCCGGTGTGTTTGCTTACAATTGAATTGTCACCGGGTATCTTGTCCCGACAGCTCGAATTTTTCTACCAATTTCTGTATTGCGGTCCGACAAGGTGCTTCACGACGACCAAAAAATGTGCGAGTTTTACGAACCGTCTCTGCCACATTTTCACTATTTTTATAGTGAATTTTAATAATTTCAATGCGTTGTTGAATCGTGTATCGTTCCATTTTTATTAATGGCGTAGTTTCTACTTGTCAAATGTCAAAAAATGACAGCTCCAAAAGTGACATCTACCGAAATAGCGGGCTAATTAGAATAACACCTCTTATTGGAAAACCCTTCATATGATATCAGCCATACAAAGGCAATGCCAAGAAATATTATTGGAAAATAAATGGACCACTAAAAAAATTCTTAAAAATGTAAAAAGTTATAAAAAAATTATAAACTGAAAAATGATTCGAATCACGGTGACAGGAAATTATGAAACTTGTTCACTACTTGATAAAGTTTCAACCACTAAATTATGGCCCGCTCAGAAAATATCGTAGTTTACGACTTCCATGACTAAACAAACACATCATCGATGAGATTCTACTACATGAAGAAAAATGCATGAACTTTGGAATTTTTTCATTTTTTACATAAAATAAATACTTTTGGAAATTGGTTTTAACGTATTTTATTCTTCTATAAATGGAGAGTAAATTCGAAAAATATCAAAAATGGCGGCTCCAGCGCCCATCAAACAAAACCTTGCACGACGTGTTTTGGTCTACGCGGGGCGCTCCAAAGCTCTGGCAATTCATTCGAAACAAATAGGGTTGAAAATGATTAAACTTGATAAAATTTAGGGGGCCTTACCGGTTTTTGTTTTCAAAAAACCCTCTGAATAAAAACATGCTAGCCGTTTGAAAAAAAAAAACATTTTTTGCCCTGTTTTTTTTTTCTTCAACGGACGAAAAAACTATTTGTAAATAAATTTTTGACAAAAATCGCCTCCTGATGAATTTTCTTTCAATTGCACAAAGATTCATGTGAATCGGTTCATCCGTTGAAGCTGTGGAGCGCCACGCGCGCTGAAAAATTTTGTTCCCAGAAAAACTCATATAAAGTTTAACGTTATAAAAAATCTTTGACAGCTTACTCCAGCTGTTCCAGCACCATACAGTGGCTTCCCGAAATTTATGAGGGTACCTCAGGTAGTGAGAAAACTCTCCCCAGCAAGCGCGCTCCGAGCGCCTCAGCTACCTGTTTTCTAGCCGGCGGACGGTTCCGCACTCAACAGGCTGTGAATTCTAAAATATATTAGATATGTGTTCGAAACACTTTAATGATGATAATTATGTAAAAAAAACATTCAACGTCATAAACGGTAACCTCTTCTTAAGTTTTTCTTCCTCATAGCCTATCCTTTTTGCTATATAATTTAAGCTGTAGTGATAAAAACAGCCCTCTTATTGCCATGGCGATGTTGTGAAAAAAGAACAATCCTAAATTGATTTAAAAATACCGGAGATATGAGGTAATATCTATAAAAAAATTCAGTCGAATTGCGAACCTCCGCCTCTTGAAGTCGGTTAAAAATAGGACAATGGAATGTTTATACACCTCTCCAAGAAACTTACGCAATCAACTTACCTATGTACACTTATCAAAACTTATACAGAAATGAAGTTTCAATTCTAAAATAATTTATTTGATCTACACTGCAATCGTTATCCTCATAATTATTATCCGCTACGGATTTATGGTAGACCAAAATAGAGGAAAAAATAATGCAAGGAAGAAACTACAGAGAATTACAATTGTCATGAGGACCTGGCCCACCTCATCCTAGGAACTGATGTGAGACATTTGTCTACCTCTTTTACATCTTTTCATGAGTTTCTGCTACTAATCAAATAAGCAACTGCAGAAAACCAGGAGAGCATTGACAAATGAATTAAAATATCAAGTTTCAAAAAAGACTCAATTGCCGGTTCAAAGTCTAAAAATTTGAAAACCACCACAGCTGAGTGAACAGTGGACCGCAATTATCATGCAGATCACCATTCTGGAACACAGACGGGCAGAGGAAAGAAGAGATGGTTATCGTGGGAGTGTATGCGCCAATATAAAAGCTATACAATAACCTAAATAGAATCTGCAGAACACGTCCTGTCGTGCTCTGACAGTGTACTGCACCCTAAGGCCGCCCATATCAAGGATTCTTAACCCAATCAGGCATTCAGAAATACAGCGAATAGCAAAGACAAAAAAAAACTCTTTTAGGTCGCAATATTCAGAGGCCGTTTATCAAGCCTTCATACCAAATAATTAATAACAAGTCCATCTTTAGCGCTCGGCATAATATAGAAGTTTAGAGACTCTAAAAAATTTATTAGATCTACGCTGAAATGACTGCCTAGCTAGGAATTCGGTTCCAATTATAATAATCCAAAGTTGACCCTAACGAGAAGCTCCTTCCTGTTTATTGAATATAGGCGAATTTAATTCCCAAGCACGGAGGCAAGGCCGCCCCAATGTCTCCCTTCTTCTTCCTTCCTACTGATTTTATTTCTAACGACATCTCGGTGAGGTTCGATCAGGAGTTGGCAATACATACAAGATTATATAATGATTATACTTGGTAATCAAAATACATAAATCATACAAACCTACATGGCATTTAAAGTTTAATTGCTACCGGGGATATGTTAGAGCCTCAGCGGAGAAGAAATGGTTTTGATGAAAATCGAATAGTCTTTGTTCAGCAAAGCAACTTATATATAGATTACCAAGCTTTCCAAAGCTAAGCTACCTTCTTGTAATTCTCACAAAAAAAAACCTTGATTTGGTCTAAGAAGCAATGAAATAGAGGAATGACGGGCCCGCAAAGGCTTGCCTACTTGGGAATTACGGGCTCCATGCGATCTACAACTACTGCTGCTCTTAAGCTCCTACTTAATGGGAGAACAACAGGACTGGTTCTTCTCTTTGCTCTCTGGCGTATGGGCTTGACTTGGAAAACCCTCTGGCCAGTATGCCACGTGATGCTATGGTACCTGAGTTTTGTTTTGGGCGTCGCTTCTCTGTGAGCTTTCCTGTAAGGGAATCGTAGACTGAGGGAAGTGCCTTGTCGAGCCTTCCACGGTCCGATCTAAAAATTTTCACCGACGGCTCTCTCACTAATGAGGGAGCTGGGGTGGGTGTCTACTTTCCTGAGCCTGATATTGGGATGGAGTACTCACTTGGAAGACACACCACTGTCTTCCGGGCTGAAATCTTCGCCATATTAATGGCAGCGAAGTTAACCCTTGATATGCAAATCGAGGGAAGAACATTGCTATCCTTTCAGATAGTCAGGCAGCCTTGATGGCTCTGAGTGGGCCTCGGATAACATCTAAGTTACTGGGGGAAATTGCAAGTCGTCTGTGGATAAGTTGTGTATCCACAACAAGGTGTCCTTTCTGTGGGTTCCTGGTCACATGGGGATCATGGGAAATGAAAGGGCTGGTTCTGATTCTCCGTTCCTTGGACCGTAACCCGCCATAGGCGATGCCACGTCGAGTATCGGGTCTCTCATAAAAACGGATGTTCATAGAAAGCATCAGCAGTGATGGGCGAACCTGAGTACTTGCAGGTGTACAAAACTGTTTCTTGTTAGGCCCAATGGGAATATCTCCGATTTTCTCATGGGGCTCGGAAGGAAACAATGTAGAACTGTGGTTGGCATCACCACCGGCCAGAGCCTCACTTCACACTCATCTAATAAGGATGGGAGTTCTTGACAACCCTGAGTGTCTGTCCTTCCTGGAGAGAGAGCTTGATACAACCGACCAGTTTGTGTGTGCGTGTCCGGTTTTTGCCCGGTGCAGGGTGGATACTCTAGGGTCTGCCCTTCTATCTGTGGATGAGTTGAAAAACCTACCTCACCAAGATCTGATGCGCTTCATTAAGAGGACAGGACGGTTTTGGTGAATGGGCTTCTAGCAGGACAGTACAATGGGCCGCTATTTCCTCCGTCCTTGGGATGGAGTCTCATGGAATAGGAATAGCAGTCACAGGGAATATTAACCAAATAAATATCCACTTAGGTATCACCTTATCATCTATATATATTTGTATTTCATTGTTCCAACAGCTTCTCTCATCTTTCTCCTTTCTTTGGCAGTCAAACTATTTCCAACGAGCTTTACTTGAAAATGTTACAAACCCGTAACATTCCCAAAAGATGTTGTTATATTGTATCATCTATGAAACTGTAAGCGGTTCCAGTCATTCGATTTGGTAATTGTACTTGTTATTTGGAAAGATTGTATTTAAACAAAGTAAATTCGCACTATTGCCTGGCTCACATTGTCGCAATGTATTTAAAAATGTGGCATAACTCTTCCCTATGAATTATTAATTTTTGAGCAATGTGACGTCATTTTGTTTCTTACAATAATTTCAGTAACAAAGTTGCTTCTATTGTAAGAATATTGCTGAGATCCTAGCTCACGACCAAAAAATAATTAAAGGATATCGAAACGGATTATGTTTATAAAGCTTATTTCATTAAATAATTTTATTTTCTATTAATCATGAACGTTGCACATTCTCCACAGTAATATTACTAACTGACTACCTACATTTATGTACTTACATTGTTGCTATAGCTATCAATAAGTTTGCACGGAAATCCAAAAATTTCACATTTTATATGCTAAAGATATAAATTCCCCAATACTTGCCGGATATAATATTCTTATCTGAATAAATAATAGATAACAGTATCGAAAAATCAATAACTCTTGTGCTTCGTCTACGAAAACTATTTCATTCGGTGCGAAACTCCCCAACATAAAAAATACTCCAATTAAATATTCTCTGGTAGGTGTGAAAGTGAATGTAAAGCGACATTCGATAACGAAGTACCACAAAAAAAGTCAAGAACCCTTCCCTCTATAATTGAGTCAGTTGCACACCATACTCTTGCTAACATTGGGGCTTCACCATTACAATCAGACTGAATGCGAGAGGGTTAGTTATCAAAAACCAAATATTTACCGACAAATGGAAACGATAAAATTTTGTAATGATAAATTCTGCCTTATTTTTATACTTTGGGTTGAGCGCTTTCATAAATCCGAAAAAAATAAAATAAAAAAAAAAATATGTTGCGCGCGATATTCCGTGTAGACAATGTGCGTGGTAATGACTTATAAACGAAAGATAAGAATTGATTATTATTTTTACCTGGTGTGGCTTATTCAAGACTTACCGATTTCGATGATCTGCCACTTTCGGCACACTTCGCTTGAAATTCGACAATTTGTCGCCGCAATGCAGCAATCTGAAATAGAAAACAAAAAAAGTTGAAACAATTGAAGTCACAATAAATTTTAATATTCTAGAGCGTGAGAAACTTGATAAATGCTTTTCTACTTGATAGGTAGAAATTTTTAAGTTTAGCATGGTTGTTTAGTTGTTTTCGGTGCAAACTGTATACGATCTCATCACGCCTTCTTCAAATTACACGAGCTTCTTTGCAACAGTAGTTGTTTAAAACTTGTAAGAATTTTGGAATGTTATTCTTATTGCTGGTGGTATTTATTTCATTTTTGTACATATATACAGAATAATTGCCTGAATTCTCTCGTCACATTTCAAAACGAAAAGTTTGTTTGTGATTCATTTGAAGGCGTTTTAGAATTATGGCATTAATTTTTAGCACACTATTATTACAGGGTGATTTATTCCCAATACAGAATAATCGTATTAAGGGGTAATAGAGGATGATGTGAAACGAAAATAAAATAACGTTAAATAACTATCTAAGGACATAAAACTGCGATTTCTACTATATGTTGAGTACGTCTTGTATCTTAACGGGATCATAGAGACAATTATTATCCCTTTTGTGCAGTTTTTTTTAAACAAAACTGACGACAGTATCAAGTTTACTGAAGAGTTCTCAATGAACAGTTCTTTCCAAATAAGATTTTATTAGGAATTTGTGCCTTAAAATATGTCTCCTATGGAATTTGTATTTTGAAACAACACAAGTTATGGCAGAATCTAGGTATTTGTAGCGTATACTATAACTTTGCAAATCAATAACAACGGCTCTGAATAACCAATAAGGAACTACAGACGACATCAAGCAAGCCCAGGTGGAAGAGCACACACTAAGGGCACACAGCTAAGGTGTAGCTTCATCGTTAGGTTAGTAAACAAACTCATGATACAAGATGACCTACAGTGTTAAAAATTTCTCCTTTCCATGATATTAAAGATCTTTACCCCGGATGATTATCTATACCTCTTCAACTCGCGGGAATTCCATGGATTTTAAATAGCATAACACCCCCTCAATATACCAATCTCTGAAACATTTACAATTCTTTAAGACGTTGATGACCCAATATACATTGGGTACTAAATGAAGATGACGATGACTATCTTCCTCTTAATAACTTATCAACAAGGGAATCACTATTCCTAGACACCATCTCATCTCTTGGTCTCAGCCAAATCAGTAATGTAAAGAATGGTAGGCAGTTGGACTTGGTTTGTTTTCTCTACTGACACGGGTAACTTGTTAGTTGAACCTAGCCCAGTTTTAATGTCTAATACAAATATCATCCCCCTCTACTAATTACATATTGCTTTGATACCGAAAACATTACAAATTGTGACGAAACTCAATACTTCTTCAATTTTAGAAAGGCAAACTTTTCGGAACTCTCCAGTAGCCTTACCTCTATTGATTTCAACACATTACTGTCTAGCAATAATGTTGACAAGGACATTTCTAAATTTTACATAATTCCTTTCAATTTATTTTCATCTCATGTTCCCCGCGAGCGACAGCGGTTCTCTAAAACATCTCCGCCTTGGTTCAATAAAGAACTGAAACATCTTAAAAATAGAAAGAAATAAATTGTGGAAAAGTTATATCAGGGACAAAGATATTATTAGTCATAACAACTTCCTCATATCCTATAATGAGTTCAAAGAACTTTCCTCTTCACTTTATGATGAGTATATCCAAAGCATGCGTGCGAAATTATTTAGTGACCCACGTATCTTTTTCAAGTTTATTAATATGAAGAAAAAAACTGACAACTATCCCAATACCATGAGGTATAAGGATTGTGCTAGTGATGATCCGTCTGACATTTGCAATATGTTTGCTTCTTTTTTCGACAATGCTTTTTCTTCGTCGAATTTCCATCCTCGACATAACAATTTTAGTCATATGAACGATTCTCATATAGTTTCATTCACAATTCCTACAATTACACAAGAGGATATACTCAATCATATTAATGGGTTTTCAAATGACTTTGCAACGGGTCCTGATGGGATCCCTCCAGCCTTCTTTAAGTCGCGCTGCCTTGCCCTGGCAACGCCGCTTAAAATAATATTTCAAAAATCGCTCGATAGTGGTTGTTTCCCTCAGATATGGAAATACTCTTTCATCATACCTATTCACAAAAAAGGTAGTAAAAGTGAAATTTCTAACTATAGGCCTGTTGCAAAGTTATCTTGTATGCCCAAATTATTCGAATCTATCATTTACTCTCAGCTATCGGTTTCATGTAAGAATTTGCTCTCTTCTAACCAACATGGGTTTATTTCGGGCAGATCTACAACCACTAACTTGTTGGAATTTGTCTCGCAGACCATTCGCGGGTATGCAAAAGGCTACCAAACGGATTGTATTTATACAGACTTTAGTAAAGCCTTCGACAAGTTATCTCACTCCGTGATACTCTTTAAAATGTAAAAGTATGGGTTTCCTCCAAATTTCTAAAATGGACAGAGTCTTATTTAGATAACAGAACATATCAAATCTTATTCCGCCATTCCATCTCTAGAGTCTTGAAGGCTTCGTCAGGCGTACCTCAAGGGAGTCACTTGGGCCCATTGTTTTTTATTCTGTCTATTGACGACATTGTCTCTGTGGTGAGGTACTGTAAGGTCTTGATTTATGCTGACGATGTTAAGCTTTTCGCTCAGATTAAATCTGTTCACGATTGTGAACAGGTACAGGGTGACCTTCAAAAATTTTACAATTGGTGCGAGAGCAATAATTTGGTACTCAATATCGACAAATGTGAAGTTATGACTTTCCATAGGAATCAGAAACCAATCACTTATGGTTATGAGTTCTCGGATACCTCGATTTGCCGTGTGGACTCAGTCTGTGACTTGGGTGTCAAATGTGACCACAGATTGAATTTTATCTCCCACATAAACTATATGGTATCAAAGAGTAGTTCTATGCTGGGTTTTATAAAACGTTGGTCCCGAGAGTTTTCAAATCCTACCATAACATTGCGTTTGTACACTTGCTTTGTAAGACCACTTCTTGAATACGCTAGCCAGGTCTGGTCTCCATTTTACGGTACACACATCGACCGCATCGAGTCTGTTCAGAGAAACTTTTTACGATTTGCTCTCAGACACCTACCCTGGAATAATTCATTAATTCTTCCTCCTTATGAGGATCGCTTGAAGCTTTTGAATATGCACTCGCCTCTGTAGTCACTCAAATTTATGCCGAAATTCAAAGAATTGTAGTCAGAAAAATTATGCCGAGATTCAAAGAACCAAAAAGGAGACAAACACAAATATTCTTTTCTTCTCAACACCAAATCTTTATTGTTTTATTACCAAACGACCGACGCTCTTCGAATCCAAAACTAAACTCTAACAACAAACTGTGCCAAATCCTTTAATCACTGTCGGCGTCATGCGTATGCCTCCCCTCCAGCAGCGTGTATCTAATCTTTTTCAACTTCAAATATGGTCATGATCTTTATATACTTAATATACATAATACCGCTGGAAGTCTGAGTCATGCACATGAGCCAATGGCTTTCCAATAAACAGTGGCGTAACAAATATTTAGTATTATCGATTTGGACAGTGGCGTGCCAAATTATTTCAAATTAATATTAATTTGTTTATTTCTTTTATAAGAAATTTTAATTACTACACCTCAAAAACGTCGCATGGTTGCCGATGTAACGTTTGTGCATCAACTAATAAACGCGAATTTTGATTCTCCGCTGTTACTTAGTAAAATCTCTTTCCGCGATAGTGGTCATAATTTGAGAAGACTACCTATGTTGCATGTTAACTCCGCAAGATCCAACTTTTGCATGTACGAACCCATTAATCGCATGTGCATTACTGTTAATACTAAGGCTGCGCATTTTGTCGTTGATGTTTCTAAGCATGTTCTAAAAAAACATCTATATAATACTTAGTTCTCTGTTTCGATGTCACATTTCATTTCATTTCATCCGGTGTTTGGTTTATGTTTAGTTTAACATACTAATACTAACACCGACTAAGTGATGAAACCCATGTATTGTTGACCGTTTATTTATTAAATGTGTCCATGCAGCGAGCTTGTGTTAAGCTGGTTCTGATAGTCAAATTAAATATACATGATCTTTTCGAGAAGCTGCAAGTGAATCACTCCACTCCGAAGAGGATGTCAATATACTTTCAGACCAAAACAGGGAGGTAAATCTAGAAGAGCTAATTACTAGCGAGTAGCACATGTAAAGAGGACGAATTGGAAACCCAGAGCTTCAAGACGTGGATTCATAGCGATCCAGAAAAAATCTCAAAAGAGGTTAAATCCAATAAGGACCCATAGAGCTCGAACAAGAACCAAAAAAGATCAGAACGGGGCCAAGAAGGGCCGATATAAACTAAGCGGACTAAAAACCACATAAAATGGCTGGTTAAATAAGAGCACGACCCAAAGTAGGCCCAAGTGTTAAAGCTACAAGCGAATAAAGAGCCCGAAAAGAGATCCAAAAGTTACAGTTCACAGAACTCAAGGCATCGAAAGGGCAGAGAAAGAAAATTTCGAAGTAGGAGCACTATAATAAAGAGACGGTTCTTTAACCCCTCCCATACAAGAAGTTACAGGAGTGAAGATAAGTATTTTTTGCCGGTCACTTCCCTGAGCACATGATGTTAATAGAAAAAAAGCAATACTGGCCAAAAAAATAATGAATAGTATAAAAGATAGTGAAAGAAACAAACTATTCGTCATCAACTGAGACTTGAATGTACACTACACTATATGGAGTAGCAGCAGCACCAAGAGGCAGGTTGAATATCTTTTTGTTTATCTAATTAAAAAGAATAAAAATATTGCTAATAAATGAAAAGAACAAAATGAGGTTATAACACTTCCTCGACTCACTGACCTGTTCCTACAAAGAATAGAAGAGCGGTTATAAAGGAACTCAACTGAAAACTACGTGGACTAAGTCTGATTTCATCCCAACTTCTCAGCTTGATTATCTGATCTTATGACGGAAACGTCCTTATCAAACGCAGAAAGACAGCGCGACGAGGAGATTTGACAAAGTATACTCAGAAGGCTCTTTAAGGCATGCCGCACACTAAGGCGTTAAATGCAAAATGCATGCATGGCAAATATATGGTCATATGAAGCTGCTTAGTAATGAATGAACGATGAAAAATTTTTCGAAGTGTGATTCTCATTCATATATTAGTGTACAGCTTATTTAATTCATAGACTATTCATTTACGAAGCATGCATTCTGCATTTGACACCTCAGTGTGCGGCCTGCCTAAAACAACCAAAAAATAGAAGCTTAGGAGGAATGGAAGCTTAGGAGGAATGGAAGCTTAGGAGGAATACAAACTGATCCTGACTGAAACACTAAAGCGCTAAGAAGATCCAAAAGAAGAATTTTTCTCGGAGGATAAGTGATCTAATTAAAAACCCCAAGCTTCAAAAAATTTGCTCTAAGAATCTTTCTAATGGATGTGACTTTCTTCAAAAAAGCCAACGTACAAAATTTTGGAAACAAGAAACAGTACAGTTGTTACTACAAACCAATTTTCTGAATCCACAGCAAAAATATATAACGAGGAGTACGCCAAAGAGTGGTTAGAACCTAAATGATCACAAATCGTCAAAAGCTAACTCTTTAACAGCTGCAGATAGCACATAGGGTATAATAGGTCAAATTAAAGAGGAGAGTCTACAGTTTATAGTTTTTATAAAAAAAAGTTATGTTAACGACCGTTTGCAAAAAAATAGAGCTCAAAGTAAAAAAAAGGTAAAAAAATCCACAATATATTGTTTAGACACCTGTAATTTCTGACAGGAGGGGTATGGAGCTGGTTGAGCAGTCGTTGGAAAGGCCATGAAGTTCTGCATAGAAAGAGCTCTTAACTGTGATCATGCGCCCAGTACTTTTTAAAATACAGGGTATTTTGTGAAAAACTAGCTTTTTTTCTTAATCATCCTGTAACTCCTAAACTGTTAATATTGCCCTCCCCCCCCCCCCCCCCTGCCATACAATTTTTTTGTTTGCCGTGAAATACAATTACGACTGATCTGTCGACTGCGACTTGATTTTAAGTCGAAGTCGACGCTGAGGTGAAATTTGTAATTAAATTAAAGCTTCAACTCCTTGAACAAACCAGAAGTCCCGACATCTGCGATTGAACTGAAGTTGGCCGCAGCGAACACCAACTTTGCACTTTGAGCAAAGTTTAATTTCAGTCGGAGTCGCAGTCGAAGTCGAAGTTCCAAATGTATCTTGCGACATGTATTTACCATTTGAGCAAAGTCGAAGCCGAAGTCGAAGTCGGTAATTGTAATTCGCGCTTTACTCGCAACAATTATACTTGGTACCTGAAGGCACGAAAGTGCAAGCAGCATGACCACACAGTTCCGTTGACTGCAAGAAAACCGATCCTACGACTTGTCTTCTACTAACAGCACTACAGCTTTGCTGTAGAAAAAAACTGTTTCTCATGACTTGTTCTCTCACATCAGAGCAAGAAAAGGCAATCAGCAAATAAAAACAATTTTAACTATTTTTTTTTCAATCAATACAATAGACTTTTTTTTACAAAAATACTTTATAAAAAAAATAAAGGGTTTTCCAATAAGAGGTGTTATTTTGATATTCAAAGAAAATTGCCATTTTTTGAGATAAATGATCCGATCTTTATTTCAATATAAAGAGGAAGGTACACCGTTAATAATGGAAAATAACATCAGCCAAATGACAACCACGACCACGCCTACAGGACCATATCCTTTTCATGAAATTTTACATAACCAAATCGCAAAGTGGCTGCCCTATGTCCGCGATAGCCTCACAAATTCCATCTTTGAGGTCTTCAATCGACGCTGGGCTGTTGGCGTAGACCTTCTCTTTCACGTGGCCCCAAAGGAAGAAGTCGCAAGGTGTTAAGTCACAAGATCTCGGTGGCCAATTGTGATCACCTCTTCGAGAGATAACATGGTCCGGAAACGTTTCCCGTAAAAGATCAAAGGTTTCGTTGCTTGTATGGAACGTAGCGCCGTCTTGTTGAAAGTAAACGTTGTCCAGATCAATACCATCCAATTCCGGCCATAAAAAATCATTAATCATCTGTCGATAACGCAATCCATTCACCGTAACTGTTGCTCCAGCCTCATTTTCGAAAAAGTAAGGTCCAATGACCCCGCGGGACCATAAACCGTACCAAACAGTCACACGTTGAGGATAGAGAGGCTTTTCAACAATAAATGCGACAATTTTGCTTGTTGAGGAAGCCATCGAGGTGGAAATGGGCCTCATCACTCAAGATGAGTTTTCGATGGAATTCCGGATCATTTTCATGCATTTCAAGGACCCAATCAGCAAAAACTCGACGTTTTTGATGATCGGCCGGCTTGAGTTCTTGTGTTAACTGAACTTTATAAGCCTTAAGACCCAAATCTTTATGCAAAATACGGTGTAATGACGTTTGTGGAATGCTTAATTCCAAAGAACGACGAGGAATGGACAAACCTGGGTTTTCTTCAACACTTTTGGCTACAGCAGCAATATTCTCGGCTGTTCTTGAGCGACGTGCACGGGTTTTATTCTTCACATCACTAACTTGTCCCGACAGCTCGAATTTTTCTACCAATTTCTGTATTGCGGTCCGACAAGGTGCCTCACGACGACCCAAAAATGTTCGAGTTTTACGAACCGTCTCTGCCACATTTTCACCATTTTTATAGTGAATTTTAATAATTTCAATGCGTTGTTGAATCGTGTATCGTTCCATTTTTATTAATGGCGTAGTTTCTACTTGTCAAAAAATGACAGCTCCAAAAGTGACATCTACCGAAATAGCGGGCTTATTAAAATAACACCTCTTATTGGAAAACCCTTTATAATATAAAAGTAATCTTGATTATTCATCATCACATTCAACTATCGATAGTGTTGATTCTGTACGTGTATTTTCTATATAAGTTACAATAGGTTTGTGGTAAGAATAATAGGAAACAAATAAAATTGAATTAATTGTATCAATAAATCTCATGAATACGGCATCAATAGTTGTACCACATCTAGTTGTAGCTTCATTAGGATCGTTAGTTAGTTAAATTAAATTTATCTTTTAAAAATTTCACTAATGGTGGATTGGATTTAGGATGCATCGCAGTTGTGAAACTGCAATTTTAAAGATGTCCACTGACATAAGAAGTGCTATGGATCAGGAGAAATTCACCACCTTAGTGCTTCTAGATTTTTCAAAAGCCTTTAATACTGTTGATCATAGTGCTTCCTTTAAATTTAGTAATACAGCAGTATCGATTATTAAAACTCAATGATAAAATATCCACTCCGCTACCTCTAATACGAGGAGTGCCTCAAGGTTCTATCATGGGCCAGTTGTTGTCAACAAGTAAAACTCAATGATAATATATCCACTCCGCTACCTCTAATACGAGGAGTGCCTCAAGGTTCTATCATGGGCCAGTTGTTCTTCAGCCTATTCATTAATGACTTACTATTAATGGTTCGTGATGTCAGCATTCACCTCTACGCAGATGATGTACAATTGTTTTTGAGCCGTCCTATTGGGCTAATTGATTTAGGCAGAATCCACGGTTGGTCTAAATATAATAGGCTACAATTAAATCCTAGTAAATCGCAGTGTATAAGCTGTTACAATAATTCATTTGGTTTTCTTAATGTTCCGCCAGTAGTGTTTTACCTATGCTTAGTAAGGTCACCACTTTAGGTATAACCTTGAATAGTAGTATGAAGTGTTGCGATAATGGCAATATGCAATTGAGGAAAATATATTCTGGATTGCGAAGGCTTTGGCTTTCTGCAAATATTTTACCTTGTAGTATTCGTTCAATGCTAGTGAAATCGTTAATTTTGCCGCATTGTTTTTCCCGAGCTGGTTAGTTTATGTGGACGTAAATTAGAGATTACATTTAATGATTGTATTTGATATATTTTTACATTAAATTTATCTTCGCGTTGAAGCTCCACTATATATGTATTAACTATAAACTTACTACATTGATTTAGATTCTTTCATATTATATTTTCTTTCTTGCGCTCTTAGTTTCAATTACCTCTAGAACCAATATATAATATTGTATTTTAAAAAGATTGTAAATCTTGTATGTACTGTAATCAGTATTAAATTAATTTGAATTTGATTGCAATCTCTAGTGAATACTAATTTGCAGTTTTGTATTGTTGCGACAGTAATGAGCAGCTGTATTTACAACATCATATTTTGTGCATATGAAATGGGATTTTTATTTTCAAAGGATATTGTAAAATAAATAAAAAAATAACTATTACCATTAACAAAAATTATGAAAATCGTAGAATTCTGGTGCACCAACCGAAAAAATAAATAAATTAAAATTGTGCAATGATAACCGAAAAAAAAGAAAAATTAGAAAATAGCTCTAATTAAGGAGAAGAATCTTAAAAGCTGATTGGTAACTCTTATTCATAACCAAAAAAGAAGAAATTAAGGAATAATTGTGACTCAATAAACAATATAAATAAATCAAAAAATAATCCTTATTATTGACAAGAAATATAAATGTTGATCGATAACTCTTTTTCGTAAAAAAATCAATTTTGAAATAATGGTTAACCGATAACTAATAAAATTAAATCGAAAATTAAAATGGAGCAATTTTAATTTTATTACTATTAATTCTTAAAATTACGCCAGGAATTGAAAGTCGATTTAATGAGGATTCGGTTGGTCGTATTCATTAAAAGATCAGATCATTATTTCATGTAAATAATCAGGGACCGTAAATAATTATTAATAGTGATTTTTTAAATGAAAACATATACCAATCGAAGAAGTGGGAATAAGTCACATAGTAGCATATTTTCATGCAGTTTCTTTACGAGAATTAATTAAAAAACTATAATTTTTAAAATTAGATTCATTCTAAAATTAGTTCTTGGCATTTTATTTTTATAATTATTTATTTTGTATAATTATTTGATGATTTTTATTATTAACTGAATAAATAAAAATTATTGTTATTATAGGTGTTTGGTTGATTGCGATACGAACCTCAATAAAAATTATGAGAATGTAATTAACATTTTTATTAATACATTACTCGTTGTTCAATTCAAGAAAAAAAATATTTTTCTAAAATTGATATCCGCTAGATTACATCTAAGAGCGCTGAGTATTACCACAGATAAGAAATATCCAGTTGTGGATCGTAGCACTGCTGCCATCTACCTTTGTGGAGTGCATTACTCGTGTAAAAGTGTCTGATTTCAATTTTCAGCCACGCTTTCAACACCAGACACTACCATTGTTTTTTTTTTTTATGTATAATATACATACAAGAAGTATTCGTATGTATGTTTTGTGGAAAGGAATTTCTATTTTCGAGTTAAGATTTTTTTTTTCTTAAAATTTCAGATTTATTTTATTATATATCAAACCCAAAGACCAAAAATGGTCTATAACCTATAACCTTTCCTCTAGTATTATCATTCCATCTTTCCAAACATTAGATTGTTTTCCACATATCAACTTTTGAGAGCACAAACATTTACGATCAAAGAACTCTGAGCTAAGTACCTATCATCATCATTTATTTTTTTATTGAATTCAAAGAATCTGGAAGCGAATAAGTACCAAAATAGTCAATTGAAAATAAAAAGTGCTGCTGCTTCACCCCAAAGTAGTTTTACAAATCGGCAGTTCATAAAAAAATCATCGCTCACCCATATTTTTTGTTTCCAACTACTACACCCGGGGAGAAATTTCGTGATTTTACGATTAAACGTCATTTTCAAAAATCCATAACTACGGAGCAACCTTAGAAATAGAGACAACAGGAAGTGTTGATACCTGTAAAAACTCGTGTGCATGAGCGTGAATTTTTCAGCGTGCCGTGAAGTAGCTCAGCATTATATTGAAGAAAGAGACAAATCTATGTTTAGCTGTCAAACGAAGTTTGTTTAATTTGCGAAAGATTTGCAACAATTTAAATATAATTTAAAACTTGTGAAAAGTGATTTAAAAATAGTGCTAAATAAAGTAAAGAGTGTAAGTAATTATCTGTTGATATTATAGTGATAAATTTCTATGTGATGTTCATGTTCATTTTTTAGGCAAGTAGAGTTATAAAATAATAATAATTTAATTTAATATACAAAGGTGTGTAGTATATTAAATTAAATTAAAAATGCACAACAAAAGCGAGGAAATATCGAAAAAATCCTTCCTCCACCGAGATTTGTTTACGTTTGTGACAGTTGCGAAATTCCATGGGTATGTTGCCGTAGTGACAGCGAATAAGAACATTTTCGATGGGAGCAAACGTAATATTTTATCTTGTTGCCCAGCTCTCTATATTGATTCTACTACCCGGCTGCACTGAGCGTTCACTACAGCGGCATAAGATACTAACACAATCAGAATTTGACTACACCAAATTTGGCTTATCACACTTCCTGTACTCTCTATATTCTAAGGGAGCAACCCATATTTCTAATTTTATGCTATATAGAAGCTAAATGCACTGACATATACATATAACATGGACTGCCTGATTTTCTATTTCATATGGGTCAACTTTTTTTTGGCAGGGTGTGACAATTATCTTAATTTCAAGTTTTACTTTCGCTTTAATATTCATATTAAAAGTTCAACAAATTACAGAAGCATTCGAAATTATTTCTATTCTTGGAAGCTTATCTCTGACAACATCAAATATTTTTTAAACTTGATTTTTATTTCCTCCAATATTTGAGTAATTACTAAGGGTTTTCCAATAAGAGGTGTTATTTTAATTAGCCCGCTATTTCGGTAGATGTCACTTTTGGAGCTGTCATTTTTTGACATTTGACAAGTAAGTACGCCATTAATAAAAATGGAACGATACACGATTCAACAACGCATTGAAATTATTAAAATTCACTATAAAAATGGGTAAATGTGGCAGAGACGGTTCGTAAAACTCGAACATTTTTGGGTCGTCGTGACGCACCTTGTCGGACCGCAATGCAGAAATTGGTAGAAAATTTCGAGCTGTCGGGACAAGTTAGTGATGTGAAGAATAAAACCCGTGCACGTCGCTCAAGAACAGCCGAGAATATTGCTGCTGTAGCCGAAAGTGTTGAAGAAAACCCAGGTTTGTCCATTCCTCGTCGTTCTTTGGAATTAAGCATTCCACAAACGTCATTACACCGTATTTTGCATAAAGATTTGGGTCTTAAGGCTTATAAAGTTCATTTAACACAAGAACTCAAGCCGGCCGATCATCAACAACGTCGAGTCTTTACTGATTGGGTCCTTGCATTGCATGAAAATGATCCGGAATTCCATCGAAAACTCATCTTGAGTGATGAGGCCCATTTCCACCTCGATGGCTTCGTCAACAAGCAAAATTGTCGCATCTGGGGCTCGGAAAACCCAAGAGTTATTGTTGAAAAGCCTCTCTATCCTCAACGTGTGACTGTTTGGTGCAGTTTATGGTCCCGCGGGGTCATTCGACCTTACTTTTTCGAAAATGAGGCTGGAGCAACAGTTACGGTGAATGGATTGCGCTATCGACAGATGATTAATGATTTTTCATGGCCGGAATTGGATGGTATTGATCTGGACAACGTTTACTTTCAACAAGACGGCGGTACGTGCCATACAAGCAACGAAACCATTGATCTTTTACGGCAAAAGTTTCCGGACCGTGTTATCTCTCGAAGAGGTGATCACAATTGGCCACCGAGATCTTGTGACTTAACACCTTGCGACTTCTTCTTTTGGGGCCACGTGAAAGAGAAGGTCTACGCCAACAGCCCAGCGGCGATTCAAGACCTCAAAGATGGAATTCGTGAGGCCATCGAGAACATAGGGCAGCCACTTTGCGATTTGGTTATGGAAAATTTCATGAAAAGGATATGGTCCTGTAGGCGTGGTCGTGGTGGTCATTTGGCTGATGTTATTTTCCATTATTAACGGCATACCTTCCTCTTTATAATGAAATCCGATCATTTATCTCAAAAAATGGCATTTTTCTTTGAATATCAAAATAACACCTCTTATTGGAAAACCCTTTATCTTCGATAAGTTCAAAAGATTCTTGAAACCAACAAAATCAGCAGCTCTGATGATGTCAAAAACAAACAGATTTGACCATATGTGATTGCTTGCTAATTTGATATAAAATTTAACTTACGCATACCTACTGTCTGGCTACGCAGGACAGCAGGTATTTAGATCAACATAACAGATCTTCGACTATAAAACATTTAAATTAAAAATAGTTGATATTTTTTATCGAGAAAATAAAAATTAACAATTAATAATTATTTTTGATTTAAATAATGAATGTCATAATACATATAACAATTATATTTGATTAAAATAATAAAGATTAAATTTAATTATCTTCGTTTTAATCATAATAATTACGATCCTTGAAAATAATGGTTACTTTCGGTCCCCGATGAAAATAAGAAAAATCTATTGTTATACTTTGAAAGGTGATTTCTTCTACATGACTTTCTACAGCTCCCGAGACCGAGCCAAAACAGAACAAAAATGTTCCGCAGAGTTAATGCAATAACAAAAAAAAGCAACAAGAAAAGTAAGCTTGATAAAATATCTCTCAAGCGTCAAGAACATGAGCTGCAAAATGGAAGGAAAAGGTATGATCCTATCGAATGTTAAACCTGATCCGATACTGATCATTTCAGAAGAGTAAGGCCAAATCTTAAACTGATTAGTACTGCCACAACTTTTGGCTGGCTCATACGAAGTATTCCAAATTGTAGAACACTACTCACAAATGCTTCTAGCGCCGACTTGAATTTTTGTTATTTGTAATAATAATAATAATAATAATACCAATTTATTCCCAGTACAAAGATCATTACAATCTTAAAATGTACAATAGTGTGCTGGATTCAATAGGAAAAAGAGAAAAAAAATATAAAAGAGAAAAAAAATATAAAAGAAAAAAAAAAAAAAAAAAAAAAAAAAAAATTACTACGAACTAATTAATTGTAGCATCGACTCCATGGAAATTTCTCACAATAACAAATGGAGGAGCGCCAAAACGATTCGTCAGTAGCACAAGCCAGTTCCGACCACCGCAGTTCACAAGCAGGTCCTGCCATTCAGATAGCACGGCAGGTCGCAAACCTTACTGATATCCAGTAAAATATGTATCACCCTTTTAACCGCATCACAGAGCATTCGAACGTCAGCTATCACCTTGACCATCATTGTACAAGTAGGATGTTTATTCCTAAGCTTTGATTAATAGTCTGAAAGTAAACCTTCAGAATTAACATAAAGCAAAATGTGTCTCTGAACTGAATTCCAAAAAACCTTAGAAATCGCCGACAAGATCACGATGGGCCTCCAATCATAAAGAGCCCCAGGAGTGGAGGACTTGGACATGGATATGAGAGTCCCGTTTTCCAGCATGTATGGAAAGAAAAGCTCATGAAAAGTCTATTGACCAAAGGGAGAATAATTTGAAGGACATCATCATCTCTATGGTGATACATTTAATTAGATTAGATGAAAAAAAAAACAAAAGCATCAGCAACTTCCATCTCATTTCTGAAAGTGAGTTTCCCTGAATCACGAAATTTATTAATAAGTTGGTCGTTCTTAAAGTCTAAAGAAATACGAATAACTCCGCTTCCATATCACATACAAAAGAAATGTCTACTACTACCGAAGTAAGAATACTGCACATGGGGAGCTTATATCTGAATAGAGATTTTAATGTGAAGAGAAAATAATTAATACTGATTCGATAATTTTTCCCGCTATAAATCTGTAATAAGACTCCGATCAACCAAAAAAGTCGGAGATGTAATCTTGGGAATTGCCGTGAGAAATCCTAGTTTTCAGAATTGATAGAAATAGGAGCACATGATCAATTTATTGGAAAGCTGAGTTACTATAGAAAGAATGTGATTCAGGACAATTTTAATGAACCTAATTGGCACTGCATCATGTCCAATATGAGAAGACATCGCAGCAGGGTAACCTGGCAACATCAGGCTAATGTTAAACAATTTTCGAGAAATGTCAGTAGTAATGCGCTCGAGGTGAAGATTGTTGTCCTCAGGGTAGATACACTAGTCACATTTGAGAAACAATATCTTTAAAATAGTAAGACCAAATAGCATGATAAAATAGATAGACATTAATCAAAATTAGTCCAGGGAAAGGATTAGAAAATATGAGAATGGCGGAGATGATGATGTAAAAAAACGGGAGAGGTAAAATCATTCTCTTGTTTTAAATAGATGAATCAGCTTTGGGTCTCAGGCGCATTGAATTCACGTGATTCGCTTTACCCCAAGCGTGAATATTGTCAAGGTCATTATTCAATGATCTAATCATGCAATCTTTAAACATGCGGTATGGCACTCGCTCTGAAGTCTGCAATAGTGACAAAGGAGTAAGGATAATCAAAAGTGCTGTCATCAACAAAACTATGCTAAAAGAAATCAGATCATTAAGAAAAACTAAGAAGAAGGACGGAAAGATAACAGAACCCTGGGGCATACAGGTATTTATTGGATGAGGTTCAGGCGTAACGTCATCTAATACAATAATACTTGTTATCGCGACCAGATAAACAACTTTCAATCCATAATAGAAAAGGTATGGAGAGAACAACTGCTTTGAGTTTGGCTAAAATGGCAAAATGCTAGATGGACTCTTCTTGCATGCCAACTGCGTGACATTGCATACAGGCAGTGGAAGAGAAATAAGACAAATCTAAATACAGGGCATTTCACGGTCAGCGGAGATTAGCTGACTACATGATCCGGGCTAAACTTAGAACTAAGACCCTGGCGGGGCTTAGAGACGGGAACTCCATCAATTGGAGGAAAGTTAATGACATTGGGCTTGGCTCTAAGGCTAAGACCCAGTCTGACCTAAACCCTGATGAATTTGCCGATTTTCTTTGCTCGAGCACTACAACCCCTCCCTCCCCTCCTTCTATTTCCATCCAGCCTCCTGCCATCCGAACTGATATTTTGAACATCGGGCCGAGCTCGGATCAAAACCAAATCTTGCAATCAATAAACATTCATCCCATATCTAGTCCGGCTTCTGACAACCCCCCAAACGAGTCCACTGCGGTACCCAAAAGTACATATCCAGCTCCCGAAGAACACCCTAATTTCAGTATTAGTAACGTAACCGAGATTGAGGTAATTAATGCATTCACTAGGGTCAAGTCCAACGCAGTGGGACACAATGATGTACCAATAAAATTTTACAAATTCATTTTACCGTTCATAATTCCAATTGCTACCCACCTCATCAACCGGCTCTTATCAAGCTCACATTTTCCTGACCGATGGAAACTCGGATTGGTCACGCCCATTCCAAAGACGGCTTCTCCTGCCAATATCTCAGAATGGAGACCAATCACTATACTGCCAGCAATTTCTAAAGTCTTGGAGTTCCTCATTACTGATCAGATATCAACCTTCGTCACCGAAAACAATCTTCTATCTAAAATGCGGTCTGGCTTTAGACGCTTTCACTCGACCAGCACTGCGCTGCTTAAAGTGACAGCAGACATCCGAGACATGTGTGACAGGGGTCTCTCAGTGATCCATGTGCTACTTGACTTCAGCAAGGCATTCGACTCAGTACCTCACGAAATACTAATCTCAAAACTTTGCTCCCATTTTAATTTCTCCCCCTCCGCCTCCGAGATGATTCGTAACTACCTAGCAGGCAGATCTTTCATGGTCAAATCAAGCGAAACATACTCCAGCATAGGACCCTTACGATCGGGCATTCCCCAAGGAGCAGTCCTAGCCCCCCTTCTATTTTCTCTTTACATCAATGACGTGGGGGAGATTCTCAATAACGTTCATTTTCATATATACGCAGGTGACATCCAGATATACATCCGTTCTCCGGCAAATAGACTGCACGAATCAATACAAATTATAAATGATACTCTAACTGATATCGCATCTTGGGCAATTGCTAATGGCCTAGCACTTAACCCAACCAAAACACAGGCCATTGGGTACGCTATTAGACCCAACAGAATCGCTAATCTATCATCTCAAATTCCCTCCATAATCATATTGGACCATAGCATCCCACTGACACCAAAATTCGTGAAAAACCTGGGACTCCTTATGGATCCCTGCCTCTCGTGGAAGACACATATAAATTTTATGTGCTCTCGAATATATTATGGACTCCGCTCCCTCTACGCAGTTTCCCCTCATCTTGATGAGACCACAAGATTACGACTATTCAATGCACTTATACTACCACACTTTCGTTATGCGGACATCGTACTCTATCCACTCTCACAATCCGGACTATCCAAGCTGCTGCGTGCTCTCAAGGCATGCGCCAGATTCGTATTCAATCTGAGACGCAGGACGCATCTGGGTCCACTATTGGAAATCCTCCTCCCTGGATCGCTACAAGGAATGTATGATCTTACAGCACTGTCCTTTATACATAAGGCCAGGGTTGGTCTATTGCCAGAATACGTGTGCGATCGCTTCTCATGGAGTAACAGGGACGGCCGCAGACAGATATACCCTAGGGTGAACACTCAGTTTGGCAGCAGAAATATATACTCCCAGGGGGTTACAAAGTGGAACAGCCTACCAGGTGACATCAGGGAAATAGGATCCACAAGAGAATTCAAAAATAAAGCTATGTGCTCTCTGAGAGAGGCCTGAGCTGTCGCTAATGACTAATGTCTGTTTTACCTAATCTGTTGTCACCATTGATAGCAAAGATATATGCTAATGTCGTAATTGCTAATGTCATAAAGTTCGTAGTGTTGAGAATTCCTATATATCCAAAAACAGCTAATGTGCAAGCACCAATAACTGCTATTCGTAAGGCCGTCATAATACTACTCTGGTTTAATAATAAAATTAACTATTAAAATTTAAATTGAACTGAATATTTTGATTTATATAATACTTAAAAAAAAAAAAAAAAACTATGTACAGGCAATGAATGCCCAATAAGCTCTATCAATTCAGTTAAATTAATTCTATAGTACCTGATTTATTAATTTTACTCTCATTCAATACAACCACAACTATGTACAGGCATTGAATGCCTAATAAGCTTATCTCATTTCATTTTATAGCATTCAATTCATTATTCGCTCTCATTCATTTATTAACTTTAATCTTGTACAATTTCATGTATTATATATTTTATAAGTATCCATGTTAGTATCATCATATAATCACCTGTAAGGACTTCTTAACGTCCAACCAATCTCAAAAGGCTATCCACTCTTTATATTCTTTTTATTTCTTTATGTCTAATATCGGGACGGCCTATGGCCCGACAAGCTACTCTGATTTATGTTATTTTGCTGTTAATACTAAGCTCTTATACTAAGCTACTAATGTCGTAATGCCCAGCGTTGTACGTTGCTTTAAGCAGGGGCTTATAAATAAATTCTTTTTGATTTGATTTGATTTGATTTAAATGGCCTTTGAAAGTACTACGTCAACGATTTTGAACTCACTAAAATTGTGGAAACAACGGCTTAAACTTTCGGAAGTCACCAGATAAGCGTCCAATCCGGAAGACACACTCGGAATCGTTAATGAGTTGATTGGTTTTTAGATACTTCATTAATTTAGAATGGATGACAGATACATAATCCTTCGAAAGAATCGAATTGATTACAATTGGTCGATAATTTGGGGAATCTCTACTCTCTCCAGTCACCAACCACTTCACCGTTATTAAGTGGTGAAGGTATAAAAGAACTGGTGAATTTGTTCCTGATGTTTTTGACGAGAGATCAGAAACCTTTGCTGCCTTTGCGGCTTGCCAAGATTCCTTGTCTGACATTCTAATCAAAATGAAAACTACAAAAATACTTAACACTTCTTCTTAAGCTTAGTATTGTTAACCATTCATTTCCAACACAAAATCCAATTATAATTTCAATTATTTCAAAATCCAAATATGTATAATCTTCGAGTAATAATAATCGACACCTGGAAGAAAATAATAAGTTTAACTTGTCTGAATATTTACAACAATCATGATATGAATTTGTCCAATATTTCTGAGTATACCTTGTCTATTCACTTTACCAAGCAATTAAAAATGCTTCAACCGTTATGCTTAGAATTAAAATAATGTTAAAAAGGTAAATAATTTCTCATCTCTAATATGTTGTCATTTTTTTTTAATTTACTGCATAAACATCTTATTGAAAAAATCTATAAAAAGCTTCTCACTGGATCGGCATTTGACCAGACCTCAGGATATAGTTCTTACCTCGCTATCTTTTGAAGCACACAATAAATTTAATTCCTCATTTCTCTTCTGAGACTCTTCCAAAGCTTGAACAGGATTAATTTCTTCATCTTGGATTGGAACTTCTGCAAGGACTTCTTGTGCAAAACTAGTTATCTGGCCTTTGATGCTATTTAAACTGCTATTTAACCACGACATTTTATCAAATTATTATTTTTACAGAAAACACAAAACATGTCCTTTATTAAAACTTTTTAACACAATTTTAAATAAATAAAAATACGATTTATTTATATTTAATCTTGACGTTTCTCAAGCAAGACGAGTTGGCAAATTTATTTTGGGAAATTTTTCGGATCAATGAGTGATCAGCTGATTTTCTATGTTTATTAAGATGGGGGATAAATTTTCGACTATATATATCCATATAATGACAGCTTTTGGGTTAAGTTGAATTATATAGTGAACATTTGTAGTATGAATTTGACAAAATTTCTGGTTTGGTCAATTAATTGGTAAAAAAATTTTTGTTGCGTTGTTGGATGTAGATTTTTAAATTTTCTGTAATTCTACTAATCATTAACTAATTAATATCAGAAGGGAGGTCGCACCAAAAATAAGAAGAAGAGTTGTCTTTTTTCGGCAGCTGAGCTAAAAAGGCTGGAAAGCGTCAACAATACATTTAACTGTCAGGTGTCTAGTCTATATTTGTTTATAAAGTGAGAAATATGATTAAAAACTTGCGGTAGAATGGATAATGATGATTATATAATGGCTTTAAAGCTGCAAAAAGAATTTGATAAAGAACTAAATTCAGTAAACGTAATACTAATATCTGTCATATGTGTTTCCTTGACTTATTTTATTTATATTATTTTTGATAGGATTTTGATGTACAACCTGTGGACGAAAAGTTTTTTAAAAAAAGGAGGAGATCAGAAGAGGATCTGGATAATACATGCAATTTAGTTCATCCAGAATGGGAGACATTAGATCCAACTCCGGATGTTGCAGCATTATTTCGCGCATTTGATGACAAGTTTTTTCAAGGCAGATTACGGTGTGTCGTTTTTGAGTGGAGCAAACGTATGTACTCGTGTGCTGGGATTTGTTACACCAGACGTAATAGACTTGGGCTTGCTATTACTATACGTTTAAGTGAGCCACTGCTAAAATTGCGTTCAAGAAAGGATTTGGTAGAAACTTTGTTGGTAAGTGATTCCTTTATATAAACATTTATTTATTTGAGTACCCGTACCAAAAGCATGCTGAGCGCTGTTCACATCATAGCGAGTTACATAGTAGATACAAACATATAATAGCAAAACTGAACATAAACAATTAAGAGTAGAATATAGGAGGCTTAGAGCAGCTATAGTGCATAGAGCAACGTTAGAGCAGCAAAAGAAAAATGGTAGTATGATTTGTAGCATGATTTGTAGTATGATATAATATGTTGCCGGAGAATAGATATATAAAAGTAAATAGAATGGCGACAAGTAATAGAGTGAACACTGAGCACTTAAGCCTGAACTTAAAATTAAACTTAACGTACATCAAACAAAATGAATTACCAATTAGTGTAGGTGACCAAAGAACACAATTGCGAACCGTATTTTAAAATCAAATCAAAATATATTAAACTTAAGTATAACTTACAGCTTTTAGCACGTGAAATTTTGAATACATTAATAGGTTACCGGTTAGAAACACATTTAGCAGAAACAACTAAAAGACATTAGTGTAACATTAAACTCCATGTCAAATCCAAAAACCATTTAATACGCATTAAAGATTGTTGGGTAGTTTAAAAAAAAATGATTGTCACTTTTTATACCCTAGATAATGAAATCATGGGCATACTGAGTTTGTCACTCAGTTTGTAACGCAGAGAAATAATGCTTGTAGAGCCAAATGGATTGAACATCCACGGATCAAATCAAATCAATATTAAATAATATTAAAAGTTACATATTTTGATTTTTGCATGTCTATCCGTCTATGTGTGCGTCTTCACGATCTCGAAAACGTGTGTACTTATGGCCGGTTTCACAGTCAAGGCTTAAGCCACAGCGATGGCTTAAGCCAAGGCTTAAAAAATATTTCGGTTTCACAGTCAAGGCTTAAGTGAAATCAGTGGCTTAAGGAAAGCTTAACTTAAGCCCGTCATCTCGAAGGCTTAAGCCTCAGATTTTGCTGTGAACACATAAGAAATTATTGCTAAATATATATTTTGCCTAAATATTATAATTTTTGTTATTAAATGAACGTGCATATTTCAAAAGTTATATTTTAAAACTAAATTGAAATTTTCCAAGCGAAAAATAGTTATCTAATTAGCAGTTTTGAGTACTGTCTGGCAGCTAGTGTCAGCATTCCATTTGACGTTTTAAGAAGAATCCAAACAGTTTAGGACAAAAATGAGTTATTTATCTGATGCAGAGGATATAAGAGACCAAGAAATGTATAATATAATATCGCAAGGTGTGACCCGTGAAAAAATTATAAAGAGTTGCCCGCAACATTTCGAGAAATGGGATGACGTTGATTTTTATTCTCGGTTCCGGCTGTAGATACATTCGGCTTTGATGGTTTACGTTGCCGAAATATTCTGCCACAATGATTTTGGATTTGATATCCTTCCAAAAAAAAAACCACAACAAACTGGTAAATAAAAAGATCTTCTTCTTTTCGCTTAGTTTTTAATCCACAATGGCAATTTTCCTTTAAAAAAATTCACAATTACCGCAGTGCTGACAACTTAAAAATTTTCATCCGCGGCTTAACTAAGCCTCAGCTAACTGAGTACTGTGAAACAGAGTAGGCTTAAGTTCTGGGCTTAAGCCATACCCGTGGCTTAACTAAGCTCTGGCTTAAGCCTGGACTGTGAAACCGGCCATTAGAGAACTGAAATTTTGCCCACGGGCTTTAAAAAAAAGTAAATTTAAGTTCGAAAATGGGACAAATCGGATAACGTTCTCGTAGGGTTGCCATACGAAAATTTCGTTTTCACTCTATACATATTTGGACACTCTGAGCACGCGTCATACATATACACTAAATCCGGCAACTCCTTGTAGGTGTTGCCATATAAAATTTTAGGTTTTTTACGTATACTGTGAAAAGAATCAGTCCTATACAGTTTTATTGTCCTGAAAAGTTCTTCAGAATATAAAATCCTATGAAATTCGTTATAATTTTTACTGTCTGATGAACCGTTCTGGAAATATATGCGAAAAACCACTTCAATAATCAAATTGTCATAGAGAGGTGACCATACAAAATTATATACGGGCATACATCTAAGGATTATAACAATTGGCCTTACAAATTCTAGCTTTCTTATTTGCTTTAATATAATTACACTCAATTAATAATCTAACTATAAATCAATCTTTATTCTATCGTTCACTTAAATCTTTTTGTTATTTTTCTAAGTGTAATTACATTCAACCGCAAATCTGTAAAGTTAAAAATCGATATATACTTAGGTTTATTACTTGTTAGAAGACGTACAAAAGAAAAGTGGCAGGCAATTCCATATTCGGGGCTGCTTAAGATAGATAAGATATATTAGTACATAAAATAAGAATATACCGATCAGATAACAAATATCATTACATTTACCATGTTCGCATGCAGAGTTGAACCATGACACAACCTGGGTTCACTCTATATATAAGCAGTTCGAGTTGAAAAAATGGCTTGAATGGACTCGATCATGCTTTGCTGGCATAGTCAAGCCGAACTGGTGTCCTATAAACACAGAATTAGTAGTCGAGTTGGCAGCTAACAGTTCAAATTTATTTTGTTTGCTGTTCACTTGAAAGTTTTGTTAGGTTACATTTAATGAGTTTATTTTCTTTATTTAAACAAAATTTATCACAAAACAATTAAAAAAGCTAAAATTGGTAAGACTAATTCTTATCATACCCTAGATGAATGTAAGTAATTTTGTATGATCGGTCACCCACCCAAGTTGGGTTTTGAGGTGGTTTTTCACACAGTAAAAATGATTATAACCAATTTTATAGGATTTCATATTCTGAACTGACTGACTGATGATTTTCACAGTATATACGTAAAAAAATTAAAATTTTATATGGCAACACCAATTTACTTCTGCGATACAAAAATAACTTTTTAATATTTATGGCTCCAGGGAAAGGCATCAACAGCAACAACATATTTCTTTGAAATTTCATATATGTACCTATAAAACTCGATTAGAAGCAACTAGACATAATGATATTGTGTTTAGTGCGGCTAGCTATGCTGAAAAGGAGTCCGACGAGTCTAAGTTTCGTCTGAATGTCTCTTCCTTAATTCCCTCACTCGTTTTTCCTTCCCAACCAAGCAAAAGGTCTTTTTAGATATTAACTGCTGCTCTGGCATAAAAAATATACTTGTACAATACTTCTAATTTATGTTATCAATATTCCAGCATTATTCTGCGTTCATGTCCCTATTGTGAGACCTTATATGTCGACTATTGTGAAACCTCATATTTTGTCTCTACTCACTGAGTTCCGGAAATCTCCATTCACATAGTTCTATGAGTGGTGCCTAGAATATCTGCGTTCTGTAAATATTGTCCTCTTCTAGGACTTTAACTGTGCTTTTGGAGGTTCCACTCAAGCGATTGGGGGACTATGATACTTCTTCAGTGTACGACCACAAAGCAAATAGTACTTATTTATGTCGATTTCGATGAGATCATTTCAGTCATATTCCTTGTATTTGTGGGCACACGTATTATATACACGGAACTGTCAAACGTAATAAATGTTCTTTATTGTTATATAGAAACAAATTTATTCTTAACTTTATTCTAATTACCCAAATTAAATGTTTTAATTCATTTAACTCCAAAATTTCACAAATAATTGCGACAGTACACTTTGATAGAGCAGATGACAATACAACTTGAATATGTTTTGTAACACCGATGAAATATCCAGTGCAAAGTAGGAGAAGTCAGTGCAAACCTCGTGTTGCACTTCTGCTATAAAAATTGTCCCATCGAACATTTTCAATGTTGCATTGCTGGAAAAAGTGCAATACTGGTGTTGCACTGAAGTCCCATCGAAATCAACATTAGAAAGGTAAGAGATACTTTCGACGAGATTGTATCTCTTATTCTTTGAATACTTAAGCCCCAATGGCCCTTTCTGCCGAAAGAAATGGACTCGCATCTTGAATCCTATATCCTATATGCTTTGACCATGAAACTATTAAAAGAATAAAATTGTAAAATTTTTGAAATCCGAGACAAAATTTCCCTGTGAAGCAAGAGGATTCAAGAAGGTGAAATACAATTTTGCTGTAATTTCTTCCAGTTGACTTCTCTTTGTACTTTAGGGTTATATTCACCAAGGATCTATAACTTATGACTGGAATAAAATAATCCTTTCTTATTTGCATTAGGCCTCCGCAGTCGGATCGACTTCAAGATATATATTCTCTACGTATACTGCCTCTTCAACTGTGTGCAAAGGGAATTGAAACTTAAGTTGAAAAGGAAAATACGGCACGACGTAACTTACATATTTAGAATTTTTTCAAATATTTAAGTTTGTAGGGGATAATAGTTGCCTGTAAATTTTATAAATATAATTTATATAATAAATTTAAGAATAAAAAAGTAAAAAACTAGAGTTGGTGTAAGACGAATTCCTTTGATACCCTAGATGTATCTAATTTCGTATGGTCACCCATCTGTGAAAGTTTGATTTTTGAAGTGGTTTTTCGCATATATTTCTAGAATGGTTCATCAGACAGTGAAAACGATTATAACCAATTACATATGATTTCTTATTCTGAAGAACTTTTCAGTACAATAAAAACGTCTAGGACTGATAATTTTTACAGTATACGTAAAAAACAAATTTTTTTTATATGGCAACACCAAGAAGGGGTTGCTCGATTTAGTCCATCTTTGAAGGTTGAAGGAGGCAAATAGGAAGGATAGGATGTGGATCCTTGGGAGCGTTTAGGAATTGACGATTCCTAAAGAATTTGTGAAATTCAGAGTCACTCTGAGTAAACGTGGATAGAATGGGACTACCAGCTGTAGTAATTACCTTTGCGGTCGTAGAAACTTTTTCTACCGTCATGTAGATTGTGGTAGATATTTTTAGCCTCGGGTGACAGCAGGGTGACACAGTCGGCAGTTTTACTTCCATTTCACATAGCCTGTGATCCGTTTAACAGACATTTTCAACAAACTTCAAATTTACGGTTAATTTTTAATTTTGCTCCCATAAAATCCATAAATTGTTGATTATTTCAATGTGCATATAGTGTGCTCCACCTACATTTAAAAATTGTTATAAAATTTACTCTTATCTTATTTCACGTATAGTAGGCTGAAAATGAAATATAAAGTTGCATTCAATGATTTTATACGCTTCGCCTTCAATTTGAAGTAGTCAGTTCATATGTATTACGAGAGCTTAAATACATACCTTACTGATAAAATACAAGCTCCCGCAGAGGCCAAAGTTTATTGATTCCCAGATATCATACATCAATTTACGAATCTTTTTACTTTGTCTATATTTTTTAGTTGATCGGTACTAGCATAGATAGCTTAAGAACCAAACGGAGTATACAAATTTTATATGGCGGGTGATACATTCCAGAATAGAGCACAACATTTGAAATGATGAATACATAGAGTCACTTATCTCCCTCGCATCGGCTGCGTTGAAGGTCGGACAAATGAATACAAAACTTTTGATAAATTATTTCTATTGGAAACTTTAGGTATCTCATTCAAACTACAGCTATGACATAAAATAGAATAATATGGTGAATGTTTGCAAATATCAACCTACATTATGTAATTTAACAGAATCAATTAAAAATTCCTGCTATGTTAACAAAACGTTTTTTCTTGACATTCACAAAATTCCTAAATTTGACTAAACTCAGAAAACGGATTTTAAAAAATTCTTGTAATATTTTTATCAAAACTAAAATTTCTCTATTCACTTAATTATTTCTACACGTAGCATGAAATGATACATGCCTACTGCAGCGTCCTTGGAATACGAGAAGGAAATGGAGGTCATGGTCCAAATTTTCGAAAAATTATGAATGGAATCAATAAAGTAGCTGGTACCAATATAACTGTAAATAAGATTTTCGCTTATTATTTTCAAAATTTGTAATATACTTTCTGACTGTCGTAGGTTTATCATAATTTCTATGACGAAGTAAATGTTTACAAAACCCACTGGTGGCGATGTAATGGAATATGTCAAAATCGTAAACCGTTCTATGGATATGTAAAAAGAACTTCTAACACCGCTCCCGGGCCAAACAACATTTGGTGGAGGCAACATGTAGAATCTTGTGGAGGAACTTTCTTAAAAATAAAAGAGCCAGAAAAAAAGGGACCTATTAAGAAACATAAGAAAGAAAATGAGACTAACTTAGGGAACGACTTGCGAAAATTTTTCCCAACAAAGGATAAAATTCCAGGGAACTCATCTATCTTTAAAGGTTTTAGTTTTTGTTTTAAACACGTCAATTAGAATATATATAATTATTATTTTCTTTAGGTCCTATAAAATCAAATGGTGGTGGAACTCTAATTCTAAATAATAAAACAGCAAAAACTTCAGCCAGTATACTTCAACAACCATCTACTCCAATAAAATCCACAAAACAATTCGGAAATCTTAGAAATGTCGTTGGATTGAAGGATCTTGAAAGTGAGCACAATATATTAATTTTCTTAGTAATAACACATTTCTGAATTTGTACTCTTCTTTAAGGTAATGAAAACCAAAAATCAAACAATGCAAAAAGTATTGCGCCTCCTATTATGGGCGTTGGATATTCACTTACTGACTCTTACAATCACAGTGATATAATAAACCAAAAGATCGACGATACCAGAAAAGTTGATAGAGATAAATTGCGAGATGTCTGGGCAAAAAAAAATTTTTCATCACCTACATTGCAGCCTCAGCAGACATCTTCTAATACAGAAACAAAAGGAGATAACTCTTGTACTGATCCAAAAAGACTTCGGCTTTCAGAAGAACCAGAAATAGTTTCATGTGATTTAGAAAACAAGGAAGAAAATCATTGGAAAATTGTCGACGATGAAATTATGATTAAGGAATGCTCAAATCCGATTATAGATATTTCTAGCGATGATGATGATCCAGAAGATTATAACGATCATGAAGCTGACCCACCGAAGACTAAAGTCATTCGATCAGCTGATGAACGGCAGAAATTAATTAGGCAAGAAATTTTAGATTCTTCTGATACAGAGAATTTAGAAGATGAAATCGAGCTAGTCGATGATGAATACGATGATGCCTTAGTTAATGCAACCGGAGAATTAGCTGACACATCTTTAGTTGATGATCTATTTGGTGATGATACCTTGCTTAAGGAATTCAAAAAGGAGAATGCCGTTCTCTCAGCTAATTCTATTTATTGTTCTGATTCGAAAAATGATATTATTTCATGCCCTGTATGTCAAGAGAAAGTAATGCGAGAACAATTTTCTGATCACTTAGATGGTTGTGTTGGAATTACCGTTAAGATCAATCCGATTCCATCTACATCGAAGGGCAAAAAAGTAATCCCATTTTACAAAAAACAACCAAAAAAGAAAACGACATCTGATGAAAATGCAAAAAACCTTCAGAATGCTGGATTCGGATCAGGGGATTTAGAAGCCATTTTTGAATCTGGTAGTAGTACCAATACTGAAGAGAATGGAAGAAAAAGACGGGAAGGTCTAGACAATTCAACCCATGCATGTCCTGTTTGTGCGAAAGAAGTGGACGTTGATAAAATTAATGAACATCTTGATATTTGCCTGAAAGAGTGATTGAATATGGTTTAATTTATTACCTAAGTTAGTCTTACTAATTTGACCCGGCTAGAATTACGCATTTTACTTTTTGCTCTCTAAATTAGGTAGGCGAATAATAAGATTTTGCCAGCATGGATTCCATTACCCATTCATTTTTAGTGTTAAGTTTGATTAGAATGTTAAATGTGAACCAAGCTTATTTTCATTTGTTATTGAAGTTAGCACAGATGTATAGAACTTTTTTTCGAGTAACTTTATTTGCATTTCAGTACAGTAAGAGGTTGAATTATTTTGTCGTGTTTGTAGTATTAATTTTTTTATTCAAATAAATTCAATTCAATAAGTAAGCTTTACAAAGATTATTTTCATCCCCTTGCGATGTTCACACGCCGAATTGAATTGAATTCAATTCAATTCCACCTAATAATAAAGGCAGAGCAGTACTCTTTTTCACATTGTATTTGACAAGTCACAGCTTTGATTTAACTGATATCTCTCTATTGGAGTTCCATATTCGGAAAATCTGGCTGATTTGTTTCTTCTTCGGGAATCCCAGCTTCGGTAGTTCTACCACCGAGGTAATAGAAGCCTTAAATCTTTGGTTATGGACATAGCAGTGGATAGTGTAGCATTTATCCCCATTCCCTTTGTTTCGATTGATGAAATCTAAAAGCAACTGGACTACTTTCTTCTGCGAGGTCCTGGTGTTGGTTAGAAATAGTAGCGGAGAACATAGGGTGCTTTAACTAACTTTCAAATTTCTATTAAGCTGGAGTGGTATAGATGGGGCTTATTAACTCTATATGATTTGAAGGAATTCTATGTCGATGGAGCTCTTTCCATATACAATTTCTATCTACTAAGACGAATCCACTTTGCTGCTCGATCAACGGATGCTTTCTATTAATTCGACTGCAGTCTGTAGAATCAATCACCGGGATTTTCTCCTCACAGGTTAGATAAGATTACTCTCCACTTATTGCAATTTGTTAGATTCTATATATTCAGAATTTTTACAATGATATATTCCATGCAATCTTCCGGCAAGCTGCAGACAATTTTTTCTCAATCCCATACAAGTCAACTCTTTGCCATTCAAAAACCTTTGAGACTTTAATCTTATCAGGGGCCTTCAATCACATTATCTCTACAGTCAACAACACATTCGGTGAAAGCTAGAAGAAGCCGTTATTTCACACGTTGCTATTTTTTCAATGCAATGCAAGATTCACCTGAAATTGGATATGTAATTTTAGTCTATCCTCTTTAAATATACTCTGCCACCGTTTTTGCATCTCATATTCTTAAAGTACTTGTAAAATTATTCTTCAAACTCTTCTCAAAATATGTGAACGCAAAATATAGATATGTCATTCGACCTGAGAATTTTGACCTGTTGCCTGGCTAGATCAAGAAAAAAATTCACTTCAATCACGTCTCTTGAATCAAATTGCAAATTACAAATACAAATATCATTTTGTTATAAAGCCAAATTTACTTTGGAATCAAAAGTGTGCTTGAATAGGCGTCATCTGCCATTTGTTACTTTCAAATTTTAAGCTCTGATGAATAACTTTCTGTTTAGTATATGCATACATAGTTACATATACAGGGTGTCCCAGACTAATATGACTATATTTTGTCGATGATTCCTCTCGTCCAGAAAAGTGAAAAATGTCCCCCCCCCCCCCCCCCTATCAAAATGGTGGCAAAATGTCGTCCTACCGAGTTTCAGGGTGATTAGTTGAACATGCTCTTTTATTAAACACCCTATATCTATATACAGTCTATTATAAGACGGCATTGTATTCAGAACCTTGGGGTCCTTCCTATGAATGATAAACCAGGCCCGTACCCCTCCCCAAATTCAAAATATCGGTTTTTAATTTTTTTTCCATTATGTTTTTTAAAAATGTCCCAACTAACATATATTTTTGTTACAAAATTTCGAAAACCCAGAGTCTCATATTTAATTTAACCTATTACACTTATTGTCTCTTTGTGACGGTTAAGGAGTTATTAGCTTTTAACCTATTCTATTATTATCTTTAGGATAATCCCAAAAATCTAACCAGAAATTCAGTTGACATATTATGAAATATTATTATAAAAACAGAAAAAATTAAAAACTCCAGATATCCTATAATATGAACCAACCAAGCAGGAGCAATAATGTAAGACTATTAAGATATATCATCAACCTTCCTATTTCTTCTTTGAGCTTCCCAGTGACTTAAAGCTGCCCACACACGATACAACTGTTGTATCAATTCATGTTGGCGTATAATCGTTGTATGGTGTTTGGGCCAATTGTACGAAACATGCAACGATCGCAAGCTCGGTTGGATGGTTGGATGTGCATGTAGGCAAACCGCTGTTATATATGCGACGGAAGAAATCAGTCCAACAGTTGTATTGTCTGTGGATTACCATACAACTGTTGGTCCAACGGTTGTACAACAGCCGTTGGACCGACACACTTTGGAATATGGTAGTACAAGACCTCTGATCATAAATACTTTTTATAAATGTTGCAAATTGCATATGTTTTTGGTTTTATTATTTACTTAAGAATTCGCAGTTTAATATTCACTTTGTTTTTCATGTACTTAATACACAAAGTAAAGCTGCGGTTATTTGTTTCTGAAATTATGAAATATAATGTGATAAAACGTCCCAAAATGCATTATATTGAGAACTTAATAGAGTACCTGTTTTCTTGTTTTAGTGGTAATATTTATCGTGTTTATGTACCTACATTGCAGATATTTGATATTGTTTTGCACTAGTGAATAAAGACATCTGCGGTATGGTGATTACTATTTCATTTGATTTTCCTATATAAAGCTTGGTTACAAAAAACCTTTCATCAGAATCGTAATTATATCTAAGTTATTAGTTTGCAATACGTAATATTCATAACAGTTACAATGAGTTGTTTTAACTGTTCATAATGTGAATTGTTTCTTTTGAAAACGGAAAAAAATGTTTCGGTTCTGAGTAAACTTTTACTTGAAAATTATCAAATCTCAGAGGACAACATAGAATTGATAGTTTGTGATTTTCAAAAGAAATTATTACCACAGTTCAATAAACGTTAGGTTCAAGCTTCACGCAAGAAGAATCATTTTCTTAGAACTAATAGCAATTGGCTTGATACAAATTATGCTTCAACTCTGCCTGTTCCAATGACAGAAGACGAGTCAACTCTCTCCACGCCTTCAACTAACTTTTTCTGACAAACAGATGCAAATTAGTTCATTACTTTTTTTGTTCCAATAAGGTTAATTGATGAAGCATATCATCTGGCAAAATCCAGTGCCTTCATCTGTAGGGTTTTGTCGGCCTATTTTGTTCGAGTTTTCAAAAGAAATTCCCGAGAAAACTAGATTTGTTGTGGGTAATAATCAAAGCCAATTGATAATTTATATTCATCATTGATTAATAGTGGTGCAGGAGTAAGGCCGAAAATAACTTTTCTAACAATGATAGACAAAAAAGTGGCTAAGGAATTAACTGATACTCCTTCAGGATCCACATGAACTATATGTGATGCTACTCCATGTCTAATGAACAATTTAGAAATTTACTGCAGGCCAGAAGACGGATTCTAGTATGATTATAAAACATGACATGCCATAATTTTTCCTTTGGAAAATGGTCGGTGAAGAATGACGAAAAGAAACAGTTAAAACAAGAAAAGAACAACTAAAAAAGCTAAATTGGTCTAACACCAATATTCTTCTGATACTTTTGATGAACACCTGTATGTGTCTCTCTGTACAAGTTTGATGGTTGAAGTGGTTTTTCGCATATATTTCTAGAACGGTTCGTCGGATAGTAAATATGATTTCATAGGATTTCATATTCTGAAGAACTTTTCAGTACAATACAAACATATAGAACTGATTGTTTTCACAGTATACGTAGAAAACCTAAATTTTTATATGGCAACACCAAGAAGGGGTTGCGCGATTTAACACATTTTTGAAATTTTATTTACTATTGTTGTGAAAAGGTCATGTACAAAATTTCAGTTCAGTATGTCGACGCGTTCTCAGGCAGGGCCCAAATATATAGCGAAAAACGAAATTTTTGTATGGCAACCCTACGAAGGTGTTACCCGACTGGCCCCATTTTCAAACTTAATTTTTTTTTTAATAGCCGTATGCAAACTTTCAAGTAGATATCTTCAAAAATAACAAAACTACAGATTTTTTATCAGCAACTGACCCATATATTCCATAGCGCGACAGTTGTATCGTGTGTGGGCGCTTAACCATGCATTACTAACCTTATAGTATGTTTCGTTCTTACTAACCATAATTCTTATGATACCCAAGATGAATGCCTGTAATTTCGTATGGTATTCTGAAGAACTTTTCAGTACATTAAAAACGTCTAGGACTGACTGTTTTCGCAGTATAAGAGAAAAACCTAAATTTTTATATGGCAACACCAAGAAGGGGTGGCCCGATTTAGTCCAGTTTTGGCATTTTTCTTACTATTGCAATGAAAGAACTACGTACCCAATTTCAACTATCTACGTCGACCCGTTTTCAGGCATTGTCCAATGTGTGTATATAGATTTGTCCCATTGAATTTAAATTTACTTTTTTTAAAAGCTCGTGTGCAAAATTTCAGCTAAGTAAACGTGTTCTGCAGTTATCTTGAGGATCGACAGACTGACATGTAAGTAACAAGTAACATTTAATATTATGCTTGGGTATCCAATGCCATTTTGCACTACAATTATTTCCATGCGTTACACACGGAATGACAAACTTAGTATATCCTATGTTTTCATCATCTAGGATATAAAAATGTATAGAATTTGTAATGGGTATATAGATAACTGAGTAAACACTGAATATTGATTATATAGATTCCTATGATTTAAATATTTACATAAAGTAATGGATGTGTAAATAAGATTATATACTATATTTTCTAAGAGTAATAAGAATAGTATTAACCAAATCTGCACACAATTCTGAACTCAAAAATATTTGAGTCCATTGGAATCTACCTGCATCACAAGGATCTTCCGTTTCTTTTTTTTATGGTTCGGGGTTTATTGCCGTGAGCGGTAATATTGTTTGGGATGCACAAAAGATATATTGAACTTGATTAGCTTATATGAGAATCTATCAAAACTCTCCACAACTGTTAATTCATTCTCGATTAATACCTTTTATCTTAATAACTATTCGTTGTACGTATGCTCAATTTTGTAACGTAGCTTTAAGTGGAGTTATTAATAATCTTCCAACTTGAATCAGAAAGCGCAATGCGGTCATTGTAAATGATAGCCTACTTTAAATCTCACAAGTAAATATGTACCTCTGACCACTGAAGCAATGTGATTTAAATGTATAACTAATGTAATCTTTCTTTATACTTAATTCAAATAGCATTTATTTGTAAGCCACTGATTAAAGCAACGTACAATTCTGGGCATTCCGACATTAAACAGCTCAGAAACAAATTGTTAAAATAGCAAAATAAATAATAAAACAAAATAGTAGGTTGCAACATATTCAGTATTTGACTTAGATGTTATGAGAAATAGGTATTACAACTATTCGACTATAGCCAGTCCTTACGGATTATTAATTATGAGAGCATAGAACACAGAATTGGATAGTATCCCGTCCTTACAGATTCATAAACAGGTATTCAGCAGAAAGTAAACATAACATAAACATATATATTTATTTGAGACCCATGCCAAAGGCACGCATAGCGCTGAGCACATCTTAGAAAGTTACATAGTAGATTTACACTGTAGCAAAACAACTCATAAACATTAGCCTAATATACAGTATAGTAAGAAATAATATAGAAAGAAAAAATGGAATTGAATACAACTAGGAGCCTAATATATAGCGTAATAAAATATAGAATAATCAGGTTCACAGTGCAAGTTAGATTACAGGCAAAATATAGTCCTTGGAATTAGAAGAGTATGATAACAGCAAAATCAGAAATGTAGTACGAGTTTAAAATTAGAATAAAGACAAGAACTTAATTAAACTGAATTAAATTAACTTTTAATTTAATTCAGTTCAAATAAGTTCTTGTCTTTTATAGTATTTAGGTGACTGCATCGTCGCTGTTTGCTATGGCTTGGAAAGAATGTTTTGTAAAAATACTATCCTACAAGTAAATATTTAAGCACTGGTCATTAATTAATTTTTTGTTTGAATTTAAAATTATCTTGTTTTTGTTTAGAGTCATCAAAAAACGAATTTAAATAGGTAAATAGTAAAACCGTCAGCTAGGATCTTGAAGTCATTCAGGAAAACTAGTCACTGGATGGGAGTAAATGTGTGTAACTGATTTTGTTTCAAAATTATTTATTTCAAAGATTTACGATAATTTTCCATAGTATTTAATATTTTTACCAAGATTCACTAATTCTGGCCATTGCACCACAAACATATCAACAATATTTTTCAAAATTTTCCCGGAGAGGGACAGTGTTTTTACCCTGCAAAAGCTTTCAACAAAAACAATTTTGCAGCTCCCATTTATACCCAGCATTCGAAAAATATATGCCACTATGCAAATTGGTACACAAGTTCCTGGTCCGTTACAAAGAATCAAATTCGGTTTTATTCGCCACAAAAGTGGAATGGAATAAGCAATTGCTAGTATTGTCGTAAAAATTGATGTAAAATAACTTTGTTTCACCCGTCTGCCTCGAAATATCTCAAGAAATGTGTAGCAATCGGATGACGACTCAATTTCAATCACTTTGTTCTTACTTGTTTTATCGGTTTGCGCAAGAATATAAAATCGTGGAGTATACTTAGACATGTCGAGATTTTTAATTATTTCCACCATTTCTGTTGTATGGCCACCCGAACCCAAAACAATCATAGTTTTGGCTGTTTTCATATTTTCTTTATTTTCCATTTCTCTTCGGCTGATTGCTTGTTTGTTTACTTTTCAGATGACTTTTTCTTCTTCTTCTTCATTCAAACCCGAAAATACATCCGCTAAATATTAGAATACCAAAAACCATCAACGGCCTTAAATTTATAATATTGCCAACCACAATATATTGGCTCCCACACGAAAAGCAATCAAGATTTGATATTTTGATATTGTTTTATTGTATTAGACTTTTCGGAATTATAATTAGATTTATACATTATCACCTAGCCGATTTAGAAACACTAATGGATCTCAACCAAATAATTTGCTGTTTTCTATATTGTTGTTAAGCCAATATCTGCTAGGTATGTACAAAATGTAAACTGTAAAATTTTATATAAAGCAGATTTGGAAACTAAATTTATATTGTGTTATACGCTATGTTAGAATCACATAAAAGCCTTTTTATACGAAAATATTGTTAGTAAACTAGTCATAATAGTCAAAATATCGAAATATCCAAAAAGTGCACATAGCAGGTATTGGTTTGACCACAACGATATACATATACAGGGTGTCCCGTAAGTCGACGTCAAGCCGGAACCAGGTGATAGACCAAATCGTAACAGTTACCAGAAAAATATAAAAAAAATCTAAGTCATGTATTTTTCAAATTATAGGCATTTCTTTTGTTTTCGAGAAAATGTACACCTTGTGATGGTTTTTTAGCTCCTGTTGCTACAAATCTTTACTTTTTTTCAATTTTATTTTTCTTATGTAATCCCGAATAGTGCTTATGTAACCTGTTGCTTTAAGTTCTAAGCCAACTTCTCCAGCTTGGAAGAAAATGTCACATTTTGCCGAACCAACAATATAAAATTAATAATTCGTTGAACTTTAACTGACTGTACTGAAAAAAAAAAATGTACTACGTCAGTCTGGCAAGTAACTTTAAAAGTTGACGCATTTAATAAGGATTCTAAAATGGTACAACACTTGCTACATTTATTTCTTAGATTACGGAAAAAGAGATTTTTTTCTTCAAGAAACCCAGTTTCGAAAAATTTCTTTTCACCTACTAAAATTGATTCTAGTGTACCCAAAGCTTTCCTTAAGAGCCTAACTTTAAGATTCTAGCTTGAGTGAGACGGAGAGTCATTCCATGAAGTGTGAGTGGGACAGAGAGACGTTTATTCAATTCAGTGGTTTTATTAGAACAAAAAATTATGACATGAGAAAATGACACAAAGTAGTTGTCGCTATAAAATACAATATTAGTGTTTCTAATATAAAGGGTTTTCCAATAAGAGGTGTTTTTTTAATTAGCCCGCTATTTCGGTAGATGTCACTTTTGGAGCTGTCGTTTTTTGACATTTGACAAGTAGAAACTACGCCATTAATAAAAATGGAACGATACACGATTCAACAATGCATGGAAATTATTAAAATTCACTATAAAAATGGTGAAAATGTGGCAGAGACGGTTCGTAAAACTCGAACATTTTTGGGTCGTCGTGAAGCACCTTGTCGGACCGCAATACAGAAATTGGTAGAAAAACTCGAGCTGTCGGGACAAGTTAGTGATGTGAAGAATAAAATCCGTGCACGTCGATCAAGAACAGCCGAGAATATTACTGCTGTAGCCGAAAGTGTTGAAGAAAACCCAGGTTTGTCCATTCCTCGTCGTTCTTTGGAATTAGGCATTCCACAAACGTCATTACACCGTATTTTGCATAAAGATTTAGGTCTTAAGGCTTATAAAGTTCAGTTAACACAAGAGCTCAAGCCGGCCGATCATCAACAACGTCGAGTCTTTACTGATTGGGTCCTTGAAATGCATGGAAATGATCCGGAATTCCATCGAAAACTCATCTTGAGTGATGAGGCCCATTTCCACCTCGATGGCTTCGTCAACAAGTAAAATTGTCGCATCTGGGGCTCGGAAAACCCAAGAGTTATTGTTGAAAAGCCTCTCTATCCTCAACGTGTGACTGTTTGGTGCGGTTTATGGTCCCGGGGGATCATTGGACCTTACTTTTTCGAAAATGAGGCTGGAGCAACAGTTACGGTGAATGGATTGCGCTATCGACAGATGATTAATGATTTTTTATGGCCGGAATTGGATGGTATTGATCTGGACAACGTTTACTTTCAACAAGACGGCGCTACGTGCCATACAAGCAACGAAACCATTGATATTTTACGGGAAAAGTTTCCGGAACGTGTTATCTTTCGAAGAGGTGATCACAATTGGCCACCGAGATCTTGTGACTTAACACCTTGCGACTTCTTCCTTTGGGGCCACGTGAAAGAGAAGGTCTACGCCAACAGCCCAGCGTATCAAGACCTCAAAGATGGAATTCGTGAGGCTACCGAGGACATAGGGCAGCCACTTTGCGATTTGGTTATGGAAAATTTCATGAAAATGATATGGTCCTGTAGGCGTGGTCGTGGTGGTCATTTGGCTGATGTTATTTTCCATTATTAACGGCATACCTTCCTCTTTATAATGAAATAAAGATCCGATCGTTTATCTTAAAACATGGCATTTTTCTTTGAATATCAAAATAGCACCTCTTATTGGAAAGCCCTTTATAAACATGTGTGATGCTAAATTAATTTTACTTATATTGCTGTAATATCTAACACCCCTTCTCAATATAAAGTTAAATTAATTAATAATTCCAACATTTTTTTAATTAAATTTTAAATTTCAATTAGATTTATTGCTCTTACATGTTTAGCTAACTTGAGTCCATCTAACGGTTTAGTCAACATATCTGCTATCATATTTTCAGTAGGACAATAAACAGCTGATACTTCTTTTGAATTTTATGTTCATGTATAAATTTTTATTTAATTTCAATATGTTTTACACGTTGGTGACAAACTCGATCATTCAGCAACTTAATACAAGCCTGGTTGTCTTCAAATATTTTTATCGGTGTTTCTATATTTTGGTCAAAACCTTTTATTATACGTACTATCCAAATTAGGTCACGAACTGGCTCAGCAAATGCGATAAACTATGCTTCTGTTGACGATAACGAAACCGATGCTTGATTTCTGCTTGCCCAGCCTATTAATGCTCCACCATATAAATATAAAACAATATCCTGTATTTGATTTTCTGTCGATATGATCTCCAGCCCAGTCAGCGTCTACGTAGCCGTAAAGATTATCTCGATTTTCATGGTTTCCCATTTTCAGCTTGATTGACTTCGTAAATTTCAAATACCTGAATACTGAATACTCTTTTTACTTCGTTCCAATCGCATTGTCTCGGATCACTCACTTGTCTTGCCAATATTGATGTTGCTATAGAAATGTCAGGTCCGGTATTGGTTGATAAATAAAGTAGTGAACCAATAGCACTGCGACATATGTATTTCGTGTTAATCAATCTTTTCTTGATTCATAGTTTGAGTTAAATAACCAACATTTGTTGATGTTGATGAGTCTTTAGCGTTTTCTAGGTTAAAAGGTTAAATTCTTTTAATTTATTTAATATATATTTTTCTTGATTTAGATAAAATATACCATTTACATCTTTTGTAAATTGTATTCTTAGATAATATTGTAGATTACCTAAATTTTTACTTTTTAATTCTTTATTCATTATTTTTTCAAATTCATTAATATATTCCAGATTTGTTGAAGCTACTACTATGTCATCAATATGATTACAAATATAAATATAATTATTTTTAATTTTCTTTTTAAATAGACATAGATCATTTGCGCTTTGAATATACTCATTAATATTCATAATGGAATTAAATTTAGTTTTCCATTCTTTTGCGCCTTGTTTTAATCGATATAAATTTTTTACAAGTTTGTATACCTTATTTTTATCATCGTCAGCAAACCCCTTCGGTTGTTTCATGTAGACTTCATGAGATAAATCTCCATTTAGATATGCGGTTTGAATGTCGAAATGTTTTACTGTCATCTTTCTTTGACCTGCTACTGTAAGTAATATTTTCAATGTTGTTGGATTGGCTACCGGTGCAAACACTTCATCATAATCACGTCCGAATTTTTGTGCAAAACTTTGAGCTACTACACGTGCTTTAAATTTTACCACATTTCCGTTTTGATCAGTTTTAGTTTTATATATCCATTTACATCCAATTGCATTTGTATTTGGAGGTAATTGTAACGATATCGAGACTCGTCGATATCTCGAGATGACTCGCAGGAGTCATATACATATGTTAGAATTAAGAAGAAGAATAATCGTTGTCAGAATTAAATGTACAGCTTAGACCGCGCCATATCCAGTTGCAATTAAAGAGTATTTTTATTATATATATTTCTTTTACTATATATTTAACTTTCTCTTTAAGCAACGTCCCTAAGTAATAAAGGAACGTTACATGGTGTCAGGAGTGGGGATCAGTTATGAGGAGAAATACAAGCTTCATTCGTCCAACATCTGTCGAGGGTGACATAATGAAGACAAGAACCAGCGTCGTCGCAGAACCACAACATACTTCATTCAAGGAGTCATCCAGCACAAATGGATCATTAACTCCAATTGCACAGGAGAGAACGAGCCAGCAGGCTGAATCAAAGACGGAACCTGCAGCATCGGGAATAGCAACTCGGGAAACGAATTCTCAGCCGGTGATGCAGAGCGATGTCAAGCACTCGAGATCGGGAAGACCCATCAGACCGGTCATAAGGCTTGACCTGTAATTTTCACTTCAACAACAAGAAGGATGTAACGATATCGAGACTCGTCGATATCTCGAGATGACTCGCAGGAGTCATATACATATGTTAGAATTAAGAAGAAGAATAATCGTTGTCAGAATTAAATGTACAGCTTAGACCGCGCCATATCCAGTTGCAATTAAAGAGTATTTTTATTATATATATTTCTTTTACTATATATTTAACTTTCTCTTTAAGCAACGTCCCTAAGTAATAAAGGAACGTTACAGTAATTTAGTTATTTCCCAGGTTCCGTAATTTCGAAGCGAATTTTTTCTTCATCCATAGCTTTCCTCCAATTCTTCGAATTTGCTCCACGAATAGCTCCTTCATACGTTTGCGGATCATTAATTTTTTTTTTCAGTTACATTGTGAATTTCCGTTATTAAACGTTTTGCTGGTTTACCTTTATTTTCTCTGTTGGACCGTCTTACAACTCTTCTTTCATCATAAAGTGCCCCTTCTGAACTTGTTATTGAATTTTCAGGTTGAATAAAATTTTCGGCATACTTCTAGTATATCCTCACGACGATTTGAGTATTCAGCTATTGCCTAAAGAGTAGACTTTTAATTATAATTAATGAAAATAATATTATTTTGCGGCGGCAACAAGTAATTTTTTAAATATTATAGTTTTAATTACCATGTTTAGTAGAAATAGTACTTGTCTAAACTAACAAGTTAACGAAAGAACGAAACAAAGTTCCCACCGTAATAACAGCTGTTGAAGATAATGCAGTTCTTCTTCCGCCAAATGTTCTGTCATTTGGCGGAAGAAGAACTGCATTGAATTTTTTGATTTTTTTTAGCAGACTTGTATTGTTATTGTTGGCGGGGATGTTACTTCACCATCAGAATTTCAGATCTGTTTCAGTATGCTTATGCGCTTTTTAACTTTGTGCAAATTACTCTTCAGTTTCGACTTTTTGATATTCTTTACAAAATTATAATTTAAATAAGAAATAAAGTCGAAAGTATAGAAAGAATTTCAAAAACAATGCTCAATAATTTAAGATTCACGTATCCAAAGACCAATTTTAAAATCAGAGTCCAGAAATCGATACCTAAAATATACATATGCAGAACCAAAATCCAACATTTAAAGCCAATAGCGGAAATGCAAATAAAAAAGAAATATAAAACAAAATAAAAAATTCCAAAATCTGACATGATTGATTTAATAATTTAATACCGAAATACAAGAAAATAAGAATCACAATGAAAATGTTCTGAATATTCTGGGAAAAAAAATTCCAGTACATTTCTTCAATGTACCCCACTAGAGGCAAAAGTTCCCATTCATCATCAGCAGCCATACAGCAATCGATGACAATGTTGCGAAAACTATTCTATTTGCAATTTGTTTCCTTGCCCCCTAAACTTTCAGCTTCACGATCGACGAACCCACCGCATTTCTTGTGTTGCGAACCATGACTGAGAAGTAAAGTTCGCATCATAGTGTAGCTGGAAATTTTAATATGTTGCTTGTTGCTAAAGTGGAGGCAAACTCAGAGGTCTGCAGATGCTAAAAGCGTTTGGGATTCTTATTCTAGCTGTCGCATCTTTATACGAAGTATTCAGTAATCTCTGATAAAATTCTTATGAGACCTTTATTATAGTACTTAAATGAATAAAAGTCTCCTCTGGTAATAGTTATGGACTGAATGAAATTTATAAAATTCTTCTAGACAATTATCTTGAGACTAAAAATTAAAAGTCTTGTGGGAGTTTTATGAAGAGACTCTTATTAATAAAAGTCTGTGATAACTATTAACACTGAGCTAAATGTATAAAAATGTACCTAAACTGTTATTATGAGACTTAAAAAAATAAAAGTCTTTGGGACTCTTATCATAAGACTTAAATAAAAAATAGAGTTTTTTAGTAATTACTAACTATTTGCAATTACGTCTCAAGTATACTATTCAGACTTGATGGGAGTTTAACTGATTGCGAAAAATAACAATTCTTTACGGCCCCTGGTAACTGAAGGTGTGGATCACGTTTAATATTTGTTAACATTCAGAACGGGCCACTCTGAGTCCAAGCAGGAAATATTATAAAACTATATAAATTTTTTTATTATGAATAACGAATAATAGATCACATTAAAAGCTTAAAACAGTAGAGCAAACAATAGAGAGTTCAAAATAAAAAAATTCGCATAAATACTGCTTCCGGCATTTGCCACTATCCAATTTCTGTAGTATAGGACGTTGGAATATATACCAGGACGTGTGGGCAGACCACATCTATCGCCCCACGATACAATTCCGACAAGGACATCATTGCAACTTAGGGGTCCACCTGAATCTCCTTGACAAGCGTCGTACCCTCCTTTCCAATTTCCCGCACAAATCATTCCTTCCAGCAAATTTTTATACGTTGTTTTACATAACTCAGTAGATAAAATTGTAACGTTTGTGGTTAACAATTTTCTCTGAGGATATCCTCCCTGCAAAGAGCTGGTAGTTTTCAAGAAAATCATAAATGAATCATTTATTTACCGTATATGTGGAGCCCCATCCATTGACATTACACACGATGTCACTACTTATTTGAATCGTTGTTAGAGGAAGAGGTTGTGCGACTTCATGAAATTCTGGAATACTTCCATCCAAAAACATAATGGCTATATCATTCGCAAGAGTGTCCATACTAAATTGCTGGTGAGATACATATCTTAGGATTTTAAAAATCAATACTTTTGGACCTAATCTATCCAGATCGAGTGTTCCCATCACAAGACGAAATTCTGTAGGCGATCGTAGAGAAACAGGTTTTTCATATAAGCTGCAAATTATCGCTAAATTAAATGAATTACATTTTTAATTATTTTTCTTATTACCTACTTATATAAGCAATGCGCCGCTGTAAGAACTTTATTTAGGGATATTATTGCGCCACCGCACACATGGCTTTCACCCACTTGAACAGATACTTGATGTTTGGTTCGTTCAAATGTAGCAAGCCATCCTCCAACTATTTTAGGCTCAGGTTTTGTGATATTCTGGCATGGATCTGTTGGCAATAATAGAAATGACACACACAAAAATTGATGTTTGCATGTAACAATGATTCTTAAAGTTGAAGAACAGCCATATTATTTTTAAATGAACATATGTTTTAGAACTTAATTGGAAATTACAAATGACTGTAAATAACCCAGTAAGATATGCAGATCTACATAATAGCTGTGTTCTTTTGTGTCCGCAGAACAGAGTAAAACAAAAGATACACAAAAGAACGCCTCATACATTTTCATAGAAAGATTTAAATGAAGCGAACAGTACAAATAGTTCGTTTCAATCAACAGAACAATTTGTTCTCTCCAGTATATGGGAGTTCTAAGAACAAGGTACACAAAAGAACACAGCTATTATGTGAATAAGGAAACAATGAACTTTGGCGGCTAGCTGACCGAAATGTCACCCATTTCGGAAACAGAAGACTTAGGTGGTACGATGAAAAACGATGAAAAACGATGAAAAATGATTATGGATATAAAGCAATATTATTTATTATGATGCCTGGTACACAAAATACATAGTTTAGCAAGGTGGTTTCATTATTTTTCCAGCTGTGTGCATCGAGAAATCGTTTAGCTTAAGTATCCTTCCACGCGGCTTGCATTGTACTTCTCGTTCTAAATTTTAGCAATAATTTTTAGATCTGTTTATTCAACTCAAAGCTATTTATCTACCAGCAGTAACTAATACTTTTGGCTACTTAAGGTAAAGATACACGGTGAGAGACTTTTGGTCTCTAGTCTCTGGTTTACAGAGACTAAAATCTCCGAAATGCAAGAGACTGGAAATCAAAAGATTAGGTCCCCGGAGACTGTAAGAAAATAGTCTTTAGACACACGTCACCAAAGTTTATATACGAAATTTATGACTGGTCTCTATAAATCTCCAGAGATCTATGTTAATTGTCAAAAAAGAGATTGTTAGAAAGAATTATCTCAAAAGTTATTAATATTTTTATGTTATGCGAAAAGTGAATAAGCTTAAAAAAATATATATCTTTGGTGTAAAAATTTTACGGGGTAAAGAATAACACAAGAAATTTGTATGATTCTTTTTTTTTTTTGAAAATAACCAGACCTCTATTGAGGAAAATATTCTCTTCCTTAAACTCATTACTATCCCAACTTGAGTATAGTACTTTTATTTAGAAAAATTAGAAAAATTAAAAGGATGCATTTTGAGATATACTTATCATTGAATATCTAAAAAGTTTTATTATTCTTCTTAACCGATAGAGCAGAACACGCATATAGCATCCGGCTACCTGGAGACGAAAATTAAACAAACTTCGGAGACCGGATATCGAACCTGGAGACCTGTTTGTTTTGAAATACACGACAGGAGACCGGAGACCAAAAAAGTCTCTAGAGATTTTGTCTGTTTAGAGATTTTTTACGTCTCCATCGAAAATGTATATATGGGTCTTTGGGTCTCCAGAGACCGTGTACCTTCACCTTAATACATCATTAAATCTCACTACCCAGTTTTTTTTACCTACTCTTATGTTTATAACCTAGATGACACCTACAGGGTATACAAGTTTGTCATTTCCAGTAGAGCAAAATGGATTGAACATCTACGCATAATATTAAAAATTTTTTAGATTTTTACATGTTCTGGCTGTGCGTACGATAACTCGAGAACGGGTTTGCTTAGAGAGCTGAAATTTTGCATACGGGCTTTAAAAAAAAATAAATTTAAAATGGGATGAATCGGGTAACTCTTTGTAAAGAGTTGAAATTTTGTACACAGCGTATTCATAAAAATAGGAAATATAATTTAAAAAATGGACTCATTTGGGAACCCCTTCTTGGTGTTGCCGTATAAAAATTTAGGTTTTTTACGTATGCTTTGAAAATTATTAGTCCTAGACATTTTTATTGTACTGAAAATTTGTTCAGAATATGAAATCATATGAAATTGGTTATAGTCATTTTTACTGTCCGATGAACAGTTCTACAAATATATACGAAAAAACACTTCAACAATCAAACTTGCATAGACTTGTAGGTGACAATACGAAATTACATACGAGCATTCATGTAGGGTATCATTACTTGTTAATTCACATTACGACAACACTACACATTTACTTTTTGAGACTCTTTTTGGGAATTCTTTGAGGACTAACAAATTATTATAATTACATTAAGATTATTTTATATCCTTTTTTCTTCCAAGCAAATTGACGATTGACCATTTTGTATCGGAATTTTAAAGCGAAATAATTTATTTTAGGCATAAGTTTATATTCCCGATCATATTACTCTTCCTTCCCTACACAAGGAGATTGCATTTCCTGATTTAACTCATTTATGAAATTCAACTTTGTTCTGTAATATCATTACTGCACCCATAATATGAGGGTCAAATGTCTGAAAATTCTCACATACAGTAAACATAAATTACATAGGTACGTAAAAATCGTAAATTTTGGATGACGATCCTAAGAAGGAGATCTCTGATTGGTATGATAAGCAGGCACAAACTTAGTATACCCTTTAATTTTTTATAGGGTACAAAAATGAGACAATAAGCTAGCAACAAAAGAACACGGTGGCAGTCCATTATTTTTATTTATTTAAATGAACCAACTAAAACATTTGTAACGAAGCCGCGAGTGTTTTAGTTCTACAAAAAATCAAAAATCAACATTGTGTTTAAAATGAATGAGATGTCCAGCAATATTAACTATACATGGGTAATGTAGTCGATCATTAGTTCGCGTAGATGTGTTATTTCGAAAAATACCAATATATCGCGATATTCCATGCAAAAATAAATTTCGCCACAGAAAAAGTCTAGAAAACTGTAACTTGGACAACAACAACAAAAATAATTTACTTTAAGAAAACATTTTTCGCCGCTAATAATACTGGGTTTTTTGATGATTATGAATCATACATATGACACAATCAATGGGACTATTAATTCTTGTTAACCCTCCATGACAAATTTCACACTTTTTAATAACAATTGAACCAAACTGATAGTTCTCAGTCAGTATTTCGTTAACTAATCTCCCACCATTGATTCATTAAAAAAATGTATTTCCCTTAAAAAGATATCTACATATGCATCTATTAATAGTCATTTACATGGAATTATTGTTTTATTGCGATACCGTTTACACAAACATTGAAAAAATAATAATAAACTTTGAAAGATTCACTGATTTTAAATTTAACACAATTTGACGGGCAAAAACTACATAAAATCCTTACATTTTTGAAAAATTGCAAAAAATATTAGTGAAACTAGTAAAATGGAACCTGCACTTTTATCCATGTTAATATTTATAAATATTCCCTTAACCAGCCAGAAGAACTTTGCCACCAATTTATGTACTCTACTCACGAAAGAGTGAAGCTATTATTGCTGATTACACGTTCCGCCACAAATTATCAGTTATTATCAACTTATTGATAAAGACAGGTGAGTACAACATCAATAAAAAAAAAGCTACGAACAGGAAATTATCGTAAGATTTGAGTAGTATTTGCGAGCACAACAATGTGTAATCGCATTTATGAATAACTGAAAGATCTCAGATTGAGATTACCCCAAAAAGTAGCTCTGCTGTATAGAGGACATATTTGGAATTATTTTGGGATACAATATAAAAATAATAACAATTGAATGTATCCGAATAAAGCTATTAATTTTAAATTATTTTTACTATATTGTAAGATAAAGTACATGCAAGTGATAACTTTTAAATTTATATTATTTATTATGTGAAAAAATACAAATGGAGACAGGAAAAATTAAATTCAGTAAATATTTTGTTGAGAGTATTAAAGTAATAAATAAATCCATTACAAATGTGTGAAATTTGTTAACATAATCTAAAATGTAAAGTCGAACTTCGAGCTTAGACTTTACAACAAGATAAGATGAAACTGGGTTATTATGAAAAGCTATTAAATTGATTCAATTGTAACACAATGTTTGACAAAAATTTTAAGAGAGAAAAAAGATTTTTGCTTGTTTCATATTTGAACAAATATAAGAGTTTAATTAAAAAAAAATAATGCAGAGAATAAGTGATTTGAAGTTAAATAAATGAGTCCTCCGCTCTTTTCAATGACATTAAATTTTCTCATTTTCATCATATTGATAAGGTTCTAAATTAAATTAAAACTAATGAAATTCCATTTCTCTACTACTGAATTTTTAGACTATCAACAGAATCGTATTGGAAATGTTCTCTGTATTCTCATTGAATTAGATTCCAAGAGATTCACAAAAGTTAAGAGTGCATACAATTTTATAGGTACATATATTAAAATCATGTGGGATTGACTATTTTTCCAGTATACGTAAAAACTAGAGAACATTTTTCATCAACAGCTGCGCAGGATGATATTGATGACCCTTGGTTATTTTCACCTGTCTGAGAAAAGAGAAGAACTCCTTTCGGAAGATAGGGGAAAAAAAAACTGTCGCTCATTGACTCATCGCACTCAATTTTATTCCTTTATTTATATTACATGGTCTTTTATTCTTCTTAATTTCACCCCCGAAGCAACTACCGGTACTCCTGGAACGGAATCACAAAAGTAACAAAACATCAACATGAGTAACGGTACGTATTATCAAAGAAACATAAAGACATAAAGTCTTTATGTTTCTTTGGTATTATGCTATAGTGAGGGATTATGATATCTCTCGAGAAGGCCTTCTGGACTGGTAGACAAAAGAAATCTTCGGAGATTCCGACTTGGATAGTCTTGGACTCTTATGGCAGAAATATATCCAGGCCTCGAGGCTTCCTCGAGGTGTTGTCAAAATTTCCAACACGGGTTTTTAAATGATGCAAGACAAAACCAAGCCAGCAGCTAGCCTCAAGGCCTAGCCCCAAAGCTCGCTTTGCTCAATGTTCGAAACTTTTCTCTCTCAGGCCTATTGCTGTCAACAGATGTACTAACAAAATTAAAATGACAGCACCGAGCCACAGTATATTCTACGAAGCCCGGTGGTATCATTTTGTTTTCATTTCTCTGAGGCAAGCCTTGAGGCGAGCTGCGAGGAAGCCTGAGAGAGGCCAGGCCTGAGGCTTGCTTGGATGTGCTTCTGCCTTTATATATCCCGTGCGTAGACACCATAAAACTAGTAACTAAATGCACTCGGACTCGACAATGAGTACATTACAGGTTGTATTACGTAAATCTAGTCCATTCGAGGACGAGTGCCTGGTACTTAATATAGTTAATAACGAGCGAATCGTTTTGTCTTCGACGAACAGTCTGTAAATTTACTGAGCCCATGGTTAGGCCGATATATCCATTGTAATATAAAGGGTGTTATTTTGATATTCAAATAAAAATGCTATTTTTTTAGATAAATGATCGGATCTTTATTTCATTATAAAGAGGAAGGTATGCCGTTAATAATGGAAAATAACATCAGCCAAATGACCACCACGACCACGCCTACAGGACCATATCCTTTTCATGAAATTTTCCATAACCAAATAGCAAAGTGGCTGCCCTATGTCCTCGATAGCCTCACGAATTCCATCTTTGAGGTCTTGAATCGACGCTGGGCTGTTGGAGTAGACCTTCTCTTTCACGTGGCCCCAAAGGAAGAAGTCGCAAGGTGTTAAGTCACAAGATCTCGGTGGCCAATTGTGATCACCTCTTCGAGAGATAACACGGTCCGGAAACTTTTCCCGTAAAAGATCAATGGTTTCCTTGCTTGTATGGCACGTAGCGCCATCTTGTTGAAAGTAAACGTTGTCCAGATCAATACCATCCAATTCCGGCCATAAAAAATCACTAATCATCTGTCGATAGCGCAATCCATTCACCGTAACTGTTGCTCCAGCCTCATTTTCGAAAAAGTAAGGTCCAATGACCCCGCGGGACCATAAACCGCACCAAACAGTCACACGTTGAGGATAGAGAGGATTTTCAACAATAACTCTTGGGTTTTCCGAGCCCCAGATGCGACAATTTTGCTTGTTGACGAAGCCATCGAGGTGGAAATGGGCCTCATCACTCAAGATGAGTTTTCGATGGAATTCCGGATCATTTTCATGCATTTCAAGGACCCAATCAGCAAAGACTCGACGTTTTTGATGATCGGCCGGCTTGAGTTCTTGTGTTAACTGAACTTTATAAGCCTTAAGACCCAAATCTTTATGCAAAATACGGTGTAATGACGTTTGTGGAATGCCTAATTCCAAAGAACGACGAGCAATGGACAAACCTGGGTTGTCTTCAACACTTTCGGCTACAGCAGCAATATTCTCGGCTGTTCTTGAGCGACGTGCACGGGTTTTATTCTTCACATCACTAACTTGTCCCGACAGCTCAATTTTTTCTACAAATTTCTGTATTGCGGTCCGACAAGGTGCTTCACGACGACCCAAAAATGTTCGAGTTTTACGAACTGTATCTGCCCCATTTTTATAGTAAATTTTAATAATTTCAATGCGTTGTTGATTCGTGTATCGTTCCATTTTTATTAATGGCGTAGTTTCTACTTGTCAAATGTCAAAAAATGACAGCTCCAAAAGTGACATCTACCGAGATAGCGGGCTAATTAAAATAACACCACTTATTGGAAAACCCTTTATATGTAACGAAAATCCGTAAAAATTATGCCTCTAATCACTGCGCTTTTGACTAGGCAGATATATTAACACATCTAAAATATGTTAAACTGCTAGTTGATGAATTAATTAATGATTTTCGGCATGAACGATCTAGAGCTTCTACGGCATCTTCTAAAATCAGATTAAACGGGAAACTTCATATAATACGTAAAGGTAAAAAAAGAGATTGTGTTGTTTGCATAGATAGACGAAAGGTGAAAAACATGAAACAAGTGAATACTGCGATACTTGTCCTGGGGAATGTTTTTCAAGATATCATAAAATTTTTATTTATTGTATTTTTATATGTTTTTTTAATTATACTGTATTAATAAATCGTTTTTAAAAATGTATTAACGTTTTTTTTCAATGACAAAGCAAAATAGCAAAATGCTAAATAGTTTTGAGGAATCGTTATTTTATTTATGAATTTTGAAAGTCACCGTATACTGTAAAATAACGAAGTACTATTATTGGCAATATTTATTCCCGTTCAGTGCTGCTATATTTTTTTATAAAAAATATAAAGCATCCCAGCAGGAAATGTGGTCAACGACTACGAAGTCAACAACGCTTCATTGTTGACCGTTTACTCTATGTGTCAACAATATATACCAAATGAGCATATATAGTTGAAATATTTTAAGTGTGGAAGTATTGTTGACACACCAAAGATGAAATAGCGTTGACATTGTAGAAATGAGTCATAATTTGAGGCAACAATTTGTAACTGCTCTTAGTAGTAAAGTCAACGTTGAGACATGTCAGAAAGATATAAAAATGAAATAAAATACTATAATAAATTCATATAAAAAAAATTAAAGAATCATCATTTAAATATAATAATTGGGCGTAACAAGATATAGTATATTTTTCGGTTACATACATATGTATTTTCGTTTATTTTCCGATCTGCAAAGCACTTATAAGATCAATGGGAAATTTACTGATGTGATGTCAACGGGATGTCACACATTATTATATTGACGCCGTGTCATATTACCTCTTGTCGCTACAGCTTGTCAACGTTGTGTCTTTTGCCGGTTGTCATTGTTACGTCATGTATTACATATTCATTGTTTTGTCAACTATGACAAGTATATGACAAAGGATTGATAACTTCAACGTTGAAAAACTGTGCCACTCTCTTAAAAATAGTCATTAGATAAGTCAACGAAAATATCGTTGACTCCTCGATGACTCAACGAAACTTTTCCCTGCTGGGATTATGCATCATTCGGCATTTGTATCAGAAAAATCGGTTCGTTCTTGAGATATGATTTTTTGAAAATGACGTTTCATTGTAAATTCCAGCAGTTTCCAACCTCTGTAGCGGCATAGTGGAGGGAAACATAAAAATGCATGTGAGCGATTTTGGTATCCTATACAAACTGTAAAAGTTTCATCCAAATTGGGCGTTATCAGCTCACATTCAACCGGTACAAAAGCTCGACGCAGTGCAGTGTTATAGCAGTGTACTGCACTGTAAAGCACAATAAAAGCAGTGCAGTGCTTTGACAAATCATTTCTTGAAGATTTCATATATAAAAAATATATATATGAAATCTTTTTGTGGATTCATTATTTTGAGAAAAACTCTACCTATTTTTCTTCTAATGTCATTTTAAAATTAATTAATCAATTTTAAATTGAACAATTCCTCTATTCTTTAGTATTTAACAAATGTCAACTGATGCAGTGTGCAGTGTTTTAGGAATTAGCCTAAACGATGCAGTGCAGTGTATGTGAATTGCCACATGGCATTACATGAGCTCTAAATTTCAATGCAGTGCAGTGCACTGCCTGAGACAACTTACAACTAGATGTGCAAAACTCCATATAAACCCGGAACACTTTTTGAAAGCTCTTTAACTTTTTATTCAACCAAAGAAAGCGATCATTGTGAAGAATTTATGTGGCATAATACAGCAAGAGAGCGAGAGAATGTGTAGAGCTTTCTATTAGAGGGCCATTAGCTCGTTTTAATTGCACCGCGTTTTTATGAGGTTTTGAACATCTAGATGTAAGTTGTCTCAGGCACTGCACTGCATCGTATTGTGTTTCTGGCTTTAATTATAATATTTTTACTAAGCTTACAAAATTGATGCCTCCAGTGGCCGACGGAAAGTCTGTCTAATATGTGTGCCGTGCGCTAAATTTATAAAAATGCTGCTTTCAGTGGGTGACGAACAGTCTATAGAGCACTGTGCCTTTAACTAGGCAGTAGTAATTTAATTTATATTTAAAAGTCTAAACAAAACGAATGCCTCAAGTGACCGACGGAAAGTCTATATGTATGTGTGCACGGCGCCTTTGACTAGGCCAAATATATTCTTTCTTATATCAAGAGCAAGGCAAATTATAACGTGATCATTTAAATTTTAAATAGTGACAAGGTATTGTGTACTCAAGGTTCTTGAAAAATAAGAAAAATTTGAGTTTTTATGAAATTATTCAACAATTTTGAAAAGAAACAATAGTGGGACAAAAATGAGATCGGATGGGAATTTTAAAATTAAAAATCGAATGTTGAATAAATTAAAAGAGTAATATAATACACAAAAAAATACTTTTTAAGAAAAATTTGTATATATAAAAATGTACTAAGTTAAAAAATAATGTTGTTCCTCTAAAAATATAAGCTTTGGGGGAAGTCTTATAACACTATTGCACAATTACCCTGACCACCGCCAGAGCTTTTAGTTTACGAATTTAAAAATTTTAACAATTTTAACAATGTTTCTGTGAGCACGATTTTATTTCTATGCAAAGAATAATGTTATTTTTTGATAGGAAAAAAAAATTACTTTTTACATTTTAGTAATTTTGATTTTTAATAAGAGCTTTTCTTAAGATTTTTTTTTGTATTATATTATTTTAATTTCTTAGCTCCATACACTTAGTTCAATCTTGTCATTATTCTTTCCAGTTATTTTCGTGCAGTCGAGTTTTTCAATTCGAAGTCCATGGAGTGTTCTTATTCTGCTGAGACGTATGCTTGGCTTTCTCCAAGTATACGACTGTGTGGTCTAGACTGAGCCAAAAACAGGCATAAATACAATGACAAACGTTCATTAATATACCTCCAATGTAGTGGTTTATTACGTTAATGAATGTTAATTTATTATTTCTGGAACTAAAAACAATGAAATTAGTTATTGATATAATAAATGTGATTTCTGTATAGTAATCTACAGATTTCGTAGCAACAATGAAGTTTCATTAATACCATGCATGCTTTAATTAACACAACGTAGAAAGCTTCATTGCTTTTAGGAATATTTTCATTAGCCCAATGATGTTTTATACATTCCATTAATGAAATATATTTTGTAAAATTTATCTTCCTTTAATATAAGAATTTCATTGATTTAATGCAAAATACTTTCGTTACCTTAGTGATAGATATGCTTTGTATTTATGAAAACATCATGACCATTTTCATTAGCATTATGTGGAATTTTAATTAAGTTGCATCGAATTAAATTAAAATTATTTGACGTCTAGCTTATGTCATTAATTAAAACGATGTATACATATGTACATAAAATATATTAAATTTAATTGAATGTAATTCAATCATTGCAAATGTATATTGCTTATTGTCTAAAGTACCGCACAGTTTTCTTGTCAAGTAACTTCAGTTTTGCTCATTAATTTTTCACTCTAGTTCAAGCACGCACAGTGATCACTTGTATAAGTTTTGAAGACAAATAAATATTTAAAATAAGTTTAAAGTTGCCCTTTCATTTGTGCCGTGAAAATTAATGTGCCACAAGACTAGAGTCCCTTATTTGGAAAATAGGGAGAGTTCCCTCGATTTTGAATTTATCAAGTTTGCTGTGAGATCACGTGCGGAAATCACAAGGATACTATTAGTACAGTCCACCTTTGCTCATCATCATCAACAGACACAATGAAAAATTTCATTAGTGAGTGAAAACTTACATTAATGTAAAATGAAAACTTTTCGTTAACGTCTTTACACAAATATAGGTTTGAAATTTATTCATTAGCGAAAAGAAAAAATTTCATTGGAATAATGAAAAAATATTGTTGACGCAATGAAGGATTTTATTATATAAGATAATGAAAATCTACATTGTTTCAATGAAACACTTTCATTCCTTCCCAATAAGTTTTTCTATTTGAATGTAATATTTTTCATTACATGTATGAAAAATTACGTGATATCAAGTAAGAATAAATTAAGGAATTCAAGTTAATTGCCGTAATGAAATTTCTAATACAGAAATATTTAATACAATGAATTTTATTTAATGAACGGCATTCATTAATAATATGAAGCATATCTTTCTCTGTATACAGAACTACCTCGATCCTTGTGTACAGTATTTGCCAAAATAAGTCTATTGATAGCATTCTCCATTCAATTGTGCTATAGCTAAACTTGGCAGAGAACTGCTTTGATATCGGATTATGTAATCTTGTGAACGACATCTTTACCAAAGTCTACAATTTTATTCTACTCGAAAAGCCCTTTGATTTGATACCCGTATCAAGAGGGTTGTGAAGGAAATAGTAATTCGCCGTCTTGGGTCGTCCGCCATATTGGGTTAAGATTGAGGTCACATAGCTCATCTTATTCTACACGTAAAACTATTTCATTGGGCACACGTATAAAGGGGGTTGCATAGAAAAAGGTAATCCGCCATCATGAGGCGTCCGCCATTATGGGTAAGAATGATGTCACATCGCTTATCGTATTCGTAAGGCCCTTTCATTTGCTACCCATAGTTGTGAAAAAAAAGTAATCTGTCATCTTTGGGTCGTCCGCCATATTGGATTTAGAACTTTATTAGATATAATATATTGCATTGTCACAGGACTTATTCTACGTGTGCAAAGTCTCAAAGTTCTAGCTCAATTAGAAGTTTTGATTGTCAGATTTGTAGTTTAGCAGACCGACAACAAAGACAGTTAAATAAAAGTTTATAAAAACGAATAAACTTAACAGTGGCAAAATCATTGAAAGCATATATTATCAACCTTAATTTTGTTGGAACAATTTAACTTCATATAAAATTTATGAATTATAGAATTTGTATTCAACTTGTCTGGGTATAGAAGCAAGCGATCAAATCACGTGACTTTCTTAACCGCTTGATTCTATGCTCAGACATGTAACACTGCAAAGATTTTTTTTATTTGGGAATTATATCTTGGAGACATTCATTACGTTTACATGAATACTTGATTACTTGATTTGAAATCCACTTGAAGCTCAGGTAGGGCGGTTGATTGAATTAATTCTAATTACTTGACTTGAATTTTTTCTTGAATTTAATTTTTCAATTACTTAAGTTGAAATTTACGCGTTGAATGAGCGTTTTTCTGATATTTTGATTACTTCAAGGCCAATGCTGGACATTATTCGAATAAACTTTCAATCAAATAATGATTCTTTTTAAAAAATCAAATAAAAAATTTTTCGGATAAATTTTTATTTGAGTATCAATTTATTTTAAGTTATTCGCAAATAATTATTTGTTATTTGGTGCAAATTATTTGAGTTTCAAATAATTATTTTTCATTCGATCGTGCGTTATTTGATAATCAATTAATTTCATTATTTTATGAATTATTTGTGATTTCTTATTATTGTGATGGTCATTATTTGAATTTCAAACAATTATTTGTCATTCGATTATGGATATATGTTTTCTGGTGTCCATTAGTTCCAATTTCAAATAATAAATTCTTGGTACGCGCATTTCTTTTCGCAAGGTATTTCGTTACTTAATTTAATTTAAAGTTTAAGAGGAATTTAATAATTTTGTTCAATTAAGTATTTGTGAAGCTTTAGAAGTAAATTAATTGGGTTTGATTACTTAGAATAATCTTAGAGTCAATTGAATAAAAATCAAGTGAGTTTGTGCTTAAGACAATACGATTGAAGTGAAAACTTTACTTCAAGCCAGAGTAAGAAAGTATGCCTACTAATTATTTAAGATTTGAGTTGTGACGTCACGAAATCACAATCATATGATTCACAATCATATCATTCAGAAAAATTATTTGGTAACAGTGTTGGCAAATTACAATAGATAATATTATAGTAAAAATATCAATATTTTTGAAAATTTATGATGATCTGGCAGCTAAATGTAAGAAATGCAATACTTTCTCCAAGCAATCAGGTAAGCAATTATAGAAACTAATTTATTTTGAAGTGTTAATATTTTGTTCATGATTGTGCATTGTTCATTATTAGTGCATATCAAAATTTAGTTAAAATGTATTACAATCAAAAATAAAAAAACTTATCATCGTCTAAAGAGGTTTCTTTTTCAAAATTCCTAAATATGAAATTTATGTCTACTCAAGGGTCATAAGGATATAAACTTAAAATAACTGAATGACAAATAATTGTTTGAAATTCAAATAATGACCATCACAATAATAAGAAATCACAAATAATTCATCAAATAATGAAATTATTTGATTATCAAATAACGGACGATCGAATGAAAAATAATTATTTGAAACTCAAATAATTTGCACCAAATAACAAATATTTATTTGCGAATAATTCACCAAATAACGAATAATATTTGTAATCAAATCGATTTTTCCATTTATTCGGTTTTTTATCTTTTACTTTTATTCGAATAAAAAATGCCCATCTCTGCTTCAAGTACACTTCAAGTATGTATTCATGTAAACGTACTGATTGCCACCTAACATGATTGAACTTTTAGCTAACTTTGGAAAAACGGAAATCACATCAACAACTTGTTTTTTGAACATTTTATTTCTTTTTCAAAAAAACATTGACGCAAATGAAATACATGCATATTTTTGTAAAAATTAAACTAAAATTCTAAAGGCACCACAGTCAATAAGTATCAAAATACACACCAAAATTCCACAAGAACATATTTAAAATCTATTTTTTGGCCGCTTTTGCCGCCAGCTTTGCTTTCTCTTTCTCTCTTGACAATTCCAGCACCTTCATGTATTTTTGGCGCTGTTTAGCCAATTTATTTACTCTGAGGAACCACTTTATATATTTCTTAAATTCCTGCAAATTTAAAAAGTGATAAATTAATAGTTGCATCCCAAGGGAATAAGTAGATTACGTTTCCTATAATAATTGTCAAATTGTTAAATATGTTGGGTTATATTTTTCATAATACCGGATTACGTTTACATTATTTTCCTTAATTTATTTAATTTTGGTAGCTTTGTACATAAAGAGGGTTTCATCAAAAATACTATAACTTAAAGATAACGCACAGCCCAGCTATGCTTGTGCTAAAGTTAGACGAAAAAATTTGTGTTCGGGTTTTATTAGTAGAACCTCCATTAAAAAAAATACCTACGCTACTAAACCACTGACTTATAACAGTGGACTGAGAGATTTGCTATTTCATGTAGTACAAATATTGTGTTTCTGTACATTATGAGAACCCTTTAAAACGTTTACTACATAAAAAACTTGTAAAGTTCAACCAATCAAATTAAATTTTACACCCGTAAATCGAATTAAATTAAAAAAATATATATTTTCTTGTGTTCAAGTGATATTTTAATCGCTTATAAGGATTAATTCCTTATGAGTTTAATACTCATTCGGACTTTGATTTTCAAAAGGTTATTTTTACCTAAATCCTGTGTATGGGAAAGAGAGCCGGAACATGGTACCTTATTCTTCCTGTGGTGATTGCATTTGCAGCCACCTAAAATCATCAAATGTCATAAGAAAACGTTCAGTAAGCGATATTTTGTATTGGTACCTCCAACTTTGCTATAGCGCGAAAGAGAAAACTGTAAAACTTGTGCCATTCTTTCCTATAGGAAAATGACAATACGCTCGTTACGGTACGTTATAAGTCAGTGTATTGAATTTTAAGAATCAGGCGAGATTTCCGACTGTTTTACATTTAAAATATTGTTGCGAGCGTGGCTTGTCGTGGCCCAATATTCAATTCGGTGTGGTTGTGACATCATGACTTAACTAGCAGCAGGTGTACGACTAATTAAGCAGTTTGCAGTATCTAAGCATTTTACTTCGCACGGTTAAATGCTTGGCGATTGCGAATTGTTTATTAAAAAACTGTCGCATCCACTGCTGTTGTAATTAAGCATTAAGCCAGGGTTAAGTAATTCACTTCGCATAGTGAAATGCTCAGCTGGGCTTACTGTTTATTTACTAACAGTATTGGGGTCTCCAGCTGACGGCAGCGACTGATGTAATGCTTTGCGATTAATTGCAAGGTATTGCACTGGTCACTGGGTCAGAGTCGCTTCCGCCTGTAATGATTTTAACAGGTGACCCGACTTGCGAGTGGATCAGGTCACTCAGTTGTGTTTGGGCGATTAGGAGTTAAGAGCTATAAGTGTCAGTCAGAAGCTCGAGTAGTTTTATTGAATAAAGTTTTTTTATATGTGGATTACGCGAGTGTTTTACTGGGGACACGACAAATTGGCGCAGCCGGAAAAGAGGTAAAAGTGGGTGAAATTAATGTGAGTTTTTTTTTATGTTTTTGTCGTTTTCGTCTTACTTGGGCGAGTAAAATGAGATAAATTTTTTTTGTTTTTTTTTTCTCATCTTCGTTATTGACGAATTTAGGTTTATTGGATTTGTTTTGTGCGTTTAGGCTTAAAGTGAAGAGTAAAGATTGGAAGACATTATACTGAGTATAATTGGTGAAACCAAGGTAATAAATGTGAGAATTTCTTACTATGGTTGGTTTTTCTATTGTGTGATAGTAAAAGGGTAGAATTTTTTTTTATATATATAACGGGTATTTTTGTGTTTTTCCTTAAAAGAATTTTGTTTATAATAAATAAATTTTTGGACAATTTTATTACATTTCAGCGCATTAATTTAAAAAGTTTACTCATACACACACTGGGAGCAAAGCTAATTTAGCTACTCCGAATACACACACTGGGAGCAAAGCTAATTTAGCTACTCCAAAACACATACATTAGGAGCAAAGCTGTATAGCTACTCCAACACACACACACACACCCTGTTATCAAAAAACACAATTCAATAAAGGAAAAATAAATATATATATATCTAAAAAAAAAAAAAACTCAGAATATACATACCTACCTACATATAGATTAGATAACAAAGGGTAGGGGAATATATGTGTTTATGTATTTATTTGGCCAAGAAAGTGAGTTATGGTGATTTTCCGATAAATTTAAAATTTTTGCTGAAAGTGAAAGTTAAGTAGTGTTGACAGGGATCCCACGGTGTGAAAATTTTAGGTATGCATGTAGTCGTGATGAGTTATATGAACATATTCTTGGAATTTTAAAAATTCACTGGCTTTTTGCCGATATTGGTTAAGTGCGAATATATAGTCTTTGCAATTGTTGTCAAATGGAATCTCTGATTATTTTTTTTATGGTAATAAATTTAGATAAAGGGCTTTTCTCGTTTCCACTTCATTTTGATAGGTTTGGTTCCTCTTTCTTGGTGTGCTCAGCTAAAAAATTACACTTACACATGTTGCTACAATCCCTGAGACAGAGTATATATCATTATTAATTTTCTACAACATTAAGGCAAGTGGTTCAAAATCTTTTGAACCATTTAGAGGTTCTTTTTGTGTATTGTATGGTAATAATAAGTATTTCTGTTTCGTGCCGGTTTTGCGAGGTATCGTTGGGGTTTGTTGAATTCCTATAGCTCTAACGTGATTCCACTAAGTGGATCTAAAAAATTTAATTCTTTTAAAGTTGTCGGTAAAGTACGGCCACCGTGCCAAAATGCAGTTAGTTACACTCTGTTTTAAAATTTTATGCGCTTTTACTTAAATTGGGAATACATTTAATAAGTATTCGAGTACTCGCGAAGAATCTTTCTGGATTAAAAGTCTTTGTCAGATTTATGTTGGAGCATATGTACGTACGTTTTAGGTAATTCAGTAAGATACAAAAGCGCTGATAGGTATGATCAATGAGAGGCGGTAAGAAGTATATTTCGCGTACCTGTTAATGTCGGTGTTAAGAGTGCTAAGTGATAAGTGACAAGTGTAGTGTTTATAATGGAAATATGTGCGTGGGGTATAACAGTCTCACAGTCCTAAATGTCAACAGGAAGAAGCAATATTTTAACTAAGGAGGAATTGTCACGCTTTCAGGCCCAGGAAAGGGAGTTAGAGATAAAAGCACAGGAGCTGAAGGAATGCCAAGCAATATTGCGGAATTACGAGCAGGACTGGGAATATATTGGGGAACATATAACGGCAGAGTTACAGAAACGGTGGACAAGAGAGGAAGAGAAGGAATTGTTAAAGAAACTGAATGAGAGTGCTAAAAGCAGTACAAAGGGCGAAGCTTTAGACCTATTGGTAACAGCAGCATTCGAAATTATCCAGAGCCGTGAAGTAGAAGCAGAGCAAGAATTGGAAGAAATCCAAAAAGAGAAGAAAGGGCTGATAAAGAAAATAGATTCACTAAAGGCACAGTTAAGAGAGGCTGAGGAAACTACAGCGGGGTTAGAGGAAGAGTTGGGGCTCGAGCGATCTTCACAGAGAAAGCCGATTCAAGAGGGTAATAAGGTGAGTACGAGTAAAGGGTTCAGGCCGAGGAAATTGTTATTTTGGGAACAGCATAAAGAACCAGAAGAAAATTTAGAAAGAGAGCTAATCAGAAGAAAGAAGCAGGAAGTAGCGCCGAGTGGAAAAGTAAGAACAGAGCAGAACCAGATAAGGCCAGAGGAAAGAAACATCACAGGGCAAGACAACATGGCAGACGTGCATGAAAAAGTGATGGATCTAGTATCCAAGTATGTACCTATACTATCTGGCGAAAGGTCGTCCAAACTGGCGAAGGAAGTGTATCGCTTTCTGAGCTGCAGTAAGGATCTACACGATAGACTGACAGAGGAGGAGCAGAAGATTTTTATCAGGTGCATAAAGTATCGCCTAACGGACGATGCGTACTACTTGGTAAGCTCACAGGAACCAAAAGATTTTGATGCTTTACAGCAAGTAATCAAATCGGCCTACATGCCAAAAAAATCGTTTAGCGAATTGCGAACGGAAATGCTGGCATGCAGGCAGAGGCCTGGTGAGGATATCAGGGAGTTCGCAGACCGGATGAAGGAATTGCTCGACCAAATAAAAGCGGCGGTCTCAGCGGAATACCCAGGAGGTGATACAGGATTGATAGCAGAATTAGAGGCAGATGCAGTAGCGACATTTAAAGCTGGCGTTAGGAGTAAACCTACTCAAGTATACCTCACTGGACGGAAATTCGATTCGCTAGAAGGAGTACAAGAGGAAGCTACATACTATGAAAAAGATGCACAAAGGCTCCAAGTAAGAGACCCAGAAGTGGTACAGGCAGGTTGGAGGTCTAACTCATTAGGTACGCAAAACAGATGGGGAGCAGGTGAGGCCGGCCCCAATCGAGTTCAGCGACCGCAAAGACCAATTTATTCCACTGCTAGGCCAGTATCACCCATAAGATACCAAGGGCCGGCAGCCAGGGTAACCCCACCGAGAACCATTCATTGCTTTAAATGTGGACAACGGGATCACATTGCGAAAGAATGTAGGACACAGCCCCCTTACTGCACCAAGTGCAACAGCTATGGTCATGAGGTAGCGGGCTGTAGGAAACAGCAGGTACGTTTCGCAAATACTGCGGTAGGTAGTCCAGGTGAATGTATTCAGCCCGTATCGGGAGTTCTCTATTGTCAGTTCTGTAGGACATGTGATCATTATACAGAAAACTGCCTCAGAAAGTACCTAGCAGAACGCGCTGGCCAACTGGAGGGAAACGGGGAGCGGCAGCTGGGGAATTCGTCCACAGCTGCCTTCCATTAACAAACTCCAGAGACATATCGCCGAGGGGGGATGATATTTCAGTAGACTTAAGTTTATTGAATAATTGTAGCATCACAGTTGAAGCAGACATAGGGTTAACAGGTAAGTTAAATCTTTTGGTTGATACCGGGTCCACATGTAATTTAATAAAATTTAATAAGATAAGAAAAAACACGTTTATTCAGCCTCAACGAACTATTACTATTGGGGGTTTATTTGGGGCTCAAGGAAAGTCCGTAGGGGTTTGTCAATCCAAGTTATGTATAGATACTGAAGAGCATGCTTGCGAGTTCAATGTAATTTATGACACAGACTCAATACCAGCTGACGGAATACTGGGTATTGAATTTCTTAAGGATAGAGCTATCATCGACTGCATCAACCAAAAACTGTCAATACGGAATGTAAAAAGGAACAAGGAGGAGAAGCCTCTTTTTGCGAATGTAACAGGAAAAGAAAGTATTAACGTAGTGACATTGGCCAAAGCTTGTCAAAGAAGCGTTAGTCAATCTAGTAACAAAAATCCTCGAGAAATCTCAACAGAAACAGTGAAACAGAGCATTAAAGAAAGAATTACAGAGCTAAAGGACATTATTGGTAAAGCGATGGCAGCCTCAGACAGCATAGACCGGTATCTAACACAGATAAACAAGAGAAACGAAAGAGTGAAAAAGATGACGGAAGGCCTTGCCCAAAAACAATCCCAGCAGAAAAACGAGATGAAGGCCACCCGGGATGCAAAGGCGCTGAAGCATGAACACAGGCGGGGAAATACTTTGACCGCAACCCTTCATACGGAGGCTGGTCAACTAGATGATCGCCTGGTAAGGGATGAGTTCATAACATGGCCTACAGGCATGTGGGGTGAAGAGCAGGTGAGAGTAGCTGTTGAACGGGAAAACGAGCTAGGGCATCCTCGCACGGAAGTCCAGCTCAATAATCCCCGGATGAAAGCTTCTGCACTTGTTCTTGAACGCGAGAGCACGAATGGACCAATAATACGCTTGAAACCCAGAACAGAGCAACTGGTGAGAATCCCAGTTGAGAGTGAGGCTGAAATGCTATGTATGGCCGAAGAAATATGTCCCGGAGTGTATTGCGGAAATACAATAATCAGGCCTAAGAATGGACAAGCCTTTGTGGGAATCATAAATGCTAGGACTGAGGCCGTGGAGGTAAAAGATTTCAAACCAAAGTTAGAAGGACTGAACCGGTATTCAGTAGTACCACTAGCGGATAGTGAAGGGAAGTGTAATAAAAGGCAACAGCGACTAAAATTAATGAAACAATCACTGTTGTTGGGAGAAGATCTCAATCCAGAGGAGAGGGAATCCGTGACTCAGCTCTGTTACGAATACAGTGACATTTTTCATTTGCCAGGAGACAAACTGACCTATACTCCAACAAAAACCTTTCAATTACCTCTAATGGCCAACACAGGACCCATACATAGAAAGCAGTACCGAATGCCGGAAGCTCACAGAGAAGAGTGTAAAAAGCAACTCGAAAAATTGTTAGAGGATGACATAATAGAGCATAGTGATAGTCCATTTAATTTTCCAGTACTCCTGATATCCAAAAAGGGTACTGATGAAGCTGGGAATCGCAAGTATAGGTTGTGCGTAGACTTCCGTGAACTCAACAAGGTCTGTATCCCTTGTTCATATCCACTTCCGCGAATTGAGGATATTTTGGATCGACTAGGTCATTCTAGGTACTTTTCAACGTTAGATTTAGCTAACGGATATCATCAAGTACTAATCGATCCAGCAGATAGAGAGAAAACGGCTTTTAGTACCAATTTCAATCATTTTCATTATAAAAGATTGCCATTTGGGCTAAAGACAGCGCCTCCATTTTTTCAATCGCTCTTAAACAGCATATTAACAGGGTTACAGGGAGTAAAATGTTTCGTGTATCTCGATGATGTCGTGATATTTGCAAAAAACTTAGACGAACACAACGATAAGTTAAGGCAAGTATTTCAACGTTTTCGGGATCATAACTTGAAACTACAACCTGCTAAATGTCAGTTTCTAAAAAAAGAAGTGGTGTATCTGGGTCATGTATGCTCGGAACAGGGAGTAAAGCCAGATCAACGTTTAGTGGAAGTCGTAAAGACATTTCCAAGGCCAAAGACAGTGCGACAGGTACAGTCTTTCCTGGGGTTAGCTAATTACTATCGGAAATTCGTCCCTAACTTCTCACTAATCATGGCTCCAATTAATAATTTATTACGGAAAAAGGTAAGGTTTGATTGGGGACCCAAATGTGATAAATCATTCACCCTGATAAAAGAGGCTCTCACTACGCCTCCATTATTAGCTTATCCGGATTTCACGAAGGAATTCACGTTACTGACGGATGCTAGTGGTGAATCCCTAGGGGCAGTTCTAGAGCAGGAAGGAAGGCCCATCAGTTACGCCAGTCGCACACTCAATCCGGCCGAGAGGAACTACTCGACAACTGAACGTGAGCTACTAGCCATAGTCTGGGCCGTAAGTAACTATAAATGTTATCTGTTGGGCAGGCATTTCAAAGTAATTACTGACCACCAACCTCTTCGGGGTGTTTTCAAGGTTAGAGATACGACGTCACGCATGGTACGATTTCATCAGAAATTGTCAGAGTATGACTTCGAGATTCTATATAAAAAAGGAAGAGAAAATGGCAATGCGGATGCTCTAAGCAGAATACCCCAAAGAATAACAGAAGCCAAATTCGAGGAGAGCGAAATGCATCCATGCCTAGCTATCACTCGGGCACAAACTCGAAGAAAAGATTCCGAAGTAAATGATACATCACTTATGGAATCCGAAGAGGAATGGGGTGACCTCGATGAGGCAGAAGTAATAGCAGGAAAGATGATGGGTGATCCGAACCCACAGCATATCACAGATCCAGATGAAGTTGAGCCGATCTTGAAGGACTTCCATGACTCTCGGTTTGGAGGACATCTCGGAAGAGATAAGACCTTAAAACGAGTAAAGCGCTTCTATCATTGGAAAGGGATGAAAAGGGATATCGCGAAGTATATTCGGCGCTGCCCGCAGTGTCAGAAAAATAAACACAGTCGAGCTACTAAGATGCCGTTGGTGATCACTTCAATCTCAAGCAAACCTTTTGAGAAGGTGTACGTCGATTTGGTGGGACCACTGCCGTTGAGTCACAATGGCAACAAATACATCTTATCTTTGGTGGATGATCTCACTAGGTTCGTTGACTTCGTAGCGATCCCGGATCAGGAAGCGAATACTGTGGCACGAGCACTGTTCGAACAAATTCTCAGCCGATATACTCTACCAAAACAATTAGTTACTGATCAAGGAGCAAATTTTACAGGAGAAGTGCTGAAGGCCCTCTGTAAGATGTTGAAAATAAAAAAGTTACAGACTACTGCCTATCATCCGCAGTCAAATGCCGTAGAGAGACAGCATTCCACGTTAGCAAGCTATTTGAGAAGTTTTGTAGATCAAGACCCGCGGAATTGGGACGAATTCCTGCGGACGGCAGCTCATGCCTACAACAACTCGGTGCATTCGGGCACAAAATTGACACCAATGGAAACTTTATTCGGATTCGTCTCGGAAGTTCCCAGTAGCTTGCAGCGGCAGCCTGAACCGCTATACAATGCCGATAAATATCATAATGTGTTACGGTTTAAATTGCAAAAGGCATTCGAACTAGCAAAGCAAAACTTGATCAAAAGTAAATTGTCCGCCAAGAAGTACTATGATAGGTCCGCGAGGGCGATAGAGGTGCATGTCGGTGAAAAGGTTCTGGTTAGGGACCCGGCTCGGGCGGGAAAACTGTCGTCAATCTTCAAGGGTCCTTATGAAGTAATTTACGTTCATAGCCCAGAGAATGTAACAATCCTTATCGGGAGAAAGCTCAAACGGGTTCACGTGAATCGGTTAAAAAAATTTGAATGATACTGTTATTTAGTAAATTTTGTTTTTATTTCACCTTACAGGTAAAGCAGCAGAATCGTACAAGAACGGACGAAAGAAGAGACCTAGTGGCCCGATTCGGAATCCGTTCAGGAGACGGACGCTAAAAGAAGCCCAGAAGAGCCGGCAAGGCATAAACATATACATTTGTAGAGGAAATTTAATATTGGAAGGAAAAGATCTTTAATAAAAAAAAGAGAGAATTTAAAAAAAATATAATAAGTAAAAAAAAAAAAAAAAAAAAATAAAAAAACAGAGAGAAGTAAAAACAAAAAGGGTAAGAAAAAAAGAGAGAATTAAAAAGAAACTAAAGTAAAGAGAGTAAGAAAAAAACAATAATAATATTAAAGTAAAGAATAAGAATTAAAGTAGCGAGAGAAAAAAGAAAAAAGAAAACATACTCATTGAAAAAATTGGTAAATAAAAAGAAAAGTTAAGAAAAAGAAAAAAAAAAGCAATTGGAAAGAGAAGTGTAAAAAAGAAAAGAACGCTTATAAAAAAAAGGTAATTGAAAAAAAAGGAGGAAAGGTGGTAGAGAGAGTGAGAGAGAGAGAGAAGGAGGAAGTGGATAGATAGTAGAATAAACTAAATCTGTACCGTGATTTATTTTATTTTACTAAATAATAATAAAAATCGTACTAAATAAATTATATACAGAGTGGTTTCTTTTATTTTTGTATACTAGGTAGGATAAAATTAAGAAGGTTGTCATATAGTTAGTTTGGAAAAGTTAAGAAGCTGAATATGGAAGCAGTCGCCATAATCTTGTTGATGTTCATCAGTTTGTCATACGCTGGGCAGGCTGGCTACAATATAAAGCCCATAATGCAGTCCGGAGTATTGTTCGAGCACGTAGGAAAAGCAAACTTTTACACTAGGCATTGGACTATTCTATCCAAAGTAGAAATGCCGGACTTGGCGGTCGAGCTGGAGTTCGCAAACAATTGCAGCAAGCTGGTTATACAGCTCTGCACAAAAATCAACCACAGAGAGAGAGAACTCGGGAACAGATGTGAGCTAGCCACTAAGGAAATAGGAAGTTGGATGGCGAAGATTAGGAGACAGGATGATGAGTTGAAGCACCACACCCATGCGGAACCGACTCTTCGAAGGAAACGATCTTTCTTTGATGGTATAGGGTCCCTGTCAAAAACACTTTTCGGAACCATGGATCACGCAGATTCGGAAAATATCTACTCGGCTTTGAGGGATCTAGATGGAAAAGAAAACCGCACCTTCACCTTGCTTCAAGAGCAAACAACAGTGATGACATCGACGTTTAATCTATTCAATGCGTCGCGCGTTCAGGCAGCAGCAGAGCGAGAGGAACTTTGGAATAAAATCAATGCCATCACCGCCGCGCAGCAAAGTCAAGACCTGGAGATAACAACGTTAATACGGAGAGTGGAGATAAATGAAATACTGACACTAATGACCCTCCAACTGCGAGAACTCAGCGATGTCCAAGAAGGTTATGCGAACATGTTAGTCGCACTGAGCATGGGAAAACTTCACCCCATGATTATTCACGCCCGGCAGCTAACAGAAATTATGACGAACGCTACAAAACAATTGGATTTAGCAGAGGAATTTCTGGACTTCCAATTGTTGACTCAAATTGCTAAGGTGAGCGCAATGCAGGGTCCGCAGCACATTATGGTCAGAATAGACATTCCTCAACCGGAGAGAGTGGCTTTTGAACTGCGCAAAGTACACACCATTCCCGCAGTAGTTGATGAAGACGGCTACCATGTATATGAGTTGGGAGCCGAATTTCTAGCAGCAAATAATCACGATCGCCAGTATGTCCTGCTAGACTATCAGCAATATGAGAAATGCCAACAACTGACAACCCTCGAAAATCATTTGCGTTTCCTGTGCCCACAGTTGGGACCAATCGTCACAGCCATTGGTGATAGCTGCGTTACTCAACCTCTTTCGAAGTTTCAACGTCAACCCGCTGGCATGCAAGGAAAAAATTCTCCCAAAATGGAATAGTCTAGTCCGCATGATTACCCGAAATCACTGGTTGTTCGTGATGGCCGACAAGAAGAAACTAGAGGTAAACTGCCGCGATACACCTACAGCGATTGGAGAACTATGTTCTACCGGAGTATTATCAATCGAGGAGCACTGCCACCTTCAGATCGGCGACCTTTTGATCACATCAGAGGACCACGCTCAGCGAAATATTACTCTTTGGCAACCCTCATTTTCGGAATTACCATCATGGGATAGCGTGAGCACCAGAAATAGATCTACAAAGCCTATGGCTGATGGCGATCAAAATCGTAAGGTACGGCTGTTAGCTGCCGACAATGCCAACCAAGCCTGGAGAGATCATGCAGCCGAGATACAAAAAATAAATGAGGACATCACACGAGAGGAAATACATCGACAACAAAGTCAGCCCCACACCATCTATCTAGCCGCCACCTCAATAACTGGGCTGTTAAGTATTGCCAGTTTTATGTTAATAGCAGGAGTTCTGATCCGCAGGAGATGTCGGAAGCAAAAACCAGTACCGGCTAGATCAAGCAGATTGTCGATATTGCCCATCACCCGGAGTTCAATAAAACCCACTGTAACAACAGGACAGCCTACCGAAGACAAGGAAACGAACGATGGCCTCCAAGTAATCGTGCCTACTACAGCAACATTGCCCACAGCAAACCTGCCTACGATAGTCGGAAAACAGCTGGTACAGCTAGCGTAGTAACAACTGTTGTAGGGTTAGATATTTTTGTTACACTAAGTGTTATATTGGATAGGACAGTGGCAACCTTTAGATAGACGGAATCACTCTGAGTAATTAAACCAATATAAATATTGTATTCAAGTTAAGTGTAAGAATTGCTAGAAAAAAAACATTTGTTCATTTAAAAAAAAATTTGGAATTAGGTATAAAAATGTTTAAACGAAAGTAAATAGTGTAGTTATGTAATATGATTAGATAAAACAAATATATGTAGTTAATGAAATCTAGAATCAAATTTTGTATAAGTAAACCTAATCCTAGAAATAATTGTACAGTTTTTATTTGTTGTTATGGTAAAACTATTTTAGAAATATCAAAATTAGGGTTAAGAATATAATTAAATTGTAATTGAACAAAAAGATTGTTTGAAGAAGTAAATGAGATCACGAAAAAAAAAATAAAAATACATGTTGTTAAATTGGAACTGAATCAAGAGAAGTAGATATTGCTAAGATAAAACGTAGAAGATGTTTAAAAAAAAAAACAATTATTGTATATATACGATAAAATGTACAATGTAGTTGAAACTAAACCGAGCACCCTGATCTAATTCCCCCTGGGAATTAGTCTTTCACAGGGGGAGGAATGTCGTGGCCCAATATTCAATTCGGTGTGGTTGTGACATCATGACTTAACTAGCAGCAGGTGTACGACTAATTAAGCAGTTTGCAGTATCTAAGCATTTTACTTCGCACGGTTAAATGCTTGGCGATTGCGAATTGTTTATTAAAAAACTGTCGCATCCACTGCTGTTGTAATTAAGCATTAAGCCAGGGTTAAGTAATTCACTTCGCATAGTGAAATGCTCAGCTGGGCTTACTGTTTGTTTACTAACAGTATTGGGGTCTCCAGCTGACGGCAGTGACTGATGTAATGCTTTGCGATTAATTGCAAGGTATTGCACTGGTCACTGGGTCAGAGTCGCTTCCGCCTGTAATGATTTTAACAGGTGACCCGACTTGCGAGTGGATCAGGTTACTCAGTTGTGTTTGGGCGATTAGGAGTTAAGAGCTATAAGTGTCAGTCAGAAGCTCGAGTAGTTTTATTGAATAAAGTTTTTTTATATGTGGATTACGCGATTGTTTTACTGGGGACACGACAGGCTCTTGGTTCGTTATTTAAAACACAATATTAAATATTTAATATACAAGTTCTTTATTTCACTCTAATCTTAACAATTCACAAACTTTCTATTTAATCAACTAACTTTAATTATCGCTTAATACTGTACTTTCAATTATCGCAATCTAATTACAACACTTTCGCACGTTTGTTACTTTCGCTTGTTAACACTGCAACGTCTAAGACAAGACTCTTTTTTTTGGCGGTGACATCTGTTATATTTATACCCTAGAAACTCTCCAGATTATTCTGGAGTGTTCTATTCCAGAACCTTCTTGTCTATTCTATTCATTCTATTCATTCTATTCCTGAACATTCTCGAAGATTCCGTCATCGATTCTCCGAACCTGAAGTTGTTTACTCTCCATTGCCAGTAGATGTCACCAGTTGTCTATTTCTATTGCACATAACACTGCCCCCTTCTTAAAATTGTTCGTCCCGAACAACAGGTGTGTAATATTGACACAAGCGATCCAGATGAACGATTTTTCGTTTGCCTCTTGTACCACGTTGAATCCTGTATACTACGTGATTTATTCTAGTTACTACTGAATACGGTCCCTCCCAGTGTTGTTGTGAATTTGGAGAACGTCCCTTACGTCGGTTCGGGTTGTACAGCCAAACAAGATCACCTTCATTGAATCCTGCTGAATTCGCACGTAAGTCATAGCGGGTCCTCATCCGATTGGCATTTACTGCTAATTTTGTCCTCGTGGTTTCTTGTACATCAGCTCTTCTTTCTAATGGGGCTCTGACCATACACTTATACATTTCCTTTCTGCTGCTATGTGGCGGCCCTTTGTAAGAAGCACACACAGTGCATCTGCGACACCACTTCTCCACATCCTCCCGCATATGTAGCCAATAAAACTTTTCTCGTATTTTAGAAATTGTTTTATTCACTCCCAAATGTTCTCCAGATGTTTCACGATGCATTTTACCTAGAACATCGTTGACCTTTGATGCCGGCAAGACTATTTGCAGTCGGAATGATTTACCGTTAGGTGCTTCCCATTTGCGTTTTAAAATACCGCATTCAACATGAAGAGAATTCCATTGAGCCCAGTAGCTTTTCAGATTTTCACTCATCCAATATCCTTCCATTCTGGTTTTTCTATATCTCCTTTCCAAGCAAGAATAGGCGATATATCCGGATCTTCTCGTTGCGCTGTTCGCAAGTTCTCGATGTCCCAACCTGTTGATGGTTCCACAGTTACCAACTGCATAGTTGCTGTTCTTTCTTTTTCTTCCACCCGGCCGCAATGTTTGCATTCAAGTTTGCATGGACGTTGTACAAAGGCTTCTGCATTTCCATGGATAAGAGTAGTATAGCTATGGCGTTTCTGGATCACTTTTTCCATACAAAAAGTGCAAGGTAGAAACCAACTATTTTGGTGGCTCTGGACGGGGGTCTGGGCCACTGAGGGGGATTCCGTCTAGTGGTATACGTCACAGGGCATGCCTGGGGAATTCCTTTCCTATCGTCTGGCTGACCTGGTGATGACGTCATCTGGTTGCCGATCCCCATCAGCTGATCAAGCTCTGTCATAGCTGATTTGAAAATTCAAACTGTTATAGTCTACGCCTGCCTGAGGGAATTCCTTTCCTATCGTCTGGCTGACCAGGTGATGACGTCATCTGGTTGCCGATCCCCATCAGCTGATCAAGCTCTGTCATAGCTGATTTGAAAATTCAAACTGTTTTAGTCTACGCCTGCCTGAGGGAATTCCTTTCCTATCGTCTGGCTGACCAGGGGGATGACGTCATCTGGTTGGCTGATTCCCATAAGTTGTTCAAGCTCTTGTCTTAGCTGATTTTTAATAAAATAATGCTGGCTTTTGCTGGAATCGAACCGAGAACGCATGGTTTTGTAAATTCCAAGGCGCTCTACCATCAGGCCATGGAGGTGCTGTGTGAATGTTCTTTAAAGTTGCTATATACGCTTAGAGTTGTGGGAACAGAGACATCGGGACACTTGTGCGAGGCTGGACACACACCCACACACACCCATGCACCCCATACACACACACACACACACACTACGTCATACCAAAATGTTTTCTGCCAGGTGATATTCAGTACCATGTTATTAAATTAGCAACAACAACAACTAACGTAGGTAGGTATGTTGGCTTAGATAAGAAATTACCTAATTTTTAATCTTCAGGTGCAATGCTTCTAATTTGATTCATTGCATAAACAATTCGTACAGCCGAATAAATCGCAGTCAAATAATGTAAACAAAATTCGCACAGAGCCGAGTAAAGTAAACAAATTGAACGATTCCCGATTTCTTTAGCTGAAAAAAAATAACAACTGATAAGTTGTCTTAGATGAGTAGTGGAAGTTATAATTGAAAATTTCTTTTGTAGATAAAAAATCAACAACAACTATAGCGTAAGTTGTTGTCTGTATGTATCTTTTATAAACAAAAGTGATCATGATATTCGATATCTAAAAAGAGATCACGGCTGCTTGGGATGGTAAGAATGGAAATTAAAGCCTAGAAAATTTTCGCTGTAGGGGTGTGCGTGTACTGAAAAGTCTTATCAGAAATCATCTACGGGCTATGGATATTAGCGATCATACCTTTTATGATGTAATTCATATTACTTATAATTCAAGTCTAGGCTATTTTTTTTTGTAAGCATTAAGTTGAGAATTGGTTAAATTAAAATCTTTGTGAGCTATAATATTAATGTAGGATGATGTGGCGACTTAGATGAGTAATGAAAATTGTATAGCTGCAGCCTTGTTAGAAAATTTTTAGTCTTCAAGTGTAATGGGATGACTGGTAATTTTATATCAAACAAACTCGCACAGCCGAGAAAAGTAAACAAGTTGAGCGATTTTTTTTGTGTCTATTGGAAAGTCTTTCGCTCAGTAAAAATCTTATACATAATTCTAGTAGGATATGGAAGCTTTGGTGAAGACCGGGGCGATGGTCGAGAGTGGTTAGTGTTATTTACTTATTTTTAAATCTTGTCATGAAAGCATTAGGTTGGTTAGGGTGGATTAAATAAGTTTTGATGAAAGAAGGTGGCATGATTATATTAATTTTGTTTTGGATGAGTAGTGGAGTGCTGTAATATGCCTCGCTCCAACACATTAAGCTTTAGTGAATACCGTACCTTGAAACCATCTCGCTCTCTCAAAACATCTTTCTCTCTCTAGCACACATGTTTGAGGTGGACTTGATTATATACATGCCAGCTTGGAGCTTGCTTGTCTGCTTTGTATACTATGAGTATAGTATGGTTGCCTGGAATTATCAGGCTTGTTGGTAATTCGATATCATCTCAGCCTGTAAGCAAATTCGTTGGAATTCATCCTGTGCAATTTTAGCAGCAGGATCATTCATGTTTACAAACCGTTGCTATAAAAGCGCAAGGAAACTCTTGAGGAGCACCAGTCAGTTTTAGTGAGTCTCCGTGATAGTACATAAAAATAAAATAAAAATGACAACCGCGCTAGTAAATAAAAGTTTTTCAGTAATTGAAAACTTGCGAAAAGATGTGATGGAGTGTTTAAAAAATTCAGTGAATAAAGACTATATTGTTCAAAAGTGTAATAGAAACATGCATAAATTTCAAGTTGCATTACGGAAGTGCAATAAGAGTGCTAGGAAACGACATTTCGAGAGCTGTCTCGAGCAAATTAAAGCATTGAGAGCACTATTGAGAACTCCCCGTCGAGGTGGAGGAATTACTCGCATAAGAAGAAGTGATTTTGTAAAGTGGGAGGAAATAAAGACAGCGTTCGCAGAGAGAATTCGACAAGGTGTTATTGCAAATTTAAAGCATATCGATCCGAAGCTATTTATGCAAGACGCTGCCAAATTATTTACGCGTCGTGTTAAAAATACCTTAAAACATTATTTTAATATTAAAGTTTCTACAACGTTTTGCGGTGAATTTGTTAAAGAAACTGGTGACAATGAAATGATAAAAGACGTTAAATATTTCCAATCGAGAACTGCTCCAATTAGTGCAGATGACAATTTAAAGGAGTGGTTTAAATCAAACATTTCGGATCCAATACACACTCAGCTGGAAGATTTCCAGGAAAAAGACAGTGGCTGGGCACTGCACTCAATAATACATCTAGCAGTACACATCAACAAGTTTGAGCAGCTTCGAGGATCTTCGTATATATCCCTACCAAAGGAAATTGCATCAAAGAAAGCTTGCATCAATGTGCAAAATAATGATGAAGCATGCTTCGCATGGGCCGTAACATCAGCGCTATATCCTGCAAATATTAACACCAATAGGATCTCATCGTATCCACATTACTCTACAGTACTTAATTTAACTGGGATAACATTTCCCATGACACTTAAGCAAATTACACAATTTGAGGACCAGAACGATTTATCAATAAACATGTTCATCCTGGAGAAAGAGCATTTCCTCACCACAGTTCCAGTCAGACTTACGAAACACAGAATGGAGCGACATGTAAATCTCTTAATGCTACAAGATGACTATGACCAGGCTGATGATCATATGGATGATGATGATGACGACAGCAGATATCATTTCTGCTGGATTAAAGATCTTTCGCGCCTCATATCGAAACAAACTTCGAAGCGTAATGGTAGAAGGCATATTTGTGACAGATGTTTGCTCTACTTTTACTCTGAAGAAAAATTAACATCACACACTCCCGAATGCGAGAAGCAAAACGACTGCAGAATTATGTTTCCCTCAGAGGAAAAGAAATGGTTGGAATATAAGAATTATAACCATAAGAATCCAGTCCCGTTTTGTGTGTATGCTGATCTTGAATCAATATTGAAGCCGATTCAGGGAAACGATCAAAATACACAGCGAATCCAGGAACATGAAGTTCACAGCATAGGATTCTATTTCCACTGCAAACATGATGCTAAGCTCTCATATTACAGAGCATATCGAGGCAAGGACTGTCAACAATGGTTTGCATTAGAATTGCAAAAAATTGCATCCATAGCTGTACAGGAGAAGCTGAACATCAGGCCAATGCAACCACTGACTAAAGAGGAACGGCGATCACATATGGAAAATACTTGGTGTCATATATGTGAAAAAACGTTTGCAGCCGATGAGGAACGAGTCCGGGACCATTGCCATTTAACAGGAAAATACCGAGGGCCAGCCCACAATGCGTGCAATCTGATGTATCAAGATTGCTCCATAGTTCCAGTCATTTTTCACAATTTATCCGGATATGATGCTCACTTCATTATTAAGGATATAGCTACATCTTTCCCAGGAAATGTTGATCTCTTGCCAATAAACAAGCAAAGATATATTTCGTTCACCAAGCACATGGACGGCAGCCACATAAAATTCAGATTCATCGATTCCTTCCGTTTTATGTCAGAATCTTTAGATAAGCTATCATCATTGTTGCCGATGGATAAATTAAACACTACAAGATCGGTATGGCAGGAATTGGATGATGACACTATCAAACTTCTTACACGGATTTCCGAAACTTGCCAACACAGGAAGCGTTCTACAATAAACTGACTGACAGTGCTATATCTTCTGAGGACTACAATTATGCTGAAAAGGTCTGGCAAAAATTTGAAATACAAACACTTGGTGAATATTCAGATCTATACCTTAAAACTGATGTTCTCCTATTGGCTGATGTGTTTGAGAACTTTCGAGAAGTGTGCATGAAGACATACAATTTAGATCCAGCACATTATTACACCATGCCAGGCCTAACATGGGATGCTATGCTAAAATACACTAATGTGAAATTAGAGCTGATAACCGACGTGGATATACTGCTATTCATAGAGAGAGGCATTCGAGGTGGTATAAGTCAATGTTCGAACAGATATAGTAAAGCCAATAATAAATATATGGATGATTTTAAGCCTGAGGAGAAAGAGAAATACTTGATGTATTATGATGTGAATAACCTTTATGGATGGGCCATGTCACAGCATTTACCAACCGGAGGATTCAAATGGGTTGATGTTCCCAATATTGTCATTTCCGAAATTCCTGATGATTCTCCAACTGGATACATATTCGAAGTCGACTTGGATTATCCTCAACATCTACATGATAAGCATAAGGACTTACCGTTTTGTTCTGAGCATGCAGCACCACCTGGAGCAAAATTAGAAAAGCTTTTGACAACATTACATCCAAAAACTAAATATATTATACACTACCGAAATTTGAAGCAATGCTTATCACATGGACTCATCTTGAAAAAAGTGCACCGGGTTCTTCAATTCGACCAATCAGCTTGGCTTAAACCATATATTGACTTAAATACTACCAAACGGATGCAGGCTACAAGCAATCATGAGAAGGACAGCTATAAAAAGATGAATAATGCAGCTTTTGGTAAGACCATGGAAAATGTGCGCAAGTATAGCGATATCAAGCTTTGCGTCAAGTGGGAAGGTCGCTATGGTGCAAAAGCTCGGATTGCGGCACCCAACTTCCACAGTGCAACGATATTTGATGAGAATTTAGTTGCTGTGGAATTAAGGCGACTCAAAATCTTATTCAATAAGCCTCTCTATATTGGAATGGCAATTATGGAAATTTCAAAGATATGCCTCTACGATTTCCATTACAGTTTTATGCAGCGTCAATTTGGAGATAAATGTAAAGTCATGTATACAGATACAGATTCTCTAATATATGAACTTGAAGAGAAAAATGCATATGAGTTCATGGCTGAAAATATAAACAAATTTGATACAAGTGATTACCCAGAAGATAACCAGTTCGATTTACCGCTCATGAATAAAAAGATTCCTGGTCTAATGAAGGATGAGCTTAATGGGAAAATCATGAGCGAATTTGTAGGCTTGCGCTTGAAAATGTACAGTCTGCGTATAAACGATGGTAAAACTGTAAAGAAAGCAAAAGGAGTAAAGACTAATGTAGTCCAGAGGCATATCAATTTCGAAGACTACGTCGAATGTTTGAATAACAAGCGAGTATTAACTGCTAATCAGAGCTCCATACGATCACATAACCATAATGTCTACACGATCAACCAAAAGAAGATTGCATTGAGTCCATATGATAACAAGCGGTATATTATGAGTGGGACAACGGATACTCTACCATGGGGACATTACTCTATTCAAACAGAACAGCAAGGAGCAGACGCAGAAAGCATATAATCTAAGGCTAGTCTAAGATATGTATTGTAAACAAAAATTGTATTATAGCTAAAATACCATTTAATGAAATAGTTTGTTTTAATTGTATGTATTATAGTATAAGATATACATTATTGTAAAATAAAGAAAGTGTTATTACAGTTATAAGGAAACCGATTAAAGCAATTGAATGATACACTACGAATTAAATGTTAATATTTTTCAATTAATAATAAATCAATAATGATATTTTATATATGGTATTCTTTTTATTCAATTTCCCTACTAAGTCCAGAGCTCCCGAATAATATTTGCCCACTACAGCGAGCTCCTAATCGGGCGGTTGAGCGTTTTACCCAGAATGTTAGGACGGCTTGAGAAAAAAACATTTACACGTGGGCTCGACCTTGACCCCCGGCACCACCTTTGAAACCGGAAGGGCGTCTGACCCTTGACCTTCATCCGGAAGTGTATTAAAGTGTATAAACAAGCACATCACAGGGAACTCCGATTTGGCTGATGATGAGGATTCCGTCTGTCGATCAGACCAGTTTGTTATCTGGCCTATTAAAAAGCTGTTAAGCTGTTATCAGAGCTGTTTGAAAAGCTGTTAAGCTGTTATTTAACCTGTTTAAAAGCTGTTAAGCTGTTATCAGACCTGTTCGAAAAGCTGTTAAGCTGTTATCAGACCTGTTTAAAAGATGTTAAGCTGTTATCAGACCTGTTCGAAAAGCTGTTAAGCTGTTATCAGACCTGTTCGAAAAGCTGTTAAGCTGTTATCAGACCTGTTCGAAAAGCTGTTAAGCTGTTATCAGACCTGTTCGAAAAGCTGTTAAGCTGTTATCAGACCTGTTCGAAAAGCTGTTAAGCTGTTATCAGACCTGTTCGAAAAGCTGTTTAGCTGTTATCAGACCTATTCGAAAAGCTGTTAAGCTGTTATCAGACCTGTTCGAAAAGCTGTTAAGCTGTTATCAGACCTGTTCGAAAAGCTGTTTAGCTGTTATCAGACCTGTTTAAAAGCTGTTAAGCTGTTATCAGAGCTGTTTGAAAAGCTGTTAAGCTGTTATTTAACCTGTTTAAAAGCTGTTAAGCTGTTATCAGACCTGTTCGAAAAGCTGTTAAGCTGTTATCAGACCTGTTTAAAAGATGTTAAGCTGTTATCAGACCTGTTCGAAAAGCTGTTAAGCTGTTATCAGACCTGTTCGAAAAGCTGTTAAGCTGTTATCAGACCTGTTCGAAAAGCTGTTAAGCTGTTATCAGACCTGTTCGAAAAGCTGCTTAGCTGTTATCAGACCTGTTTAAAAGCTGTTAAGCTGTTATCAGAGCTGTTTGAAAAGCTGTTAAGCTGTTATTTAACCTGTTTAAAAGCTGTTAAGCTGTTATCAGACCTGTTCGAAAAGCTGTTAAGCTGTTATCAGACCTGTTCGAAAAGCTGTTAAGCTGTTATCAGACCTGTTCGAAAAGCTGTTAAGCTGTTATCAGACCTGTTCGAAAAGCTGTTAAGCTGTTATCAGACCTGTTCGAAAAGCTGTTAAGCTGTTATCAGACCTGTTCGAAAAGCTGTTTAGCTGTTATCAGACCTGTTTAAAAGCTGTTAAGCTGTTATCAGAGCTGTTTGAAAAGCTGTTAAGCTGTTATTTAACCTGTTTAAAAGCTGTTAAGCTGTTATCAGACCTGTTCGAAAAGCTGTTATCAGACCTGTTCGAAAAGCTGTTAAGCTGTTATCAGACCTGTTCGAAAAGCTGTTAAGCTGTTATCAGACCTGTTCGAAAAGCTGTTAAGCTGTTATCAGACCTGTTCGAAAAGCTGTTTAGCTGTTATCAGACCTGTTTAAAAGCTGTTAAGCTGTTATCAGAGCTGTTTGAAAAGCTGTTAAGCTGTTATTTAACCTGTTTAAAAGCTGTTAAGCTGATATCAGACCTGTTCGAAAAGCTGTTAAGCTGTTATCGTGTAATTATGGATCTATTTTGAGGGATACCAATGCATATAAAAGTGAATATGCTGAAGATGGACAAATGAAAGGTACTAGAACGGCTAAGTATAAAGCTATAATCAGTAAACTTATACAGCATAAAGGCATGGGACTAACTTGAGAGATACCAATGAATATAAACGTGACTATGCTTAAGATGGACAAATAAAAGGTAATAGAGCGGCTTTAAATCTATAATCAGTAAACTCATACAGCATAAAGGCATGGGCCTAGTGCATTGGTATTTCTCAAAATAGATCCATAATTACAGGAAGGGCATCAAGTCCTTGACATTCACCCGGAACAGCTTTTAAACAGGTTAAATAACAGCTTAACAGCTTTTCAAACAGCTCTGATAACAGCTTAACAGCTTTTAAACAGGTCTGATAACAGCTAAACAGCTTTTCGAACAGGTCTGATAACAGCTTAACAGCTTTTCGAACAGGTCTGATAACAGCTTAACAGCTTTTAAACAGGTTAAATAACAGCTTAACAGCTTTTCAAACAGCTCTGATAACAGCTTAACAGCTTTTAAACAGGTCTGATAACAGCTTAACAGCTTTTCGAACAGGTCTGATAACAGCTTAACAGCTTTTCGAACAGGTCTGATAACAGCTTAACAGCTTTTCGAACAGGTCTGATAACAGCTTAACAGCTTTTCGAACAGGTCTGATAACAGCTTAACAGCTTTTCGAACAGGTCTGATAACAGCTTAACATCTTTTAAACAGGTCTGATAACAGCTTAACAGCTTTTCGAACAGGTCTGATAACAGCTTAACAGCTTTTTAATAGGCCAGATAACAAACTGGTCTGATCGACAGACGGAATCCTCATCATCAGCCAAATCGGAGTTCCCTGTGATGTGCTTGTTTATACACTTTAATACACTTCCGGATGAAGGTCAAGGGTCAGACGCCCTTCCGGTTTCAAAGGTGGTGCCGGGGGTCAAGGTCGAGCCCACGTGTAAATGTTTTTTTCTCAAGCCGTCCTAACATTCTGGGTAAAACGCTCAACCGCCCGATTAGGAGCTCGCTGTAGTGGGCAAATATTATTCGGGAGCTCTGGACTTAACCTGTTTAAAAGCTGTTAAGCTGTTATCAGACCTGTTCGAAAAGCTGTTAAGCTGTTATCAGACCTGTTTAAAAGATGTTAAGCTGTTATCAGACCTGTTCGAAAAGCTGTTAAGCTGTTATCAGACCTGTTCGAAAAGCTGTTAAGCTGTTATCAGACCTGTTCGAAAAGCTGTTAAGCTGTTATCAGACCTGTTCGAAAAGCTGCTTAGCTGTTATCAGACCTGTTTAAAAGCTGTTAAGCTGTTATCAGAGCTGTTTGAAAAGCTGTTAAGCTGTTATTTAACCTGTTTAAAAGCTGTTAAGCTGTTATCAGACCTGTTCGAAAAGCTGTTAAGCTGTTATCAGACCTGTTCGAAAAGCTGTTAAGCTGTTATCAGACCTGTTCGAAAAGCTGTTAAGCTGTTATCAGACCTGTTCGAAAAGCTGTTAAGCTGTTATCAGACCTGTTCGAAAAGCTGTTAAGCTGTTATCAGACCTGTTCGAAAAGCTGTTTAGCTGTTATCAGACCTGTTTAAAAGCTGTTAAGCTGTTATCAGAGCTGTTTGAAAAGCTGTTAAGCTGTTATTTAACCTGTTTAAAAGCTGTTAAGCTGTTATCAGACCTGTTCGAAAAGCTGTTATCAGACCTGTTCGAAAAGCTGTTAAGCTGTTATCAGACCTGTTCGAAAAGCTGTTAAGCTGTTATCAGACCTGTTCGAAAAGCTGTTAAGCTGTTATCAGACCTGTTCGAAAAGCTGTTTAGCTGTTATCAGACCTGTTTAAAAGCTGTTAAGCTGTTATCAGAGCTGTTTGAAAAGCTGTTAAGCTGTTATTTAACCTGTTTAAAAGCTGTTAAGCTGATATCAGACCTGTTCGAAAAGCTGTTAAGCTGTTATCGTGTAATTATGGATCTATTTTGAGGGATACCAATGCATATAAAAGTGAATATGCTGAAGATGGACAAATGAAAGGTACTAGAACGGCTAAGTATAAAGCTATAATCAGTAAACTTATACAGCATAAAGGCATGGGACTAACTTGAGAGATACCAATGAATATAAACGTGACTATGCTTAAGATGGACAAATAAAAGGTAATAGAGCGGCTTTAAATCTATAATCAGTAAACTCATACAGCATAAAGGCATGGGCCTAGTGCATTGGTATTTCTCAAAATAGATCCATAATTACAGGAAGGGCATCAAGTCCTTGACATTCACCCGGAACAGCTTTTAAACAGGTTAAATAACAGCTTAACAGCTTTTCAAACAGCTCTGATAACAGCTTAACAGCTTTTAAACAGGTCTGATAACAGCTAAACAGCTTTTCGAACAGGTCTGATAACAGCTTAACAGCTTTTCGAACAGGTCTGATAACAGCTTAACAGCTTTTAAACAGGTTAAATAACAGCTTAACAGCTTTTCAAACAGCTCTGATAACAGCTTAACAGCTTTTAAACAGGTCTGATAACAGCTTAACAGCTTTTCGAACAGGTCTGATAACAGCTTAACAGCTTTTCGAACAGGTCTGATAACAGCTTAACAGCTTTTCGAACAGGTCTGATAACAGCTTAACAGCTTTTCGAACAGGTCTGATAACAGCTTAACAGCTTTTCGAACAGGTCTGATAACAGCTTAACATCTTTTAAACAGGTCTGATAACAGCTTAACAGCTTTTCGAACAGGTCTGATAACAGCTTAACAGCTTTTTAATAGGCCAGATAACAAACTGGTCTGATCGACAGACGGAATCCTCATCATCAGCCAAATCGGAGTTCCCTGTGATGTGCTTGTTTATACACTTTAATACACTTCCGGATGAAGGTCAAGGGTCAGACGCCCTTCCGGTTTCAAAGGTGGTGCCGGGGGTCAAGGTCGAGCCCACGTGTAAATGTTTTTTTCTCAAGCCGTCCTAACATTCTGGGTAAAACGCTCAACCGCCCGATTAGGAGCTCGCTGTAGTGGGCAAATATTATTCGGGAGCTCTGGACTTAGTAGGGAAATTGAATAAAAAGAATACCATATATAAAATATCATTATTGATTTATTATTAATTGAAAAATATTAACATTTAATTCGTAGTGTATCATTCAATTGCTTTAATCGGTCTCCTTATAACTGTAATAACACTTTCTTTATTTTACAATAATGTATATCTTATACTATAATACATACAATTAAAACAAACTATTTCATTAAATGGTATTTTAGCTATAATACAATTTTTGTTTACAATACATATCTTAGACTAGCCTTAGATTATATGCTTTCTGCGTCTGCTCCTTGCTGTTCTGTTTGAATAGAGTAATGTCCCCATGGTAGAGTATCCGTTGTCCCACTCATAATATACCGCTTGTTATCATATGGACTCAATGCAATCGTCTTTTGGTTGATCGTGTAGATATTATGGTTATGTGATCGTATGGAGCTCTGATTAGCAGTTAATACTCGCTTGTTATTCAAACATTCGACGTAGTTTCGAAATTGATATGCCTCTGGACTACATTAGTCTTTACTCCTTTTGCTTTCTTTACAGTTTTACCATCGTTTATACGCAGACTGTACATTTTCAAGCGCAAGCCTACAAATTCGCTCATGATTTTCCCATTAAGCTCATCCTTCATTAGACCAGGAATCTTTTTATTCATGAGCGGTAAATCGAACTGGTTATCTTCTGGGTAATCACTTGTATCAAATTTGTTTATATTTTCAGCCATGAACTCATATGCATTTTTCTCTTCAAGTTCATATATTAGAGAATCTGTATCTGTATACATGACTTTACATTTATCTCCAAATTGACGCTGCATAAAACTGTAATGGAAATCGTAGAGGCATATCTTTGAAATTTCCATAATTGCCATTCCAATATAGAGAGGCTTATTGAATAAGATTTTGAGTGTGGAAGTTGGGTGCCGCAATCCGAGCTTTTGCACCATAGCGACCTTCCCATTTGACGCAAAGCTTGATATCGCTATACTTGCGCACATTTTCCATGGTCTTACCAAAAGCTGCATTATTCATCTTTTTATAGCTGTCCTTCTCATGATTGCTTGTAGCCTGCATCTGTTTGGTAGTATTTAAGTCAATATATGGTTTAAGCCAAGCTGATTGGTCGAATTGAAGAACCCGATGCACTTTTTTCAAGATGAGTCCATGTGATAAGCATTGCTTCAAATTTCGGTAGTGTATAATATATTTAGTTTTTGGATGTAATGTTGTCAAAAGCTTTTCTAATTTTGCTCCAGGTGGTGCTGCATGCTCAGAACAAAACGGTAAGTCCTTATGCTTATCATGTAGATGTTGAGGATAATCCAAGTCGACTTCGAATATGTATCCAGTTGGAGAATCATCAGGAATTTCGGAAATGACAATATTGGGAACATCAACCCATTTGAATCCTCCGGTTGGTAAATGCTGTGACATGGCCCATCCATAAAGGTTATTCACATCATAATACATCAAGTATTTCTCTTTCTCCTCAGGCTTAAAATCATCCATATATTTATTATTGGCTTTACTATATCTGTTCGAACATTGACTTATACCACCTCGAATGCCTCTCTCTATGAATAGCAGTATATCCACGTCGGTTATCAGCTCTAATTTCACATTAGTGTATTTTAGCATAGCATCCCATGTTAGGCCTGGCATGGTGTAATAATGTGCTGGATCTAAATTGTATGTCTTCATGCACACTTCTCGAAAGTTCTCAAACACATCAGCCAATAGGAGAACATCAGTTTTAAGGTATAGATCTGAATATTCACCAAGTGTTTGTATTTCAAATTTTTGCCAGACCTTTTCAGCATAATTGTAGTCCTCAGAAGATATAGCACTGTCAGTCAGTTTATTGTAGAACGCTTCCTGTGTTGGCAAGTTTCGGAAATCCGTGTAAGAAGTTTGATAGTGTCATCATTAAATTCCTGCCATACCGATCTTGTAGTGTTTAATTTATCCATCGGCAACAATGATGATAGCTTATCTAAAGATTCTGACATAAAACGGAAGGAATCGATGAATCTGAATTTTATGTGGCTGCCGTCCATGTGCTTGGTGAACGAAATATATCTTTGCTTGTTTATTGGCAAGAGATCAACATTTCCTGGGAAAGATGTAGCTATATCCTTAATAATGAAGTGAGCATCATATCCGGATAAATTGTGAAAAATGACTGGAACTATGGAGCAATCTTGATACATCAGATTGCACGCATTGTGGGCTGGCCCTCGGTATTTTCCTGTTAAATGGCAATGGTCCCGGACTCGTTCCTCATCGGCTGCAAACGTTTTTTCACATATATGACACCAAGTATTTTCCATATGTGATCGCCGTTCCTCTTTAGTCAGTGGTTGCATTGGCCTGATGTTCAGCTTCTCCTGTACAGCTATGGATGCAATTTTTTGCAATTCTAATGCAAACCATTGTTGACAGTCCTTGCCTCGATATGCTCTGTAATATGAGAGCTTAGCATCATGTTTGCAGTGGAAATAGAATCCTATGCTGTGAACTTCATGTTCCTGTATTAGCTGTGTATTTTGATCGTTTCCCTGAATCGGCTTCAATATTGATTCAAGATCAGCATACACACAAAACGGGACTGGATTCTTATGGTTATAATTCTTATATTCCAACCATTTCTTTTCCTCTGAGGGAAACATAATTCTGCAGTCGTTTTGCTTCTCGCATTCGGGAGTGTGTGATGTTAATTTTTCTTCAGAGTAAAAGTAGAGCAAACATCTGTCACAAATATGCCTTCTACCATTACGCTTCGAAGTTTGTTTCGATATGAGGCGCGAAAGATCTTTAATCCAGCAGAAATGATATCTGCTGTCGTCATCATCATCATCCATATGATCATCAGCCTGGTCATAGTCATCTTGTAGCATTAAGAGATTTACATGTCGCTCCATTCTGTGTTTCGTAAGTCTGACTGGAACTGTGGTGAGGAAATGCTCTTTCTCCAGGATGAACATGTTTATTGATAAATCGTTCTGGTCCTCAAATTGTGTAATTTGCTTAAGTGTCATGGGAAATGTTATCCCAGTTAAATTAAGTACTGTAGAGTAATGTGGATACGATGAGATCCTATTGGTGTTAATATTTGCAGGATATAGCGCTGATGTTACGGCCCATGCGAAGCATGCTTCATCATTATTTTGCACATTGATGCAAGCTTTCTTTGATGCAATTTCCTTTGGTAGGGGTATATACGAAGATCCTCGAAGCTGCTCAAACTTGTTGATGTGTACTGCTAGATGTATTATTGAGTGCAGTGCCCAGCCACTGTCTTTTTCCTGGAAATCTTCCAGCTGAGTGTGTATTGGATCCGAAATGTTTGATTTAAACCACTCCTTTAAATTGTCATCTGCACTAATTGGAGCAGTTCTCGATTGGAAATATTTAACGTCTTTTATCATTTCATTGTCACCAGTTTCTTTAACAAATTCACCGCAAAACGTTGTAGAAACTTTAATATTAAAATAATGTTTTAAGGTATTTTTAACACGACGCGTAAATAATTTGGCAGCGTCTTGCATAAATAGCTTCGGATCGATATGCTTTAAATTTGCAATAACACCTTGTCGAATTCTCTCTGCGAACGCTGTCTTTATTTCCTCCCACTTTACAAAATCACTTCTTCTTATGCGAGTAATTCCTCCACCTCGACGGGGAGTTCTCAATAGTGCTCTCAATGCTTTAATTTGCTCGAGACAGCTCTCGAAATGTCGTTTCCTAGCACTCTTATTGCACTTCCGTAATGCAACTTGAAATTTATGCATGTTTCTATTACACTTTTGAACAATATAGTCTTTATTCACTGAATTTTTTAAACACTCCATCACATCTTTTCGCAAGTTTTCAATTACTGAAAAACTTTTATTTACTAGCGCGGTTGTCATTTTTATTTTATTTTTATGTACTATCACGGAGACTCACTAAAACTGACTGGTGCTCCTCAAGAGTTTCCTTGCGCTTTTATAGCAACGGTTTGTAAACATGAATGATCCTGCTGCTAAAATTGCACAGGATGAATTCCAACGAATTTGCTTACAGGCTGAGATGATATCGAATTACCAACAAGCCTGATAATTCCAGGCAACCATACTATACTCATAGTATACAAAGCAGACAAGCAAGCTCCAAGCTGGCATGTATATAATCAAGTCCACCTCAAACATGTGTGCTAGAGAGAGAAAGATGTTTTGAGAGAGCGAGATGGTTTCAAGGTACGGTATTCACTAAAGCTTAATGTGTTGGAGCGAGGCATATTACAGCACTCCACTACTCATCCAAAACAAAATTAATATAATCATGCCACCTTCTTTCATCAAAACTTATTTAATCCACCCTAACCAACCTAATGCTTTCATGACAAGATTTAAAAATAAGTAAATAACACTAACCACTCTCGACCATCGCCCCGGTCTTCACCAAAGCTTCCATATCCTACTAGAATTATGTATAAGATTTTTACTGAGCGAAAGACTTTCCAATAGACACAAAAAAAATCGCTCAACTTGTTTACTTTTCTCGGCTGTGCGAGTTTGTTTGATATAAAATTACCAGTCATCCCATTACACTTGAAGACTAAAAATTTTCTAACAAGGCTGCAGCTATACAATTTTCATTACTCATCTAAGTCGCCACATCATCCTACATTAATATTATAGCTCACAAAGATTTTAATTTAACCAATTCTCAACTTAATGCTTACAAAAAAAAATAGCCTAGACTTGAATTATAAGTAATATGAATTACATCATAAAAGGTATGATCGCTAATATCCATAGCCCGTAGATGATTTCTGATAAGACTTTTCAGTACACGCACACCCCTACAGCGAAAATTTTCTAGGCTTTAATTTCCATTCTTACCATCCCAAGCAGCCGTGATCTCTTTTTAGATATCGAATATCATGATCACTTTTGTTTATAAAAGATACATACAGACAACAACTTACGCTATAGTTGTTGTTGATTTTTTATCTACAAAAGAAATTTTCAATTATAACTTCCACTACTCATCTAAGACAACTTATCAGTTGTTATTTTTTTTCAGCTAAAGAAATCGGGAATCGTTCAATTTGTTTACTTTACTCGGCTCTGTGCGAATTTTGTTTACATTATTTGACTGCGATTTATTCGGCTGTACGAATTGTTTATGCAATGAATCAAATTAGAAGCATTGCACCTGAAGATTAAAAATTAGGTAATTTCTTATCTAAGCCAACATACCTACCTACGTTAGTTGTTGTTGTTGCTAATTTAATAACATGGTACTGAATATCACCTGGCAGAAAACATTTTGGTATGACGTAGTGTGTGTGTGTGTGTGTGTATGGGGTGCATGGGTGTGTGTGGGTGTGTGTCCAGCCTCGCACAAGTGTCCCGATGTCTCTGTTCCCACAACTCTAAGCGTATATAGCAACTTTAAAGAACATTCACACAGCACCTCCATGGCCTGATGGTAGAGCGCCTTGGAATTTACAAAACCATGCGTTCTCGGTTCGATTCCAGCAAAAGCCAGCATTATTTTATTAAAAATCAGCTAAGACAAGAGCTTGAACAACTTATGGGAATCAGCCAACCAGATGACGTCATCCCCCTGGTCAGCCAGACGATAGGAAAGGAATTCCCTCAGGCAGGCGTAGACTAAAACAGTTTGAATTTTCAAATCAGCTATGACAGAGCTTGATCAGCTGATGGGGATCGGCAACCAGATGACGTCATCACCAGGTCAGCCAGACGATAGGAAAGGAATTCCCCAGGCATGCCCTGTGACGTATACCACTAGACGGAATCCCCCTCAGTGGCCCAGACCCCCGTCCAGAGCCACCAAAATAGTTGGTTTCTACCTTGCACTTTTTGTATGGAAAAAGTGATCCAGAAACGCCATAGCTATACTACTGATAAGTCCTTTCCTATGTTGCACCTCTAAGCCATAAGGTTGGAGACTAGTCGCTCTAAGAATAGCTTGCTCTCTAGTTCGCCAACTTGGACATTCTTCTCTTCCTTTCTTTTGTGTTGATTCCCTTCGACGGCGCTTCCTGCAGTCGCTTTAAAGGTGTTCCAATTTATTACAATCCCAGCATCGAAGAACACTACGTGAACGGTTGCTCAGTGATAACTGCAATCTGTTGCAAGTCTGCCCAGCTCGATATCTTTGCAATTCCACTCTCCTCTCTTCATCTAGGGATTCCACTCGTCGGCGTTTTCTGCAGTCCCTTTGTAGGTGTCCCGGTCTATTACAATTCCAGCATTGCAGAATACCACGTGAAGCAGTGCTCAGTGATGGCTGCATTCTATTACAAGTACATTCGTTCACCGAAATTTCTCTCATTCATACTGCACTCCGTGAAGCTTGTCTGGCGGATTCATACACTAATGCATAGGCTAGTGCTTCTGCTGTTGATTTCTTCCCTGCTATCCTTAATGCATGTTGTAAGTTTTGATCTGCAATAGCGTTCACAAATGCCTCCGTCGCCACTTCATTGAGAAAATCCGCATTCACGCTGGAGTATGAAAGATGAGCTAATCTTTCTACATCTGCCTGCAGCTGTTGTAGTGATTCGCCATGTTTTTGAATCCTGTTGCGCAACTGTAGGCGATATACTTGCTGCATGTGTTCATCTCCGTAACGTAATTCTATCGCCTGTACTAATGAAGTGTAATCACGTTGCTTCTCAATCGGTACAGTTTGTAAGAGTTCTGACGCAGGACCTCGAAGAAGTGCTAACACCAGAGCTATAGCTTTGTCTTCATTATTCCATCCATATACCTCTGAAGCTGCCTCAAATTGTCTCTTGAAAATATGCCACGAATTTTGTCCATCAAATATTGGAGGTTTCATTCTACCTGCACCGGATATTTCAGCTGCTACGTTTAGAGGCTGACGATGCTTTAATCTTTCCAGATCTGCTTTAACGTTGTCAAGCTGTTCCGTGACATTTTGTTGTACTCCCGACACTTGTTGTCGAACTTCCAACACTTCCTGCTGGATTTCTGCAATCTTCACATTTTGTTCGTCTAATGAACTTTTCAGAAAATTCTTCTGTTCCTCCATACAAGTTTCTAGACAATTCTGCAGATAATTCTTTTGTTCCTCAAAAGCATTCTTTTGCTCGTCCAGACGGGTTTCCATAGATTTCTTTTGCTCATCTAAGCGGGATTCCAGAGAATTCTTTTGCTCCTCGAGTAAATTCTTTTGTTCCTCAAAAGCATTCTTTTGTTCATCAAAATGGGCTTCCATTTTGCTCATTAAAGTACTCAAAAGCTGTTCCATTTTCATCGTAGGCTCTTCTTCAGCTTCGGTTTCTTCCAAGTTCTCTTCAAAAACAAATGTTTCAGGATCCTTTCCTTCCTCTATCAAAGCTTGTCTGAGTCGCTCGACTAGCACTTTCTTTGCACCTGTCGTTTGTAATGAACGGCTCCGTAGCTCTACTTTCAAATCCGGTGTTCGAAGCTCCTCGACTTTGCGCCCCATTACTTTAGTAATTCACTTATAGTTGAATATAAATTATTTTCCAGAACTATCAAAATTTAACACAATTTCACAAAACTGATCACACTTTGAATTTTTAAGTCAATTGCCACCACTTTATTTCGCGAATTTATTTCACTTCTGACACCAGTTGTTGCGAGCGTGGCCTTTGGTTCGTTATTTAAAACACAATATTAAATATTTAATATACAAGTTCTTTATTTCACTCTAATCTTAACAATGCACAAACTTTCTATTTAATCAACTCAACTTTAATTATCGCTTAATACTGTACTTTCAATTATCGCAATCTAATTACAACACTTTCGCACGTTTGTTACTTTCGCTTGTTAACACTGCAACGTCTAAGACAAGACTTTTTTTTGGCGGTGACATCTGTTATATTTATACCCTAGAAACTCTCCAGATTATTCTGTAGTGTTCTATTCCAGAACCTTCTTGTCTATTCTATTCATTCTATTCCTGAACATTCTCGAAGATTCCGTCATCGATTCTCCGAACCTGAAGTTGTTTACTCTCCATTGCCAGTAGATGTCACCAGTTGTCTATTTCTATTGCACGTAACAATATACACGGCTTGGAAAAGGAAGGGAGAAGTAGAAAAGTAACAAAAACTCAAACTCTCTTTAAAACTTTTATGAATTCTTTATCTTATCATATGTAAAAGCACAGATTGTATACAACAAAACAGAATAGCGAATGTTTCATTTTCGTAAATAAATAAGAAATATTGACCGAGTTTGGTCACATGTTGTTGCTGTAATGGAAACATGTTGTTGCTGTAATCCGATGATATTTGAACAGCACGCACTTCTGTTTACATTCGTTTTGCTTTGAAGAGATTAAGTGGGAGAAAGTCATGCTGGATTCTCTAATATTTTCGGGAAAAATTAGAATTTTATTTGAGAGGAATTTTACATCTCCTTTCAGCACCTTGGCCAAATCGAAATTTATTTTTTTCTTAAAAAGGTAGTGTGACCCGAAGTACATTATTATGAATAGTTTGATAGGATTTTAAGGAATTTAATAAGATTTTGTTGTTTAGGTACGTTCTCTCGATTTTTGTTTTTAACTCGTTGTCTCAGTTGCACTACAATAATACATAGCCAAGTTCCTTTCACCCATTAATGCAAAAGACGAAAGTATAGGACATTACTTTTTTTTTCTCTAAAAAACACGAAAAATTTTCAGTTTTGTTCAGCTGATTCCTATCTTCTTATTAGATTATCTTTGGCATAGTTCTGAGCTTTGCAAGCTCTACAATAGACGTAAATAACTTTACGAAATTGAACGAGATTGAGGTTTACTTAAGAAAAATTGATATTTTTAGCCTAAATATATATCATATTCCGAAGAGTTATTATCTTGATTGATTTTCAATTTTAAAAAGTTGTAAGAGTGAAAAAATTGTGAAATGGAAATTGATGTATAATTGAAGATTTGTGCTTTCTATTAATTCGCAGTACAATTTTTATTCCATTTTAATTTTTTCATTTCACTTTTAATCATTTAGTAATAATTTAATTGTTTGGACACATCGCGTTCTTACGGAATGAACGATTCTTACGTACCTTTTCTGACCGCATTTTGACTTTTAAACTTAATGAAAGTTCCCCTCACACGAGATAAAGTTAATTTGTGTACGCTTGTTTAATTAAAGGGCTCGTTCGCTTTACGTAAGTAAATGTACTTACGCATACGTCTATTGAAGTCCAGCCTATTGTTTTCTTTTCTCATCTCTTTGCAAGTTCATACTCTCCATATCCATATATACATGCGCGCACGCGAACATATTTTGAAATCCAACGGAGTGTAGGCAGAGTTGCCACAATGGATACAATTTATTCTTCAAACTAAATTAGGACACTTTGATCATTTTTTGTTGTAAATGCATCCATTTCAGATACCTACCTAATTTCTTACTTAAATATCTTAACGAAATCGATCAAAATTCGTACTTTCCAAACCCGACCATCATCAATTTCGTTCATCTGTTGCTGAAAGTTAAGTAGTTATGAGATAAGAATATGTAATATTAATTTTTTGTTTGTTCTGCGATGTATACTGCCTGAATTAAAGGATCTTGAAATCGTTTAACTTTGCCGTGTTTTGATATGCTGAGGTATATTAAAAAATTCTAACTTTAATTCTAATTATCACAGAAACATGATATTTAGCTTATTTTAAAGAGGAGAAAGTAATATCTTTCAGGCAAAATTATATAAAAGATACCTTTTAAAAAAAATAAGAATAATAAATATATTTTTTTTATTCTTGAGTATCTCAAAATGCAACCTATTGTCTTAGAAATCAACACACAGTGTTAAGCTTTGAATTACCAAATTCGTCCGGCGAGCAGGCAGTGGATGTCCTATAATACCTACCTAGGTTTTAAAAAAGTGTCGAATGTTCTAATTGTAGTGCCTGAATAATGTGTAGACCCAATAGCACGACCATGTACACAGTAAAAAAAATTGGAAGAAATAATTTGTGCCATCCGCAAAGCTTAGGTATTTCTCGATAAGATTAAAGAAAGCGTAGATTAAGTTTTTATCCCTAAAATGTACCGAGTTTTCAAAATTTTTTGTTTTATGTTTTGTTTTTAAATGTATATATGTTTTTTTCATTAAAACGTATAGTATGGAAATTAGTGCAGGGACGCTGGACAATCTCAAACAAAATATTGAAAAACTGTTTTCAAAAACAATGTGTGAATTATATGAACGAAAATACATTAATAAGTGTTCCATAAAAATGTATGTAAAATAATACCTAATTTATTGAATGTTCTCCTCTTTATATTCGAGAAAGCTTAACATTTCGGGAATTTTACGTACTATATAGGTTTTCTGGTGCCAAATACCTAAATTCATTCCATTGATTTGGGGAAATTAAACTTATTCTCCCTTTTCATAAGAGAAAATTACATTTATTTTTAAGAAAAAACGTCTCTTGAATTTCGGGGAGTGTCTTACTTTTTTGTAGTGTAGCTATAATAAGCAAAATCAAATTATGATTCATGAACACAGTATGCGTAGCAAACACGAAAAGTACGGCCACCAGGGGCGGTTTTGGAGATAACTGCAAAAGAAATGAATCAGTGCTTCTTAAAATGAAATAATGGCTTTTTTTGTACAAAAACTCATCATTATGAAGAACTGGTAAGTCGTGGAAACTCACTTTCCATCAGAAAAATGTTCATAACAGAGTACTAATGAATGTGAAAGAAAGAACGGAAGAAATATATGCAAAATATAGGAACTGGGGTGTATATGACCCAAGTGAAAAAATCTTTCTTTCGGCGGTAAAAGTCAGTTATGAAGTTCAAATGATCAAAAAACTAAACGACTCGATTACCCGCTTCTCTCTCTTTAATTTGATACCAAACATGACATATTTTGTACAACCCCTAATGGGGGGTGGTACGACCTCCCATCCCCAAAAGCCCCTCCCCGCGAAATTGTTCACCTATATTTTTGTACTCTAGACCCTAAGTCCGTAGGAAAAAACCCCAATGATCTACGACACTCCCACACAGAGTTAGCCGTTTTTCAATATTTTGACACTTTTCACGTTTTTTTAACTCCCCAAGTATGTTACTAACCTCGAATGGAGAGTTAGGGAGTTTTAATCGGGGAAAACGAAAATTTTCATCTCCCAAACTCTCCGAGGTACAGAATCCGGCCCCAGGCATCAGTAGTGCATAAAAATTGTAAAGAAATTTTATGTAATGTCACAGTAGCAAAGAAAGAGTGCATCCCTTCTCTTTAGATAAAATATGAAAGAAGTGATAGGGTAAATGGATCATTACGTAGTTCTTTTAAAACGACGCGTGGACACTTGATCCCAGGAAGTCTTCACCAACCTGCACTGGGAGTAAATTAATACTGGGAATTCACAATTTATTGTAATTAATTCGGAGCTAAACCTAAATACCCCTTCAAGTATCTAATTTAATCTGTTATTACACAAAACTATAAAAGTCAAATAATTACCGTTTCTTTTGGGGGAAACAGTGGCTCTGGACGAGATAGAAATCCTTCTAAGAGTTCCATATGAGTTACCGGCTTAATAGACAATTTGACTCTCCTTGTTATATTGAGAACTTCGTTAATATTATTACAAATATCACCAGTCATATAATTTTTCGTAACCATAGCTAGCGGAGAAAATTCAAAGTCTCTTGGAAAACCAATCTTAGATAGTGCAACAGATCGCCAAAGTAAAAAAGCTGTGGCATAGTCAGTCTTAGGCATTAGTAAAAATTTCTCAAAACATTTCTTCATCTGAGCTTTTGCTTGCCAAGGAGCATCCGTCAATCCAACTACTAGAATTTTTTCCTCCTTCTTGATTGACTTCACTATTTTCTTACTTAAATGCTTGGCCAACAAACGAGGTTTTAGTTCTTGTGAATCTTTTGGTATTTTTTTCCAAAACACTCTATGCACTCCTGATATGTTAATTATGGTTGGTTGTAATATCCTTGCCATTTTATTTACAAGATGAATTAAGTATGGCATTTTATCTTCATATTTTACTACTATTTCTGGGCTTAAGTCGAACATGACAGCATCTAGAAAAAGAATTGTCTTCATTAAAATAATTTCTTCTTAATTTTGTTTTACAGTAATCTACTTATATGGTTATAACACACATAAACCCAGATGTCTAACCGCTATGGAGGCTAGGGACGAAGCTTTTCGGAAGTCGGAAGCAGCCATTAGCGTTCAATACTTTAAGAAGTTTGAAGACTTTATTAATAACAATTTGATGAAAATGTTCTACAAGTATTCTAAGAAAAACGCGTTGAGAGCTTGTCGGTTAGTTGGGAGAGCTGACAGGACACATTTACTTTAACAAACAAAAAATACATCTGGGTTTATATGTGGTGGTCACATTTAATAAATCTTCATATTTTATACTTTTTGTAGAACTTTAATTTCGAGCTTTAAAATTCCCATATAATAAACAACACTGCTATTTCATTGAGATTTACCAAAAGAATTAAATGTTGGTTAGTGTAGATGGTTTACTTTTATTTGAGCCAAAATCAAAAGTCCCCCTAATTCCGAAAGAACGCATTTGGCCTCCGCTCCCATAATTGTTTTTTTCTAAAATTTCAACCTAATTATCTCCTATTTAATTTGTGAGGCCACCAGTTCAAAAATCACCCTGTGTAAGGCAACCTGTGTACAGGCACAAATTAAGCATTTTGATAAAAGTTTGAGTTTTGAAAAGTATAGAAAGAAAAAATAGAAATCTTTTGTCGAATTTTCACTGCACCGACAGTTAAATTCGCTTTATAAATGACGAAGAGCTTATAATGGCACTTGATGCCGAATTTTTAAATTGCAAATAAATCGCATATGATTTCATGTGCAATTTCACAAATTGCCTACGACTATGACAATGCATAACAAAAAGTACCGAAGCAATCAAATCTGATTCATATTCCATCCGTTCCCATATTACATGTAAGCAGATTTAAAAATAATCATAATAATTTTTTTAACATACGATACTTCATAGAAACTGTATACCTGAGGTCCTTAATAAATTATTATTTAGGTGTTTTGAAGTATATTACTAATTATTCGTGAGAGACCAATAATTTGATGATTTCTGCTGCAATTGATATTTATATCTAATGCGTATTCTCCAGATATTCCTATATAGATTTCTAAAGGGTTTTCCAATAAGAGGTGTTATTTTGATATTCAAAGAAAAATGCCATTTTTTGAGATAAATGATCGGATCTTTATTTCATTATAAAGAGGAAGGTATGCCGTTTGTAATGGAAAATAACATCAGCCAAATGACCACCACGACCACGCCTACAGGACCATATCCTTTTCATGAAATTTTCCATAACCAATTCGCAAAGTGGCTGCCCTATATCATCGATAGCCTCACGAATTCCATCTTTGAGGTCTTGAATCGACGCTGGGCTGTTGGCGTAGACCTTCTCTTTCACGTGGCCCCAAAGGAAGAAGTCGCGAGGTGTTAAGTCACAAGATCTCGGTGGCCAATTGTGATCACCTCTTCGAGAGATAACACGGTCCGGAAACTTTTCCCGTAAAAGATCAATGGTTTCGTTGCTTGTATGGCACGTAGCGCCGCCTTGTTGAAAGTAAACGTTGTCCAGATCAATACCATCCAATTCCGGCCATAAAAAATCATTAATCATCTGTCGATAGCGCAATCCATTCACCGTAACTGTTGCTCCAGCCTCATTTTCGAAAAAGTAAGGTCCAATGACCCCGCGGGACCATAAACCGCACCAAACAGTCACACGTTGAGGATAGAGAGGCTTTTCAACAATAACTCTTGGGTTTTCCGAGCCCCAGATGCGACAATTTTGCTTGTTGACGAAGCCATCGAGGTGGAAATGGGCCTCATCACTCAACATGAGTTTTCGATGGAATTCCGGATCATTTTCATGCATTTCAAGGACCCAATCAGCAAAGACTCGACGTTGTTGATGATCGGCCGGCTTGAGTTCTTGTGTTAACTGAACTTTATAAGCCTTAAGACCCAAATCTTTATGCAAAATACGGTGTAACGACGAGGAATGGACAAACCTGGGTTTTCTTCAACACTTTCGGCTACAGCAGCAATATTCTTGGCTGTGCTTGAGCGACGTGCACGGGTTTTATTCTTCACATCACTAACTTGCCCCGACAGCTCGAAATTTTCTACCAATTTCTGTATTGCGGTCCGACAAGGTGCTTCACGACGACCCAAAAATGTTCGAGTTTTACGAACCGTCTCTGCCACATTTTCACCATTTTTATAGTGAATTTCAATGCGTTGTTGAATCGTGTTCGTTCCATTTTTATTTATGGCGTAGTTTCTACTTGTCAAATGTCAAAAAATGACAGCTCCAAAAGTGACATCTACCGAAATAGCGGGCTAATTAAAATAACACCTCTTATTGGAAAACCCTTTAGATATGTTCCTCTCCTAGATCATTCAAGAGGTGAAAGCAGAATGACGTAAACCTTTTTTTTTCTCTCTCACGTCCGGAGCTTTCTCCGTTTCAGGCCCGGACATGATATTCAAGATAGCTTCTATCAACACCGGGGTTTAGGTTCTCATACAAGATTACACAACACTATCTAACACTTCAAATTGTTCGATATAGACATCGAGACCCAGGGCCCCTACACCTTATAATGTATGATGTCAAGGAAAAAAAAAACATGATCAATTTAGAATTTCCCGGCCCAAAATTTGCCACCGTGCTCTACCTATTGCTAAATCCGGCTCTGCATGCAAAAACAATAAAGTGATTTTTTTTTTAATATCCGGTTTTCGTATGTCCTCCATGTATACCACTTCGGCCCTGGCAGTGCTCCCCTATATGGTTGGGTCCTAGGCAATTGCTTATTTTGCCTAGGCAGAAGTTCGCCGTTGCTCGGCTCGCTTCACTTTTGGGTGTTTTCTAATTGGGATATTCATACTAAAGGGGCCTGCCTCGGATGTCATTGGAAGAATGGGTAATAGGTCTTCCTCAACGAATAAAGGTAAATCGATTTGACTTTCCACCTGTCCTTTCCTGTATAGTCATATTATCCGCTTCCAATTTCAATCCTTTCCACCTTTAACCATTCCATAATTTTTTGTCACACGGTATGACTTTTGGTGTGATTCTGGTAGCAGGCAGGCTTTTTTTGGCATGGATGAATACCATGGCCATTACGGGGAACATTAACATCAGGTTTACCCAACATTTCCACGTAATTCCATGGTTGCATGGCTCTTTCTTTTCGCGATCTCAATTCCTTTCCCAGCCTATTTCTAATCTTAATTTGTCCAGCGGTATTACTTTTTGCGGTACGCAATGACAGCAGATGGATTAATTTCGAACACCCCACTGCTACCACAGCTTACATTACGACATGTATAGCCTGGACTGCATCATTTTCTATTTCACGTGGGATCGTTTTCTTGGCAGCGGGGTCACAGTTATCTTAATTTCAAATTTCATATTCGCTTTAATATTCATATTACAAGTTCAACAAATTCCAAATACATTTCGAATTTATAACTTTTATTAGAAACTCCTTTAACGTCAAATATTCCTTAAACTCTATTTTTAGGGAAATAAAATTAAGCAATTTTTTTTTGCCAATCTCTAAAAGTAGGTGTGGGGGGCAGAGAAAAGATTACAAATGTTGTATTGCCACAACGAAATAACTGAAGGAGATGCAATCATATGTACGATCCGTGTACATGACCGTACCCAAAATTGCCCTGCATTTGTGTAGGTTTCACTCCGCCATTTTTGGTCTTCGCTGTCAAATCCATACTTAGGTTTGGTTGGTTTTGGACTTGGTGCATTGACGCAGGAAAACCCGTGAAATAACCGTAGGGGCACGAAGCAAATATTACTCACAAACTTTTTACCATGGAGCTTTTCTTCTTATTTGTTAACTTTTTTACGTTCACTTTTGCAAATTCAGTCACAAACTTTTTACCACTGAACTTTTCTTCTTAATTGTTAACTTTTTTACGTTCACGTTTGCAAATTCAGTAAATACTTTTGAGTATATGAAAATAAAAGCGATTAAAATTGCGCATAGGTTGTACAATTGTGTACAGGTGTACAAATTTTACGGCGCTTATGTACAAACAATATCAGTGTCATTTTGTTAGAATTGGGTACGTGATATTTTCTCATTTGCATCTCCTTTAGTTCTTACCTCGTTGTATTGCCATCTATTTCTATTCAATATATTCATGTGGAAAATTCACTGACTAAAACTGGATTATGGTAAATTTCGTATAGAGCTTATTACATATATGAAGTTCAGCGGAATATAGGTGTTAAACAAAAAGAGACAACTATAGAAAAGTGATCCCATGATAATGTAAGCAATGTCAGCGGTCTGTGTTATATATGTCAATGCTTCAATCCACTCGCGTCCTACAACAACACTCTTATTCTAATAAGTCCAGTCTTTTACTCTATCAAAAAGTAAAAGACCGAACAGGAATACATATATATGTATCGCCAACTTCGGTGGGTGATTGGAGATCAATCACTATTTTACCCTCGATCTCGAAAGTGATTGAGACCAAATTGCGGAGTACATTAGCATTAATAATTTTCTCTCGAAGTTTCAGTTTGGCTTCAGGAATAACCACTCCACTTGTACTTCTCTTATGTAGGTGGTCTTAGATATTTGTTCGCTTTGCGATTCAGGGAATGACGTCATTCATATTCTCCTTGATTTTAAAAAGGGATTTGAGTCAGTCTCGCATGTGCTTCTGGTTGATAAGCTGCGAAGTCAATCTGGTTTCTCGTCTTCCGCATGTAGGTTAATCTCCTGCTATTTAAATCAAAGAACGCAGACTGTGGTGTCCAATGGGAGAATGTCCTCTTCTAAGTTGGTTTTATTGGGAGTTCCGCAAGGCGCAGTATTGGCTCCACTCTTGTTCACGTTCTTTATCATTAATATAAGTCGGGAGTTACATGGTGCTCATTTTCATCTTTATGCTGATGACATACATGATGGAGCTCCAAAGAATGGCCTCCTTCTCTGATTCTGCATTGGTGCAATGCTAATGGACTTGATCTGAGTCCTGAGAAGAAGTAAGCAATAATCTATACTAGTGGGCATAATGCTGTCTCTTCAGCTGCTCTTCCTCCTATTACTCTTCTGGGTCAGAGCATTCCAATATCCTCAGATCCAGTGCAGAATCTTGGGCTATTGATGGACCAGACACCAGAGACTCGCCTCGCATCCCCATGTTAACTGTATTTACCCGCGAGTCTATTTTGATCTTCGGCCGCTCTATGCTTTGTCGGTCTTTCTCCCTGAGGGCACTCGAGCTGGTCTGGTGCGAGCATTGATTCTTCCCTATTTTCTGTACGCGGATGCTTCTGTCTACCCTCTGCCTTACCTTGCAATCGTGAAATTGTCTCGTGCGCTTAATGCTTGTGTGAGATATTTTTATCGTCTGAATAGGCGGGCGCATGTGTCTGCTCTAGCGGAGGAGTTTCTATCTTGCACACTATCTAAGTTTCTTGAGTTCAGAGCTCTCTGTTTTATTTTTGGTGCTAGACTTGGTTTGATGCCTTCGTACATTGGCGAAAAGTTTGATTGGAGTACTAGGGATAGATCGAGGATCATTCTTAGTCGAACGCGGACTCAGTGGGGCGGAAGAACGGTCTTTTCTAAGGGTGCGGTCATCTGGAACTCTCTCCGTAGGGAGGTTAGGGAACCTGCTTCCTGCTTGTGCTGATGTTTGATTCTGTGATCCTTTTAGGGGTGGTCTTACTGCTCCAGTGTTTCCGCAGTATTAAAAATTTTCTTAGTGTTTTTATGGTTGCAAAATTTGAGGTTTTGTGGCATTATCGTCTGTGATTATTCGAACGTCCTCATTCGATCTGGTGAATATCAAGGCTGATTTACTAATAATTGCACTGTTGCCTGACTTTATTGAGAATTAAGTGTTAAGTTTGAATGATGTGGTAGTTTTATTATCTTTTATGACTGGATAGTTTGATTTCTTTTTGTATCCACTGTTTTAAGGACGTGGCCAGGGTCTTTCAAAAAAATATGTTTGTATTGTATTGTATATACTGTACTTACTACTGTTATGCAAACGCCGTGTACAAAATTTCAGCTCTTCACATCGATGCGTTCTGAGGCAGTGTCCAAATATGCAATGAAAACGAATTTTTTGTATGGCAACCGTACGAAAGAGTTACATGATTTATCCTATTATCGAACTTAAATTAAATCCCAATTTCAGCTATCCCAAATAACAAACTTAGGGCGTGTATCTTTATTCCTGAATACCGATTTCTTGAAACTTCATTTACTTTCAGAGTTTTCTGAGCACTCTGATGTCTGATCTGAACGTGTATCTTTATTATTGCTCAGAGTGATTAAACAAATCGTAGGTAGACCTCTAAGAATTTAGAACAATCCGTCAATATTACTAAAACAGCGCAAGAAAGTCTTATTGAAAATGTGAATATTTTTTTTTTTTTTAATTCTATAGTTCCTTCCTTTTCTTCACGCTTTTATATATTTTTATAACTTTATTATTATTATCTGTTTATTTTTATAAATAATCTTGTATGATCAATAGATATTTCACAAATTAGAAGTTTTGGCAACATATAAAAAAAAAAGATTAATAGAACACTCGGAGAACACAAGATTTGTATCGTTTCTCCAGAATTCTCTGAACGTTTTAGAAATGTGTTCAATATTTCAGCTATAGTTGCCTCGATAGCATAGCAAAGCAACATTTTCAGAATTGTCAAATTTAGCAATAGCAAGAAAAAGGCCTGCGAGATCTTGGGCATCCAATAGTTGCTTTTATGCTTTGCATACAATTACTGTATGTATGAACTGTCAAAAGCTTTTTTTGTATTCAATTGCAAATTTTGATATTGATATACATAAATTATAAGGAGGGAGCAGGAATATTTTTTTTCTATCGGAAATGCTTATCACCTTAAAATAGCAACAGCTCTCTCCATAAGGTAGTGTTCTTGTTTCAAATAATTACTGGTGCACTCGTGCAGTAAACGCTCCTGAGCTCTTCCTCTTATCTAAAATTAACTTCAATATCCGTCCACGAACTTTAAGGAATGACTCGTATACCTTGTTACATGTACGTCATTATCGCACCAACTACGGTTATAATGAGCCTATATGCTCTTTGAGAGTCTTCAATGAGCACTAAGACCTCATTGATTTTGACTTAACTTCGACAAAGTTGAAAGGTCTGCTTTGTAACAAAACACCTTGCACGTAATGTAGCAGACAAGGTCGGCTATCAGCCCACCCTCTCTGACTGCAAAAATCATCGTTGGGCTGCTTGTGAGTGGCTGCACAGCAAATCGCCGCTAGCGTTCAGCCGGCTTGGGGAGGTCCTTGCCACCCACAACCCTCCGATGCTTGGGAGCTGTGCAAGTTGAATAACCGGACAGACGGACGGACATAGCAATTATAGTCGACTGACGGACTAGAGACTGCGGACGGACGGACGGACCAGAAGAAAATCGAGGGGACGGTGTTTATGACAACCGAATGTTTCCTGGTAACAAATGCTGTTCGTCACTTCACCAGGCTGAAGAGAAAAAAAAAAAAAAAAAAAAAAAGGTAAAGGAGTGACGCTATATCCACGCTGACGAAGACAGGAGAGAGAGAGAGATAGTGAGAGCGAAGGGAGGGAGAGGAGGAGACTTCCGATGTTGGTGAAGCCTCTGCCTTTGGAGAGTGTAGGCCCGATCGCCCCCTACCACCCTTGCTAAGCCTCCAAAAGCGAAAACATATTTTGCTTAGCCCCTTTTGTTATGAATGTGAGACCGTACGCTAGGCTGTATCCTTAGTGAGATGCGGCCCCTCCATTTCGAGTAACTTAGCTAGACATCGTGACTATCAGTTCTGTGCCGCTAGGAAGGCCCTGTCGTAATAACCTCATCACCTGACCGATTGACTACGTAGATCTAAGGAACTTATTCTCACCCCCTCCACCTGGAGTCAAAATTCCCAAGTCCCAGCGGTATCCGATTAGCTAAAAGTAGCAAGGGAAGGAAGAAACTAGAAGAAGAGAAAAAAATATGAGTAGGGTGAAATCAAAGGCTTATTTCGCCGGCTCCTGCAGGCCGCTGATGAACCCGAGGTCCTGGATCACCCTGCCTTTGGCGTCACACTTTGGGACCCTGAAAAGAAACAAAAATGTGCCACAAGAAAACAGCAAATCCTGAAAAGCAAGCAAAAAAAAATGTCAACAACCACCAAAAGAATATATATCTATATAATGCAATTCAACAAGAGAAGAAAATAAAAAAAAAAAGCACAATTTAGATATTATTATGCGAATAACATTATAATTAGTAAATCATTGTGTGTCGCTACAAATTCAGTGGAATGATCATCATTAGCGCCAGATCGTTCTGATGGCTAGCTACTCTACTTCCATAACTATAAGAATTCAGAGATTATTTCTTGTGCTTAAACGATTATAAACTAAACTACCCTACTTCAGGTACCTTCCTTGTCTAACTTGACCTGCCTTACGACTATGCTTACTTGAATATTCTTGACTTAAAGGTCCACAGCTGCCAAGCGCCATAGGTGATTCAGGACATCCGATCTTCCCCAGTGTGCCGGAGACACCAAAACTTTACGCGGTGCTCATGTGATTTGATTAGCCAAGTTTATATACTTATTTTCTCTTTGCTCTTCCTTCCCCCTCTGTTTCAGAGAGAACCGATCAATGATACTGCTTACATTCGACTCTTTCAGAAAAATTCGCTGTTGATACGTAACTAAGGTACGTTATCCAATGCGTAATCGCACAATAACCTGCTATACCAGGTAAGAAATTTCACCAAAAATAAAATTTTTCAATAGCACCTATAGTACATATGCATCTTTTCCCAGAAAATTTCACTATTCGATGCTTCAATAACATATGTTGTGCAGGTAAGAAAGTTCATCAAGAAAGATTTTTATCTATAACACTAATAATACGCATCTTTTCCAGAAAATTTCACTATTCGATGCTTTAATAGAATATGTTCTGCAGGTAAGAAATTTCATCAAGAAAGATTTTTGATCTATAACACTAATAATACGTATCTTTTCCAGAAAACTTCACTATTCGATGTTTTAAGAAAATATGTTCTGCAGGTAAGAAAGTTCACCAAGAAAATTTTTCATCATTAACACTAATAATAATATGCATCCTTTTCCAGAAAACTTCACTATTCGATGATTTAATAAAATATGCTCTGCAGGTAAGAAATTTCATCAAGAAAGATTTTTGTCTATAACACTAATAATACGCATCTTTTCCAGAAAACTTCACTAATTGATGATTTAATAAAAAATATGCTCTGCAGGTAAGAAATTTCATCAAGAACGATTTTGATCTATACACTAGTAATACGTATCTTTTCCAGAAAACTTCACTAATTGATGATTTAATAAAAAATATGCTCTGCAGGTAAGAAATTTCATCAAGAACGATTTTGATCTATACACTAGTAATACGTATCTTTTCCAGAAAACTTCACTATTCGATGATTTAATAAAATATGCTCTGCAGGTAAGAAACTTCATCAAGAAAGATTTTTGTCTATAACAATAATAATACGCATCTTTTCCAGAAAACTTCACTAATTGATGATTTAATAAAAAAAATATGCTCTGCAGGTAAGAAATTTCATCAAGAACGATTTTGATCTATACACTAGTAATACGTATCTTTTCCAGAAAACTTCACTATTCGATGATTTAATAAAATATGCTCTGCAGGTAAGAAACTTCATCAAGAAAGATTTTTGTCTATAACACTAATAATACGCATCTTTTCCAGAAAACTTCACTAATTGATGATTTAATAAAAAAAATATGCTCTGCAGGTAAGAAATTTCATCAAGAACGATTTTGATCTATAACACTAGTAATACGTATCTTTTCCAGAAAACTTCACTATTCGATGATTTAATAAAATATGCTCTGCAGGTAAGAAATTTCATCAAGAAAGATTTTTTGTCTATAACACTAATAATACGCATCTTTTCCAGAAAACTTCACTATTCGATGATTTAATAAAATATGCTCTGCAGGTAAGAAATTTCATCAAGAAAGATTTTTGTCTATAACACTAATAATACGCATCTTTTCCAGAAAACTTCACTAATTGATGATTTAATAAAAAATATGCTCTGCAGGTAAGAAATTTCATCAAGAAAGATTTTTGTCTATAACACTAATAATGATATTTATCCTTTCCCAGAAGATTTCACTTATTCGACGCGTGAATAAGAAGAAAACACAAAAAAAAATATGCTTTTTTCGTAGGTAAGCAATGGCAAAACAAAACCCGATTAGTACTGATCACGGTTCCTTCCGATTATCTTTTTTTTTTTTTGGAAAATTCAAGAGATTTCTCATCTTTATACTACCGCCGACAATATATTCACGCCACGTCTTCTCTCAAGCAAAACCCAAACTCGATTGCCCTACTACCGCCAGCTTGCCTACATTCCGTCGTTCTCTATATCACGACCGAAAGGCGACCCGTTCTTTACTGTCTCGATCGAATCATGAAATTTTGGTTGGCGACTGCCCGGGCGGCTATGTGTACGGGTGTCTGTGTATCTTTTCAGGCAAAATCGCTGCCACAGTTTCTCTGCTATCGGCAAAATTTTTCGTAGAATTTTTAAGCAGGCCTGCTGCAATGTGTTCCGTGATGGTATCACGCGATGCATTACAGCTAGGCGAACTACCGTTTTCGTTGCCTGGATGTCGTTGGCTAGCGGTAAGTTTTATGTAGAAAAATTCTGATTTGTGTGCATTTGCACAAATTAGAATTTTTTCGTTTAAAATATTTTACTTGTTGTTGTTTTACCTTCGGGTTTTAGGTTTTCTCTTCTGAATGAAGGATTGCAATTTGTGCGCGTTCTGCACAAATTGGGATTTTTCTTTTAGAATAAAAAAAATTCTTCTTTCTTTTCCTCCTTTCAGGTTTTATTCTTTTATGTAGGATGAATGCCGTATGGGAAAGTAGCAAAGGGCTACTTTCCGAGATAATAAAATGATTTCTTACCCTTTTTCAGATACCCGGGGGGAAAATTTTTGAAATAAAAAAAAAGGCAGTTGCGTAAGAAGAAAAGGTAGCGTATGTGGGGTACGCTACAGCGTGGGGACGACCCACGGAGAAAAGAGTCTCAAGCCGGGCTCTGATTCGGTACTTGAACCAGGGAATATAAATAGGTGGAAGAGAAGGGAAAAAAAAGAAAAGGTGCTTATCACAGCTCCCAACGTGGGGACGACCCACCAGAGTCTCAAGCCGGGCATGAGCCAAGAGGGACTTGCCTTACGGGGAAAGTGGGAATTGGGCTGAGGTCTAAAAATGAAAAGGGACAAGACAGAGAAAGAAAAATCCTCATACCGAGGCTAATCCAGAAGGGATTGCAAGCGGGATTCCTACCGTAGTTTTCTACGCGTAGGGTACCGTATGGGTTGAGTTTGAAACATGGTCGGACAGGGGAGGGGATAACTAGTAAAACTACAAAAGGTGTATCACCCACCTCTGATCGGACAGTAGGAGGGCCAAGCGATACCCTATAGTTTGCAAGGGAAGCTTGCCGGATGCCTTCTTAGGGCTACCGAGATCTAATCTAACACTTACGCCTGTACTGAGGAAAAAAAACATTTACCAAAAGGGATAACTCACTAAAGGCATCCTGGAAGGAATAATATTACTGCGTGCTTACCTACGAGAAGGAAAATAAAACTTAACCTATAATGACCATTCACAAGATAAAACGAGGTTGTCAGCTGGACAACCCGACTAGGAAAATACCAATAACATTAAAAACATCGAGGAAGAAAAAAAAAAAAACGCGACAGTGAAATTGACAGTGAAAAACCGATCCAAGACACTAAAATATGACGCTACCTGCGATTGACCGCTGTTATCTTGACAACAAGAATAAAATAAATAAATATAACAAACTATCCAACTATAAGTCAACGATACTCGAATAAAAAAAAACAAAGATGTCGACGTGACGGAACAACGCAACGACACAACGACCCACACAACAAAGGAAATAAATTTCAGCCACTGCTGAAAACAAACAAGAAGGAGAAAAAAAAAAAAAAAAAAAAATGTTTCTCCTTCTATTTCTCTCCTTATCACTCTCTCCCTCTCTCTATCCACTCTCCGTCGTCTACTCATCAAGGTGTTAACGCTTAAAATCGGCCTAATCGCTTAATCCCTCGGTCACTGTATACTATGATGAGCTCTAACAGGAAAAGTATACATGGGGGAGGGGAAGGTTGATGCAATGTCAGAGGTCGAAACTTGAAGGTCTTCGTCTCACATTTGCATGATTGTGACAAGCAATCCCCTAGTCAAGGATAAAAATCAGGAGGGATGAACATCGTTCATCAACTTGACAAGGGACTGAGGTCAACAAATCAAGGATAGGTGGGAGGTCGGTGATCAAGTGGCTGCTGGTACTCAGGTAAGAAGCCGTAGCGGTGATGTAATATGGTATAAATTAAAAAGAAACAACCTCAATGTATAAGATATATACATCCTACTTCGATAAACAACTAACCCGAAAAAAACCAAAATCGAAAACTAATCTAAACAAAACTATGGTAAGATTAAACTAACAAATCCATTCTTTCTAATATCTTATCTAACTACCGCAAAACCCAAATAAACCTTACAATAGCCTAACCATAAGATAATAGTGGCGGTAAAATCTAAAAACTAAAATAACACGATGGTAGTCCTACCACGGCGCTATTCAAATGCCCACATAGTTAGCTGAGCTAGACTGGAATAACTACTAATGACTATACTAGTTACAAAAGCTCGGATGTAGTAACTATCATCCAAGACAATACTACTCACGATAATCGCTAAGGCAAGGAGTTTTATGAAAGTACCCACGATATCCTAAAGATATCTATGCAATATACTAACTACATTTAGCAAAAGATAACTTATACTAAGATGACTGCAAGACTAAGCGATATGTGCGATACAATATCATATTTAGATATGCAAAAAAAAAAAAAAAAAAATTGTATAAATATATATAGAAGAAACCGATAACTATACTAAAGACAACTGAGGTACGATAGAAGTAACCTAGCTAAATTGCAAGAAGACTCTGACACAACCTACCGATAATCGGAATACCAGCTCGATTAAGATACAATATATCTGGGACGAGATATGAATAACTAAAATAAACTGATGCCAGCTATACCATAGTATCCAAGACACTAACAAGCTAACGGAGCAAGCACTAGGTCAGTCGTGCGGTATACTACTATATTAAGCAAAAAACTAACACACGATATGGATATCCACGATATCCGCTAAGGTGCGATGCGATAATTGGGGTAAAAAAAAAACCCATTGATATGAGGATAACCCAAATAGCAGGCGTCCCTGACTATGAGGAATCGATGACTAACCTATTTCAATGATAACTAAATTCCTATATCCTAACTCAACTCAAAAGTACCTATAAAGTACCAGCCCTAACATACGCTAAGATAATCATAAAGTCTTAAAACTTAAGACACGATGCAGCTATACCTAAGCTAACATGGAGGTTAGTAGTTAACCTCAAGATAACTGTCATGAGATAGACAATGATACTGGAAATCTAATACCTAAAATAAGCTACGATAACCGAAATACTATAACGATAGATTAAGAATAAGATCCAAGATGCGATACAGTAACTAGGTATTATAATGATAAAGATAATGCAAAAAAAAAAAAAAATCTCCAAATAGTAATGAGTAACTCCAAAATAAACGATAATACGGACTTCTTCCTGGAACCCACAGGAGTGAACGGAAATTTAATTCGATCAGTATGCGTCGCATACAACGTTCATCAACCACTAATCGACTTAGCCTCTCATCACTTTAAATAGGGAAGGTTCATGGGGACTAATAACAAAATAAAGAAGGAAATCAACTGACTTCACCTCGCGTGGGACTCCGCTCCAAGAACACCGCCCCTGAAATGCATCGATCACTCCAAGTCGGATACCAATCTAGAGGATGCTCAACAGCCATCCTCCCGTCAGAATGATCGAAGCAGCTCCAAACAGAGTCACGGGAGCGGAGCGCCACGCAAGCGCGAAGCCACAAATGGTGAAAGCAGAATTCGAGTCGTCAGAACTGCCAAGCTGCATCAAATCAACAAGGACAAGGTCAAAATGGATGAACGTCGTTCATCAACTTGTTGAACCGAAACAGCCGTGCGGTTCCTCAGGCAGGCCTGCATCGTGTGGTCAGCTCTTCAGTAGCCGCGAACCAAAGCTTAGCTTCAAGGATGGTACGCGTTGCGCACAAAGCTCGTCGGCCACCGAAGAGACAAGCACTTCAACCTAAAAAAAACTTGAGCTCGAAAACCATTTTGACTTGACCGAAGGTAATTAGCACAAGAGCAATTCAAACATAACCAAGAGAAGCTCGGTCACGTATCGCAAGATGGCAAAAAGAGAGAAAAAAAAATTGGAGCGCCATTTGTAACAACAAACGGACTACCAGAAATAATTATCGAAATTGTACTCGCGCTTTAGTCAAGAGAAGCTTGACTAAAGCCAAGAAAAAACCATTTGGGCGCCATTTGTAGCAGACAAGGTCGGCTATCAGCCCACCCTCTCTGACTGCAAAAATCATCGTTGGGCTGCTTGTGAGTGGCTGCACAGCAAATCGCCGCTAGCGTTCAGCCGGCTTGGGGAGGTCCTTGCCACCCACAACCCTCCGATGCTTGGGAGCTGTGCAAGTTGAATAACCGGACAGACGGACGGACATAGCAATTATAGTCGACTGACGGACTAGAGACTGCGGACGGACGGACGGACCAGAAGAAAATCGAGGGGACGGTGTTTATGACAACCGAATGTTTCCTGGTAACAAATGCTGTTCGTCACTTCACCAGGCTGAAGAGAAAAAAAAAAAAAAAAAAAAAAAGGTAAAGGAGTGACGCTATATCCACGCTGACGAAGACAGGAGAGAGAGAGAGATAGTGAGAGCGAAGGGAGGGAGAGGAGGAGACTTCCGATGTTGGTGAAGCCTCTGCCTTTGGAGAGTGTAGGCCCGATCGCCCCCTACCACCCTTGCTAAGCCTCCAAAAGCGAAAACATATTTTGCTTAGCCCCTTTTGTTATGAATGTGAGACCGTACGCTAGGCTGTATCCTTAGTGAGATGCGGCCCCTCCATTTCGAGTAACTTAGCTAGACATCGTGACTATCAGTTCTGTGCCGCTAGGAAGGCCCTGTCGTAATAACCTCATCACCTGACCGATTGACTACGTAGATCTAAGGAACTTATTCTCACCCCCTCCACCTGGAGTCAAAATTCCCAAGTCCCAGCGGTATCCGATTAGCTAAAAGTAGCAAGGGAAGGAAGAAACTAGAAGAAGAGAAAAAAATATGAGTAGGGTGAAATCAAAGGCTTATTTCGCCGGCTCCTGCAGGCCGCTGATGAACCCGAGGTCCTGGATCACCCTGCCTTTGGCGTCACACTTTGGGACCCTGAAAAGAAACAAAAATGTGCCACAAGAAAACAGCAAATCCTGAAAAGCAAGCAAAAAAAAATGTCAACAACCACCAAAAGAATATATATCTATATAATGCAATTCAACAAGAGAAGAAAATAAAAAAAAAAAGCACAATTTAGATATTATTATGCGAATAACATTATAATTAGTAAATCATTGTGTGTCGCTACAAATTCAGTGGAATGATCATCATTAGCGCCAGATCGTTCTGATGGCTAGCTACTCTACTTCCATAACTATAAGAATTCAGAGATTATTTCTTGTGCTTAAACGATTATAAACTAAACTACCCTACTTCAGGTACCTTCCTTGTCTAACTTGACCTGCCTTACGACTATGCTTACTTGAATATTCTTGACTTAAAGGTCCACAGCTGCCAAGCGCCATAGGTGATTCAGGACATCCGATCTTCCCCAGTGTGCCGGAGACACCAAAACTTTACGCGGTGCTCATGTGATTTGATTAGCCAAGTTTATATACTTATTTTCTCTTTGCTCTTCCTTCCCCCTCTGTTTCAGAGAGAACCGATCAATGATACTGCTTACATTCGACTCTTTCAGAAAAATTCGCTGTTGATACGTAACTAAGGTACGTTATCCAATGCGTAATCGCACAATAACCTGCTATACCAGGTAAGAAATTTCACCAAAAATAAAATTTTTCAATAGCACCTATAGTACATATGCATCTTTTCCCAGAAAATTTCACTATTCGATGCTTCAATAACATATGTTGTGCAGGTAAGAAAGTTCATCAAGAAAGATTTTTATCTATAACACTAATAATACGCATCTTTTCCAGAAAATTTCACTATTCGATGCTTTAATAGAATATGTTCTGCAGGTAAGAAATTTCATCAAGAAAGATTTTTGATCTATAACACTAATAATACGTATCTTTTCCAGAAAACTTCACTATTCGATGTTTTAAGAAAATATGTTCTGCAGGTAAGAAAGTTCACCAAGAAAATTTTTCATCATTAACACTAATAATAATATGCATCCTTTTCCAGAAAACTTCACTATTCGATGATTTAATAAAATATGCTCTGCAGGTAAGAAATTTCATCAAGAAAGATTTTTGTCTATAACACTAATAATACGCACCTTTTCCAGAAAACTTCACTAATTGATGATTTAATAAAAAATATGCTCTGCAGGTAAGAAATTTCATCAAGAACGATTTTGATCTATACACTAGTAATACGTATCTTTTCCAGAAAACTTCACTAATTGATGATTTAATAAAAAATATGCTCTGCAGGTAAGAAATTTCATCAAGAACGATTTTGATCTATACACTAGTAATACGTATCTTTTCCAGAAAACTTCACTATTCGATGATTTAATAAAATATGCTCTGCAGGTAAGAAACTTCATCAAGAAAGATTTTTGTCTATAACAATAATAATACGCATCTTTTCCAGAAAACTTCACTAATTGATGATTTAATAAAAAAAATATGCTCTGCAGGTAAGAAATTTCATCAAGAACGATTTTGATCTATACACTAGTAATACGTATCTTTTCCAGAAAACTTCACTATTCGATGATTTAATAAAATATGCTCTGCAGGTAAGAAACTTCATCAAGAAAGATTTTTGTCTATAACACTAATAATACGCATCTTTTCCAGAAAACTTCACTAATTGATGATTTAATAAAAAAAATATGCTCTGCAGGTAAGAAATTTCATCAAGAACGATTTTGATCTATAACACTAGTAATACGTATCTTTTCCAGAAAACTTCACTATTCGATGATTTAATAAAATATGCTCTGCAGGTAAGAAATTTCATCAAGAAAGATTTTTTGTCTATAACACTAATAATACGCATCTTTTCCAGAAAACTTCACTATTCGATGATTTAATAAAATATGCTCTGCAGGTAAGAAATTTCATCAAGAAAGATTTTTGTCTATAACACTAATAATACGCATCTTTTCCAGAAAACTTCACTAATTGATGATTTAATAAAAAATATGCTCTGCAGGTAAGAAATTTCATCAAGAAAGATTTTTGTCTATAACACTAATAATGATATTTATCCTTTCCCAGAAGATTTCACTTATTCGACGCGTGAATAAGAAGAAAACACAAAAAAAAATATGCTTTTTTCGTAGGTAAGCAATGGCAAAACAAAACCCGATTAGTACTGATCACGGTTCCTTCCGATTATCTTTTTTTTTTTTTGGAAAATTCAAGAGATTTCTCATCTTTATACTACCGCCGACAATATATTCACGCCACGTCTTCTCTCAAGCAAAACCCAAACTCGATTGCCCTACTACCGCCAGCTTGCCTACATTCCGTCGTTCTCTATATCACGACCGAAAGGCGACCCGTTCTTTACTGTCTCGATCGAATCATGAAATTTTGGTTGGCGACTGCCCGGGCGGCTATGTGTACGGGTGTCTGTGTATCTTTTCAGGCAAAATCGCTGCCACAGTTTCTCTGCTATCGGCAAAATTTTTCGTAGAATTTTTAAGCAGGCCTGCTGCAATGTGTTCCGTGATGGTATCACGCGATGCATTACAGCTAGGCGAACTACCGTTTTCGTTGCCTGGATGTCGTTGGCTAGCGGTAAGTTTTATGTAGAAAAATTCTGATTTGTGTGCATTTGCACAAATTAGAATTTTTTCGTTTAAAATATTTTACTTGTTGTTGTTTTACCTTCGGGTTTTAGGTTTTCTCTTCTGAATGAAGGATTGCAATTTGTGCGCGTTCTGCACAAATTGGGATTTTTCTTTTAGAATAAAAAAAATTCTTCTTTCTTTTCCTCCTTTCAGGTTTTATTCTTTTATGTAGGATGAATGCCGTATGGGAAAGTAGCAAAGGGCTACTTTCCGAGATAATAAAATGATTTCTTACCCTTTTTCAGATACCCGGGGGGAAAATTTTTGAAATAAAAAAAAAGGCAGTTGCGTAAGAAGAAAAGGTAGCGTATGTGGGGTACGCTACAGTAAACATGGCATTCGGCGCTGACATGTGTAACTAAACATCTTTCATGTAAACATGGCCTCCGGCGGTGACATGTGTAGAAATGCTGAGCCCATGGCGGCTGTCAACTAATTTAGAACTGGTTAGCAATAAAAAGTCCTCTGAGTGTCTCTTTCATTTACACGTGTCAGTTTTGACAAGAGAGATAGCGATGGGTGGGATGATGCAATAATTTAAAAAAAAGTATGAAGATGGATGGGAATGAAGTCGGATTGTTCGATGATTTTCAATAAGCATTGTCCTGAAAGTAAAATTTAATAAAAAACTAATAAAGAAAAATGTTAGAAAACTAAATGGAAGCGCCTAAATATGAAAGTAAAGTGCAGTGAAGTAAAATTAACGAAAATAAAAGAAAATCAATTAAAGATGTTGTTCCGACATCTAAGTTATTTTAAATTTGTTTGCTACTGTACCTATTTTATTTATTGCACTTGTTTCCCTCAATTAATATTCAGCTTTGTAGTTTATTCTAATTGTATTTGTAGTTAATATATAAATACCCTGTAATGTTCAATACATCACATTGTTTATGCATGTATGGAATGCCTTTGATTCTGTCAATTTTATATACATAATAGTTTGGTAGTTGCAAATTATATTCTGTAAATGTAGACGTAGATGCTTATATACTTTGCGTTAGTAGCCTAACGCTCTTTTTGGATTATATCGAGTCTTTCTTCTTGCTACAAACTTTGAGGAATAAAGTTGGGAACAGTGCGTATTATTAAAGGCAAGTGTTTCATTTTACTCCCTAAAATTGGATTTATTAGAGACAAGTCGAAATCACTGCATCACACTGCTGTAAGAAGCATCAAGGTTTACAAAAACCCAAGACAACAATTAATTAGATTACACGTGCAGTAATCACCTTGCTCAACGAGCGGGCCTGGTCCTTCAATAAAAACCCACGGGCGCACATTCTGGTCCACTTCGAGCCGGATAAAGAATCAAATAGGAATATACAAGATAAGTATAAGCACTTTATTTCTACAAATCTCCACAATAATTTAATAAATTAAACAAAGCAGCAACTAGCATCATTAATGTTGATTGAAGGCTGTGGTTTGTGTCAAACAGAGCGATATTTTCGGAGCAAATAAAATAAAAATTTATTTGTGGACAAATTTGCAAAATTAGTGGAAGAACAAATCATTCGGAAATTATTAAAATTTCGAGCTCATATGTATGCGGCATCAACTCTCAACGTCACCGTTAGGAACAAATTCTTTATCGAATGGATATAATGGTGTGAGCAGCCTCCATACAATTTATCTTCACATATATAAAAATAAAAGCGAAAAATCATCGAAATCGAATTCATTGTGCGAATGTAAAGAACTTAGATCTGTACACCTATAAAGAGACCATATACAATATCGGTATGTAATTTGTTTTTCATAAAATTGAATTTAAATGGTGACATATATATGAATTGTGCAGTCTTGAAATTTATTCTGAAATCATTTAAAAAAAAAACAAACAAAAGTACTTATAGTCATTTATCATTAGATAGTACATAATGGTAAATTTTGGTTGGCATCATTTATGTGCGGAATGACACTTATATACAGTTGTATGAAATTACCCTACTTAGTAAATAATAAGTTTTTTTTTTTTTCTAACTTGATAATTTAATTAATTAAACTGAACAAGTTATTTGAGAAAATTTATTGTGCGAAGCGTGAATTAAATTGTGTATTGAACTAAATATTGAATTCTAAGCTTTTATTCCGTGAGTAACGAAGAAACATTTGTGCGAGTTAAAGAAATTCGTTGCTCAGCCATCTTTTGAACTTTAGTCCCTATTATTTTGATCAATCATGGCAGATAAAGCGGAACTAATACAGAAAAGGGGGCGTGTAAAGGGAATATTAACTCGTATGAAAACATTTGCAGAGGGCATAAGTCAAAACACCCCTTTGGAAGACATTAGCATGCGACTAGATAAAGTCGATGAGGTTTGGGACGAATTTCAGTCTATTGAGGACAGTTTATTAACTATCGACAATCAAACTGTGTCCGAAATGGAGGAATATGAAGAAAAATATTTTGACATTAAGTCACTGTTTACTCGTGCTATCAATTCACGTACTCCACGTCCTTCTAATGATAACAATGTTGCTTCCGATCACCTAAATTCTACTATGAATCAATTTTTTGCGCAACAGCAATCTTTTTTTCAATCATTAGATCGCAGTCACTCGCAAGCAGGAACAAGTACAACTCGCTTACCCAAATTAAACATTCCTATATTTTCTGGCGACTACAAGGAATGGATATCCTTCCAAGATTTGTTCGAAGCCACAATACATACCAATTCTTCCCTCACAGGATCTCAGAAACTACAATATCTGAAAGGCTTGTTGAGAGGAAATGCAGCGAATGTTATCAGACACTTAACAGTGAGTGATACTAATTACACTGAGGCCTGGGAACGACTTAAGGCTCGTTTCAATAAAAAGTTTCACATCACAACTTCACTTATTAAAACATTTCTTGATGTTAATGTGATTAATCAACCGGCAGTTAAATCATTGAGGAACTTATGTGACACCTTTGATGAAGTACTACGTGGTCTTAAAGCATTTTGTAATGAGGCGCAGAAAAGGGACCCTTGGTTAATTCACATTGGCCTATTGAAAATAGATTCCGAGTCAAGGGAACTTTGGTCTCAAGAAATATCAGATAGGGAGTTTCCATCTTTCGAAGATTTTTTGAATTTTTTGTCGAAGAGATGCGATGCATTAGAAGCATCTGGGGCTATCGCCAAATGACAGTCGTCGTGTGTTAAATCTTTACATGCTGCGCCCATTGAAAGAAAGGAAGTCATATGTCAAAAATGCCATATCAATCATCCACTCTACAAATGCGAACAGTTTAAATCCGAATTACCCAAAACTAGAAGGGATTTTGTAGTAAACAAATCGCTGTGTTTCAAATGCTTAGGAGCAGGGCATTCAGTGCGAGATTGTCGCTCAAAAATCCGTTGTAATCAATGTAAAGGAAATCACCATCCATTACTTCATTCGTCACCAAGTCAGTCACGGGTAGCTGGGCATGGTCATGAAGCAAATGAATCAACACAACCACACTCTTTAGAAACTGTCCCAGGTGAAACTTCAACTGCAAGGCCCATTGCTTCAGTTAATGCAACCATTCCACAGTGTAAGGGTTCAACTTGCAATACTCATGTGAAGAGTCCGAATCGAAGCAATAATCAAGTCCCAAGTGAGGAGCACTCAAAGGAAGTGTCCATACTCCCCACCGTTGTAGCAAATGTTATTGATAATCTGGGTAGACTACAACAATGCAGAATGCTATTAGACTCCGGGTCACAAGTGTCTTTGATTTCGGAAGCATGTGTTCAGCGATTAAATTTGAGGAGAGAAAATGCACGCTTAGCGATTACAGGGCTACAATCTTCCTGTGTTGGAACAACCAAGGGAAAGACATCATTAAACATTCTTTCTCGATGCAATAAGACTAATCTGAGAGTCCAGGCTTTCATAATTAATCAGCTGACTGGCTTAATACCAGCTAGAACATTTTCTATTGCAGACTGGAAACAAATAGAGGGCATTGATCTCGCAGATCCAGCTTTTAATAAAGCATCCCCAATAGATATCATCATTGGAGCCGATCATTTCTTTGAAATCCTCCGAAGTATGAAGAAATTTGATCAGTATGGTAAGCTCATAGCTCAAGAAACAATTTTCGGATGGGTCGTATTTGGTTGTTCAGCTAGCATAAACTCACAAGCCACAAATTTTCACACCACATTAGTCGATCTGGACAAATCATTAAGGCGATTTTGGGAAACAGAGGAACTCCAGTACTACATTTCTCCATTGTCCCAAGAAGAGGAGCAGTGTGAGCGTCATTTTCGTACTTATGTCTCTAGAAACAAGGAAGGTCGCTACAGTGTTTCCTTACCTTTCAAAGAAGAAACAATACCATTGGGTGACTCTATGCACTCTGCCACCAAGCGAGTATATGCAATAGAACGGAAATTTATGAAAAATTATGCATTCAAAATTCAATATTCTAAATTTATGAACGATTATTAAAATTTGGGTCACATGGAGTTAATTCCAAATGAAGAACGAGAAATTGATTCTAAGAGCTGCTTTTACCTCCCACATCATGCGGTCTTCAAGAACGCACCAGAGTCTAAAATTCGCGTCGTCTTTGATGGTTCCTGCAAAAGCTCATCAGGTATATCACTTAACGAAAAACTGTTAGTAGGACCAGTGGTTCAGCGCGATCTAGTTACCATTCTCATGAATTTTCGTAAACATCTCATTGCATTTTCTGCTGATATTGAAAAGATGTATCGGCAAATTGATATAACATCTAAGGACAGAGATTTCCAGCGTATCCTATGGCGAGAGAATCCATCACAGCCTCTAAGGCATTACAGATTAAAAACAGTGACATACGGTACCTCCTGTGCACCTTTTTTAGCTACAAGAGTTCTACAGAAAATTGCAGATGATAACAAAGACAGATTTTCAATGGCTTCTGCAGTGATCAGGAATGATTTTTATGTAGACGATCTGTTGAGCGGAAGTCAATGCCTTTCCGAAGCTGTAAAACTTAAGGCTGAATTAACGCACATTCTACACTCCAGCGGCTTCAATCTCACTAAATGGTGCTCCAACTCCTCAGATTTGTTAGTAGAAGACCAGAACCTGCGAAAACCTATACAAATCAGTGACAGAGATGACATGGTTAAAGTGCTTGGCATCCAATGGAATCCATCGGAGGATACATTTTCATTTAGTTTATCTACATTGGCTTCAGGTGGAGTTTCTAAACGGATTATCTTGTCAGAAAGCTCAAAAATCTTCGATCCTTTAGGATGGCTTGCTCCTCTCGTTATATCCATAAAAATGTTGTTGCAACAGCTATGGCTATTAAAGTGTGATTGGGACGATCAACTTCCAGATGAGCTAGTACGGAAATGGGAATCATTTAAGGAGCAGCTACCAGAAGTTATGAAAATCAAAATACCCAGACGAGTATATTTCTCACCAAACGAGGTCCATTTTCATGGATTCTCGGATGCTAGTGAAGTTGCTTATGGAGCGGTCATATATTGCAGATCTTTAAATAACAGTGGTAAAATCATAACACGCATTGTTTCGTCGAAGACCAGAGTAGCCCCTTTAAAACAAGTATCCTTGCCAAGGCTAGAGTTATGTCGTGCTCTACTCCTCGCACGCTTAATGAAAAAGGTAAAGGAGGCAATGAATCTAGAAAGGGTTGAAATACATGCCTGGACGGATTCAACGATAGTCTTGACATGGTTATCCGACCTTCCTCGACGATGGAAAACGTATGTGGGGAACAGAACAGCAGAAATTCTTGACTTAATTCCTCGGTCTCAATGGGGACATGTACAGTCTCAAAGTAATCCAGCAGATTTGGTGACCAGAGGTGTATCAGCAGTAGATTTGCCGAACCTAAGTTTCTGGTGGAATGGACCCGAATGGTTGTCACAACCATCAAGCGCCTGGCCTACAGACCCCGCCCTAGATAATAATGAAGCTGCGCACAAGGAACAAAGGAAGTCAAACATTGTTTGTGGTGTTCAAAAGGTCAATGAAGGAAATCTCCTTCCAAATTTGGTAAAAAGATTCTCATCGTTTAATAAGTTAAATAGAGTGATGGCCCATTGTTTTCGATTTGCATGGAATTCCAAGGTGTCAAAGGCCGAAAGAAGATCAACAACGATAACAGCTCGTGAGCTGCATGAAGCAGCGAAGTTTTGTTTTAAATGCATCCAGCAAGTAACCTTTTCCGAGGAAATCGAAGATCTCAAGGACTCGCGGCAAGTCTCTTCAAGGAGCCCTATCAAAGGCCTGACTCCATTTCTCGATGAATTTGAAATTTTAAGGGTAGGAGGTAGACTTGAAAATTCATCTTGCAATTTCAATGCTAAGCACCCAATCATTCTACCCAAATCTCATCCATTGAGTGAAATCCTCTTACGAGACCTGCATAAAATACATTTGCATCCTGGAACTTCGTTGCTAGTAGGCATCAGCAGACAAAGGTATTGGATTCTGGGCGTTCGGGAGATTGCAAAGAAAGTAACACAAACCTGTGTAGTTTGCTTTAGGCAACGAGTGGCTAAGACAACACAACTTATGGGAAATCTTCCGAAGGAGCGGGTCACTATTTCACGAGCATTCTACAATGTTGGAATCGACTACGCTGGACCTGTAGCGGTTTGCACCAAATCAGGTAGAGGAGTTAAACCCTTTAAAGCATACATCTCGCTATTCGTGTGTTTAGTTACGAAGGCTCTTCACCTAGAACTAGTGAGTAGCCTTAGTGCAGATGCATTTGTGGCAGCCTTGCGACGATTCATATCTCGTCGAGGAATTCCAGCCAAGATTATCTCGGACAATGGAACCAACTTTGTGGGTGGAAAACGGCATATCAATGAATTACATAACTTAGCTTTATCTAGTTTAACTAATGAAACCATTTCTATTTTTTTAGCTCAACACAAAATAGAATGGTCTTTTATCCCACCAGGAGCTCCACATTTTGGTGGCATTTGGGAGGCGGGGGTTAAGTCTGTCAAGTGGCACCTCCGTCGAGTCATCGGGGAAACTATCCTCACATTTGAAGAGTTGTCCACGTTGCTGGCTCAAATCGAAGCAGTACTAAACTCGCGTCCATATGGTCATCTCAATTCAAGCCCAGACGATCTTGACGTTTTGACACCAAGCCACTTCTTAATCGGCGAGCCGTCTACTACCCTTCCAGAACCAGATTACACTGAAGCCAAGATCACGCGACTAGGTAGATGGCAGCACCTTCAAGCCATGTTACAAGGTTTTTGGAAACGCTGGCGGATAGAGTATCTTTCAGCGCTTCAGGAACGTCCTAAATGGCGAAGAGAAACAGATTCCCTGGAGGTAGGCGAACTGGTAATCATCCATGAAGACAATATTCCTCCCTCTAAATGGCTGATGGGACGAGTAGTGACAACACACCCTGGAAACGATGGTTTGGTTCGTGTGGTATCACTGCGCACAAAACGAGGAACCATAAGGCGAGCTATAAACAAGGTTTTCAAGTTACCAACTAGTTAAGAAGCGGACTTCTTAACCGGCGGGAGGATGTTCCGACATCTAAGTTATTTTCATAAATTTGTTTGCTACTGTACCTATTTTATTTATTGCACTTGTTTCCCTCAATTAATATTCAGCTTTGTAGTTTATTCTAATTGTATTTGTAGTTAATATATAAATACCCTGTAATGTTCAATACATCACATTGTTTATGCATGTATGGAATGCCTTTGATTCTGTCAATTTTATATACATAATAGTTTGGTAGTTGCAAATTATATTCTGTAAATGTAGACGTAGATGCTTATATACTTTGCGTTAGTAGCCTAACGCTCTTTTTGGATTATATCGAGTCTTTCTTCTTGCTACAAACTTTGAGGAATAAAGTTGGGAACAGTGCGTATTATTAAAGGCAAGTGTTTCATTTTACTCCCTAAAATTGGATTTATTAGAGACAAGTCGAAATCACTGCATCACACTGCTGTAAGAAGCATCAAGGTTTACAAAAACCCAAGACAACAATTAATTAGATTACACGTGCAGTAATCACCTTGGTCAACGAGCGGGCCTGGTCCTTCAATAAAAACCCACGGGCGCACAATGTGTTTTTCTGAGAAAAACAACTCAATGATGAATAAATTAGAAAAGTGTTCAATTTAAAAAAAAAAGAAAAATTAATATTTTGTAGTTGAAAAAAGAACATTCTGGAAGGCTGGTTTCTAAAAAAGAAAATTCGAAAAACAAAAAAATAATATGGAACAACTGAACAAAAGGATTTTCTTGTGTGAATTTTGTTAATACAAATTAACTGAGTTTTTTGAGGAAGAGAAAAATTATAAAAAGAAAGAAAAAATATATGTACAGGAAGTACCTTTAAGAAAAGGATGATTAAGGTAAAGTAATTATAAAATTAAAAAGAAAAAAAAAAAAGAATTAAACAATGTATGGAGAAATATAAAGAAATAAAAAAATATATTTTAGTGGCATACGAACAAAAACATTATTAATTACAAAAAAAAAAAGAAAAAGAAAAATAAATATTTTATTAAACTTTGGGATGTGATCATAATGAGAACAAAGTTGAAAATACAGGAAAGGAAAGGAAAAATCATATTTTGTATCAAATTTGCTCAAATTATTTAAAAGCAATAAAAGAAAAACGTTTTTATTATTGAATAATGTATACGATCATAATCTATTAATTGAAATTATAATATTTTTGATAACTAATAAGGATACAATATTTTTTTGAAAAGGAAAATTATCATTATATATATATATTAAATAAAATAAAACAAAAAGAAAAGTAAAAACAAACTTATATAAAAAAAAAACAATAATTAATAATAAAAAGAATAGAAAAAAAAATTTTGATTCAGTACAAGAAATGTAAAAGGGTAAACCTATAATACTGATCAGTCTAACAAGGTTAATTTAATAAAGACTGAATTTTTTTTGGTGTTCGTCGATTTGGTTTTCTCATATTTTTACATATATATACGTGCATTTTTTTGTTCATGTTTAATAGGCTAGTATGTATTATGAGAGCCTAAGAAAGTTTTTTTATTGCATTATTGTTGTTGTTGACCACTAGAGATATTGATAAATATATATAAAAAAATAGTCATGAGCGCATAAGTTTTTTTTATTGATGAGCATGTGGATTCCCCTTTCCTAGTCCACTCCCCTGCCAATGCAGGTAAAGGTTGAAGCGTGAATTGTGTTAATTCTATTGTCCGTCCGTCGTCTGAAATACTAAGGTTTTTTTTTGTTTCATCTTATATATTTATTTTTGTTTATTGCGATGATTGAGCCTGTAGAAATCTTCATTGATATATAAAGTAACTGTCAACATCTACAGAGGGTGTGTCACTTACTCACTCACACGACGAGAGCTAGCCATTATACCACCCAGACAGGCGACAATCATAGACACACTCGTAATTTCATTGTCTTTCATCACCGTAAATTCGTTTTTTTTTTATTCAGTTAGCAATAGCAAATAGATGACAGCACTTTCGGGAAAGTTTATAATTTAATTCAATTTAGATTTCAGAAGGTATTTGACGTCTACAAATTACAGGCGAGATTACGTTTGACGTTATCAAATCTGACATAGACAGTTACAGCTTTACGAATAAAGTAATTTTTTCGCTTTTACTTACACACATTTTGCCGTGTTAGTTTTATAATTTATTATTCTATTTTTTTTTTTTTACATTTGATGATTTTTTTTTCTGCCTTTTTATGGTTTTGTGTTTGTTTTTATTTTGTATTTTGCTTTCATTTCTTTTCTTTTGCAATACTCAGGTGGAATGTTTTGTCCTGTTGGCTCCATTCAATAAATAACTAATAAGGAAGCGGGGTATCGTGCGAATACAGTGTACGTGTGTAGGCAATTCAATGGTAGTCAAACCCATTGAGCAAGGGGAGAAATGACAAGAGGGCAGTGCACTATTTGACAATTCAGCTTGATTTCAAGAAAAACAAGTTCGGGTTTGGCTTATAAATTTTGCGATAAATATCTAATTAAAAGTGCTTTTTATTTAATAGTAGTGAAATATTGTTTTGTGAACGGGATTTTATACAGGGTGGCCCGGAAGTCGACGTCATGCCGGAATCGGGTGATAAGCCAAATCAAAGTAGTTACCAGAAAAATATAAAAGAAAATCTAAGTCATGTATTTTTTAAATTATAGGCATTTCTTTTTTTTCGAGAAAATATACACCCTGTGATGGATTTTTAGGTCCTGTTGCTACAAATCTTTACTTTTCTTATATAATCCTGAATAGTGCTTATGTAACCTGTTGCTTTAAAGTAACGTACTGATCTATATTGCGTGTGCCAATACTCAAAAAGTGGTGTCACTATCTGTCTCGCTCACACTTCATAAAATGACTTTCTCCGTGTATGACTCATTAGCGACACTATCTGTCTCACTCACACTTCCCATAATCTAAGAAATAATGTAGCAAGTGTTATACCATTTTAGAATCCTTATTAAATGCGTCAACTTTTAAAGTTACTTGCCAAACTGGCGTAGTACATTTTTTTTCAGTACAGTCAGTTAAAGTTGCGTGAAGTATTAATTTTCTATTCTTGGTTCGGCAAAATGTTACCTTTTCTTCAAAGCTTAAGTAGTTCGCTTAGAATTTAAAGCAACAGGTTACATGCACTATTCGGGATTACATAAGAAAAATAAAATTGAAAAAAAGTAAAGATTTGTAGTAACAGGAGCGAAAAACCATCACAGCGTGTACATTTTCTCGAAAAAAAAAGAAATGCTTATAATTTAAAAAATACATGACTTATATTTTTTTTATATTTTTCTGGTAACTATTATGATATGGCCTATCCCCGATTCCGGCTTGACGTCGACTGCCGGGACGCCCTGTATAGTATATACAAGACTCCGGAGTCTTGCAATTATGATGTTGAAGTGCGCTGTGCAACGCCAAGAAATATTATCTGAAAATAAAGGGCCGCTAAAAATTTGCTTTTTTTTACATAGCAATTTGAATTATAAAAAATGTCCCCCTTCAAAATGTCACAATTTCTTTATTTCTATGACGAAATGAATACAGATACAGCACACTAATACATTTCGCCGAGTGGCTTATTTTCGCCCTATATGCCGTTTTCTTATTAGTTATTTATTCAATAGTTGGCTCTGCTAAAACAAAAAAAAAAAAAACAATAACAGCTAAACATGAATGCTGTTTTGTATCATAGAGTCAGGAGTGTGTAAGCAACAAAACGATGCTATGATAGCAGCTATCTTCAAATCTTGGACAGAATGAATATCAAAAAGTAAATAAAAACAAGTAAAAAAGCCAGAATTAGTCTAAAACCAATTCTTATGATACCCTAGATGTAGTCGTTTTTCACATATGTATATGTTAGGTTATAACCAATTTCATAGAATTTCGTATTCTGAAGAACTTTTCAGTACAATAAAAATGTCTGGCACTGACCGTTTTCACAGCATACGTAAAAAACCTAAATTTTTATATGGCAACACCAAGAAGGGCTTGCCTGATTTAGCCCATTTTTAGGGTTCCGTACCCAAAGGGTAAAAACGATAGCACTATTACTAAGCCTCCAATGTCCGCTCATCCGTCACCGGGCTGTAACTTATAAACCGTAATAGGTAGACAGTTGAAATTTTCACAGACTGTGTATTTCTATTGCCGCTATTACAAAATATAATAAAAATAAACTAAAATTAAAGGGGGCCCCATGCAAGAAACGTGTTTTTTGGCGTATACGTAGTGTTAAATTTTGTACGATGGTACGGAACCCTTCGTTTGCGAGTCCGACTCGCACTTGGCCGGGTTTTTAAAATTGTATTTACATACTATTTTTATAAAAATGCCGTGCACAAAATTTCAGATTTCTACGTAACTGCTTTTTCAAGCAGTTTTCAAATGTATAGTCAAACACGTAATTTTTGTACCCGATTGGTCCCATTTTCGAACTTAAATTAAAGCCCGTGTGCAAAATTTCAGCTCTCTGAATAAACGCGTTCTCGAGTTATCATAAGGACGGACGGACGGATGGACATGCAAAAATCAGTATAACTTTTAATATTATGGAATATGGAATGACAAACTTAGTATACCCTATAGATTTCATTTAGGGTATAAAAAGCAGCTCCCGATTTTTTTTTTGGGTACACGCAGAATCATAAGAAAACAGCTTAAATTAGCTATGTACGTACATTATGTATATATTCTTTCTTATAGGTCATAAGTCTCTTTATAACTTTAGTTGCCACACAAGCTGTTAGATGTGTTATCTCTACCTACTTGAGTACCTGCTCTGTTAGATGTGTTATCTCTACCTACTTGAGTACCTGCTCAATCATTTTAAGTGTTTGCTAATTACATTATTTTTTGTTATTTTGCTAATGTATCTGCTTATAATTAAGTAACTACTATCGATCTATGTACCTACCATTTATAGACGTGGCCTTGGCCAGGGTCTTTCAATAAACCGTTTTTGTATGGTATTGTATTATACCTATATCTTAAATATTGAACACATCCCAGTTCGATCTACAGAACGGTAAAAAATATACATGCCGTTAGTATACCCTATAAAAAATTTTTAGGGTATAAAATTCCTTCCAAACAAATAGGCTTTGCCTTTCATAAATCAGTTGGGCATGATTTGACGTTTAAATGAATTGTCTTGTCATCTTATGAATACTTTTATAATGCTTTGATAGACACATGTGCAACCCATAATGAAATCAACAATGGTTTTCTAACCAGAATGGAAAAAATTATAATTTATTTCGTGATTATTTTACTCTTACAATGTGTGCAACAGAACGGAGGACGTAAGTGAAATGTCTAATGACATTTTATAAACAAGTAATAAATTAACAATTTTTTTAGGATTAACTGAGAGCTCGATTAAAGGTAATACTAAAAATAGAACTTATGAAAAGGCAAATCCAAAAATTATTGGAGGAAGAGCAGCCAGTTTAAAATATGCAAAATTTATGGTTTCCTTACGTTTAAAATACTTAGACTTTCCTTTTGGTAAGGGACATTTTTGCGGAGGATCGTTGATTTCACCAACACGAGTTCTAACCGCCGCTCACTGCTTTTTTCTGTAATAAGTTTTGTTTTATACGTGATCAAACTAAAAATTCAATGATTTTTTTTGTTTTTTTACAGTACAAAAGGTCGTGTGAATTCCGAAGATATATCCGTTGTAATGGGTACTCTAAATCGATTTAAACAAGACAACAATACCTTGGTGTTTGATGTTATTACTTACGTCTATCACGGGCAATATAATAGGACTGTGTATAAATGTGACATTGGTGTTATCTGCTTTAATGGGTTTGTTGAAACTGATAACTCTATTGTTCAACCTATAAAATTAATTCAAAATAACATTGATGTTGGCGAATCTTGTCAAGTAATTGGATGGGGATTAATAGACTACGTAAGCAGAATATTCCAAGTATTAATCTTTTTTGAAATTACTGCTCAACAATTTTTACATAGATGCGAAGAAAACATACTGACAATCTTATGGTAGCTGAGATCGACATATTGGATCAAAAAACGTGCAAGTCTATATTCAATGTTGATTTTCTGCAGGGTATGCTATGTGCTGGAACTTGGACTGGAGAAAAAGATTCCTGTTTAGGTGATTCAGGAGGACCATTGGTATGTCATGGGGTCTTGACTGGTATTGTGTCTTGGGGAATAAAATGTGGTGAACCAAATTTCCCCGGAATATATACATATATTCCTGAATTCCTACCCTGGTTACGGAAGGTAGATAATATGAATCTTGAATCGAAAGGATTTCGTGTATTAAGAAAAAATAAGTTAATTCAAATATTAACTATATATATATATTTTGCTTATATATTGGACTAGAATTATTTTAAATTAAACAATATGCATCATCTATCCTTCACTTTTATTGCGCCAGAGTACGACCATACTTGTTAGTGCATGGATCAGTATATTTCACCGCAGGTATTCTAACACAAGGGTATTTAACCCAACTCAAATTGTACTATACGAATTCAATAATTCAGGTAGCATTAACCAATAGAAATGTTAAAACTTTTTTGTTATATTCAATGCAGCAAAAATGAAATAAGTGTCGATTAACTCAAAGTAAATTTCATGCAAATCAAGCATATAATAGGTCGTCTGTTAACTCGAAAGTTTTTACTCCGTGTAAAACTTTTACGCATTTTTACACAAAAACCGTCTGTTTATTTTTGAGCTCCTCGAAAAAATCTAGTAAATTTATACGTTTCCCTCTTGCACAAAATTGCACATTTTTACTCATGATCAAGAGGATGTGCAACTTCGAAATGCAATCAGCTGACTGTCAAAAGTATTAAATTTGAGGTTAAGCCGTTTGTTGTGTTATCCAATGAATGTAAAATGAAAATCTAAAGAGTTGGGATTTAAAAAAAATATTAAAGAGGGACGTATTTCAAATTAATTAATTGTTTTCTGCATACAGAAACGTAGCAGCAAAATTTTTACAATGGCAAGCTCAACAAAATTTACTCGAGAATTGTCTGGTAACTTTTGTTGAGTTATCCCCTCTTCCGCATAAAATTTTTTACTTGATTTTTATGCAAAGAATTTTGCTCTAAAGTTACCAGACAGACCTAATGAAAAAGGCTGAATGGCAGAAAATAAAGCTTTCGATTCCGAATGCCTTTATAGCGTAAGCTTTCGTTCTAATCAAATTAGCAATGCCTACCAATATTACGTATAAAGTACTATTCAAAATTACATACATACGTAGTCTGTCCGATAAATACGCGAACTGAACTGCTGTGGTGGCTATGAGATCAAGCTTGGCCATGGATACTGGCTAATCTGTTGAAGCGGCAGTTACTGTCAGACGGTCGAGGAAAGCGTACAATTGAAATTAGGAATTTTTTTGTGGTGCCCTTTTTTTTTGTTCTTGTCGACGATGAAGATTGATGAGCAGATGGAACGCAAGTCAATATCAAATTTTTAGTCAAACTTGGGAAAAACTCACAGGAAATTCATGAAATGTTGAGAGCTGTTTATGAAGAGAACGCACTGAAGAAAACAGGTGTTTTCAAATGGACCAAGCGTTTTAGTGAGGGCCGTGAAAACTGCAATGATAATGCCAGAGCAGGACGACCGTCGACTAGCAGTACCGATGAAAACATCGAAACAGAGAAGTCTCTTATGCTTTCCGATAGCCGATTCACTGTCCGGATGATCGCTTAAGAACTGAATTTGGGAACATCATCTGTACAGGCCATTTTAACAGAACATTTGGAGTTGCGAATATTTGTGTGCAAAAATCATCCCAAAGTTGTTGACACCTGACCAAAAACTGAGAAGAGTTGAATGCTGCACCAACTGGAAATTCTGAAAGAAATATTATCGCCAGAGTAAAAGTACAGCGTCATATTTCTAGCTGAATTATGTTGACTGCCCGATGGGGTTAGCATTGCAACACCATTTACTAGCACGAGACCAAAAGCGCAACCTCAGCTTTGTTGTGCATTGTTCACGAGCTTTTGTGCGTCAACCCGTTTACGCAAGTAAACATAAGCAATATGCCGGGCGATGACCGCTACGTAAATAAGTGCGATGAAATTTTCCCCTCTATCGCTATGTATGAAGCTAGAACTAATACAATGGCGCGCGCTTCTTACTACATATGGTGTAAACAATAAGAATAGGCGTTTCCCTTCTTTTGAGGTTCCCCTCCTAAAAGGTATGATGATCGATATGCTTCGATCAATAAAAATAAATAAGAAATAAAAAAATAAATGAAAAAATGCATAAAAAGCCGGTGGTTCGACAGTTCAGGGAATTAATTAAGAGTGATAGCTGCGAATAGGAGAGTCCCCCGACTAAGGTAAGGCCTCTTATTCCAGATTTAAAAAAGAAAAGTTTATATAAAGGGTTTGATAAAAAAAGACTAAGATTTTAAAATAAAGAAGTTCAATTCAAAGAAAATTAAAAGTCTTTTAAAGTAAAAAAACAAAAACGTTTGTTCAGGGCAGGTGAACTTCTGAAAAAGAAAAGCACTCTCTGTCCTTTGTTGCAAGTAAATAAGCAGAGCTGCAACATAAAAAACTGGTGGCAGCGGTGCGGATTCGTTAAGAATCAGTCTACAAAGAGATTGTCCTGAAGCAATAGGCATCTCCAACAACTGGGATAGTCCTGGACCAATTGGAATCCCAATTCAATTAAAACCCCGAAGGAAGACATTAATAGTCATGGACCCTCAGGAAATTGCTGATTTAAAAGAGGAAATCTCCCGTATGGAATAGCCTGCCGGAGAGGATGAGGACACCGTCGATTTCACCCGGTATATTATAGGTCTGTTCGCGTACTCAGTTTTGGGACAATGCATTGCAATGAATTTGCACGAAGTTACACATTTTCCGTTCGTTTACTTTCTCGTGCACACAAAATTACACGAGTTTTGCATACGTCACAGCTTCCCCTCTCGCATGAATTTACCCGAAGTTTTTAGTTACTGCACAATTCTTGCAAGGAAAATTGACAGCTGTCATAGGAAAAGTTCATTTTTGGAAAAGTTTTTAAAGCGCAATAAAAATGTCAAATGAAGATAGTTTAAGTATTCAATACTCTCATGGGACTTTCAAGACTGCAACGAGTTAAAAAAAATAAAACATTACTCATTCGCAAATGTTATTCCACACTTCTTCTTCTTGTTTTTCACGAAGTTGCATGAAAAGCGTTCGTTTACTTTTTCATGCATTTTACATTCTTCCCCCACCACACGAGTAAGTTTTTACCCAGAAAGAGTTTGCACGAGAAGTACGCGAACAGACCTTATGTTGAAGCAATGCCTGGCTCAACTCACCAAGTAAGAAAAAAAGGGAAAAATTGTTTTACACATATACTATATCTATATTTTATTTAAAAAAAATAATAGAGTAAAAAAAAAGTAAATCACTACTTTTATATATTTTATTATTTAAGAAGTATACCTACAGTGAAAGTTTTGTGTTGGTTCGGCTCAAGTGAAAGTCTGTTAATTTTATCAATCAATATTATAATTCAAGATTCAGTACATCTCTCCAGTTAAATTGCAAAGGCAAAATTTCTTTCAAATGCTACTACAATCCTATTTTTTTTTTCTGGTACGAAACTTTAAAATAAATATATTTTTTTAAATTTTTTTTCCAAACAATTGCAAGTTTCTTCCAACAGAATTTATTATTGTATTTTTTTGCCTTCTCTCTGAAGTGTTAATGTCGTCTAGTAATATGGGAACTGTTTTCGCGTTTTGGCTCCACAGATAATCGAAATCTGCTTTTGTTCGTGCTTTTAATTGAATTGTGAAATCCTTGTCAGACATTTGTTTTGCACTGTGGTTTGAATTTTCCTGCCAGAACTCCTAGGTGCTGTTAAAAGCCATCTTAAATTAACTGATACCCACAAAGAGCACTACATTAACCGTCAAAATAAGAACCCGACGGAATAGTTACCCCTCCCCGCCGCCAGTGAAAACAAATCCTAGCCGGGGACAGAGTAGATCACTTACCACTCTAAAAGAGAAAACACCCCCGAAGTTGTTCACAAAAATAATGGCTGAGTTAAAAATCTCTGTTTCTGATGTCCGGAACATGATACCGGACTTCGATGGCAATCCTAATGAACTAGACCGTTTCATTGGCTGCTGTGACACTCTGTTCGATACAGCTAAAGGAGAGCCAGAGAAGAAACTTTTCCTAAATATTCTGAAAACAAGATTAGTTGGTTCCGCTTATGAGGTGGTAAAAATTAGTGACCACATTAACTGGGAGGAATTTAAGGTATTCTTAAAAGAACAATTCCAAGTAGAGCGTCCTAGAGTAATAGTCCAGGCAGAGCTCCTACGTCTGAAGCAAACTACTAGAGAAGATGTAGTGGAATTTGCACAGAAACTCAACAGATTGTTGACAGAATTGAATAGCGTAACTAGTAGTAACGTTGAAGATCCTGCAGCAAAGAAATAACTGTTGGAGGAAAATGAGTTAAACGCAGTAAGAACGTTCGAAGACGGTTTGAGAAACGAACAACTTCGAGTAATCGTTAAATCCTTTCGACTAACCTTCGAAAGTTAATTACTTACGCTTCAGAGCACTCCATACGTCTAGATTCAGACGTGCGAAACTTGTGGAAAAAGAGGGCATTCAAAAGGTACTTGTTTTCGCAACAAAATTATTCCTTCGTTCCATCCTCCTGGACCCCAAATAAAGAAGGAAGTCCATCAGCTAAGGTGTACTTACTGTCACAAACCTAATCATAACAATAACGAGTGTAGAACTCGTATCCGCGACGAAAGAAATCGCTTGCAAGGCCAATATTCGCCCGCTAAATACCTGCAGCAAGCACTTCCTGCGCTCAGCCTATCCAACTTCAACCAGGCAAGTAAGATGGAACACGTTAACAAGAGACAGTTCGGAAAACGATCTCATGCGGATGGAGTACAACGGCACCTCCACCTGTGTAACAGAAGCCGTAACTCATCAGGCTCCGGAACATCAATCCGAGTACCCATAAAAATATCACAAAATGCAGTATCTTTAATAATTCCCCTAAATATTTCAAAAAAGAAAAACCCCACATTGTTAATCGACACTGGTGCTGAAGTTAGTCCTTATGAGTTAGATTCAGTAAAAGATGAAACCCCAGTGTACGAAGATTTTAAGTGCGATATCACTACACTCTAGGGAGATAATCTCACTTCGGTGGGAATCTCCTATGGTAATATGAAAATCCAAGACTTCTCTATACAACACCAATTTCATCTCATAAAAGAAAATGTTTCAGTCGTTCACGATGGCTTACTTGGTAATGATTTTTTAAATAAATACAAATGCATAATAAATTATGCAGAGAGTTATCTACAATTGAATTTAAACGCTCAAATTCAAAGATCATTCTTTGAAAACAATTTAAAGCCCCATAGTGGCACAATAAAGGCCCATATTTGCAATTTAAAGCCACATAGCGGCACAATAAAGGCCCATAGTGGCAATTTAAAGCCCCATAGCGGCACAATAAAGGCTCATAGTGGCAATTCAAAGCCCCATAGCGGCACAATAAAGGCCCATAGTGGGAATTTAAAGCCCCATAGCGGCACAATAAATGCTCATAGTGGCAATTTAAAGCTCCATAGCGGCACAATGAATATACAAATATACAAAGAAATAAATTTAAAATTTCCCGGGAGGGCAATTCGGTGTGTAGGAGTTCAATGAATAATAATTCTCGTGGAATAAATCAGAACTCCACTACCTATGTGAATTGTGAGCCTCTACTACCCCAAACCCAAGATAAAAAAAAACGGACAGTGCATATATCCTTCTACCACCAAGGTCCGAAAAAATAGTAGAAATCTCAGTCAAACGGAAAATAAATTCTCTCTGCATACATAAGGAGGTTAAACCAGGAGTGTATCTGGGCAATGTCATAACAGGGCCCAATGAAGAACGAACACGAGTTCTGTTACTAAACTGTAATGAAGAAGAAGTAAAAATAGCCGCGAGTGAACTGAATCCTGAATGGGATGATCCCTTGAACTATGATATTTTCTCAATAGGTCCAGACGAAGTCGTGGGCCACAATCGTCTCGAAAAATTAGGAAAAATTCTTCACCTAGAGCATTGTAATAAGGAGGAAAAACAATCAGTTTTAGATATATGTCGACGTTATAACGAATTGTTCCTTTTAGAAGGCGAAAAACTATCATGCACAAATGAAGCTAGCCACAATATACCAATAGCTGACAAACCCCCTGTATATATCAAGCCATATAGGCTTCCCGAGTCGCAGAGACAGGAAATAAATTGATAACATGCTAGGGGAAGGAATAATCAGCCCCAGTAAGAGTCCCTGGAATTCCCCGCTACTGCTAGTTCCCAAAAAACCTGACAGTGAAGGTAACAAGAAGTGGAGAGTAGTAGTGGATTTCCGAAGGCTAAATGACATAACTCTGGGAGATGCTTACCCCTTGCCCAACATCACTGACATTTTAGATCAACTGGGCAGATCCAAATATTTCAGTACCCTGGATCTGGCCAATGGTTTCCACCAGATACCAATGGACAAGGGAAGTGCAGAAAATACTGCATTTAGTACTCCTTATGGCCATTATCAGTTCAATCGAATGCCGTTTGGCTTAAAAGGAGCCCCGGCTACTTTCCAAAGACTAACGCCAAAGACTAACGAACTCGGTACTAACAGGATTACAGGGCTTGCACTGCTTTGTATACCTAGATGATATAGTCATCTACAGATACAGCTTGAAGGATCATAACGAAATCGAAGTCTTCGAAAGACTCCGAAACAGTAACCTCAAGTTGCAGCCCGATAAATGTCATTTCCTTCAAAAGGAAATAGGATATTTGGGCCACGTCGTTAGTGCTGATGGAATACATCCTGACCCATCTAAGATCGACGCCGTTAAAGCATACCCCACCCCAAAGAAGGCAAAAGACGTAAAAGCCTTCCTGGGATTTGTCGGTTATTACAGACGCTTCATTCACAATTTTGCAAAAATTGCGCGGCCCCTTACCAGGTTGTTAAAGAAGGACATCGTCTTCAAGTGGGATTGCTTCTGCGAAGAATCCTTTATAATATTGAAAAGGAGCCTTATAACTGCACCAGTTCTCGCCTACCCACAGTTCGACAAAGAATTCTGCATTACTACGGACGCTAGCGATGTAGCGCTTGGAGCCGTTCTTTCGCAACAACATACTGACGGAGAGCATCCCATCTGCAATGCTAGTAGAACCCTAAATCCTGCAGAAACCCGATATTCCACAATAGAGAAAGAATTACTCGATATCGTATATGCTGTGGAACAGTTCAGACCATACGTCTACGGAAGGAGATTCATTATAATAACTGACCATAAACCTTTAGTATGGCTGATTAACCTGAAGGACTGTTCCTCACGGCTTATGCGGTGGAGAATACGACTAGAGGAGTGCGACTATACCATCCTGTACAAATCAGGAAAGCTCAACGGGAATGCAGGTGCACTAAGTCGGATTGTCCCAGAGAACATAGAGGATATTAAGGGCAAAACAATCAACGTAATTACGCGAAACCAAGCAAAAAATGGTAAAACTGGTACAGAAACAGACGAAATGGAGAAACTGTATAATGAATACTTATCTGCGATTCACACAGATGCCAACACCCTCTTTATCATAAACCAAAGCCCTTTAACAGGAATCAAAGGTGTAACGTGCAAATACTTCATGATCTCCGAAGAAGATAGCCCCGAAGAAGAAGCTCTACTCAAAAAAATTCCTGACTTAAGAGAAAGATTAAAACAACAAACGATAGTTATTGAACCCTTTAAGAAATGTACGTATATAATAGCTAAAATAAAGTTGCCCCTTAAAACCAAGCCCGATTTTCTAATTCTATTAAAAACCCTCCGAGAATCACGCAAAGCAAAGAGTCAAAGAGTTGAATATATCACTTCCACGCACAGATCCGCCCAATATTGCTGAGATCAAAAATGCTATTCATCAGTTATTAAGGCAACTCCAGTGACCATATACTCATCCAAGATAGTAAATTTGAGCGATCCCAAAGACATAGCAGACGTCCTTAAGACTTATCATTAGTCACCACTTGGCGGACATCAGGGCATAGAAAGAACTACAAGACGCATACGTATGTCTTACAATTGGCCCAGCTTGAAAAAAGATGTAAAAAAATTCGTAAAAAATTGCCAGTTGTGCCAGGCAAATAAATTAACAAGAAACCCCAAGATTCCTATGAGAATAACTACCACTAGCTCGAAACCGTTTTGGAAAATATTTCTAGACATTTGGGTCCATTTCCATTTTCTAGACATTTGGGTCCATTTTCAAGACATTTGGGTCCACATTGTGGGTCCATTTCCTCCAAGCCACAATGGATACAACTATTTGCTCACTTTTCAGGATGACCTTACAAGGTACTCCGAGGCCATTCCATTAGCGCTAGCACTGAACCACGAATCATTGCAGAGGCGTACGTAACGGGAATAGTCTGGCGACATGGAGTTCCTGAAGCCATTCTAATGGATCAAGGGTCCAATTTTATGAGTGAAATGTTCACTGAAGTGTGTAAATTATTAAAGATTAGAAAACTTCGAACAACACCTTACCACCCTCAAACCAATGGAGCCCTGGAACGATCCTACAGAACTCTAGCAGAATACCTTCGTCACTATGTCAATAGAGACACGGCAACTTGGGATTCCTGGATACCCTACTCCATGTTCGTGTATAACACAACACCACATTCAAGTACGAATTATACTCCTTATGAATTACTTTACGGATTTCTGGCAAATATCCCTTCGCCACTTGGAGCAGAGCCAAAAGTGTGCTACAATTATGAAAACTACGCTAATGAATTAAAGGCTAGATTACAACATGGATACAGGATCGCTAGAGAAACTCTCCTGAGAAAAAAGGAAATAATGAAGTCATACTACGACAGAACAGCTCAAACAAAAACATTCTGTGTTGGAGAAAAATTTCTTCTGAAGAACCACGCTAGAAAAAATATATTCGCCCCCCTATGATCAGGCCCCTATGAAATAACCCAATTAAACTCTAGCGAAAGCTCGACTATCAAGATAGCAAATAAGCATAAGACCATACACAACAACAATCTTAAACTTTTTACAGAGTAAATAAGAACTGGAAAAATTAATATTCTAGGCTAACAATCTGCATCAGCCTTTTAATTGGAAGTGTACCTATCAACAACGCAATGGAGCAAGTTGAAGTTACGGAATTTCATGCAGATACAGACATTTATTTTGAGGAATTGGGATACGTGGAATTATACAGCGACGAATGGAAAGCTATCACTCATTTTGATCTGCGTAACCTACGCTACGAGACAGTTTTACTGCAAGAATACACAGCTCAAATAACTTCGCTGTGTAACTCGCTGAGAACAAAGGTTGACGAATTACAGTACAGCCAAGGAATAGCACAACTCACTAACACCATTATGTCGGACATCGAACTCAGAGAGAGATTGTTAAAACCAAATAGAGTTCGAAATAAGAGAGGATTGTTCAATGCATTTGGTACTCTACATGAGGAAAACGCCAAAAGGTACGACAGCAAAATAGAAATTCTTACCAGAAGTGACAATTATCTCTTGGATCTAATCAAAAACCAGACCATTATCATAGAATCAACGACAAACCACTGACATATATATAAATGGACTGCTTGATCTCCTGTTTCATGTGGCACCAATTTTGATTTCAGAAAGTATGCTCTCACTGTCAATGCTACCAACTGTCGTAAACTGACGTTATATTTAAATTTTTTGGGAATTTACGTATATGTATGTCAGTGGGATTTACCAAATTTACCACAAAGGTATTTGGGACTATTTGTATCATTAAATTTTAGATATGAGTCGAAAGAAGGGTTTTTTACAAGGATTTTTACAAACAATTTCTCGTTCCTAATCGTTACAGTTCAGTGGGAAAGTATGCTCTCACGGAAAGAGATAGGAATATGAAAGTGGTGCCATTTGCTTTCATGCATTTTTGATTCAACAAGCAGTCCATTTATATACATGTCAGTGCGACAAACGTATTCAATAAAACGCGAATCGACATAAAAAATCAAATCAAATTCGTTGAGGAAAAACTTAATGGAATGAACAATCATCTGGTGGCAGCACTAAATAAATAGGTTACTGCACGACAAGTAATTGCCGACTGGGACAATCTAGTCTCCTACGTCACACTTATTCTGTTACGTCACCTAGACGTATTTAGTCATCTCACAGACTTATTAATTGTCGGTAAGGCCCACCCATCCATAATCACCCCAAACTAAATAAAGCAGTTATTAGCAGATATACATAGAAATCTACCCCCAAACACTAAATTGCCAATTACCGACTCTAGTAACCAAATTTTACAATTATACCAAATAAGCCAAGTGAGTACAGCAACTGTAAATGACAGAATTATTTTCGAAATTAGAATACCACTTCCTTCCACTAACCAATATCAGCTTTTTAAACTAATACCTTTACCAACCTCAAGCTCACGACAATTCACTTATATTCAGCCCTCCATAGAATACTTAGTTATCGACCTCAACCGTGAACATTACTACCCCCTCACCAAATCCGACTTAGTTAATTGCGTAACAAATAAGCTCATGAAATACCTATGTCGTATAATGCATCCGATATTGAACTCTCACTCACTAAACAGACAATGAGAATTAAAACTACTTCAACATGTGACTCAAATCCCTGAAGACTGTGAGATTCGCACAGCCCCCGCGACTAATTACTGGATTCAGCTATCACAACCAAATCACTGGCTTTTCGTCCTGAAATCTCAAAACACCCTCGATGCTGTGTGTGGTAATACAGTAACTCCCTTTCAAATCAGTGGAAGCGGAATAATCAAAATCCAACCTGGTTGCCATATAAGATCAAACGAATTAACTTTGGAATCACACAACACCCAAACATCCCGAACTAATAGCTTTTACCTTCCCGCCATAAATATAACACAGAATTTATCTACTAACCCTGATCAAGTACAAACTCTGTATTAATTGGAATACACGGGAATTGACATAAAAATGCAAACAAATATATTATTTATATACGTCTATCTCTTACAAGCTCAAGCATATTTGACATCAAATCTGCAGAGGAACACATTTTTCAGTAATATTAAAAATTAATTTTTGTGTTAATTAAAACGAGTTTAACTTCTTACATAATTTTCATTTAATGCAATACGACTTTACAACATCTTTAGTGTTTCCAATCTACAAATAATAACTAATTATAAATCGGTGTGCAATATTGTGTCAATATTTGTGCCATTTTTGAAGCAAGATCGCTCAGTCCTTTCTTATTATATGTCAGTAATCTGATGAGAAGGCTGTGCAGTTCCTTACATGCGATTTGTGCTGTGCATTTGTGAAACTGGTATTTTTTATATCAAAAACTGTAACTTAATTAAGCACGACCACAATTCAGTTCTATATGTCACGTCAATGTCTCAAGCAGTGCCCAAATATATAGTGAAAAACGAAGTTTTTGTATGGCAACCCTACGAAGGAGTTACCCAATTAGTCCCATTTTTATATACTAGATGAAATATTAAAGGTACACTAAGTTTGTCATTCCGTTTGTAACGTACAGAAATAATGATGGTAGGGCAAAATGGATTGGACACCCACGCATAATATTAAAAGTTATTTTGATTTTTGCATGTTCATCTGTCCGTCCGTCTGTCTGCATGTCTGTCTGTCTGTGCGCACGATAACTCGAGAATGCGTATACCTAGAGAGCTGAAATTGTGTAAAAAACAAGTAAAAAAGCTAGAATTGGTCTAAGACCAATTCTTATGAGACCCTAGATGAATGCCCGTATTAAATTTCGTATGGTCTATGCGAGTTTGATTTTTGAAGTTGTTTTTCGCATATATTTCTAGAACAGTTTGTCGCACAGAAAAAATGGTAATAACCAATTTTATAGGATTTCGTATTCTGCAGAAGTTTTTGGTACAATAAAAATGTCTTGGACTGATCGTTTTCAAAGTATACGTAAAAATCCGAAATTTTTATATGGCAACACCAAGAAGGAGTTGCCCGATTTAGTCCATTTTTGACATTTTATTTGCTAATGTAGTAGAAACATCATGTACGAAATTTCAGCTCTCTACGTCGATGCGTTCCCAGGCAGTGTCCAAATATATAGCGGAAAACGAAATTTTTATATGGCAACCCCACGAAGGAGTTGCCCGATTTGTCTCATTTTCGAACTTAATTTTACTTTTTTTTTTAAAGTCCGTGTACAAAATTTCAGCTCTTTAAGTATACGCGTTCTCGAGTTATCGTGCGCACAGACCGACGGACGGACGGATGGACAGACGGACGGACGGACGGACGGACGGACGGACGGACGGACGGACGGACATGCAAAAATCGAAATAACTTTTAATATTATGAATGGGTGTCCAATCCATTTTGCTCTCCATCATTATTTCGAGGTGTTACAAACGGAATGACAAACTTAGTATACCCCTATGATTTCATCTAGGGTATAAAAAAGTAAAATTAATTTCGACAATGAGACAAATCGGGCAACTCCTTCGTGGTGTTGCCTACAAAACTTTCGTTTTCCACTTATTCTTGGACACTGGCTGAGAACGCATCAACATAGAGAGCTGAAATTTGGTAAATGGTGTTTTCATAGTAATAGCAAATAAAAAAAATAAAAAATGGACTAAATCGGGCAACCCTTCCTTGTGTTGCCATATAACAATTTAGGTTTTTTAAAAACTTCTTCAAAATACGAAATCCTATAAAATTGCTTATTTTAATAATTTTTTCTGTCCGACGAACCATTCTAGAAATATGTATGTATGTATATGCAAAAACTACTTCAAAAATCAAAATTGCACAGACGGGTGACCATACGGAATTTCATATGGGCATGCATCTACGGTATAATAAGAATTGGTCTTATTGTTAGTTAGACCAATTCTAGCTGTTTTACTTGTCCAACTGAATTTTTTTTTTTTTTTTTTTTTTTTGTAAAAGCCCGTGTGCAAAATTTCAGTACTCTACATGAAAGCATTTTCGAGTTATGGTGGTATGACTTAAGTTATATAGATTTTTTCGCGTTTTATTGCCATCTGCCACCACTTTCTCACCAACTAAATTGTCTACCAGTGATTATGAAATTAATTCTCTGCTGCCACACCAAAAATCAGCCTTTATGAAATCACGTTTTTAAACCGATTTTTTAAGCCTTCACGGCCACACTTTCGGTTCCGAATAAGTTCTCAACGATTTTAAGAGAGTGTGATAAGATGGAAAATTTTGCTTTCGACTGAAACTTATAGAAACATATGGAGTAAGAAAACCGGGAAAAGTACTTGGAGGAGGATAATTTGGACAGATTCTACATTACCCTGACAGTAACAAGATATGACTGCTTTGAACTACATGCAGCCATCTTCCGCGTCACGGCATCATATCATTGTACTAAAGGTGTTTTATATTAATTAATTTTATATTTTATATTTATATTAATTTCAGCTAACATGAACGAAATATTAACACTTTACAATTTCTTACCTGATAGCTTACAAAAAGCATTACTTTTTTTATTAAGCTGTCAGGTAATTATAATTTCTTTACAATATTGTCATTTTTATTTACTATGATGTCATCCATTGTAATTTGTCAAAGCTGTTACCAAATAATTTATATTAATAGATTTCTTAATTCTTCATATATATTGTTATGCCGTGACGTCACAGCTCAATTGTCAAAATAACTAGTAGCATACCGTAGAAAAGTATACATATTTTAAATGGCTGGTCCATTCCGGAATAGACCACAACATGTTTCTGAGGCACCGAGAACAAATGTTGCTTTAACAGCAGTTTTGTATACATTTGGTCGACTGCCTCAACATGGTAGATGAATCACTCGACGTAAAGGCCAAAACACAATGTTGGCAACTTAGTTGGCGATAATGTCGCATTTAAAACACAGTGAACGCGACTCGACAAATGTTTTTGACAGCTATCTCTGTTTTATTTATTGTAAAAGAAATGGCAAAAAGGAAAAAATTAAGGAAAATCGTTAGTATAGCTTATGCGGCATACTTAAAATTGCAAAACTTAAAGAAAAAACTAAAAAGAATACTAAAGAGATTTCTATACATCATTTTCTCATTTTCTCTATTAATTCCTCCTCAAAACCCATAATTTGTCAAACTAATAAATGAAATTAATTTTATACAAGGTTTTAATAACTAGTTTATTTACTATTAACTTTTAATTTACTATGTTTCATAAAAATATCCAAATCCACATAACATGAATGTCAATTATGTTGGCGACTAATTTAGAGATTTCCCCAAACTTTTTGTTGGCAACTTATCGCGTCGCCCTCATTGTGTTAAGTATATGTGGGACTTCCATATATTCGAATCTTTGACAGCAACCAATTTACGGCGACTTTGTTGTGTCGTCCTCACTGTGTTTTGGCCTTAACTCTCATCATTTTTCTTTTCATGTCGCTGTACTAATTAAAGTAAGGAATGATGCACAGCATCGGTGCGGTGGGAGGGACGTAAATGTTACTTCTTTCTTGTCTCGTTTTTGGAAATACTTTTTAATTTGCTGTATTATTAAATTCATTTGCCCCTGAGAGTAACTTTTTGTAATGGGATGATTGCATGACGGTTTTGCACCAAATAATATTCTCCTATCGAACTTAACAATTTTCGCCCTGTCTTTTACAAACTAATAACATACAAAGTCTAGACACGTAGAACAAAAATATGCAACACTTTTCGTGCACAAAGGGTAAGCCAGCAATGTCTCGCTCCATACAAAGTCTCCATTACTACGACCCGATGAAGGTAAGGCCACAATTTTATCTTAGAAATTTACTGGAAATTTCTTTTTTCGAATTTTCATGCATTGGCCGAGAGCTCTAATGTATAAAATCAATGATGCCTCGATCGAGCTGATGGAAGGAAGGCCGCAATTTTTTCTTAGAAATTTAATCGAAAATTCTGTCCTAGAATTTATACGCACTTTTGGAGGCCGACAAGTGTTTCCAACTCTGACTTTACCCTAGTAGCTAAATTTAGCTACTTCCCAGCTCCTTGGTAGCTAAACTCATATTTTTTTTCGTAGCTAAATGATAGATAAACAGTTATACACGAATTACATACCTTCATTAAAGTATAATATATTTATGTAAGCTTTATGGAATTTTTAATTTCAAAGGTTGTATGGAACCAGTTTCACAAGATTTACTTAAATAAATTTTTCAAATTGAATTAAAAAATGAACAATAAACGACAGTGTATGCACATCCATATGTATGTCAACACGTTCAGAAGGAAAAGAAGGAAAATGAATATACTCATCTAGGTGTTATCAATTAATAATCGTTGAATTAAAGAAATATGTTATATTAACCAAAAAATTTATTTCATTGTAAAGAACCTATATATATTTATGAAAATCAAAATAAAAGAGCTTTAAATAACACAGACGGGTTAAATCCAAAGACGTCTTATCCAAATACGTCAAATAAGTAATAATTAGTTAAGATCTTTCACCAATTCTGTAACATCTACAATATGCAGTACTCACTAATTTCATAAGTTTGTAAAGTACCATCTTTTTAACCACAAGATTAGGAATTTCATATTCATCACAACATTTACCATTCTTTTAAAACCCAAATCAAATCGAAAGAATTGAATCTAAGGTTTAATTTAATTTTGTTACGAATTTGTTTTTAAAAATATTCATGACGGTAAATGCTCTTTCAATATCAGCATTGGCATGAGATAAAGAGAACGATTTAATAGCAAACTGACACAATTCTTTAAATGGATGCATCTATAAATTTCAGACCACAGCTTTATAGTTTCGTGTGCGCATTTCTGTAGCAATGCAGCAAGCAAACACAAGTAAATTACCAGTGTCAATACAATCAGTGCTAAAAGTAAACCCTTTAGCAGTTTAGATTTGGGGTACAGGTCAGCATACTTTTTTTTCTCACAATTTGGTAAAAAATGTATGGTCAAAACAAACAAAAAATTTAGCTACAATTTGGTAGTTAAAGGAGCCCACGGTAGCTAAATTGCTACCGGTAGCAAAATGAAAATCTTCGTAGCTAAATTACCTTTTTGGTAGCTAGATTTAGCTACGAAGTAGCTAAATTGGAAACACTGTAGCTATGAGCGTAGACGCGTAGCCAAGCAATAAGCAAAAAATATTCTAGTAAATTTCTAAGAAAAAATTGCGGCCTTCCCTACTTCAGCTCGAGGCATTGTTAATTTTATATTGGAGCGAGGAACTACTCTGCATAGTTTGTCTATGGCCCTGTCCTTTGCTGACGCTTGTATTCATTTGCACACAATTAAAATGCTTCATTTTCGTACACAAACATTGCGATACTTTTCCTTTACTTTTCTATCCGTAGATTACGCTCGTCTCCAGTCACCAACCATACAGCGACCGATGCCAGCATCTATTGAATGAGGATCGCTGTGATGTGAGTGCGTTTACGCCCCACCCACCGCACCGAATATGTAGTGCTGTGCATCATTCCTTTAGTTTGATCAGTACAGCAACATGAAAAGAGAAATGATGATAGATACGTCGAGTGATTCATATTTTCCCGCATCTATTACGTTGAGGGAGTCGACCAAATGTATACAAAACTGATGTTAAAGGAACATTTGTTCTCAGCACCTCTGAAACATGTTGTGGTCTATTCCGGAATGGACCAGCGATTTAAAATCTGTATACTTTTCTCTGGTACTGTATGCGACATCTAGTTCTTACGCCATCTATGCTAGTAGGCATATCTTGTTACCTTCGTGCTGCAATGGGGGTGTTTTTATTTTCTTTTAACCTTTTGTTTTGGACCTGGGACGTCGCATTTTTGCAACAATATTCCAGAGCCACTCTACATCAACCCTCAAAATTGCAGCTAAAAACAAATCAAATGCCTTCTTTAGCATTTTTCGGCTATTTTACTGACTACCAATCACACAAGACAGGGGCCGCAGGAAAGCCACCATATTGTCACACTATATGACACTGGAGGGATTAGACGAGTTTGATGATGATTTGTTCTACATTCTAGGAAAAAAATTAAAAAGTATAAAGCTACCATGAATAACAAACATAAAATTGCAATTTTCCAGGATTTTTTATGTGCCTACCCCTTGGAAAATGCACGCTTTAGAGTTAGGTTTGAAGTAATTAATTAAAACATGTCGAATTTTTACGAAACATAAAACAAGTTTCCACTTACCAACTTCCGTTGCCAAAATTTCTAATGTGATACGCTTTCCACTGCTTACAGGACCAGCCAAACAAATAGACCTTGCTTTTGGTAGATCTAGTGGACCCATACCTATTATCCATTCTCTGAGGATGTCTTTTATTTCCCCTAAAGATGGCTCGCTATCTCTAGAATGAAAAAGCAAAGTAAAAAAAAAAACGTTCTTTCGCTAGTTTGAAATTAACTTGCTTGTCTAAATAATTTCGTATTTCATATGCACAATAATTGTAGTCTCCTACAAAGTCATCAAAATTTCTTCTTGCATATTTTTTAATCAAGCCAATGTCTTCCATTTCATAATATAAAGACGCTATGCTACGGTCAGCAGTAAGATCTTTCGGCGTTTTCTTGCCCTTCTTTTTCTTTCCCTTCTTACCTTTCTTTCTCTTCTTGGCTTTTTGCGGTTTATACTTTTTTTTCATGTCTTTCGCTAAGGCCTTACGTAATAATTCGTACTCAATTCTAAGAGAGCAAACAACAATAGACAGTAAAATTAAAGAAGGAAGAGAATTTTCCAATTACCTCATAAGATTATCTACTACCACTCTCAGCTCCTTATGAACTTCATCAAATTTAGCTAACGATATCCATTCCATGTAGGGTTCCTCTTTGTAATTATTTATTTCGTCTATAAGTTCCCACTCTATCTCATACTCCTTCATAGTCTTTTCAAGATCCTCTGAAACACGAAGTGTTTCAATGAAATAACAAAAAACTTTTGATTCTCTTACAAATTTACTGAAACAACCTCATTGTCTTAGCAATGGAGAACAATGACTATTTTAGTTAATTATGCAGAATCATAATCACAAAATAAACAATTAATTCAGTGAAAGAATTATTGAAATCGGATAAAAAATGACGAAGTTATAGCTATTTTAGCGCCGCATTCTCAAAAACGCGCTCTAGCATGATGACGTCACTATACACAATACAATTCGCGGTCTAACGCAGCGCGAGTGTAGTTGCTGCGCCGCCGTGATAGTAAGCGCACGGGATTGGATTTGTTTTGTATTTATTTCATAAAATATTCATAAAATATCGTCTTATAAATATTATATTGTACAAACTGGCATCGTGCGTGTTGTGTACCGTGACGTCATCACCAGATTCGCCGTTTTTAATTTCCGTTTTTTTAAACTTCAATAACTTTGTCATTTTTTGACGGATTTGAGTCATTCAAAAAGAAATATACTCAGAAATATATACTGCTTTTGATCTGATATATTAAATTTGAATATCTTGTAGTAAGATTGTTCTCCATTCTGTGTTTTTTTGTTAATATTTATTTAGTTAACATTGGAATGGTACAAAGATAAAACTAACTTATTGTTTCGCAATATAGGGTGTTTCCCCTTAGGAGGTCCATAGAGCGGGAGGTGATAGTACTCACCTAGACGAACCAAAAATTGTATGGCAGGGGGGGGGGCAATATCAACCGTTTAGGAGTTACAGGGTGATTCATAAAAAAAGCTAGGTTTTCACAAAACACTGTATCTTAAAAACTACAGGGCGTATGGTCACAGTTAAGGGCTCACTGTATGCAGAACTTCATGGCCTTTCCAACGACAGCTCAACCAGCCCCGTACCCCTCTCCCCTCAGAAGTTATGAAGGTCTAAACTAAAAATTTCGGATTTTCTTTCCCTTTTTTTACTTTGACCTCTATTATTTTTGCAAAAAGGTCGTTAACATAACTTTTTTTTATAAAAACTGTAAACTGTGGAGCCTTCTCTTTAATTTGACCTATTATACCCTATGTGCTATCTGTATCCGTTAAAGAGTTATTATCTCTTAACCTATTCAAGTCAATGTAGTAATTTATTGTCCTAGTATGTCAGAATTAGAAAATTCTTAACATGAAATTAAAGAAGTGTGTTACAAAAACAGTTTTTTTTTACTATCAGAACCAGCTTAACACAAGCGCTCCGTAGCAACTCGTTTAATAAATAAACGGTTAACAACACATGCTTTTCAGTTTTCATCATCCTAAGGGGAAACACCCTGTATAGTTTTTGTTATTATACGAGTAATAAATGCGTTTTCGGTAACTAGCTACCTTAATTAAAAGGGATATATTTACAAACTGAATTACATTTTAATATTAGTACAATAAATAAAAGTCAATACCATGATATGTAAATGAAAATTCATACACAAAATATGTGCAAATTACTACAAATATGTACATACACAAATATTAAAAGATAACTAACTAAGGCAATCAAAACAACATAGAGTACAAGATATCAAGAAACTCGATCCAATATATAAAAAATATATTAAAAAAGCTTTTAAAATAAATAACTTTCGTACATAAATTGTACTAAAAAGTAAAAAAATATTTTTTTTTCTTTGTGATATACAGAAGAAAAGTCTTACTGCAGGATATGAAATGCTGGAACTCAGATTAAATCTTAAAAGTTTTGGCATCCATAATTATAATCACAATTTTCTAACTGCAACGCATGCTCAAACCATTAAGATTTAAGGTCGTTATACATTACCGGCACAGACTGGCATCGGCCGGCTCCGGCATTTTTCTTGCACATATAGCGACATAAAACGGAAAGGAAACTTTCAGTTAAGGCAGGTAAGGTATCGCAATTTTTTTTCAAAGTCATGTTAACTTCGAAACTAGACCAGCAACCGACAAATGCCGGTCTGGTTTCTAGAAAGGCAAAATTATTTTTTACTTTTTAGTGCAATTTATTTACTAAAGTTAATTATTTTAAAAGTTTTTTTTTAATGTAGTTTATTTTCTACGGTTTAGTTATAAATTCTATACACACTCTCCACTCTCGAATCTCGAATCTTTACTCATATCACACTCGGCCCAAATTGCACAACCCCAAAGGTGGTAGCTACCACCCCACTCCAAAACCCCCCAACACGTAAGAAAAATTTTCCCCGTCGGATAGCTCCCAATTCACTCATTCTAAATCAATAAACCCCATGTAGTTTCATCCACGTTTACTACCCTAAAAATCTTTCATCACGAACGGCACTCTCAGGGGGTTTAGGCACTCACACACAAACTTTCTGAGTCAGGGGTCTGTAAGTTGATAGAAAGTTATTAAAAAGGCCTCATCAAGTTCACGGTCCTTATATCATAAATAAACTAAGCCTCCCATGCGTCTAGTTTATTTGGTTCGACTTTGATTAAGTAAACCTCATCGTTCAAATTATTCAAAATATTATGTTCAATGCTTGATTTATTGTACTCATTATCATTATTTTCAATGTGTCTTTGTGCTCACATCATCTATCTTTCAATCATCCATTCTAAGAGTCTTCCTGACTGACCAATATATACCACTCCAGGGAATATATACCACTCTAATTCAGACGATCCTTACCATCCTTGTTTCTGCACAGATGAGCCCCAAGTTTATCCCTAGTCACTGGGATCACCTGTTTTCCAATTTTCTTAAAGATGTCCTTAAATTTCCCAGTAATACTCAGCAGTAATCGCCGTTCCTCTCATAATCGCCTTTCAAAGTAATGATGTTATGAATGAATTTTTATACCCTAGATGAAATCTATAGGGTATACTAAGTTTGTCATTCGTTTGTAACACACAGAAATAATATGATAGAGCAAAATGGATTGGACAACCATATGCATAGTATTAAAAGTTATATTGATTTTTTAATGTCCGTCCGTCTGTCTGTCTGTGCGCACGATAACTCGAGAACGCGTATACTTAGAGAGTTGAAATTTTGTACACGGAATTAGAAAAAAAAAGTAAAATTAAGTTCGAAAATGAGACAAATCGGGCAACTCCTTCGTCGGGTTGCCATACAAAAATTTCGTTTGCCACTATATATTTGGATACTGCCTGAGAACGCGTCGACATAGAGAGCTGAAATCTGGTGCATGGTATTTTCATAGTAATAGCATATAAATTTTCAAAAATGGAATAAATCGTGCAACCCCTTCTTGGTATTTCCATATAAAAAATTATTTTTTTTTACATATACTATGAAAACTATCAGTCCTAGACATTTTTATTGTACTAAAAACTTCTTCAAAATACGAAATCCTTTAAAATTGGTTATTATAATAATTTTTTCTGTCCGACGTTCTAGAAATATATGCGAAAAAGCACTTCAAAAATCAAATTTGCACAGATGGGTGACCATGTGAAATCTCATACGGGCATTCATCTAGACCAATTTTAGCTTTTTTACCTGTTTTAAATATCTTTAAATTGAGAGTCAACTAGAAAAAACAAAATAACTATGAAAGAAATTATTATTGGGGTAAGATCAGCTCTTACGATATTCTAAATGATTGCTCCTATATATAGCCACCCAGTGTGAAAATTAGATCGTTAAATTGGTTCTTCGCATTTATTTCGGAAAGGATTCTTCGAGCGGTTTTTTATTCAAAGGAACTTTTTAATACTAAAAAGACTACTTTTCCATGCGTAAAAACTTTCGATTTTTGTATGGCCATTCCACAAAGGGGCTACTAGATTTAGAAATTGCTTTTTCGGCTAGTTATATCAAATGACAAAACGTTTTTGTGGCAACACTACGAAGCACTTGCTCGATTTAAGCCATATTCAAGATCATATTTGCTATGTTACAAAGTTTCAATTCTTTGCGTCAATCGGTTCTCAGTCAATAATGTCAAATGATATAGTGAAAAAGGAGATGTTTGTATGGAAACCCTACGGAGGAGCTACGCGATATGGCTTATTTTCGTACTTAAGTATAAAATGTGTTCTTAAAATAATATAATATAATTATATTATAGGTATACATATTTCAAGAATATAATAATTCAACTATATACCCTCAACATGTTCTCGTATGACGGACATGCAAAATAAAAATACTTTTCTAGTTTTATGCGTGACCAAATTTAAGTATAATACTATACTGACGGCCTGTCCGAATCCTAGTCTTCGTTTCGACTTTATCAGCCAGTGACGTTACACAACAAGCTCAAGTAATATAAGAATTAAACAAAGACGAAGCTAACCTATTCCATTGAACTAGTTGTCATGTTAATTTAACCCTTCAAATAATTCAAAATTCTAGTAATAAATTTGGTCGAATTAATCAAATATTAGATTTAATAAGATATTTGGGATTAATTTTTTAACTGGCTTTAAAAATAAAGTAAATTTAATTTCGGAATTGGGACCAATCTGGCAACTACTTCTTGGTGTTGCAATACAAAACTTTGGTTTTTCACTATATATTTGGACAGTGCTTGAGTACACGTCGACTTGGAAAGCTGAAATTTTGTACACGGCGTTTCCATAAAAATTGTAAATACGAGTTCAAAAATGGACTAAATCGGGAAACTTTTTTTTGGATTTGCCATACACAAATTTAGGTTTTTACATATACTGTCAAAATGATCAGTCCAGTTTTTAATGTACTGAAAAGTTCTTCAAAATATGCAATCCAATAAAATTGGTCATAAACATTTTTACTGTCCGACGAACCGTTTTAGAAATACATATATGCGAAAAACAACTTCAAACTTGTAGAGATGGGTGACGATAAGAAATAATAATATACGGGCATTCATCTAGGGTACCATAATAATTGACCAATTATACCGTTTTTACTTGTTTTGATTTTGTTTGCGTATACGTGTGTCTATTATTTTAGTACGGAAGGCTATTGCTTTGTTCTACCTAACATGTAAATTTAATGGACAGAAACAAACTATCAAGCTCATGTAAAATGGACGGCACCTTCTCTCTCTCAACCACTACAAAAATATCGTCCATATATCGTAGCCAAATCCTTATCCTAGATGCATAGGAGTTTTTGTTTATTCATGTATACATATAAGTTTATTGTCCAGACTTAACAGCACCAAGGATCTAGGGATTATTTTTGATTGCGGGCCTGCATTTGAAAACCATATTTCAAATATTGTCAATAGGGCCGCTTTGGGCTTTGTTAAGAGGTGGTACCGGGAGTTTAATGATCCATTTGTAATCAAGACCCTCTATTTTGCTTTTGTTAGGCCGATCTTGGAGTATGCCAGTCCTGTTTGGGCACCATTTTATTCTGTCCATATTAATCGGGTTGAGGCAGTTCAACGCGGATTTCTTAAATGTGCTCTTCGTGGCCTTCCTTGGAACGATCCTGTAGCCTTGCCTTCTTATGTGGATAGACTCAAGTTGCTCTCCATCGACACCCTTGAAAGAAGGCGTGACATTTCTAGGATCCTTTTTATTTTTGATTGCTTACATGGTACAATTAATTCCTCTGAGCTCCTTGGACTCCTAAGTATCTCTGCTCCTTGTAGTTCCTTGTGAAACTATGACTTCTTTTTGCCGTTTTGTAATACGAATTACATTTTTAATGAGCCTATTACGTCGATGTTTCGTTTGATTAATGCTCATTGGCATGTACTGGATCTACATTTAACTAAACCAAGTCTCTTGAATGTTCAGCTTATTTAAAGTAGCTTTTTGTTTTTCTGTTCAATTTCATTTCTAGTCTACATTTTTGTATTATGTTACTCTTATAATTTAATTATATATTTAATTTATTTAAATTGGATCATTCTATTTTAAACATATTTTGTTTTGATTTTGAAGTAGTCAGCTATTGATAAAATTTGTATAAATAAATAAAGAAAGGACTGCTTGATGAACTTGTTTAGGCCTTTTTTTATTTATTGGATCGAGTTTCTTAATATCTTGTGTTCTTATGTTTTTTTATTGTTTTAGTTATTTTATTGTTATCGGTTAATATTTGTATAGGTACATATATATATGGCAGGGGGTCCATATAAACCGTTTTGCAGTTACAAGGTGATTAAGAAAAAAATCTAGTTTTTCATAAAACATCCTGTATCTTAAAAAGTAAAGGGTACACGGTCACCGACCGACTAAAGGAGATTATAGTAGAACTTCATGGCCTTTCCAACGACAGCCCAACCAGCTCCGTAGTCCTCTTCTCTCAGGGGTTATTGTGGTCCAAACTAAAAAAATTGGATTTTCTTATTTTAATCTTTTTTTTTTACTTTGACTTCTATTTTTTTTTTTTGCAAAATGGTCGTTAACATAACCTTCTTTTATAAAAACTGAAACTATAGACTCTCCTCTCTAATTTTCTTTAATTTGATCTAGTACACTCTATGTGCTATCTGTCATAGGTTAACCCGACATGCAGAAGATGCGGAGAGGAATCCGAAATGGTGACTCACTTACTTTGTCACTGTCCGACTCTCTCCGGAAAACGTTATAGATTCCTTGGCTCACACCTCCTGGATGAATTGCATGAAGCAGGTAAGGAGGGTTGGGAGCCAATCTTATGGTTTATAAGACCATCTGGTTGGGACCTATAAACTTATTCAGGGGTCCTGAAGGTGAACAATGAGGCCTCGTAGTGGCCTACGTTGTAGGGTTCTCCCCCCATGGGAGCTCAACCTCCTTTCAATCCATCCATGCATGTGCTATCTGTAGTCGTTGAAGAGTTATTAGCTCTTAACTTCTCAAAGATAATTTGTACTGAAAACACGTCATTTGAAAAAAATATCGGCTAATTTCGGTATGACCTGAATAGGTTCCTTGCGCACTCGGGTATACATTGGGCATCGTAGAAATCTCTCTCTTTTGTACCGTAGTGGCTAAATCCGGCCAAAAGAAATCTGATGCATCATGCTTTCTAAAGAATGTAAGAAGCCGCTTCTGAAGACACTCTCTAATATACAAATCCGTCATGATTGTGCTTGTTGTCGCGAAAGGTAATGATTTCTGACCACACGAACATATTGCTTGCCAAATTAAGTATTTAACGGGAAATTTGTTGAACTGACGATTTTTAAACTTGGGATCTGTGTCGCCCCTCTTTTTCGCCACATACAATTTTTGTCCTGGAAGCTGGTTGAAGTCGGCTTTCACGTAAGTCTCATCATCCATAATAATATAATAATCGAATTTCTTTAGGAAATTTTCTTAGAAAATCCGACTCCTGGATTTTACAACTTAGTTGATGTTTTGTCCGGTGGTGTTTCCTATGAACATGGAAACTTCGTAGGCCTTCTCTTCTTTTAATTCAATGAATGATGTTCCAGCGTTATCAGTCACATCTCTCAACCACATGTTAGGATTTCGATTAAAGTTGCTTACCATTTCTTTGGCCAAGTTTTGGTTTACTGAACCTGATTTCCTTCCTGACAATATACAATGGAGTAGGCTGAGCACCCACTAAACACAAAATCCATAACAGATATTTTTTACTTATTTTTTCCAATATATTTTCATTCTTCTTATTATCAAAAGCTAGAGAGATTATAACAGGTAAATTGAGTTTGATCTGTTTCTTGCACAAAGATCATATATCGATGTATGTATGTTTGCCTCCAATTGGTCGAGCAGCGAAGCTGCCCACTATAAGTTCCACCCGTGAAGGTGGAAAATAGTATACCACCCACTCGAACGACGTTTATCATGCTGCATGTATTATCTATGTATATAATGCAATATGGAGATAAGCTGAGCCAAAACCATCGAAAAGTACTTCCCAAGCCAAGAAACAGAAATCTATATGTGTGCGTGCTAGTCCAATTCTCTAAAATGATTTATATTGATTCTTGGAAAAGTGACAAGACATTAATTTTATATTTGTCATAAAGCCTAAACTACTATCCAAACAGAAAAATTGTCTTTCAGTAATTTTAAGCTTGGCTCCTTATCTTGCCAAATGCTATACTTACTAAATACTTTACTTAACAACATTATAAAATAGTTTTAATTAAAAAGTAACCTTACCAATTTACGCTCAATAACTCTCACCTGAGTAATAGTTGCAGTAGTGTATGTGCGGCCGTAGTTCGAATCTGTATCCAAATTGATTCGAATTCATCGGACCACGGCACATTTACATATGCAATTATTACTCAGTTGAGAGTTTTTGTTTGGTGAATCTTACTCATTTGGTTAAAATAAATTTTTTTTAAATAATTTTGTTAGGAAAGATATAAAAATTTGATTACGGTTGGGAAGATAAGAAAATAAACTTAAGATTATCAGTAGACAATTTCCCTTTACGAATAGTAAGTAGCTTAGGGCGCAGGAGCTATTCAAATGAGTTTTACATAAGAACTCTGCAAATATTTTAGAATGTTAGACCTATGTTAGGGCTCTCATGCAGTAGTGTGCGATTCTTTTTCATGACTTGGGAAGTATTTCTCAAGAGTTTTGGCTGAGCACTCGTGCGTATGTTTGGTTTGTGTCTTAGATCGAAGTGCCGGAGATCTTTAGTATCTTACTTAAAGTGTAGCTATCTATGGGAAATATTTGATATTGAGTGACTTTTCTATATTCTATACACAAAGGCATAATCTAGTAGGAAGCTTTAGTGAAGACCACAATGGCGATTTAGAGTTGTAAATTTATTGTATGTTAAATTAGAAGCTTTGGTGGATAATTGGATTGATATTTATCTGGTCAAAATATTATGTTGTCTTAGATGAGTAGTGGAAGTTGCATGGAAGATTGCTGTCTATGCTAAGACGGTGACGGTAACGTGCCAATCTAGAAATTTTTCAAATTCATTATTTGTCTTTAAAAATCACTTTGAGGAAGACATAAAAAACTAGTTTCACATTATTAACTGTTATTCAACGATTATAATATGTAACATTATGTTGGATAAACTCAATTTTAAATGATCAAATCGATTGGATCTCTGATAATCTCCCTTGATATTCGTCTCCTCTAAAGTATCTTCTGAGATAGTGTTGTATCGTGAAGGAAGGAAAACAGTTGATAATTCTCCAAGATCATAGTGAAGACCGTAATTGTGGTTCAGAGTGGGTAGCGTAAGTTGTCGATTAAATTAAAATATATTAATCTAGCATATGGAGGCTTTAGTGAAGACCGTGGTGGCAGTTTAAAGTGGGTAGTGTTATTATACCCTAGACTAGATGAAATCATAGGGGTATACTAAGTTTGTCATTCCGTTTGTAACACCTCGAAATAATGATGGTAGAGCAAAATGGATTGGACACCCATTCATAATATTCCGTCCGTCCGTCCGTCTGTGCGCACGATAACTCGAGAACGCGTATACTTAAAGAGCTGAAATTTTGTACACGGACTTAAAAAAAAAGTAAAATTAAGTTCGAAAATGAGACAAATCGGGCAACTCCTTCGTGGGGTTGCCATACAAAACTTTCGTTTTTCACTATATATTTGGACACTGCCTGGGAACACAACAATATAGAGAGCTGAAATTTGGTACGTGACGTTTTTACTACATTAGCAAATAAAATGTCAAAAATGGACTAGATCGGGCAACTCTTTCTTGGTGTTGCCGTATAAAAATTTAGGTTTTTTAAAAATACTGCGAAAACGATAAGTCCAAGACATTTTTATGGTACTAAAAACTTCTTCAGAATACGAAATTCTATAAAATTAGTTATAAACATTTTTTTTGTCCGACGAACCGTTCTAGAAATATATGCGAAAAACCACTTCAAAAATTAAACTTGCACAGAAGGATGATAATACGAAATTTCATACGGGCATCCATCTAAGGTATCATAAGAATTGGTCTTAGACCAATTCTAGCTTTTTTACTTGTTTATCTTTAAGTCTTAAGTTATAAAATGTTTGCTAATGTTTTAAATCTAAAGTTGATAACAATATACTTAAGCTCTGCCCATCCTATCTTGGAAGAAAAAGCGATCCAGAGCATAAGCCTCCCATGTATCTTACCTGGATTCAAATTCAATTATATGTATAAACTTGTGGAGCAAAAATACTAAATATAATAGTCCAGCAGCCACCGCCTGTTTTTTTTTTAGTGAGTAATAACAGGCCGAATCTTCGTGAGTAAGTTCGGTTCGACGAGACGGCAAGTTTTTCCTCTGTGAAAATTCTCGATAGAGGTAGCTACTGTAGTGCGCAGGTATAAAACATGTCGATTCGGTGGGGTGTTGAAATTGTTTGAATAACAGTAAGTTTTTAATTTGAATATTGAGATAATTGGATAATAAACTCGGAAAAACATTTGTCCTACAAAATGGATGGTTTGACTGGGGAGTTCTCCACTCCGAATATGTCCAAATAACGACGTCATAAAAATTATTAATAACCAGCTGATTTTTTGTATGCAGCTTAGGAAATATTTGTACAATGAAATGGCCACATAGTCCTACAAATTTAGTGGTACGTTTCCCCAGTCCTACGCTTACAAGTTGTCTATTCCACGGTAACACTTTTGTCATTGATAACTGTAGGACAAAGATAACACGTGTTAAGTTAATGCATTTTTTGCTTAAATCAAGCAGTGTCTTACAAAAAAATTGGTATGTATCGCTAGTCTTACAAGAATATTGAAAACAACATTATTTCGTTTTATTAAAATATATTTTCATTCTTCGTCGGATTCCGATGTCGATGCTTCATCAGTTTCGTCTTGAACATCATCATCTTCGTCGTCGCAATCGTCAGAATAAATGACATCTGATACTGTAACAAAATAATTGTGAAAATTAACAAATTGCAGCATAATCATCAATACGTGAGAAAAGTAATAATAGAGTACCTTGAACATCAGAAGACAATTCTCCAAGAGAAGGACTGTGCGGGCCATCAAACCAATAATAATGGCATTTGCCATCAATTAATGCCCATCCGCAATTTTCTGGACTTTTTTCGGTGGGGCTGCGCATGTGTGCATTACACACATATACTGCAGATGTATGATGTTCGTTTAATGTGCTGCAATAGCTCCCGTTTGGTTGGCGGTAGAACTGAGAGATCGTAACCAACAACTTTTTTTTTTACAATCTTCTCGTCTTGATTGGTGCATTTGTAGCCTTTTTCAAACAATTCGTACCGTCCTTTGTTAACGTCATTTTTGGTTTTTAATGAATACAATCTGCACACGTACTCTTCAAGAACCTGGAATACCTCACTCGATGTTGCTAACTTAGCACGCCCGCTGTGCTGTTGCACAAAAGCCTCTTGAAAATTCGTTTTTTTTTTTTTTTTAAGAATATCAATAGGCCTCTTCTTTCCTTTCCGCTAGAAAGCAGCATTGTAGTCGTTCCCAGTAAAAATGTGGCATATAGCAAGCGACCGCGATAACTGTTCTCCAAGCTTGGCATGAATTTCGTTGATGTCGAGGTACAATTTTTTCTTTCCCGTGCTTAGATCAACTATTATCTGAATGTCTTCTTTTAAGTATTTGAAATTTGCCAACAGTTTCACAGGTATATCTGAATCCGTACAATGTACCTGCACACGATAATTTCTATTCAACTGACAAATGTGGAAAACACTTTTAGTGTCGGCTTCTTCGTGATAGCAAGTGAGATCGTTGTCAATGACTTTTGGATTTTCCTTTCATCGGACACCTCATAAACAGTTTAACAGTTTTTCCTGTGATTAAATCAACCATTTCATCTCTCGCCCAATCTTCAATCAAAAATTCTACGAATTTTTCTTTGAAATTTCTACTTCTCAACAATTTAGTGAACTCTTCGGGACGTTTATTTTCTTTGCGCACGTCATACTGTACGTTATCTTCACCTCTTACGTCATTCTCATAATCTTTGATGCTGCGTGTTTCGTACTTGTCGAATATAAAATGAACTTCATTTCGATTATAAGTAATTATTTTTAATATATGTTTCGAGATTTTACCATATTTTTCTGGAAGGTTCTTCAACGTATGTAAGAAATAGAATCCATCAACAAAGTGAATGTCTGCTTCCGGAGGATCTACTTTCTCTAAGCTCAAACTCCAAATTACAAGAAATGCGTTGAATGAGTATTAAACAAAATATATGTCTTCCTGGAAATAAATACCATTTTTTGTGTAGGACAGCGATAAAATTGTATTCTACACTTTATTCCCGATAGGAAAAAATTAAAATTCAGTTGTTATTAATGACAAAAGTGTTACCGTGGAATAGACAACTTGCAAGCGTAGGACTGGGAAAACGTACCACTAAATTTGTAGGACTATGCGGCCATTTCATTGTACAAATATTTACTAAGCTGCATACAAAAAATCAGCTGGTTATTAATAATTTTAATGACGTCGTTATTTGGACATATTCGGAGTGGAGGACTCGCCACTCAAACCATCCATTTTGTAGGACAAATGTTTTTCCGAGTTTATTATCCAATTATCTCAATATTCAAATTAAAAACTTACTGTTATTCAAACAATTTCAACACCCCACCGAATCGACATGTTTTATACCTGCGCACTACAGTAGCTACCTCCATCGAGAATTTTCACAGAGGAAAAACTTGCCGTTTCGTCGAACCGAACTTACTCACGAAGATTCGGCCTGTTATTACTCACTAAAAAAACACAGGCGGTGGCTGCTGGACTATAACCTCTATTATCGCAAAAATTATTAATTTTTATTTTAGTTTCACTTTGAAGAATGAAATAAAAACTAATACTACATTATTAACTTTTATTCAACATTTTAAAAATTATAATCTGTAACTGAAAAAGATTTACATCATGTTGGATAAACTCAATTTATATGATCGACTGATTGCAAATCTTCCTTATCTCCTCTAAAGTACCATCCAAAATAGTGTTGTATAGTGAAAAAAGAAAACTTGATAATTCTCTAAGTCCAGAAACATACGAGTTCCAAATGTTGTTTTCAAACGATAGATTAGAGTCATATGTTTAATTCGGTTAGAAAAAATATACCTTGCTGGGGATTGAATCGATGTACATTGTGAGAATTTTCTGCAATAGATTATTGGCAGGTGTGTTGATTGGAAAAATACCATACTGGGGATTGAACCGAAAACGCTTGGGTAATAAAATAAAAACAAATACAATTCTCACGGCTTCCTGACCAAGTCCAAAATTTAGCGTAATACTATTTTCGAAATTCATAAAGGTGATAGCAGATAAGAACAAGTTAATTTTGCCTTCGTAATAAGATCTCATCGGAATATACGAGCAAAGGTCTTTTATAAACAAGAAATCAGACCATTATGAGATCACTGCATCTTATTATGAAATTCGATTGATTTCGATATCTAAAAATAGTTCATGCGAAGCTGCTAAGAGTATGGTAATTTTATCTTCATAATATTGGGATATAGGTACAATATTTTCTTACCATGACAGGAGTCGACGGGTGAGATGGAGGTGGTGTCATGATATTAATGTTATGATATGTTGAATTGGGGATGCCTTGGATGAGTAGTGGAGGTTGTACGGGAGATTAGAATTAACTGTGAGTAAGCAATAAAAGTCTTATCAGGAAATTTTTGGAGATCCAGGTGTAAAGTATTCCTAATGGCATTACTTAGCTTCTGTATTATTTAAAGATGAAAAGAATAAGTATTCATTTAGGTATTAATTCATTTTAAAGATTGCATCATGCAAAGCAGAATTGCTCTAATCGATAGGCGATCATAGGAAGGTCCGGGCAGAGTTTTTTTATAAACAAGAATGCGCGCCGTTATAAATCATTTCGCCATATTATGAAATTCGATTGGACTCCGATATCTAGAAGATGTTCAAGCGAAATTGCTAAGAGTATGATAATTTAATCTTCTTAATATTGAGGTGGATACAGTATTTCCTTACCATGAAAGCATTAGGCGATTGAGAGTATAGGATTGATCATTTTCATAGGATACGTAAAAATCATAAATTTGTATATGGCAATACCAAGAGGTTGCCCGATTTAGACCATTTTTGAAATTATGTTTACTATGTTTATGAAAACACTGTGTACAAAATTTCAGCGCTCTACGTTGACGCGTTCTCAGGTAGTGTCCAAATATGTATAGTGAAAAACGAAATTTTTGTATGGCAACCCCACGAAGGAGTTACCCGCTTTGTCCCATTTTCGAGTTAAATTTACTTTTTTTCTAAAAGCTCATGTGTAAGATTTCAGCTCTCTGTCGTTTTCGTTTGAACATCCAGGTTTGCTCTGGAGGCAACCCCGTTCAATCGAACGGTTTCAGAGTACAACTGAAAAAGTTCGCTTGTGTATGTACACGAACGTCAAAGTAGCTATGATCTTTTTGCGAAAACTGGTTGGTAATTTGTTTGCGGAATAATTTTGAGGATAATATAATAATAGTAGAGTGGTCTTACTAAAAATTGTTGACTTTAAAATTAATTAAATAATATCAAATCATAACCAGACTTTGTTTGTGTGAGTGAACTCATAGTGTACCCGAGTAAATTTTCAGAGTGAAACTGATGCTTTTTGGGTTGCCACCAGAGGCAACCCATGACGTCATTTTTTGCTTCAAACGAACGCTTTGACAGCACTTAGGTTGCCTCCAGAGCGAAACTGATGTTCAAACGAAAACGACATAAGTACACATGTTCTGGAGTTATCGTGATCAGGGCTGCCACTTTATGACTATAGTCATAGATCTACCACTATTTGAAGCCAATATTTTCTATCTGCCATTCTATGACCCTTGTTGGAAAATCTATGACAATTTGCCATTACTGCCACAAAAAATTTCATAATTCACAATTAGTTAGCTTTTTACGAACAGATACCAGGTTTAGTAATTTGTGTAGTAATGTAAACGCTATCTTACACATGCGAAATTATCTAAAGAAGAAAGTGAATTGACTTCATTTCATTTGACAATTGACGTGGCGCTGACAACGACGCGACGGCGGAACGCAACGACATTGTACATGTATATGTTTAATGTTTTGTCTTTTATGTTATTGGCCGGTGAACGGTGATTCATATTGATTGTGTTGCTTTGCTTTGCCTACTGCGTATTTTCTTTTATATGACTGTGTGCATCGGGGGAATGCCTGTCCCAGTGTTTATTGCTTAAATCGTATAGTAAGTTGTAAAGGACATCTTTCCCTGCTGTTCATTTTGGTACGATGTGAATGTGATCACCACAGCGAATCAACATCAGGTCATTTCATATTAAATCGACATAACCATCACCAATTTTTTTGAAATTTTACATACTTGGTGGTTTTGTGAAAAATTAAAATTAAAAATTTTCCTTCACAGTGCGTATTTCGCGAGTTTCAAAAATTCTCAAAAATGCTGTCCAGGACTTCTTTAAAAATTCATATATATTTTTCTATTTATGGTAGGGCAGTCAAATGTAGCTCATTTGAAAGATAGTACTTCAAACTATCTAAGAAAACTAAAATTTTACAAATATACGCGAGAAAGGACATCAAGGATAAGGATTTTATGGTTTATCCTTTATATCCTGGAAGACGTACTTGTGATTTTGTTTATTTTTTATCTTTTATACCTTATTTTATACACTAAAACATTAAAATTTTAACTTGGGATCTCAATGGGATTAAGGAGTAAAAAATCAAGAAAGTTTTACAAATATACATTTATAACTACCTACAAATAAAAAAACGTATATGGTTTTGAATCTGAAGGCTATGGATAGGCCACGCTTAGACAAGCAAAATATTATATGGGAGGTGGGGGAAAATCCTTACGAGCTTCAAGATAATGAGATTTAAAAATATTTAGGAATGTTTTTATATATCACCCTGTAACTTCTTAACGTTACACCCTGTGATAATGATTTAAAATTTCATAGATTGATAATTGTTAGACCTTGCTGTTGGTATACAAATTTTAACCCCCCTCTTCTCCCTTTTGATGTTATGGTTCAACAAATTTAAAACTTCAGATTTTTAACTCGGTTTTTTAACTACTATATTTATTAAACAACACCTCATCAACACCAATTTTTCATATGGGACTTAAAAAATTCAAAGTTTCCCATTAAAATGAGCCTTTAAACACACTATGTACTTAAAACGTAGTCCTTTCTGCGTTTTTTGCACTTCAATAAATGCCAGAAAGTAAGCAATTATCTATTGAAAATGAGCATTTTGAGCCATTCGATGGATATGCTTAAAAAAAGGGACAACAAATGCAAAAAGGGTTACATTTTCGGTACAGTGTGATAGGTCATTTTAAAGCATATGAAAAATTGATGCTGATGACGAGTATTTTTGATAAATATAGTAGTTGAAAAACCGATTTAAAAATCCGAAATTTTAAATTTGTCCAAATGTCGATAGCTTTCCTATAAGGAAGTTGTTAATCTTGCTATTGAGCAGTGGACGCCGCTCAAGCATTATGTTTTTTTATTTGATTCGAAAAAAAGTTGATACAAATGCTGACTTTATTCTTCAATGGTTAACGCATATTCATCTAGCTTACTTGTTTTTTTTATCATATATTTTGAGCATTATAAACAAATTAAACAAGAGCTTTTAATCCGAAAAAAACCATGATTCGTTTACTTTAAATTTTAATATGTGAAACATTTAAAGAAATTTTCCTAAATTTTATTAAAAATGAGCATATTTGTCTTGATCTGAATTATAAAAATAAGGAGTACTATTTAGACTGGTTACAAATGTTTTTGGTTTGCAATAGAAGAACATGTGAAGCGAAATCTGTGAGAACATGAAATTTTTCATTTAAAAAATGATAAAGTTATGCCATGAATTAATAAAAAAAAGATTTGATTTTTCTGATAAAAAAAGTACAATTGTTGTAATATGTGATCCCGAAAATAATTCAAAGCGGAAATCTATCCAGCATTTTTCTCACTGTCGAAGCTTTCACACCCACAGAAGTATTAAATTCACAATGGAGGTCATTGATAGTATTATTCAAAGAGAAATTGAATTTTATATGTATATTATAGAAATGTTGTTAAATTTTGGAGAAATATAGCTGCTGAACTTGTATTTTCAATTATGAATGTTGTAAAAGTAAAAGAAGACATCGCATAAATGTTAAAACCGTGGAAAGCATTATGTATGCGAAACAGTTAATAAGCAACTCCACCAGTAATATTTTTGAGCCCCTCGCAAATATTATTAAATATTTTGCAAGCTTTAAGTTCATAGCTGGAAAATATGTGAAATAAGAAATTTTATTGAATCTGCAATATCAAATGACCTTTGAGTTTAATTTTATTAGTAATAATGGAATATATAATCTTTTGGATTTTCCATTACAGGAAGAAAGTTATTAGTAATAACGAAAAATTCAAATTTTTGCTCTTTCCCATTGAAGGAAGAAAAGTATTAGAAATAAATAAAAATTTGAATTTTTTTCTGAATAAAAATTGTTATGCATTTACTTAGCTGAAAGGTATAGAGGTACAAAAAAAATTTTTTTTTTTTTAAATATACCACCCTATCAGGAAATCTATGATCTACCACTATAATTTCATTCAATGGTGGCAACTCTGATCGTGAGGAAGGACAGACGGATGGACGGACAGACGGACATGCAAAAATAAAAAAACTTTTAATTTTATGCGTGGGTGTCCAATCCATTTTGCTCTACCATCATTATTTCTAGGTGTTACAAATGGAATGACGAAGTTAGTATACCCTATGATTTCATCTAGGGAATAAGAAATCGTATTATAAGTCCTTGTTTTTGTTGAAGTATTTGATTTATTTTGCTGATATTAATACCGCATCCAAAACCAAACTATTAAATGTTTTTACTTTCAAAAATCATATTCACTTCCATTTTATCTCAAGTATACAAGAAAGGAGGCTACGCTAGGAAAGTGAAATCAAAAGAATGACCGAGAACAAAGTGAGTTGGAGAGGCTATAGAAAGACTATGTGGTAGATGAAGGTCTTCTGCTCCAAAGGGTATTGAAAAAGGAACAAGAGCAACCTGAATTCTTCTATCGAAAACTCAAAACGAACGAGTATTAATCAATTGTTAAGTAAAACTTTTATCCTAATACTGAAAACAAATTCCAACCATGTTTTTCCTTTTCTTTTTCTTGTAGAACTGAGCGAGTTAAATTTTGTTCATAGGATTACGGGCTCCATATATATTGTCACCTTCATTTGTCAACCATAATACGGAACACAAATTATCCTAAGTTGACAAATTATCCTAAGTTGACAAATTTAGCAAATATCTACGTTACGATAAATTGACAACAAGTCAACCACAATCGGTTTTCAAAAGTGACTGAAATTTTTAAGTTAGTTCCTGTTTATGCGGATATTTCAACCATTCTTAAGTACGACCTCGAAATGTACTAATTGATAGGTTGCTCGGAGTTTGTGAACCAAAAGATTATTTATTTTTTTTATTTTTTTAATTAAAACTTAATACCTAGTTAAATATTTGAAATTCACTAATTCAATTTTTTTTTTTTTTAGAAATCGTCAAGCTTATTTTTTTTTTTTTTTTTTTTATATTATTAAGCCAAGCTCAGGGGATACCCTATGATGCAAAGCACAGCATGGCAGGAAGGAGATAGGGAAAGGATTAGGGGATATGAGGAGAGTGGCGGAGGTGCCGATGTATGTCGCCCTTAAACTTCCGCAGATTGTACGCCGGAGGAAAAACAGAAGATGGTAAGCTGTTCCACATTCGCACTGTTCGGGATAAAAAAGCATCACGGAATTTTACTGTACGGCCGAAAGTAATTTGAAGGGTTAAAGGATGTGCGCGGTTTGCAGCGCGAGTATTGCGTGCAGGAATCATTCTACAAGGGATTAGACTAGATATTTCATCAGAACATTGACCATGCATATAGCGATAAAGGAGCGAAAGGCATCCAACATTGCGGCGGTGCTCGAGTGAGTCGATATGACAAGTTATTGCCAAATCGCCAATGAGCTTGAAGGCTCTCTTTTGGACAATATCCAATGAAGCTAAGGCTGTGCGACCAGCCCCGGCCCATATATGGGAGTTGTACTCCATTCTAGGTCTAATGTAGGACTTGTAGAGGAGCGCTAGATTTGACGGGCTGAAATATTTCTTACACCTTTTCAGAAATCCAAGACATTTCGATGCTTCTTTGGCAACAGAGAAGATGTGATCTGTCCAGTTTAACTTACTGGAAATATTAATGCCAAGAATGCTTAGTGACGGTGAATCAGAAATTAATGCTCCATCAAAAGAAACGGGTGTGGTTAAGTTATGATCTTGTTTTAATGAGATAAGACAGCTTTGGGACTTTGATGCATTGAATTCGACGCGATTCGCTTTGCCCCAAGCGAGGATATTGTTAAGATCGTTATTCAATGATCTAGTCATGCAATCTCGTTTAACACATGCAGCATTCCCCCTGGATTCCGCAAGAGTGTCAAAGGAGTAAGCGAAATCAAGAGTACTGTCATCTGCGAAACTATGGATGGGATTGAAAGTAAGGGAAAGCAGATCATTAATGAAAATTAAAAAGAGAGTTGGAGAGATAACAGAGCCTTGAGGTACACCGGCATTTATGGGATGCGGTTCAGATGTAACGCCATCTAATACAACACGTATTTGGCGACTAGATAGGAAACTTTCAATCCATAATAGAAGAGGAGGGGAGAGACCAAGTGCTTTGAGTTTGGCTAAAAGGGCTGGATGCCAGACTCTATCAAAGGCCTTTGAAATATCTAGGGCAACGATTTTAGACTCACCAAAATTGTGAAGACTACGGTTCCAACGTTCCGTAAGAAAAGTCAGCAAGTCTCCAGATGAGCGTCCAGCTCGGAAGCCATATTGGCGATCGTTGATGAGATGATTAGTTTCAAGATACTTCATTAATTTAGAGTTAATGATAGATTCAAAAACCTTTGAAAGAATCGAAGTGATCGCAATTGGTCGATAATTTGAGGGATCGCTACCCTCTCCCTTCTTGGGAATAGGCTGAACGTGAGCTAGCTTCCAAGCAGTTGGAAATTTTCCTGTCGAATAAGACAAGTAGAAGAGTTTGCGCAGAGGTTTAGCCAAGGAAGAGGCGCAGCTTTTAATTAACAGGGGCGAAAAACCATCAGGGCCTGCGGCTTTGGAGACGTTGATCCCCTTAAGGACCCTGAACACATCCCTCGTACGAATGTGTATTGGCTCTTGTACACATTCACACGGGCGATGCAAAACAGGTGTTTGTGAAGTTGGTGGAAGGCGAGAATTTGAAGCGAATCTAGCAGCTAAAATATTAGCTTTATCCAGGGAGTCAACAATCACTTCACCATTATTAAGTAGTGAAGGTATAGAGGAACTGGTGAAATTGTTCCTGATGGTTTTGACCAGGGACCAGAAACCTTTGCTACCTTTGCGGCTTGCCAAGATTCTTTGTCTAATATTCTGGTCAAAAAGAAATTTTTCTCTCTGGATAATGGACTTGCAGGTGTTCCGTGCAGTCTTGTAGACTTGTTTCATTTCCGGACATGGATGCAATTGATAGGCGCGAAAAGCAGACTCTTTCGCTTTTATAGCTTGGTTGCACTTATCGTTAAACCAGGAGCGATCATGCTGTTGTTGAGACCTGCTGTAAGAATACGGAATGTATTCACGCATGCCAAGATTTAGTATGTTACTAAATTGTAATGTGCATTCATCAACATCCCTCGCAGCAAAACAGACCGACCAATCAATTTCATTAAGATACTTATTGAGACTTTCCCAATCAGCATTCTTATAGTGCCAAAGAAGCCTACTTGTAGGTGGAGCAGTTGGGCGGCACAGGTTTGAGGTGGTAAATTGAGCCGTGATTAAACAATGGTCTGAATTTCCAAGAGGGGAACCGACTGAAATGGATATATATATAGATCATTTTGGTGACGATTCGAGATATTCTCTGGTTATGGAATCATCGGCAAAGATTTTTGGTTGGCGACGGGGTGAGGGTGAGGTATGTATACACATACTGGACTGCCGTATAGAAATTGTTATTGAAATAGCGATATGGAAACAAATTTATTATGGGGAGGTAGATTGTTATTGGATTGTGGGATGATAAAGTGTGCTTGGTAGACACTGGCGACGGGGACGGTACATATGTACATACTGCCGAATATATATATATATACATACATAGCTGATTAGGTCATTTTGGGACGGGGTCAGGTACGTACATAAATACATACTGCCAAATCAATTAATAAATTAAATTTCGTTTTTTTGTTGTTTTTTATATACATACATACATACATAGCTGATTAGATCATTTTGGTTTGATCTGATTGATATGTAAGAAATTCATTTTTAATTTATATGGGAAGGTTCTTTTTCGGTGTGAAGAAAGAGTTGGAATTGGAAAACAACCGGGAAAATTCGGAAAATTTGGAAAAAAATTCGGGAAAATTGGAAAATATTGGGAAAAATTGGAAAATTATTCGGAAAATTCAAATTCGGAAAACATCCGGAAAATTTGGAAAATTATTCGGAAAATTCGGAAAAAATTATAAAGAATTGGAAAATTATTCGGAAAATTATTCCAAAAATTCGGAAAACATCCGGAAAATTTGGAAAATTATTCGGAACAAATTAGGAAAATTTGGAAAATTATTCGGAAAATTATTCGGAAGATTTGGAAAATCATTCGAAAAAATTCTGAAAAATTGGAAAACATCAGGAAAAATTGGAAAATTATTCGGAAAATTTTAAAAATTATTCGGGAGATTTGGAAAGCATCCGGAAAAATTGGAAAACATCCGGAAAATTTGGAAAACTATTCGGAAAATTCGGAAAATTATTCGGAAAAATTGGAAAATTATTCGGAAAATTCGGGAAAAATTCGGAAAACATCCGGAATGAAGACTTTTCTTACAACTTTAGGCCTGACATCAACAGACATGGGAGATGTCTTAAATGTTTATTTCAATCAGCGAGGGAAAGCTTTAGCGATCGAATGTAGCTTGAGCGATTTTCTTGGGTGGATAATGACTTCTGAGAAAAATGTTCACAGCAAAAGTGTATGTGACTTAAGTGCAACAAAATCGTCCTGAAAATTAACAAACTTGCACAGGGAAATTTATGTTTTTGCGTTAATTGTAGGGAAATATTTTTGAACTTCGGATGTATGATGTTTCCTATAATTTTGTACGGGGAGACGAAATTATTCCTTTCTTTCTTTTTAATTTTTTTCAGGCCAGAAATTCCCACAATATGGGAGAATTCCCACCAATTCTCCCAACAGTGCCTTCACTTCACTCACTCCAAGCCAGAGTTGAGCAGAAAAATAGAAAGGTTTCGTGGATACTACGAGCAATGCTGCCAAGATCTGGATTGCCAAATTTATTTGTTTATATTTACTTCGTGCTCTACATTCATCATTAAACCTGTTAAAAAACGTTGGCAGCCCCAGCTTAAGCTCACGAAAGCACATTAAAGGGAAACCCGATGAGAATCTTAGAGAAACGTTTAAGCAAGCCAAAGCGAAGGGGGAAAGAGCTTTCCACATAGTAGTAGCCGGAAATATCCCATTACTTACAAGTTAGAGCCCGAGTCTACTGATCACCGCACCGTACAACATTGTTGGGAGCTTGAGGGAATTTCAAAACTTTTCAACGTGAAAAATTTGATCTTATACATATTTTAATTTTCGTTCATTGCTTACTTATCTAATATTCTAAAGTTAAAATAATACTCTTCTCTCATCTACGAAATCTGATGCATGCTAGCAGCGTGTACGCCTAGCCTAATGAAGCCAGTCAAATATTTCCCAGAAAATAATTTACAGTGTTTAAGCTTCAAGCGTACCTTTTTCTCCGTTTAAATACAAAGAATAAACAGAGGAATTCTCGACTTTATTATTGTTGTATCATCACTACTCTCTAGCCTATGATGGTATGAACATCTTTAGATGGAACTGAAATAATGAAATCATTACAGATTTAATATTATTTTTATTCAGAAACCGAATTATAATTGAGTGAATCTAACTGCTTATTAATGCAACGTTGTTATTTTATGTGGTTTCAAGTTTCATCACTTCATATGAAAATATTAATTTTGTAGGCTTTCGTGGGCCCATAGAAACTGTGGGCCTCCGCGTGGCGGAGCCTGCGGTTCGTTAGTTACGCCAGTGCAGAGGCGAACAGCGAAATCCGTTTTCCGATCGGACATAAAAATATATGAAAAGATAAGATAATTATTTATTAGTACAAATAATACTTTTATAAACATAGTTCTTAAGTTACATACCAATTCTTTAAACAGCTCTACCCTTTACATATTGCACACATTTTCACTTAAAAATCTTAAAATTACTTTCTCTTTTTATTTCTATTAAATACGGCTAATCGAATATTTACATCTGCTCCTCTCAAATTATATGATGAACATCTGATATCATCCTAATTATCTCCTCTAGATATATCGGTAGACATCCCTTTCTAACTCCAACTCATCCATTTTAAGACTTCTAGTATCATTCTTATTAGCGTGAATCTATTACACCTTAGTATTATGCGCATAGCTCTATTTTGAAGCTTTTGAATTCGCTCTAACTTTGTCTTTGTGCACAGAAACAGTATTGAAGATCCTACCGAGTTAGAGCCGATCGAAAGTACGAAAAATTTAGTACCTCAGTTCGAACAAAAAATACTAAAAAAGTGAGTATGGCAATGGCTATTTAAACCTCCGAATATAGAAGTGTGGGTACTGAAACTTCTTCTCAGGACCTAAGGAATTCGATTCTGTACTACATTTTCTAAAGTTACTAGATCAAACTTTTACACCCCGCAGCCTTCTCCCGATTAATTAAGATAAACATTGTTAATAAAATATGTTCAAAATATCATAACGCATCGATTGATGTTTGATGTCGGGCCTAAAATTGGCATTCGCCCTTGTGACTTGGACGATTTTGTGATTGGAGAATAATGTAATTTTTCTTATGTTAGTTATCCTACACTTAATTATAAGAATGGATGCATAATTATGTAATAACGTTTATGTAAATAAATAAATAAAATTTAAACTTACCCACTTCTGGGTTTTTTACCAATGTATTAAAATTAACCGCAAAACCACCTCTCTTCTTGGCAAGCAATTCTTTCCGCTTAGCAGCGGCTTTTTCCTTCATCTCTTTTGCTTTCAGCTTAGCCATTTCAGCTTTTCGTTTTTCAGCTTCTTTCTTCAATTCCGCCTTGGTTTTCTTTTTTTCCATCTTTTTTGCATTAAATTCTGGCACAGTCATTGTTTCACCTTTCACTAAAAGAATAGTTCCACCTTCAATCTCTTCTGGATACCGATGAAAATCTTTCGCACCATCATAACTGTAAATAATTAAAACTATGGATAATGCTCTTTAAACGCGAGGTACAATAATTTCTTACAATTCTCTAAACCATGCCCGGATATGATCAGATATATCCTCCATTATCCAAGGCCCTCTTACTTTTAAAATTCGTATCTTTTCATTTTCGCAAGCCTCAATAAACTGTTGATCGAACAATGACTTTCGTTTACGTTGACGTGTTTGAATTACTTTTATTTCTTTATTTAGGTCCTTTTTCCATTTACGGTTATCGTACATTCCATATAATATTTTCTTCTTCAAATGACGATCTCTTGCAGCTTTCCTTAGTTTATATGTCCTCCAAGTTCTTTGGATTAATGTTGCTGCATAATTTTCATGAGATCTTATCCTACTGGATGTCATCGAAATAATTCCTAAAATTATAGAAAACTTTTAAGCATGTTATCAATTGCAATATCACTACAAAAAATAGGTACATATATATAATTAAATAAGTATCTTGAAAAATACTCTCTTTAAACAAAAGTTATCTGAACAGTCTTAGTAACAACATAATTTAAGGTCATTGTATGTGCATATCCAAAAAATTTATTATCAGCACATACCTACAGGTCATCGCATTCTATTTAATCAATTTTTTTGATACTAAGTTCATTGCTCCATATATGAATTCTTCGCTAATTTCACGCACGCATTTTCTCACTGTCAGCAAATTCCATATTTTCAAGCACGACTTGCGACAGTGAAGAAATGCTAGATTAGTAAGAATTAATTTAATTTAATTGTAAATATAAAGAGGAACATTTTGAATAAAGAAGTCAGTTTGTTTTCAATCAGATATCGGCATTTTTCTTTATATATTTAACCCGTTACTTTTCAGACTATTTTTCTGGTGTAGTGGTTTATGTACCGCGTACACCCCACAAATAACAGCCAGGGTTTAAAACCTTGACTGCGTCTTCATTATACGTGGAATAAAAAAATTTTAAATTTTTGGTGACCCTGACGTAATTTAAGTGTAACACACAGTTAATACATCAACCATCATTTCTGAGATCTCGGCTTGCTATAATCTAGAAGACTTCTACAAGAAGAAACATGTCAAAGTGTACCCAATCCAGAGATATGGATCAACTAGCTGCTAAGCAAAAGGAATATGCGAATGGAGTGAAACATTTCACTACTAACTACGATAAAGATTCATTCGATAGGAAAACAACAGCAACTTACTATGAAGAGAGGCTTCGTCGTCTAGAAGCAGCCTGGTCGCTTTTCGAGAAGATTGACGAAGAAATCAGAAATTTGCCTTCTCCGCCTATAAGTCATCCATACTTCACCACGGGATGCTACGAAACGACGGCTCAATTGTATGAACAATTTGTTGAACATTTCACTGAACAAATCATGCAATTGAAGATAGACACGAATAGTCAAACATCTGAAGAGCCATTAATTTCAATGGCCAACGATGTACATCAACCACAAAAGGAGCTTCCAAAGAAGCCATGCCCAAGCTCTTGGTAGCAGGCAATTTACCTGAATCTGCTAAGCCATTATCAGAGATGACCAGAATAATGAGAAGACAAAGAGTCACAGTCAATTTATCGCTTATTCGCCACACTCGAGAATTTGGACACCAACCAACATCCACATTCCACAGTCCTTCTTCGAGTTAAAAGTCAAGACAATTCAGCACTACTGGTTCCAAGTGGAAAAACAAAACAGCACCATATGGGAGCTAGTAGAGGACCCCGCCACATTGGGTTATGATACCAAAGGCTATATTCAGCTAGAAGACATTGTGCATCGCCATCTTATCAAATTGTCTGCAATAATATAATAGAAAACAAGGCCATGCTCTACTGCCATCAACACAGCATATAATACAGCTATTGCAAGTTTACAAAAAATAACGCTACCAAAGTTTGATGGCGACTACGCAAAATGGCGACAATTCTTCGATCTGTTCTCTCAGATGGTCCACAATCAGACAATGAGCAATTGTCAAAAAATGTGGTACTTGTAGATGAATCTAGTGGAAGAAGCTGAGAAGTTGGTGAGACACTTCATGCTATCTGATGAAAATTACTCCACTGTCTGGAAATTATTACAGGACAGATACGAGAACAAAAGATTATTAGTCGCAGCGCTCTTCAACAAACTACTAAACCATGTCACAACGCAAGAGTGCATATTAGGATTGGAAAATCTTGACATTCCTACCAACAATTTGGATCTACTCCTGCTCCACATTTTACTCAAAAAAGTGGATAAGACCACACACCAACTTTACGAACAATCGTTAGCCAAGCCAAAGAAGATTCAATCACTTAAGGAATTTCTGGCATTTCTTGAAACTCGCTTTCAATATCTTAAAGCACTGGGTCATAAGGGTAGGGGTCCAGTCCAGACGATTATAACAAAAGACAGAGTACAGTCAAAACTCTAACATCAAATATATCATCAGTAGATTCCTACGAATGTCGCCTAGCTGCAGGCTGAATTTACTACGTAAATACAACCTGTGCATTAATTGTCTAAAACCAGGTCATTCGGTTTCGACTTGTACCCTCAGAGGATGCACTAGATGCGCTAAGGGGCATAACACCCTAGTGCACATAGAGCAAACTCAAAGGACTGAACCCCCGAAGGTAATCAACAAACCAGCAGATCATCAATTAAGGCCTAACCAAAGTTAACCTAATGAAAAGTTAAGAAGCAGTAGAGCAAAATTGAAAAATGTCTGGTGATTTTTAGAATGAAACAAGTAATTTCATATACTTTCGTCTTTTGCATGAATGGGGGAAAAGAACTTGGCTATGCATTATTGTAGTGCAAGTGAGACAACGAGTTAAAAACAAAAATCGAGAGAACGTAGGATTACTCGAACGACAAATACTTATTAAATCCCTCAAAATCCTTTCAACCTATTCATAATAATGTACTTCGGGCCACACTACCTCCCATTTCTAAGAAAAGGATAAATTTCGCTTTGGTCCAGATGCTGAAAGGAGATGTAAAATTCCTCTCAAATAAAATTCTCATTTTTCCCGAAAATATCAGAGAATCCAGCAAGAATTTCTCCCACTTAATCTTTTCACAGCAAAACGAATGTAAACAGAAGCACGTGCTGCTCAATTAGCATAGAAATTACACTAACAAACATTGGCCATTCTATAAAAAACATTGGCCGATTCTCTCAATTTTTCAGCAAAAACCGGTTTTCACAAAAGCGCGGGAACATTTTATGAGAGTAAAACGTGAAAACTCCGCCCCTTCTCATTTATTTACGAAAATGAAACATTTGCCATTCTGTTTCGTTGCATGCAACTTGCGCTTTCACTTTTTTTATCTTTATTCATAAAAGTTTTCAAGAGAGTTTAATTTTTTTTTTCGTTTTTTTTTTTCTTTCTTTCTTCCTTTTCTTGCCGTGTGCGTTTTAAATGTAAAACACTGGGAAATCTCCCTGCTTCCTAACTTGTCATTAGGTTACTTTGGCCTAACTTTCAGGAATTCATCCCTTCTCCTTCAGTTAACATCGGGATAAGCGATCAGCCACTTGCTTTAACTGCCTACAAGAACAAAGAAAAGCTGGATCATGTACTTCTGAGTACTTCACGAGTTAATTTTATTGAGTGACAGTGGTAAGGAAATAGAATGCCGTGTTAAAAGGAAGATTAGAACAGGCGAAATGACTTCAATACTTCCTGTAGTTGAAACCTTTCCTTTTCATAATGAAATAGATATTGAAAAGCTTAATTCAAATTGGAGGCTCCTCATAACCTTTGGAAAGCTTAGAATATAGAGCAAACAGGAATGGTTGAATCGTGTAAAATTCGTGTAAAATTCGTGTACATGAGCGTAATTTGTCAAGAGTAGGAGGTTATACATAGGAGTAAGTGAGATGCTGGGAGGAAGATTTGTCAAAGCTGGGTGCAGAATTGTCAAATGTGATTTTGTTTTGTGAACAGGTTTATGCAATTTAAAATTCTTTTGCGAAATTTAACAAATGCACGGAAGTAATTCTTTTCAAAATTATTTATGTTTGAAGTTTATTTTATGCAAAGTTTGATAGTTCCACTAGTGCCTGTTAAAATCTTCATATCAATTAAAAAAACAGAAATGAAGTGTTCGGTCAGTGCTTGCAAATATAAATTGGATTATAAACTAGGGAATCCCGTTAGAGGCAACTGCACTATCTAAATTATCTTTTTTGTTAATAGAAGCAAAGTTTATATGAATTAATTATGTGAATTGTTTCAAAATAAAGCAGAAAAAGAACATTTTTTACCACAGATGCTCCGCTCAAAACCTTTGTTTACTTTTTGCAAATTGTCAAGTGCTTAGAATAGGGATGGCGTGTAAACACATGTAAAAATGGACTACCAACACAACCAGAAATTCATTACGCAAAATCTAGCTTATCACCATTCCTGTTTGCTCTATATTCTAAGTTGGAAAGTGTGACCAACTTGTTGAATGTAACGATATTGCTAAAACTTGGCTAAATTTATCAAAACAGCAAAATCTTTTTGAACAACCACTTTTTGAGAATCTTTACAACTACCTAATTAATTTATTTGTCCTTCCCCAAAGTACGGCTGCTGCTGAACGAGCATTTTCAGATTTTAATAACTTAAAAATTAAAAAACGTAATAGGTTGAATATTGAATATTGTACTTCTTTGTAGCAACTGATAGAAGATGAAAAGATTTTTACACCGTCAAATGAACTAATTAAGTACTGCAGTCTGTATAAATTTTTCGATGGAGTTTTTATAAAGAAATACGAGAAAGTTCTCACAATTAATGGTATAAACACAATTATAATGAAATAAAATATAAAATTCTATATTTATGCTCATTTTGTTAATATATATTAAATAAAATATACAAAACATAACATTTTCTGAAATATTTAAAGAATAAGAAAATTTATAAAAAATATCTTCTTAAAGAACAAAAAAGAATCAAATATGTTTTTAAAGAAATTTTCAAGAAGTCGTTGTGTCTCTAAAACAGTTCTGTAGTGTATAACGCAATGCTCAGGATATGAATATTATTTTTGTCATAATTCATTTTATTTTACATTGTAAGAAACACAATTATAATAAAATAAAAGATAACATTCTGTAATTGTATTCATCCGTACTCTGTAGTCTGTTTGCCAGCTTTTTGGTGATTTTGCTACCCTATATTCCCAAACTTGCTAGAATAATTTGGCAGGGAAGTCCCATTACTGACGAGAGCTCACCGAAAACAGCTTGTTTTGAGAGCGCAACTGGCGTGCTTCATGGAAGATAGCATGATTATTTGAATATTGAGAGCCGAGCAGTCGAAAACTGAGAGGAGAAAAGTGGTCAAATCTCTGTAGGCTATATATATAAATCTAATGCAATCATTGTATGCGACGTTAAATTTACGGGAGCAGGTACTGTCCAATTTTGGATTATGATATGTAAAATAAGAGAGTAGAGGAGTGTCCAACAATTTCGACCGTAATAGACATAATCGTCCCGGTTAGTCACAATTGCCTGAGTATCCTCAGATTTTGCTGTTTTTGATAATAATGTAGTGAGATTTACTCGGATTGAGAGTCAGATGTTTTTAATGTGACCGTTGGTATATTTTACTATTCCCTAGAGCAAAGCAATCCTCGATCGGACCAATTGATCTGCTGAAATAAATCTGCACATCATCGGTATGTTTTTAATGCTGGGGGAGGAAAGATCCCAAGCACGAGGACTAAGACGGCCCATTGTACTAACTTACTAAACATCTTCTCACCAAAACCTTCCTGTCCTCTTAATGAAATGCATCAAGTCTAAGTGAGGTAAGTTTTTCAGTTCATCCACAGATAGGAGGGCAGTCTCAAGCGTATCCAGCCTACTCCATCATCGGCATACAAGTGAATATTAAAATCATCTACAGTTTCAGGCAGATCAGTTATAATGATACTGAAGAACAAAGGTTCCAATATTTATCACTGCGGAACACCACAAGTCAGTGAAAGGAGGCCAGAGAAACTATCGTTTACCTTTACTTGTTCATATGTCTGACAAGAAACTTTGAATTAGGTGAATAGCAGTAGAGGAGAATCCAAAGTAAGTAAATAATTTCTGTAGAAGCTTCATGTGATTGAAGCGGTCGAAGGCCTTAAAATAGTACAAAAGGGATAAGATACTGATAAAAGCATCATCAAGTGCAGCTCGTAAGTCGTAAGTAACGTTTAACAAAGCTATGGAACTGCTGCATTTAGAAAGGAATTCAGATCGTCATTTGGTTAAAAGTTCATTGTCTTTGAGAAATATAGACATCTAGTTTTATATTAACTTTTTTCAGATTTTTGGAGAGGAAGGACAGAGTCCTTATCGGGCGGAAACCAGTCATATCAGTAGGGCATGATTTTTTGGTAGTGCCGCAGTTTTCTATCTAATAGGAAAAATACAACGAGTTGCTGGTTTTTGCTTAGAAATTTCAACAAAATAGGAGCCATAGTAACATTTTTGTTTTTCGCACTTTTATAATGTGAAGACGTCACACGAAAAGCATATATACATATGATGAAAAATTATGCCCAATGTTCGTAGAAATGTACTGTATAATTGTTTGCGGATTAGCTGCTATATTTACCGTCTCAGATATTTTGAATTGCATGTCAAGTAACTGCTCGTCCAAAGTTTTCGTTAGCTGAATCTCGAAATCCCTTAGTAAATCATCGATCTGCTTTTGAAATTACGGTAGATCTGATTTGGTAATTTGATCAGTAACAGTCAGTACGTTCACACGAATACTTGAAGTATACTTGAAGTATGCTTGAAGTAATCAAAATATCATGCGTAAATTTCAACTTAAGTAATTGGAAAATTAAAAGATATTTTTCTTCTCTAGACCTCATTTTTAGGGTTCCATACCCAAAGGGTAAAAACGGGAACCCTATTACTAAGCCTCCGATGTCCGTCCGTCCGTCACCGAGCTGTATCTCATGAACCGTAATAGGTAGACAGTTGAAATTTTCACAGAATGTGTATTTCTATTGCCGCTATAATAACAAATAATAAAAATTAAATTAAATTAAAAATTAAAGGGGGGCCCATACAAGAAACGTGTTTTTTGGGGTATACATACTGTTAAATTTTGTACGATGGTAGGGAACCCTTCGTGTACGAGTCCGACTCGCACTTGGCCGGTTTTTATTTAAATTTGAAGCTTAATTTAGCAGTGCCATACTTTGATATTTATAGATTTTTATATGTTGACAACTTGGTTCATATTGGAGACCATAATGAATTTAATTCACAATTAACCAAGTACTACCAACGTTATTAAATGTAGTTAAACGTATACACCAAACGTAAAACCAATATTCCTTAAACTACATAAGTTTAAGCTCGAATGTTAAATTAAACTAAATTTGTGACGTGATAATTTTATTGCATGAATTTTGACTATATGTAAATTAAATAAATCGTGTGTGGCCTTTATGGTGAGTGGACAGTTAGATGCACTCCAAAGTAAGAAAATGTTATTTCGCTTGAATATTTTGTATGCAAAATAGGGACCGTAATTTTTATAAATTCTTGATAAACATTCCGAGATTCCGTTATTTTTCAGTTTAGTTTTATTGGTTATCGATTAACCATTATTTCGAAATTCTTATTTTTTTTTTTTTTGGTTATGAAAAAGAGTTATCGATCAACTTTTATAATTCATGTCAATAATAAGGATTTTTTTTCGATTTATTTATACTGTTTATTGAGTTACAAATATTCCTCAATTTCTTCTTATTTTGCTATTAATGAGTTACCAATCAACTTGAAAGATCTTCTCAATAATAAGTTATTTACCGATTTTTATTATATTGGTTAACCATTATGGCACAGTTAGCAAATAAGTTTTGAAATAACAGGCGAGTTGTAATTCTAATTTAACATGAGCGAAAATAAATTTAATATTTGTTCATGGATGTAAAAATGTCCATTTTATCGAAAAAATTAGGTCCTACATACATAGAAATGTTTAATAAAAAATATTTACTGAAACAAATAAATTATTGTTCTAAGTATTGTTCTAGACTTCCACAAAAACTAAATGACATAAAAAATTATGAATGATTGCTCTCTAGTGAATACTAATTTACATTTTTGCACTCTTGCGACAGTAATGAGCTGCTGTATTTATCACCTCATATTTTCTGCATGGAAAATGAGATTTTTATTTTCAAAGGATATTGTAAAATAAATAAAAGAATTACTGTTACCATTAACAAAAATTATGAAAATCGTAGAATTCTGGTGCACCAACCGAAAAAATAAATAAATTAAAATTGTGCAATGATAACCGAAAAAAAAGAAAAATTAGAAAATAGCTCTAATTAAGGAGAAGAATCTTAAAAGCTGATTGGTAACTCTTATTCATAACCAAAAAAGAAGAAATTAAGGAATAATTGTGACTCAATAAACAATATAAATAAATCAAAAAATAATCCTTATTATTGACAAGAAATATAAATGTTGATCGATAACTCTTTTTCGTAAAAAAATCAATTTTGAAATAATGGTTAACCGATAACTAATAAAATTAAATCGAAAATTAAAATGGAGCAATTTTAATTTTATTACTATTAATTCTTAAAATTACGCCAGGAATTGAAAGTTGATTTAATGAGAATTAGATTGGTCGTATTCATTAAAAGATCAGATCATTATTTCTGCGATTTTTCATGTAAAAAAGCAGGGACCGTAAATAATTATTAATACTGATTTTTTAAATGAAAAAATATACCAATGGAAGGAGTGTGAATATGTCACATACTAACATATTTTCATGCAGTTTCATTACGAGAAATAATTAAAAAAATGTATTATTTAAAATTAAAATCCTTCTAAAATTATTTATTGGCATTTTTATTATTTAAATCAGAAATAATTATTAATATTGTAATTTTTATTTTTTTTATTATAATCGAAGATAATATTTTTGATTTTGATTTTTTTTTTCTCAAAAATAAAATCATTTGCAATAATAACAATGATAATTATTTGATGGGTTTTATTATTAAGTGCATAAATAAAAATTATTGTTATTATAGGTGTTTGATTGATTGCGATACGATCATCAATAAAAATTACGAGAAATTAATTAAAATTTTTATTAATACATTATTCGTTGTTCAATTCAACAAAAAGTGTTTTTCTAACATTGATAATCCGATAGATTACATCTAAGAGCGCTAAGTATTACGCTTCGTAATTGTCCTAAAGAGTTTTGGAAATTTATCAATTCTAAACCTAATTGTGATGCGTAACAAGCATCTCTGAAAGTAGCGACTCATGTACGGTTGCAAATTCTTTCTCTGAATTCTTTAGTACCGCCTTCTGTGATTCCCACTGTGATATTACTAATACTGACTCCTCTCATTTGACAAGGCTCCCGCCAACTTCCCTTGAAGCCAAGGATCTTGCATTTGACGAAGTAATTATTACAGATCATATTTTTAATTTGCATGATAGTTTTAAAATTGGTTCCGATGGTTTTCCCGCTATCTTTCTCAAGGAATGGGGCTCGTTCTTGTCCCATGTCCTGTGTTATCTATTTAACTTTTCCTTATCCTCTGGGTCCTTTCCAAAGTCATGGAAGTACTCTGGGGGAAGTAAATCGGATATTTCAAATTATAGGCCCATTGCAAACTTGTGTCATATTGCTAAAATTTTTGAAGCCTTGGTCAGTGACGTGCTCCACCTTCACATCTTGGGATCTTTCCAGAATGGTTTCTTAAAGGGTAAATCAACCACGACTAATCTATTAGAGTTTGTTCACTACTGTATACCAGCCATTGAGTCCGGTAAACAGGTTGAATGCGTCTTCACTGATTTTAACAAGGCCTTCGATAATCACCGCTAAGATAGCTAATACCTCTGGTGTGTCTCAAGGTAGTATTCTTAGCCTAGACACAGATGCTGGAAACTAGACGTAATATCTCTAGAATTGTCTTTATTTTTGATATTTTGAAGACAACAATGAATTCACCACTTCTGTTAAACTCAATTGGTATATCAACTCCGACCCGCTCGTTCAGAAGCCACAACTTTCTCCACCTTTCTTACCATCGAGCCACCTACGGTGCGAACGAACCTTTAACTGTCATGTCCCGCCTCTTTAATGAGTATTTCGACAGTATTAATTTGAATTTTTCAAGACTGCAACTGAAAAATCAGCTCAAATAGGATATTAGTTAAGTTTATCTGCTTCCTAGTTTTTGCTTTCTTCTTTTGTTTTTATGGTTTTGCATCTCGTTTTTCTCTTTTTTTTTATGGAATAATATCTTTTGTAATAACTATTGTAGTAATCAACTAGATGAATTTTGAATAAATAAATAAATAAATAAGAAATACCCAGATGTGGATCTTAGCACTACTGCCACCTATCCTTGTGGAGTGCATTACTCGTGTAAAGGTGTCTGATTTAAATTTTCAGCCACGCTTTCAACATCAGACAGTACCATTGTTTTTTTTTTATGTATAATATACATTTAAAAAGTATTCGTACGTATGTTTTGTGGAAAGGAATTTTTTATTTTCTAGTGAAGATTTTTTTTTTCTTAATTAGGAGTATTTTTATTTTATAATATTTCAGATATATTTTATTATCTTATATCCAACCAAAAGACCAAAAATGGTCTATAACCTTTCTTCTAGTTTTATCATTCCGTCTGTTCAGACATTAGATTATTAATCCCACATCAACTTTTGAGAGCATAGATATTTACGATCAAAGAACTCTGAGCTAAGTACTTCTTTCCTGATATGAACTTTTGCAAATTATTTTTGCTTTTTTGATTGAATTGAAAGAACCTGGAAGCGAATAAGTACCAAAATAGTCAATTGAAAATTAAAAGTGCTGCTGCTTCACCCCAATGTACTTTTACAAATCGGCAGTTCATAAAAAATCCTTTAAATTGTAAAACGCTTAATAATAATGAAAATACTAAACTTTGAGGGTTTGTATGGAACGCAAAAATAGCTCACCCATATTTTTCTGTTTCCAACTACCACACCCGGGGAGAAATTTCGTGATTTTACGATGAAATGTCATTTTCAAAAAACAATAACTACGGAACAACTCATTTTTCTAATTCATATGCTATATAGAAGCTAAATGCTTTTTTATATAGGGTAACTAAGTTAGTCATTCCGTTTGTAGCGTACAGAAATAATGCTGGGAGAATAAATTGAATTGGACACCCATGCCCAATATTAAGTTATTTTGATATTTCATATCCGTCTGTCCGTCCGTCCCACCTCACGATGAGTCGAGAACGCGTTTTACTTAGAGAGCTGAAACTTTTCACTTTAAAAAAAAAAGTAAATTTAATTTCGAAAATGGGACAAATCTAAAATAATAAATACCATTTCAAAAGTGGCCCAAATCGGGCAACCCTTTTCTGGTGTTGCCAAATAAAATAAACAACTTTATTTGGATAATAGTTGACAACGAGTTGGCACAGAGAACTCAAATTTGCGCTTGCACTTAAGCACACTGAAATTTTAATTGCAGTAATTAAAAAATACAATGATGAGTTAGGTTGACAATAGTTTAAATTGAACAGACCTATCCTGGGATTGCCAGAATTGCCGAACAAAAATTTTGATTTGCATTTCAGGTCTAATTGCGAAAATGGTCTAAATTAATTATTATTATGCACTCTTGCTGAAAAGATCTTATGAAAATTTATATTCTTACAATAAAAAAAGCAGTTCGATTATTTATACCTTAGATGAAATCTACAGGCTATACCAAGTTTGTCATTCCGTTTGCGTTACATAGAAATAATGGTGGTAGAGCAAAATGGATTGGATAATATTAAAAGATATTTTCATTTTTTCATGTCCGTACTCACGATAACTCGAGAACGCGTTCACTTAGAGGGTTTCCATAAAAATATTATATACAGGGTGTCCCGTACGTACCGCATTTCCTTTATACCACGGATTCCTCACTCAATTTCGAGAAATAAATTGTATGGGAGAAGAACCGAAAATGCACGGTATGGGCGGTAGGGGAGTTTTGTGGTTTGGGGTGCTTTTTATCCTAATACCATGTAACTTTCTTGTTATTCACCCTATGAAGGTGATTTCCATCTCAGGTGATAGTAAACCCTCTACTGTTACCAACAAATACCCAACCACCTCTCTACTCCCTATCCGTCGGCAGTTATAGGATGTCAAAGTCAAAAAATTGGATAATTTTGCAAAATGCATGATAACTATACAGTTTTATGACAAGATTTAAAGACCGCGGAATGTTACCTTTAATTTGACTGTGCGCATGTACCTACCTAAATGCTACCGTTTTTTAGATATTCCCGTTTTTATGATGCATAATTTCATGAATTTTGTTAATTTGCATTGAATTGCATAAAATTAGGCGCGATTTCTATTATTATGCAACCAAATATGAAGCAGTCTTTTAACAAGCGAGAGTCGGTCGGAGATTAATTACGCGCACATAATCTTACATCGAATTTCATTATGTGACCGAATCCGAAAATTATATTAAAAAAAAAACATACGTGTAATAATTATTTTTGAGTTTTAATTTTTAAATAAGTAATAATGATTTAATCCTAGTTTTACTACTTTCACTGGAGAATAAAACTCACATCTAAGTTTTTCTTCTTAAAATCATCACCAATTAATCATCGCACATGAGTCTTATTTTTTCACGCAAAATTAAAACTTACGCCAGATTTTTATAATTTGAAATCTGAATTAATCATTTTCCGATCAAAAATAAAACCCAAAATAATATTGTAAGGTGCTATTTGCATTACTAACTTAATAAATAATGAAAACTATCTACTACCCAAAGTGTTCGAAACACCAAATTTAATAATAATATGAAAACGACATAGGCAGCGTCCATATATAAAGGGTTTACCAATAAGAGGTGTTATTTTGATATTCAAAGAAAAATGCCATTTTTTTAGATAAATGATCGGAGCTTTATTTCATTATAAAGAGGAAGGTATGCCGTTAATAATGGAAAATAACATCAGCCAAATAACCACCACGACCACGCCTACAGGACCATATCCTTTTGCTGTTGGCGTAGACCTTCTCTTTCACGTGGCCCCAAAGGAAGAAGTCGCAAGGTGTTAAGTCACAAGATCTCGGTGGCCAATTGTGATCACCTCTTCGAGAGATAACACGGTCCGGAAACTTTTCCCGTAAAAGATCAATGGTTTCGTTGCTTGTATGGCACGTAGCGCCGTCTTGTTGAAAGTAAACGTTGTCCAGATCAATACCATCCAATTCCGGCCATAAAAAATCATTAATCATCTGTCGATAGCGCAATCCATTCACCGTAACTGTTGCTCCAGCCTAGCCTCATTTTCGAAAAAGTAAGGTCCAATGACCCCGCGGGACCATAAACCGCACAAAACAGTCACACGTTGAGGATAGAGAGGCTTTTCAACAATAACTCTTGGGTTTTCGGAGCCCCAGATGCGACAATTTTGCTTGTTGACGAAGCCATCGAGGTGGAAATGGGCCTCATCACTCAAGATGAGTTTTCGATGGAATGCCGGATCATTTTCATGCATTTCAAGGACCCAATCAGCAAAGACTCGACGTTGTTGATGATCGTCCGGCTTGAGTTCTTGTGTTAACTGAACTTTATAAGCCTTAAGACCCAAATCTTTACGCAAAATAAGGTGTAATGACGTTTGTGGAATGCCTAATTCCAAAGAACGACGAGGAATGGACAAACCTGGGTTTTCTTCAACACTTTCGGCTACAGCAGCAATATTCTCGGCTGTTCTTGAGCGACGTGCACGGGTTTTATTCTTCACATCACTAACTTGTCCCGACAGCTCGAATTTTTCTACCAATTTCTGTATTCTTGTCCGACAAGGTGCTTCACGACGACCCAAAAATGTTCGAGTTTTACGAACCGTCTCTGCCACATTTTCACCATTTTTATAGTGAATTTTAATAATTTCAATGAATTGTTAAATCGTGTATCGTTCCATTTTTATTAATGGCGTAGTTTCTACTTGTCAAATGTCAAAAAATGACAGCTCCAAATCTGACATCTACCGAAATAGCAGGCTAATTAAAATAACACCTCTTATTGGAAACCCCTTTATAGTGAAAACGAAATTTTTGCATGGCAACCCTACGAAAGAATTTTTAGATTTGTCCCATTTTCGAGCTTATATCTAAAAATTTTTGAAAAAGATGTGTGCAAAACTTCAGCTATCTAAATAAACACGTTCTCGAGCTATCGAGAGGACGGACGGACAAACAGACGGACGGACAAACAGACGGACGGACATGCAAAAATCAAAATATATTTAAACATTTTGCGTGGTTGCCCAATCCATTTTGCTCTGCCATTATTATTTCTATGCGTTACAAACCTAATGACAAACTCAGTATTCCTTTTTAGATTTAAGGATATAAAAATTCAAAATTGCTACAAACACTGAGATGTGCAAAACACAAACAAACAAAAAGCAAAAAAGAATGAATATGCGGATTCGATGCAGCCCACCCCACTGACATATACTATAATATGGACTGCTTAACTCTTTCATGTGGGCTCAATTGCTTATGTCAAAAAAAGTTCTTACGTCGGTGCCAACATTGAAAAAAATCATAGGCGGGAAGTTGAAAAAATAAGCGCGCAGTCCGAAAAGCGATTATAATAAAACATTTCGAATTTTTGCTGCACATCTTATGAATATATTACCTTTGGTAAAACAATTTTATCAGTAATAACCCTAAATAATAAATTTAAAAACATTTTTTTCGACGGACCCACTTATTTATTTGTTGTTTACAGTTCCTCAGTTGGTACTTGATGATTAGACCGAAAGAGTCAGCAATATAGAAGTGAGCCTACTTTTTGCAGTACATTTCTATTAACGTAGTCGGTCCATATTATACACGTCAGTGGCCCATCCCCAAGAAAATTTTAATGTATCAGCTCATCGCGCACACGCACACTCAATTACATTTAGTTCCCTTTCCGATATTGCCTAATGTACTAACAATACTCCCTACTTGATGACTGACTGAAGAGTGTGACTGGCTCTGCTGCAGCTACGTTGTTCGTAATGGTGCAATCACGTACAACTAGTACAACTGTGGTAGAACTTTTAACCCAAATGTGAAATCATAAATGAAATATATTTCTTATCTGTGCTTTTGGCAGGCTGGTTTTTGCCATTGATGAAATTCACCCGGTTGATGAAACTGTATTTACGAACAAAAAACTATGGCTGGCTTATGGCATATGCGTCGCTGGCTTATACAGAGCCGTTTGGCGTCAGCGCTTCTTTAAAGAAATCCACATCTGAGTATTATCTTAATGCAGAAAATGCCACTGACTTATAACAATGGACTGAGCGATTAACTATTTCATGTGGCACAAAAAATTTTGTGTTTCTGTATATCACCGATAGAGCATCCTTTAAAACGTTAACTACATAAAAATATGTAAAACTCAACCAATCAGATGATATTTTACACCCGTGAATCGAATTAAATTTAAAAAAAAATATTTTCTTTTATCCAAGTGATGTTTTAATCGCTTATAAGCACTCTTATAAGAAATTAAACTAATTCTGACTTTAATTCTCAAAAGTTATTCTTAACTGAATCCTGCGTATGGGCAGCATGGTAAACACTATCTTTACCTTATTCTTTCAGCGGTGATTGCATCTGCAGCCAACATAAAAACATAAAATGGCATAAGTAAACGTTCAGTAAGCAATATCTTGTGTTGGTAGCTCCAAGTCTGCCATAGGGTGAAAGAGAGAACTGTAAAACTTGTGCCATTCTTTCCTATAGGAAAATGGCAATACGCTCAGTCGTAACCCCCGCAAGATACAAGCCATGAACAAAGTCGAAAAAAGAGAGCAGCGGGCCGGTCAGCAGGCGACATCCACAGTCTTCTTGCCTTGTCTTACTGAAGGAGTTTTTCATATAAAAGTTGCTTGTATTTTGTTTAAACGCTATAATTTCCGTAAATTTGCTCTACATGCTATTTTTTTTTTAAAACTATTAGAAAGAAAACATATTTGGCTGCAATTTGTTTTAACTTCATTTTGCTGTGGGAGCGACAGTTTTGGGCTTTAAGACCTGTTTAAGATGACATTTTAGTTTTTCCTCCATGACTAGTATACAAAAAGCAGTGAGAGTGAGCTCTTATTGCATGCTGCACCCGGCACGTTAAGGCCTTTTAATGTGTCGGTGCCTTCGGCGACTTCATGGCTTGATTCCAGGCTCAGTCCATTGTTATAAGTCAGTGAGAAAATGCCCTTTCCACCCTTTAGTGTGTGTGTGGAACTTTAATGAATTTCTTGTAATTTTTATTGATGATCGTATCGCAATCAACCAAATACCTATAATAACTAATGTTTGAAGGTTTGTTTTTTCAAAATATTTACTAGCAACACATAGCTCTATTATTTATATATATTATTATTTTTGACAAAAAAAATATAATAAAAAATAATTACTCCTATTACTCCTGGAGCAAGATGTTATAACTTCGAAAGATTCGAAGTTCGACTATTTATTGGTAGTCGAAGTATGTTGTAACACTTTCGACAGACGATAATTTCGATAGGAAATCAAGTGTTGTTGATAGTGATAGTACAAGCAAATTTTATAAAATGTAAGTAAAATTTAATTAATTAGATTTATATATTACACATTTTTAAATATGTACAATATAAATGTTGTGGAATATTTACAGGAGCACCCTGAGATGATTACTCGAACGATTAATTAGTAAATTACTATATTCAGGAATTGTGGAAGAATTCAACTGGGAAATTAAATGCAGAAGAGCCTCCTACAAAGGACGAAGACGTCTGGGAGAAAGTAAGCTATCCTTTATTGATTATTAAGTTAAATATTTTTATTTCCTCCAATATTTGAGTAATTACTATCTTCGATAAGTTCAGAAGATTCTTGAAACCAACAAAATGCTTTAATCGGCAGTTCTTATGATGTCAAAAACAAACAGATTTGACCATAGTGATTGCTTGCTAATTTGATATAAAATTTAACTTACGCATACATACTGTCTGGCTACGCAGGACAGCAGGTAATTAGATCAACATAACAGATCTTCGACTATAAAACATAAAAATTAAAAATAGTTAAATAAATAAATAGTTAATTATTTGTGATTTAAATAATGAAAGTCATAATACATATAACAATTATATTTAATTAAAATAATAAAGATTAAAAATAATGATCTTCGTTTTAATCATAATAATTACGGTCCTTGAAAATAATGGTTATTAAAATATTATTTTATTTATATATTTTTGGTAGATAGCATACAGGAGCAGCAGAAAGTTTTGGCAAAAAAGTAACAAAGGAAGAATGGAAGCAGTAGTGAATAATCTGTACTACTTGGAAGAAATGAAATTTATTATTTTTCTTAATTTAGCAACTGGTATTTCTGCTAAAGATTTTTCTGGTGCAAGCTCCATTCTGCCAGTAGTGTGTCTTACTTCTCCCTTCATCATCAATCCTTCTTCTACATTTCTACATGACCTTCTACAGCTCCCGGGACCGAGCCAAAACAGAACAAAAATGTTCCGCAGAGTTAATGGAATAACAAAAAAAAAAGCAACAAGAAAAGTAAGCTTGATAAAATATCTCTCAAGCGTCAAGAACATGAGTTGCAAAATGGAAGGAAAAGGTATGATCCCATCGAATGTTAAACAAGATCCGATACTGGTGATTTCAGTAGAGTAAGGCCAAATCTTAAACTGATTAGTCCTACCAAAATTTTTGGCTGGATCATACGAAGTATTCCAAATTGTAGAACACTACTCATAAATGCTTCTAGCGCCGACTTGAATTCTTTTTCTTGGTAGCATCGACTCGATGGAAATTTCTTACAATAACAATAACAAATGGAGGAGCGCCAAAACAACTTCCTCAATAGCACCAGCCAGTTCGGGTCTGGGACTAAAACACCACCGCAGTTCACAAGCAGGTCCTGCCATTCAGATAGCACGTGACAGACACACATGGAGATTGATCTAATCTTGCTAACAGGCTTAATTGGCAGAGTCGAAAACCTTTGATACCCAGTAAAATATGTATCACCCTTTTAACCGCATCACAGAGCATTCGAACGTCAGCTATCACCTTGATCAGCATTGTACAAGTAGGATGTTTATGCCTAAGCTTTCATTAATAGTCTGAAAGCAAACCTTCAGAATTAACATAAAGCAATATGTCGTCTCTGAACTGAATTCCAAAAAACCTTAGAAATCGCCGACAGGATCACGATGGGCCTCCAATCAGAAAGAGCCCCAGGAGTGGAAGACTTGGACATGGATACGAGGTCCCGTTTTCCAGCATGTATGGAAAGAAGAGCTCATGAAAAGTCTATTGAGGTTGTGATCAAAGGGAGAATAATTTGAAGGACATCATCATCTCTATGGTGATACATTTAATTAGATTAGATGAAAAAAAAAACAAAAGAAAAGCATCAGCTACTTCCATCTCATTTCTGAAAGTGAGTTTCCCTGAATCACGAAATTTATTGATAAGTTGGTCGTTCTTAAAGTCTAAAGAAATAGGAATAACTCCACTTCCATATCACATAAAAAAGAAATGTCTGTTGTGATTCCAAAATCACAACCATTTCATTTACATTTACTTACCTCCTGAGGATTTCTAAAAATCCATGAGCATTCAAATTGTGGTCTCAAAATACCACACTGTGCACGCTCCATAAATTTCCCTGCACAAACACTTAAAATTACAGCAACATGCATAAATACTTACCTTCATAAATTTTCCTAATGCATAAATATTCTTATTACTTATTCTCGTAAAATACTTAACTTCGCATAAATAGCCCACTTATATAAAATACTTACTCGACATTTTTGACATTTTTTTTGTAAACATAATTCACGGAGTTAATGTACTCCACATTGCATATCGCTCAAAAATATCAAGAGCAAGATCAAATTACTGCAAGACCCAAGCCAACAAATATCGTCTTATCTTTTCATTTTTTTGCTTATTTTCGTTCTATTTTTACTGCTTTTCGTCTTATTGGTCAGTTGAACGCACCAATGACGAAAATTCTTCATACTTTTTGCTGACGCAAGGGCGTTAGTTATTTTTCGTGATAAAAATATACGACAATCAAAAGAAAGTCGAAGTTCAGGATCGGTATTCAAAGCGAAAGCACGGCGGGTTTCAAAGTCGAGAAGTTTTGTTTGTAATTGAATTGTATAATTAACAGATATTGTTTGAAAGAGTACATGTATCCGTGCAAGTAAATAAAAGTGTAATCGTTTAATTTCCTCTAATAAAATAAAATCCTGTGTAACAAATATTCATAATCAAAAGTGTTTTTTTTGTACTGAAAAGATCCTGAGCCTTCCCCCTGTGCCGCTCTTCTCTCCCAAGAAAGCACGGCGGCAAACGGGGTTATAACAACTGGTGGCAGCGGTGCCGATCCCTCATAAAGTGAAAATTAATCGCCTGAATTAAAGTGAAAAGTTATAGTTCTTTGCAATTAATCGATATTTAAATAAATTTGAAAAGAGCGCCTCGCAAATACAAAACAAAGAGAATTGATTTCGCGAAAATAACCAATAAAATGGTTTTATTATTTAAAAAAAATTCCCTGCTTTACCAACAATCAATACAATATCCATAGGATATTAAATGGAATCAGCTGAATAGAGCTGAGTAACTTGTGACTTATCTTTTAAGATATCACACCATAATTATAAAACCCGGCAAATGATTCCTATTAATCATATAAAACCAAGGATTCACGTTTGCACTTGCGAATCAAGTGAACGGTTTTTGTTGAAAAGACTACCATTATCACTACAAAAGTGTTAAAATAAAAAATTGCGAATGCTTTAATTAAAAGACGATGAACCCAAGTGTATATTAAATATGTCAAAAGAGTTCAAAAAATAAGAAGAATACGACACAGCAAATAAATCCATTGAGATATGAGATTAATTGATTCGGCGTTTATCAAATCTTAATTAATTGAAAATGATGTGCAAATGGTCGTATATATATATAACATTTTTCATATGAAATATGAGTGTTTAATATAATATGAACATTGTGGCCTAAATTTAGTCAAAAATCAAAATAAAACGTAACAAAACCAATAAATAATTTCGTCAAACAAAAAGAACCTAACTTGAAATTTTTTTTATAAAAAAAAAAAAAACAAAAACGATAATAATAGAAACAAAAATATAAAAAAAAAAAAAAAAAAAATAATAATAATAAAATAAAGAAACGCATACAAACTGGGCTTACTAACTACCTAAAAGTAAACAGTGAGAAAAATAAGCACATATAAAAATAATATTATAAAAAAATCAAAGGTCGGTGGACGGACGGTCCCGACCCATCACTGGTGTGATCCCGAAAGAGACGGGCTGTCTCTTATAACCAACTATAAGTTAAAGAAAACTATTCAACAGACTTAGACGTCGGTCAGAACATTTGATGCCCAACTTACTACACGGAGAATAGAATCTTTGTATATACCAAGTAAGAATTTTTTTTTTCTTCTCTCGCATAATTACATAATATTACTATTGTAGTAGTCAGGAATATACCTAATAAAAAAAAAAAAAAAAAAAAAATCTAATTAGTAAATTAGAATTATTTCTAGTATATATGTACATATAAGAAAAAAAAAAAAAAAAGTGCAAATACTTTAGTGAAATCATTTTACTTTGATCAGTGGTTTGTTTCCGTATCGCGGTTTGCCGACGGGAAGTTTTCATTTTGTCGAATAAATTGTAAAATAATTAGAAATTCTTCAAATATCTTGGTGGAAAATCAAATATTCATGCCTGGATCGGATTTTGTGATTGTGGAGGTCTATGTTGGTTTTGACCACCGTCGATTTAGTGATTCCTAGTGAGTAAATGACACTGAGTCCGTGGTTAATTTCTGTAAGATTTTCCTCGTTGAATTTAATCGAAAGATTATGGCATGTACATAGATGAGTACCCAAAGGTGTTAATTATACGCAAATTTGACCATTTACACTATACTCGAGTGTTGACAAAAGGGAGATAAAGATTTTTTAATAGCGAATGTTCCCAATAAACACATGAGAAATACCAGACAGTGAGAAATATATTCCCTCTAAAACTAACAGAGAAACTATAAACATATATGGAAGAGATAAGAGCTATCTTTAAATAGTCATTTATTATACAAATATATAAATTTTTTCTAAGTTTGGCGTGTACCGTTATATTTTTTTTATTATTTAAAAAAAAAAAAAAAAAAGGGGAAGAGAAGAAAGCAAGTGAAATATGACTGTGCAACGCTAAGTTCCGATTGTAAGACACATCACCACGAAACATAGAAATATTGGAACGTTACATCGTCCATATAATGAGCAACGGGATATACTTAACGTACATTAAAAGAGATTTAGTTTATTAAATCAACTTTCCATAAAATATATTTTCATCACGTAAAGCGAAATTAGAGCACATTTAATTGATATGTGAGTAATTCTTATTTAATTGTCTATGCTCTTATAAACAACTTTAAAATATTGAAATATTTTTTTTTCTCCTTCCTATAAAAAAAAAAAAAAGAAAAAATATCTTCAATAGATTTAATCATTGTTATTATGGAAATCGTGGATGATTTTGGTTTTTGTTGAGGAGAGCTTCTCTGTGAAAAGAGAAAATGAATTTTTTGTCTCGTTACATTTAAAATCGAACAAAGCTGCTTGATAATTATACTTTTATTGTTTCGTTTCATTCGAATTGCGTGTCTGATACGAAGATCTCACACTTTTGGTACCGAAGGGAGATCACGTCTCCCACACGTTGTGTAATGTCAAAGAATTAATTACATGGTTATATAAAAAAAAAAAATTTTTATACAGTAACATTAACAGTAGCTAGCAAGCGAAAAGAGAAATCCTTCTTATTAGAATAACTCCTCGAGTAGAGTAAAACCTATAACAAACATAACGGGAAGATATAAGAAATCTATTGCTAAGCGGCGTGGTTTCGCTTTGTCAAGAAGCGTAATTTTTACTCGTCATAAAACACGGGAAAGAGCCGCTCTAATATTCGGTTTTAGTGAGCTTCCTTTTCACGACGAAGATATGCCAGATACCGAAGCACTATCCGTCAGCTTGTCTGACATACACAATTTAGTACCTGAATACGATGGAAATCCCGAGACGTTGAACAAGTTCATCGCTTGTGGCAAAATACTTTTTTCTTCAGCTAAGACTGAAGCAGATAAGAAATTTTTCCTTGAAGTTATAAAAACTAAGCTCCAAGGACCCGCTTTCGATTTAGTACAATATGAAACATATGGTACTTGGAATGATTTGATAACAGTACTTAAAGCTCAATTTAAGAAAGAACGAACGAATTGATAAAAGCCAAACAGGGTTATAAAGAGACTGTTAAGGAATTTGGAGATAGGGTAACACAAATGTTGAATACTTTAAATTCCTGTACTTACTCCGAAGTAACAGATGCAGGTGCCAAAACTTATCTGTTAAGCGAAAACACCAAGTTGGCTGTACAAGTATTCGAGGATGGCTTACGAAATTCGAATCTTAAGTTACTTTCTAAAGCGCACAACGAAACAAATTTACAAAAGGCCATTTCATATGCCATGGAGCAAGAGTTGCGCTCTGAAAAAGACACCCCTTCTGCTTCAAGTTTTTTTAAACCAAATACTAGGCCTGTTCCCAACTGTTCTATATGTGGAAAAAGGGGACATACACAAGATACTTGTTATCAAAGGGGTAAATTTCCCAATATAGATAGGCCCACAATTAAAAGGGAAGTTCAACACGTGAGAAAAATGAACTACCCAAACCAACAAGTCCATAATACTAGAAATTGGCATGGACAACAAAACCAAGGCAGGTTCCTACCAAATAACTATATACCACCTGTCTATAGTAACCACAATAATTACAATAGGAAAGACCAGCCGAATACCTCTAAATCAAATGAGGAAATGCATGGAACAATCCCGCAAAGAAATATACCTCAAGGTAATCGTGGAGCTAAATTTACTCAATACGCCGTAAGGCAAAATAACCCACATTTTGGAGAAATGGGAAACGAGGAGATTCGGGCGGAAGTTGTCGGCACCCCCTCTCGAATCAAAGTCAGAGCCGACGTTCACCAATAAACAACATAAATAAAATCACTATTATTGAAGCGTCTTTAGAAGACACTAAAGCTGGTCTTGTAGCAAATGTACAATTCGAGCCATCTAAAGTTGGATTTAAAAGATTTTTAATTGATACTGGAGCTGAAGTTAGCCTAATTAAATCAGATACGAGTCCCGAAAAGATTAAAAAATTAATTTACTTAGAAAATTCTAATGTAGTAACAATAACGGGGAAATCAGTCCCTACATTAGGATCCATTAACGGTGAAATAATACTGTCAAATGAACAATTTCATTTTTCTATTGAACAATCATTTCTGTTGCTAGATCCCTCGTGTATAGACTTGGAATATGATGGTCTGTTAGGTAACGATTTTTTGAAGCGATCTCGCTGTATTATCGACTATGATAGAAAATGTCTGGAGTTAAGGTTATATAAACCTGAGATGAGTTTCATTGAAAGTTTTCCGGTAGCACGGGAGGACAATAAATCCTCAAGACCGTTGCTCAATTGTGCAAATTTAGACTCATTTTTAAAGCAGGAAAAAAGGACAGCCTTACCTTCTATGGATAATAAATCTGAAGGAGAAAATGTAGCGAGAGTAGCTCCGGCTACTTGCGATAAAATCGTAATAGCACCTCGGTGTAAGACAATAATAGAAATGCCATGTCGTATTCATGTGGACGAAGAAATCGTTATAAAAAATAAGGAGATATTGCCAGGAATATTTCTCGCAGCAACGGTAACTAAACCCCGTAATAATAAATTACAAATATTACTTTTAAATAGCAACGAAACAGAAAGCATTGTAGATACTCGTGAAATCACTGTGGACTATGAAAAACTTAATAGGTATAATATTTTGAACTATCGTCGCGATGAAGACCCCGTAAATCGTCGACTGGAAAAACTGAAATCATTTTTAAAGCTCGATCATTGTAATATCGAGGAAAAAACCTCAATAATCAATATTTGTAGAGAATACAATGACATCTTTTTCTTGGAGGGCGATGTATTGACATGTACCGATGCCGGATCTCATAGAATCCAAACTCAACTGGATAAAGCCCCAGTGTATATAAAGCCATACCGGTTGCCGGAGTCCCAGAAAGATGAAATCCACCGGCAAGTTAATGAAATGTATGAAGCAGGTATCATACGACATAGCAAGAGTCCGTGGAATTCTCCACTTATCCTCGTACCAAAAAAGGCAGATAGCCAAGGCAACAAACAATGGAGGGTTGTAGTAGACTTTCGTAAGCTCAATGACATTACAGTCGGAGATGCTTACCCACTTCCAAATATAAGTGATATCTGGGACCAGTTAGGAAAATCAAAATATTTTAGCACTCTCGATTTGGCGAAGGGATTTCATCAGATCTTGGTAGATGAACGTGACCGAGAGAAGACTGCTTTTAGTACTCCTTTTGGTCACTACGAGTATAATAGAATGCCATTTGGTCTGAGAAATGCCCCGGCAACATTCCAGAGGCTAATGAACAATGTCCTCATGGGTGTGCAAGGAATAGAATGTTTTGTGTACGTGGATGACATTGTTATATACGGGTATGATCTGAAGGATCATAATAAGAAACTGGTACATGTTTTGGACAGACTGAGAGGAAATAACCTTAAACTTCAGCCTGATAAGTGCCATTTCATTGAGAGAGAACTTACATATTTGGGCCATATAATTTCAGAACACGGTCTGAAGCCAGATCCCAACAAAATAAGCGTAGTCAAAACATACCCTAGACCAAAAAAAGAAAAGGATGTAAAATCTTTCCTAGGATTCATAGGCTATTATAGACGATTTATACCAGACTTTTCCAAAATCTCCAAACCTTTAACGAAGCTACTCAAGAAAAATGAGACCTTTAAATGGGATGCCTTCTGTGAAGAGGCATTTGTGTTATTGAAAGACAAACTTATCCATGCACCTGTATTGGCCTACCCAGATTTTGAACAACAATTTCTGGTAACAACCGACGCAAGTGACGTAGCGTTAGGAGCTGTGCTTTCACAAGGTAAACTGGGAAATGATCGCCCTATTTGTTATGCCAGTCGCACGCTTAATCCAGCGGAAACGAGATATTCAACGACGGAGAAGGAATTACTGGCAATAGTTTACGCAGTAAAGCAATTCCGACCATATATATATGGAAAAAAATTTGTCATTCTAACAGATCACAAGCCCCTACAGTGGCTCATAAACTTGAAGGAACCATCCTCCCGACTAATGAGGTGGCGAATTTTATTGGAGGAATATGACTACGAAATAAAGTATAAACCTGGTAAATATAATGCTAATGCGGATGCATTAAGTCGAATAAAGACCAATGAGTCTGAAAATGACGATAAAATTATACGGGTTCTGACCCGAAATCAAACAAAAAAACGGCTTGAAGTAAACTCCCCGAAAGAAAAGGATGACCTAAAAAAATTTAGTACAAATAGCGATACAACAAAAACAAATTCTATAGAATTAACTGAGAACTTGGAATCCCTTATAACACGAAAAGTGGAATATAAATATTTTCTGTTACCTTTATTCAATACAACCGAAGGACTTGAACTAAAAGAGCTCTTCCCTGATATCAATAATATTAAGATAGGTGAACACAAATCATTTAAACTGAATAATGAATTCTTCTATATAACCAGAATACCTATCCCCATAAGAACGGAACAGGATAAGGAATATATGAAAAAATCCTTAAAACAATTCTTGAAGTCATGTGAAAGAAATCAAATTGCAGAGTTTCACATCTCAATACCTGTGTATAGTAATGACATACTATTGGACTTTAAGAAAATTCTGAACGAATTAAAAGTGCATACGAAAATAAAAATATTCCTTTATCGAAATACAAAGATTCACGTAAATAGTTCTGAAGATATTCAGCAAATACTGAAGGAATATCATACCTCTCCAATAGGTGGACATCAAGGCTTTACTAGAACACTCAAGCGTGTTAGAATGAAATACTATTGGCCAAGTATGCTCAGGGATATAAAGAATTATATTCAAAGCTGCGAATCATGCCAAAAGAATAAGTTAAACAAACTTAACAGCATACCCATGAAAATAACCACAACCAGTTCGCAACCTTTTGAAAGAGTAGCTTTGGACATTGTAGGTCCGCTTCCTGTGAGTTATAAAGGAAATAAATACATCCTCACCTTTCAGGATGATTTAACTAAATTCTCAGATGCAGTTCCTATAAGTAACGCGGAGGCACACACTGTCGCAGAAGAATTTTTCAAAAATATCGTATCAAGACATGGTATTCCCGAATCATTGCTTACAGATCAGGGTAGCAATTTTGTCAGTAAGATGTTTTCAGAAGTGTGCAAGTTGTTAAAAATAAAGAAGATACGGACTACTCCATACCATCCACAGACGAATGGGGCTCTGGAGAGAAGTCACCGCACTTTAGCGGAATACTTACGACACTACGTTAATAATGACTCTCAGACTTGGGATGAATGGATCCCGTATGCAATGTTCGTGTACAATACTACTCCTCATAGCAGTACGAACTATTGCCCTTACGAACTTCTTTATGGTTACCCACCAAAAATACCTGTTACTCTAAAGCAATCACCCCAAACAACTTACAATTACGAAAATTATGCGAACGAGCTTAAAGTCCGACTACAGCATGGATATCGATTAGCGAGAGAAAATATCGTAAAATACAAAGAAAAATCCAAGATATATTACGACGAGAACAAACGGAAGAAATCATTTAACGTGGGAGAAAAGGTATTACTAAAGAAACACGTGCGACAGAATAAATTTTCAGCCCTATGGGAAGGACCCTATGAGGTAATTAAACTAATTTCCGAAGAAACAACTAAGATAAAGATCGGAAATAAAATGAAAATTGTCCACAACAACAACTTAAAACCATTTGTAGAATGCATATAATATCATTATCTTCTGACTAAATTTATATATCAGCAATCTACCAATAACTAGCCCACGTAATAATTAGCCAAAATAAATCGAAAATTAACGTAATTTCAGCTCAGTAAGTCGCTGAAAGTTATTCGTCCAGTGTAAGGTTGTCTGACACTTTCTTAATAATTAAGCCTATTGCTTAGAAGACTATTTAATCGTAATAAATTGTGTAGATGTAACTAACCGTCCATTATTTGAATACTGACTTATTTATTATAATGCTTATGCTTGGGTTCTTTCTGATCGCTGGTACGCTCCAAACTATTGCTCTCCACATCAAACTTAACTCTAAAATTTTTCCAGATATGATTTGGACGTTAATCATCCTCGCAACTATAACCGCAGTTCGATCTAACGGAATCAAGATTACTCCGATAAACAATGCGGGGATATATTTTGAAAATCTAGGAAACATAGAATTCTATTCTAACGAATGGAAAATTGTAATATATTATGACCTATTGGGAATAAACTTGGGCGTAACCTATTTAAAGAAACACACAATGGAAATTAATGACTTGTGCGATGTGTTAAGGAACGAACCAGCGTTTTCACAGGTCTGTAATCACACGGTGTTGGAAATGAATCACCTGATACATGACATTGAGCAAAACATTATCCTGTTAGATCCAAAACTGAGGATAAAGCGATCGTTATTAGGTATAGTGGGAACAATAGGCAAACCTCTTTTTGGCATCCTAAATGAAGAAGATGCTACCTATTATGATAGGGAAATCGAAAAATTAAAAAATAACGAAGAATATTTGAAGTCTTTGATAAAAAACCAAACTTTGATATTGGAAACCACCGCCAATATCTTTAATAAATCGATAAACGATATACAAATGCAATTTGTAACTCTAAACAACAAATATAGAACACTTAGAGGTTTTATGGATGAACTTCACAACGTAACATATGCTAATAGAATTGTCGCTGAACTTGAATCGCTTACTGCCCTTAACACTCTTTTGATATTAAGATACCAAGGAGTAGTTAGTACAATTATTGACCTCGTAACGGATGTCAGACACGGAAAACCACATCCCTCAGTTATCTCTCCCAGTCAATTGGAAACACTCCTCATCACAATACGGAAAGAAATCTCCAGTGAACTTAGACTACCTAGTACACTAAGGGAAACGAATCTGTTATCTATATATCGCTTCCTTATAAGGAAGACTACCAATTATTCAAAACTCACTCACTACCTACAATCTATAAAGAAGATTTCACTTTCATCCAACCTAGTACTGAATACCTAGTGGTCGATTATAATCGTGAACACTATTATAATATGGATGCACACGAACTAGGAAGTTGTGCAACTGATAGTGAAGCACAGTTCCTTTGTCGACTAATCCACCCTATTTTTAATGGAAATAAAGATAATTCAGTATGTGAGGTCAATCTACTCAAACGAGAATATTCTAGGTTACAATCATGTGATTTCCGAACCTCTAACCAAACAACCTTCTGGATACAATTGTCTCAAGCAAATAAATGGTTATTCGCAACCAGAATAAATACTTCAGTAGACGTGATATGTAAACAACATATTACTCCCCATACTTTGGTTGGAACCGGAATCATTGAAATAAGTAATAACTGCTACTTGAGAACAGAATACTTAACCATCAAAGCATACAACATGAACGTAACTGAATTGAAAAATTATTTTGTACCTTCATTAAACATAACCCAAATTTTTAACCGAACTATTAAATTTAAGCCGAAATCTGATAGTGTTGGATTAATCAAATATTCTAGTTCTAACGAGCTTAAGGAACTATCCGAGCAAATAAACACCTTAAAGGAACAAGAAGAAATAAGTCTGGAACCAATAGATCCACACACAGTACACCATTACACGCTTGGTTACTTATCATTACTGATAATATTAGTAATAATAGTATACATTATTTACCCGAAATGTAGTGTTTGCCAGAGAAAAAACAGATCAGGAACGAAAAATGAGAATAGTAACTCGGAAAATCCGTACCAGGAACCCCAAATTCAGTTAACTCGAGCGTAACATATATATATACATATATCCAGATTTTTCATGTTCTGGAAATATTAAATCACAATCCGGTTGAATGGACATCATTTCATCCTCTAGATCGCAACTCGGTCTCCAAATTTTCCCCTTTTTGTTGTTAGTGTTATTCTTGCAATAAATCAATTAATCGAATAAATAACGATCCCCATTCTTAATAACTAATTAACTTTCATTGGTAGTTCGCTCGGAAACGAACCAACACACTGTACGAAAACGAATATAAATGAAAATAATTTGCACCTTTTTGGTATTTCTTGGTTATAATTAATAAAACTATAAGAGTAAGATTATCAAAATGTTTAGCGCGTAAGGTTATTAAAACTTATGCTTTCAATAATTTTAGCAAAAATTAACAAAAACTGTATATCTTTAATAGCGTTTAATGCGTAAAATTATCAAAATAGATATGTTCAATCTTAATAAAACTACATTACTTTAGAAATTTAATATAATTAAAAAAAAAAAAAAAAAAAACCTTACCATTAATCATTAAATATCATTTATATACTTACCTTTTTATAACTAGTTATTATACTTGAGTTTACCTATATGATTAGAGCGTTTAAATACTATATTACGTTTCTTACTTTTGTCTAAATATTTGTACAACATATTTTTTATATGTAATTTAGTCTGTAGAAAACCACATATTTTAAATTTTGACTAATTATACTTTAATTTTATTCGATTTAGATTTAATAAAACTCAAAAGGTCTATTATACGAAAATAGTTAACACCTAATACCTAGTAATACTTGTGTTAAAGAATTCAAAAAAAATAATGTGTTAAAGAATTCAAAAAATAATAAGAGCAAACACAACAAGACTATCTCGACGGAACCACTATAACCACGTACATAAACTCTACTTTTATCCATACATATCAGCAAAATTTGAAATTTGTTGGAAACTTGGGCTTTAATTATACAGAAAATTCCTCACCCTCCAGGCTATGAATTTTCTTTATTTTAGGGGGAAGGGATGTTGTGATTCCAAAATCACAACCATTTCATTTACATTTACTTACCTCCTGAGGATTTCTAAAAATCCATGAGCATTCAAATTGTGGTCTCAAAATACCACACTGTGCACGCTCCATAAATTTCCCTGCACAAACACTTAAAATTACAGCAACATGCATAAATACTTACCTTCATAAATTTTCCTAATGCATAAATATTCTTATTACTTATTCTCGTAAAATACTTAACTTCGCATAAATAGCCCACTTATATAAAATACTTACTCGACATTTTTGACATTTTTTTTGTAAACATAATTCACGGAGTTAATGTACTCCACATTGCATATCGCTCAAAAATATCAAGAGCAAGATCAAATTACTGCAAGACCCAAGCCAACAAATATCGTCTTATCTTTTCATTTTTTTGCTTATTTTCGTTCTATTTTTACTGCTTTTCGTCTTATTGGTCAGTTGAACGCACCAATGACGAAAATTCTTCATACTTTTTGCTGACGCAAGGGCGTTAGTTATTTTTCGTGATAAAAATATACGACAATCAAAAGAAAGTCGAAGTTCAGGATCGGTATTCAAAGCGAAAGCACGGCGGGTTTCAAAGTCGAGAAGTTTTGTTTGGAATTGAATTGTATAATTAACAGATATTGTTTGAAAGAGTACATGTATCCGTGCAAGTAAATAAAAGTGTAATCGTTTAATTTCCTCTAATAAAATAAAATCCTGTGTAACAAATATTCATAATCAAAAGTGTTTTTTTTGTACTGAAAAGATCCTGAGCCTTCCCCCTGTGCCGCTCTTCTCTCCCAAGAAAGCACGGCGGCAAACGGGGTTATAACATGTCTACTACTACCGAAGTAAAAATACTGCACATGGGGTGCTTATATCTGAAATGAGATTTTAATGTGAAGAGAAAATCATTAATACTAATTCGATAATTTTTCCCGCTATAAATCTGTAATAAGACTCCGATCAACGAAAAAAGTCGGAGATGTAATCTTGTGAATTGCAGTGAGAAATCCTAGCTTTCAGAATTGATAGAAATAGGAACACATGATCAATTTATTGGAAAACTGAGTTACTATAGAAAGAATGTGATTCAGGACAATTTTAATGAACCTAATTGGCACCTGCATCATGCCCAATTTGAGAAGGAATCGCAGCAGGGTAACCTGGCGAAATCAAGTTAATGTTAAACAATTTTCGAGGAATGTCAGTAGTAATGCGCTCGAGGTGAAGATTGTTGTCCTCAGGGTAGGTACACTAGTCACATTTGAGAAATATTATCTTTAAAATAGTAAGACCAAATGGCATGATGAAATAGATAGACATTAATCAAAATTAGTCCAGAGGAAGGATTAGAAAATATGAGAATGGCGGAGATGATAATGTAAAAAAACGGGAGAGGTAAAGTAATTATCTTGTTTTAAATAGATGAATCAGCTTTAGGTATCAGGCGCATTGAATTCGACGTGATTCGCTTTACCCCAAGCGTGAATATTGTCAAGTCATTATTCAATGATCTAATCATGGGTCTACGATAGTGACAAAGGAGTAAGCATAATCAAAAGTCCTGTCATCAACAAAACTATTGATGAGATTGAAAGTAAAGGTAATCAAATCATTAATAAAAATTAAGAAGAGGGAAGGAAAGATAACAGAACTCTGGGGCATACAGGTATTTATTGGATAAGGTTCAGGCGTAACGTCATCTAATACAATAATACTTGTTATCGCGACTAGATAAACAACTTTCAATCCATTATAGAAAAGGTATGGAGAGAACAACTGCTTTGAGTTGGCTAAAATGGCAGAATGCTAAATGGACTCTAGAAAAGGCCTTTGAAAGTACTACGTCAACGATTTTGGGCTCACTAAAATGTGTGTGTCCGTAACCCCCGGAATATACAAGCCATGAACAAAGTCGAAAAAAGAGAGCAGCGACAGCAGGCGACATCCACAGTCTTCTTGCCTTGTCTTACTGCAGGAGTTTTTCATACAAAAGTTGCTTGTATTTTGTTCAAACGATATAATTTCCATAAATTTGTTCTACATGCTATTTTTCTTTTAAACCATTAGAAAGCAAACATATTTGGCTGCAATTTGTTTTAACTTCATTTTGCTGTGGGAGCGACAGTTTTGGGTTTTAGGACCTGTTTAAGATGAAATTTTAGTTTTTCCTCCCTGACGAGTATACAGAAAGCAGTGAGAGTGAGCTCTTACTACATGCTGTACCCGCCGGGGTCTGTTCAATATTACAGATATATGTAGCTGCTTTTAGCTGCTTTCGTATGCTCTTGGCTGTCCAAAGTAATTCGAAAGCTGTTTTTTCTTACTTGCTTTTTGACATTTGTTCTGTCCAAGATTTTAAGATAGCTGCTAGCATAGCAGCTTTTTGTTGCTTACACTCCTGACTCTAAGCAACAATGCGGCTATGGTAATATTTATGTATGTGTACCTGTCATTTTCTTAAAAATGTTGGCACGGGGAAATAATAATAAATTTAAAACTTCTTGAAGTGGTAACCATTTGCGATAGAGACAAAATCAATATTTCTGGTCGCTCATTATAATTTGGGTATAGCAATTCAATATAAAATTTCGCATTCAATACAAATAGCTTTTGACAATTTACACATAGAGATTGCAAAGCATAAAAGCAGCTTTTGGCTGTCCCAAATCTCGCAGCCGCTTTTTCTTGCTATGGCTAAATTTGACAGTTTTCAAAGTGTTGCTCTACTGTGCTATCAAAGCAGCTATAGCTGTAATATTGAACAGACCCCCGGCCAAAACCCTCGAGAATACTTCCCAAGCCATGAAACAAATTTGTATGTGTGCGTTCGGAGTCCGTTTTCTAAAATGTTCTATATTGAAAAGTGCTAAACATTGGCTTTATGTATGCCACAGAGCCTAAACTACTATCCATATAGGAAAATAGTCTTCTAGTAATTTACAGCTTGATTCCTTATCTTTCCAAGGGCTACACTTCCTATACACCTTACTTAACAAAATAATAAAATAGTTTTGATTACAAAGTAACCTTACCATTTAACGCTCAATACCTCTCAGCTGAGTGATAATTGCATGTGTGTATGCGCAGCCGGAGTCCGAATCTGTAGGCAGCTACATTCGAAATCATCAGCCCACGGCATGCCATGACGGCACAGCGACATTACAATGATTACTCAGCTGAGAATTTTTGTTTGAGAAATCGTAGTCATTTGGTTAAGATTAATTTTTTTAAATAATTTTGTTATGAAACACCATTTTTCTGTATAAATAGTAGTTTAAGGCAGAGGAGCTATTCAAATCAAACTTTTGTCAGATTTACATAAGAACACTGCAAATATTTTAGAATGTAAGGATTCCGTTGGGTCACGCATTTCGGTAGGGGGGGGAGTCTGTTTCATGGCTTGTGAAGTATTCTCGAGGGTTTTGATCCGGCACGTTAAGGCCTTTTAATATGTTGGTGCTTTCGGCGACTTCATGGCTTGTGTTATATATTCCGGGGGTTACGGTGTACCCCTGCCAGCCTGCCTGTGTGTGTGTGCGTATGTGTAACACGAATGTTCGGAAGGTATGTTTACACTACTTGTATACTTGTTACTAAAAAGAAGAAGAAGAGTTAATAATTGTGAGAATGCCTTTGAGGAGAGAACTAAAGGAGATGACATCCCATAGTAAGTATATAGGTCTGTTCGCGTACTCAGTTTTGGGGCAATGAAAGCAATGAATTTGCACGAACTTACACATTTTCCATTCGTTTACTTTCTCGTGCACACAAAATTACACGAGTTTTGCATACGTCACAGCTTCCCCTCTCGCATGAATTTACCCGAAGTTTTTAGTTACTGCACAATTCTTGCAAGGAAAATTGACAGCTGTTATAGGAAAGTCCATTTTTGGAATTTTCTGAAAAGTTTTTAAAGCGCAATCAAAATGTCAAATGAAGATAGTTTAAGTATTCAATACTCTCATGGGACTTTTCAACACTGCAACAAGTTAAAAAAATATAAAACAATTCTCATTCGTAAATGTTATTCCACACTTCTTCTTCTTGTTTTTCACGAAGTTGCATGAAAAGCACTCGTTTACTTTTTCATGCATTTTACATTCTTCCCCCACCACACGAGTAAGTTTTTACCCAGAAAGTTTTGCACGAGAAGTACGCGAACAGACCTTATGTATGGCAGCGTAGCCAAAAAATTTCACCATCTTGATTTTGGCGGGGTGTTTGACTGTCACTTTTCCATAAAAAACAAACAGCCGCGAAGTGCGTTTGGCGCAGAGACGTAGTTACAAATGGATAATTTACTTTTTATAGGAAATGGTTAATGATTATTGGATAAGTGATAGTAATATAAAAAGGAGTTATATATGCTCGAAGATTTAGATACAACAAGCCGTGCTGAGGAAAATGCTTTAAAAATACTTTTGTGGTAAATTCGGTAAATTCCACTGACATGCATATATAAGTAAATTCGCAAATAATTTAGATATATCGTCAGTGAGAGCATACTTGCTGTAATCAAAACTGATGCCACATGAAACAGGAGATCAGTCGGTCCATTTATATACATGTCAGTGGGTGGTGCGGAAGATTGTGCCGAGTTTCTAAGAAATGTGTTTGAATTTTCGCGCCACTAATTTGTTGTTATATTTAAAGCATCAACAATTTTTAACGCCTCCTCTGGCTGCTGGCATCACACAAAAACAAGAAGAAGAACGAAAGTTGCTACGCTTTTTTCAACGCTTGTCAACTCTATATGTGTATATATCCATATATATGTATATATATGCTCTATATTCTAAGCGCCATACATATACTTACTATGGGATGTCAGAGTGCAGTACAAAGTTCGGGAATTTTAAAGCCGATTATCTCGGAAACTATAACTTTCCGACAAATTTTGTTTTCATATTTGTGATTTGTGATTGAAAAGGAACTAGTGTGCAAAGCACTGACATATAATAAGAATGGACTGAGCCATCCTATCTAATTCCTATAGTCAAAAATGGCACAAATTTTTGCTAAAATCTATTTGTCTCTTTCAAGCTCAAAATGTACACTGAACTGTAACCAATTTTGGAAACAGTACGGCTGTATTAATTGGAATACATCGGAATTGACTTAAAAATTGAGACAAATATATTGCTTATATACGTCTATCTCTTACAAGCTCAAGCATATTTGACATGAAATCTGCAGATGAACACATTTTTCAGTAATATTAAAAATGAATTTTTGTGTTAATTAAAACGAGTTTAACTTTCAAAACAATTTTCATTGAATGCCATACTATTTTAAAACATCTTTAGTGTTTCCAATCGACAAATAATAACTAATTATAAATCGGTGTACAATTGTACGAAATAAAGTGTTTTCACAGCCTGTTCAATATTTGTGCCATTTTTGAAGCAGGAACGCTCAGTCCATTCTTATTATAAGTCAGTGGTGCAAAGTCTCAAGAAAATCGGTGATTTTTCAGGGATGTTACCCTGTTCCCGCGGATCTATCTTTTAGTCCACTGACTTATAACAATGAAAATTTTGCAAAATTTTCATTGTTATAACTCAGTGGTTTAGCCTCACTTTTATATGGCAGTGCTTTGACACTTCATTTTCTAAAATTTTACCGTGTAAAATAAGCTTAGAATATAGAGCAAAGCTCTATATTCTAAGAAAATAACATGGCACCCAAATCACAAAAGGCAGCAGACGTTGTTAAGAACGTAGAGGAACAATATGGTTTTGGATGTTATACGGAAAAAAATCCGGAAGGTAGTGTAAAAAATTTATTACAACCTCGAATAAAATTTCCTGCACACTAATAAATAATAATAATTTTCTCTGCCTGATAATTTATTTCCTAGATTGTGACTTTCTTGCAAGGTTCTTGCAAGTTAAGCAATATTTTGAAAAAGCATCAAGACTGTTCCGATTAAATTGTGATAAAAATAGATACGGATACTCATGCTATGAAGCCGGTAACTTCTTTTTACGAGATAAAACAAAGGGTCATGTACAGCAAGCCTATGATTACTATGAAAAGGGTTGCAGACTTAATGATCGCAAATCCTGTTATTATGCAGGTCTTTTACTTACAGGTAAATTATTCATACCAGGCGATTGGGATCAAAACGATTACGTTGAACGGAACATGCCTAAAGTAAGTAGCAGAACTGTAATGAAATAAAGATTTCGAGGGTTTTTCAAATTTTTAATAGGGAATGGAATACATACATAAAAGCTGCGAATTAAATCACGTCGATGCATGCTTGATATTAATGAAATTGTATAAATCTAGAGTGCAGGAATATGAAAAACTCGACCATCTAGACATTTTTACTTCTAAGAATAAAAAAAAATCTTTCGAGTATGCCTATAAGAGTTGCAAACTAAGAGACCTGTCTGGTTGCTTGAACTTAAGCGAGATGTATGCAAAAGGTTATGGAACCGAAGAAAATCAAGAAAAGTCAGAAAGGGCAAGCAGGCTAGCAGAAGAAATTGCGAGCGAAGAACAATCTATAAGGGATTTTCCTCCATCAGGTTAATTAATTTTACGTCAGTTTTTTTAGCAAGGTGATCCTGGTAGCATTTCTTAAGTAAGTAGAGGCAAGTAGTGTTGTAAGCCCACAGGTACAACACTACTTGCTACCGGATTACTGAATAAAACTATAAAAAAATATTTGTATGTTAATTTTAATTACTTAGATTTCACATGTTTTTTTTTTTTCACAAGTTTAGGTTTTATAACCAACATTCGAGACTTCCCTAAACTAAATAATTTTCATTTTGTGACATTTTTGTTTAAAATCCTCTGTTTTGTTCATAGGTACAACCGCAGGCGTGTATCTTTAATCTGCTCAGAGCGCTCTGAACACCGATTTCTTGTATCTTTATTTACTTTCAGAGCGCTCTGAACGTGTATCTTTATTATTCCATATCGGGTGAAGACCTAAGCCACTCGGCTACTATGGATGCTCTAAGCCTCCACTACTCTTACTTGTTTATGTTTCGTTTTGCTATAATGTGTATCTACTATGTAACTCGCTATGATATACCCAACGCTTGGCGTGCCTTTGGCACGGGTGCTCCACTGACATATATACAATGGACTGCTGACGCTACAAAAATTGCTTACATTATTTGACATTATTATGGGATCACTTTTCTATAGTTGTCTCTTTTTGGTTTGACTACTTTTTTTCGCTGAACTATAAATCATAATTTCTATACAAATCCACCATAATCCAGTTTCAGTTCAGTGGTTTTCCAAATGAATATATAGAATAGATGGCAATACAGTATTTGTAATCCTTACTCTGTCCCCCATACCTACTTTTAGGGACTGGCAGACAAAAATTGCGAAAATTTATTTCATTAAAACTCAAGTTTAAAAAATATTTGATGTTGTAGAAGATAAGCTTCCAAGAATAGAAATAATTTCGAATGCATCTGTAATTTGCTGAACTTTTAATTGAATATTAAAACGAAAGTAAAACTTGAAATTACGATAATTGTCACACCCTGCCAACAAAAATTGACCCATATGAAATAGAAAATCAGGCAGTCTATGTTACATATGTCAGTGGGGTGCTCAAATAAATAAATGTTTATTAGTGTGCTGTGTTTGTATTCTTTTGGTCATGGCAGTAATGAAATCCTGACATTTTGAAGGGCGACATTTTTTATAATCCAAATTGCTATGTAAAATAAACAAATTTTTAGCTCCCCCTTATTTTCAGATTTGCCTTTGTATGACTGACATAATTTAGGCACCAATGACAATTCAATTGTAAACAAACAAACCGGCATTGGTAAAATGTTAAATTTTTTGCCATGGCTGTTTATTCTTATAAATATTTCACTTTTATTTAGCTAAAAACACTATAATTAATTAAAGCTATTAAGCTTATTTGAAGAATGCTTTCCCACGACAATAACGTCGTTTGTTCTTGCAGCACAGCACAGCGCACTTCATTACGATTATTTAAGACTGTAGTCTCTATTACATAAAATATCGTTCACAAAAGAATATTTTACACTTATTTCACAATTCAAGTCCGAAAACTTCTTTTCTAAATTATGAAATGTTGAACTGACGCAAAATAGCCACTAGGCCCTCTTGTCATTCCCCCGCCCCCCCCCCCCCGATCATAAGGTCATACTGTCATTGAATTGCTTAAACACGTACACTATTCGCACGATACCCCGCTTCCTTATTATTTATTTATTCAATGATTTATATACAGGGTCTTTCAAATTGAGCTTTCAAAAGTAAATAATTAAAAGACATAGAATTTGAATTGAAACTGAAAAACTTTTTATTTATTTTTGAAATAAAATGTTTGCCATTTATTCTCTAGAAGTGATATCCCCATGTGACCACCTCTTGTGTCTCTACAGTACCTGATTCTTTTATCAAAATTTTCAATCACATTCGGGCATAACTCGAATAATTTCTGCTTTCAATGCCTGAACGTTTCGAGGATTTTCCTTGTAGACCTGTGCTTTCACATGGCCCCAGAGAAAAAAATCTAACGGTGTCAAATCACAGGATCTTGAAGGCCAATTCACGTCACCGAATCTGGAAATAACACGGTCTGGAAACTTTGTATGCAAAGTTTCTCTGGCTGTATGAGACGTAGCCCCATCTTGTGTTATGGAACTATGTTAGAGTGATTGGCTTTGGACGTAAAGTCCAGACTGCCAGCATGAGCTGACAGATCACTCGACGGACAGCGTTGACTGCAGGGCGGCACGCTAGCTCGCCTCGGCTCATTGGCGGAGTGTGGGGAGGTTCCACGAAAAAAACCTCCCGCTGCCGTCAGCCATAATCAAAAAAATTCCTGCCTACAAACTAACAGCCAGCACACATTTGGTTAATCTGAAGGGATGTCACTTACCTATATATATATAGTTGAAGGCGCAGATGTTCTGCCTTCGTGCATGCCCCATCCACCCATCTGACTCTGAGGGCAAGATTTTTCAGAGTCCCTAGTTGACCTGTAAAGAGAGGATAAACGAGCGAACCTAAACGACCTTCATACGTGAGGGCTCCAAGATAGTGAAGGAAGAATTCAAGAAACCTTAAGTCATCATTTCGTTATAATCGATAATGTCTTATTTATTCATAATACGGAAGCTCAGCCAAATCGTTCTACTACAGGGGTCTACTTATAATACTGCCACAGTACATAAGGTGCTGAGAGAGGGACTAGACCTAAGAATACTTAACTATTTGGTTAACATATGAATATAGTACAAGAGTCCTTACTATAAATGTGGCTGAGTATAACTTACAAAGTTCTCTGATTACCTAGTTATTACCAAACTTCAATAAGAATCTACGATTTACTCTATCTTGTCATATATGAGACGTACTAGTTTCCTAAATAGAAAGGAATTCATTATTTAATACACAAATCACTAGGCACTACGCTCTAAACAAAACATATCACGATGAACAAAGGTCTCTTCTGTTTAGAATAACTACGTGTATGTATGTGGAAGAGTTTGTCTTGATTTATAATCAAAATTCAAGGTACTAAAGTTTCGCTTAGTCATGGCGACCTTGTATAGCTATAACTAGGATGTGATTAGGGATATACATTTATATTTCATGATATTCTACAATTTATTTCTTTTGGTCAACGCTCTTATGCTTAATATTCACCGAATTAAGAATCAATTTCATACTTTATGTCGGGTCTGACTTTCGAATATATTTAAATACACTATGAATACCCAATTCCGACTTCTATTCGAGTTAAATCAAAATATACAACTTACTTACGTACTAACTCTATAGCTCTTCTGCGAGCTGATCAATTAATTATATATATCGACAATATAGTTAACAAAATTTAAAAATAAGTTTTTTTTAAGGCATCAACTTACATGGGGCGTGTATCTTTATTCTGCTCAGAGCACTCCGAGCGCTCTGAACACCGATTTCTTGTAGCTTTATTTACTTTCAGAGTACTCTGAGCGCTCTGAACGTGTATCTTTATTATTGCTCAGAGTGCTCTAACTAATCGTAGATAAACCTCAGAGCATTTGGAGCAATCCGTCAGTAATACCAATAGAGCGCAAAAAAATCCTATTAAAAATGTGAATACTTCTTTAAATTCCATATTTCCTTTCCATCCTTCACCCCTTATTTATTTTTATAACTTTATTATTATTATTTATTTATTTTTATAAAGAATTTTGTATTTTCAATAGATATTTCACAAATCATAAGTGCTGCCAATATTAAAATAAACTACCAGAACACTCAGAGCACTCCGAATTTGTATCTTTTTTCCAGAGTACTCTGAACGATCTAAAAAATCTGTTTGATCTACGGAGCGGAAAAAAGATACACGCCCATGATTTTTGCTGGGGACTCGATCGCAGAGGCGCCTCCAAGATTCTCCGCCGTGCCACTGTTAAAAAGTAGAAAGATTCCGAAACTTATTGTGTGTTTTTGAACGTGGCTAAGCTACATTATGGTTATCTTAATGTCACTTCCTTTTACAAAAACTATTTCCTAATATGTTAGTACACTCTAGGGGAGAATTTTCCTCCGATGTTCTATAGAGCACCCTGCGTGTGTGCTGAGAATCTATCGCCATTTTTCCTTTTTGTTGTTCTATTATTAAATTGCTTGTTAGTAATACTTAGCTGAGTTGCCGCTACTATTTACTCCTCTGTAAAGGGATATTCTGAAGTTACACTACTATTTCGGCGTTTACTTCCTACAATTTTTGTTGCTTGTTCCAGAGATTCTTGGTAGACGAGATTATTTGATTCTCCAGATAGAGAATATTTTGTCTTATTTAAATGCCATGTTAGTCCGAGTACTATATTAAAGTCTGATGTGTCATATGCATAACATCCTGAATATCGATATTGAGGCTTTTTGTTATTTTTACAGCCACCAGATTGTGATCCTATTCAGTGTACTCACTGTAAAAATATTTCAGCTTTTCCAATCCGGCTAGTTGCCAGAATTTGTCTGGTGACCTGGTTTCTAATTTTCTTTTGTTTTCTCTGAAAAACTTTTATATCCACGCGGTTGTTTGAGAATTATTTTCCTTAAATTCACCGCCACTGTCGTTTCTCAGATGATCTGACGTCCTGAGAAGATTGCCTTCTTCTTCTTTACTAGTTTGGGAATGACACTGCACGCTGTCGATCCCTGGGGTGCGTTCAATTATCATTTAACCGCAGGCCGGCGTACATGCTGCAGTATCTCAATGTAGCGTTTTGCTATATGCAATACGCTACGACCATAACACTTATTGAAACCACATGTCTTCAGTATCAATATTTTCCAGTTTTAGCCATAAAAGAGTTGTGATCATGTCGCGATATCTGGTACCGTTAACGGTTATGGCTCTTCCAGAATCATTTCCAAAAAAGTATGGACCAATCACACCACCATACCAGAATGCACACCAAACAGTGACTCTTTGTGGATGCATTCGCATCTCTTGGATCGCGCGAGGGTTTTCCTCTCCTCAAATACGGCAGTTTTGTTTATTAACGTAGCCACCGATCTCGAAATGTGCTTCGTTCGAAAAGGTGATTTTTTTTTAAATCGTTTTGTTCCAGTATCCAAATGGTAAAGTCCCGACGCATGTAATGATTTTGTGGCAGCAATTCTTAAGTCAATTGAACTTTGTAGGCCTTCAACACTAAATCTTTATGCATAATACGCATACAGTTGACTCAGAAAGTCCAAATTGTTGTGAACGTCAGCTGCAACACTATCAATCACAGCACCAATATTTTCTTCTGAACGATCGGCACGAGCATACTGACGTCTTTCTTGATCTTGTACTGCATCAGTTTCTTGAAATGTCTGCACAATATTGTTGCGAGTGTGGCCTTTGGTTCGTTATTTAAAACACAATATTAAATTTTTAATAAGCAAGTTCTTTATTTCACTCTAATCTTATACAATCCACAAACTTTCAATTAATCAACTCAACTTTAATTATCGCTAATACTGTACTTTCAATTATCGCAATATAATTACAACACTTTCGCACGTTTATTACTTTCGCTTGTTAATACTGCAACGTCTAAGACAAGACTCTTGCTCTGGCGGTGACATCTGTTATATTTATACCCTAGAAACTCTCCAGATTATTCTGTGTGACGTGCTAGGTCCTATAACGTATCTTAGAATATAGAGCAAATAGGAATGGTTGAATCGTGTAAAATAGGTGTACATGATCGTAATTTGTCAAGAGCAGGAGACTACACATAGGAGTAAGTGAGATGCTGGATGGAGAAATTGTCAAAGCTGTAGATTAATTGTCAAATGTGCTTTTATTTTGTGAGCAGATTTGGTCAACTTAAAGCTCTTTTGTGAAATTTAACAAAAATACCGAATCAATTCTTTTCAAAACTATTTATCTTTGAACTTTATTTAGTGCAAAGTTTTATAGTGCCACTAGTGCCTGTAAAAATCTTCATATCAATTAAAAAAACAGAAATGAAGTGTTCGGTCAGTGCTTGCAAATATAAATTGGATTATAAACTAGGGAATCCTGTTTGAGGCAACTGCACTACCTAAATTATCTTTATGTGAATTGTTTCAGAATAAAGTAGAAAAAGAACATTTTTTACCACAGATGCTCCGCACAAAACCTTTGTTTACTTTTTGCAAATTGACAAGTTGTTTAGAATAGGGATGGCGTGTAAATACATGTAAAAATGGACTACCAACACAACCAGGAATTCATTACACAAAATCTGGCTTATCACCATTCCTGTTTGCTCTATATTCTAAGTAACGTATATACATTTCTGCATGGCAGGGGGGCGAAATATTAACCGTTTAGGAGTTACAGGTTGCTTACGAAAAAAAGCTATTTTTTCACAAAACACCTTGTATCTTAAAAACTACAGGACGTACGGGGACAGTTAGAGCGCATTGTATGCAGAACTTCATGGCCTTTCCAACGACTGCTCAACCATCCCCGCACCTGTCTCCTTTCAAGAGGTATGCTTGTCTAAACTAAACACTGACATATAATGAGAATGGACTGAGCATTCTTGCTTCAAAAATGGCACAAATATTAAACAGGCTGTTAAAACCCTTTATTCCGTACAATTGCATACCGATTTATAATTAGTTATTATTTGTCAATTGGAAACACTAAAGATGTTGTAAAATCGTATTGCATTAAATGAAAATTGTTTAGGAAGTTAAACTCGTTTTAATTAACACAAAAATTAATTTTTAATATTACTGAAAAATGTGGTACTCTGCAGATTTGATGACAAATATGCTTGAGCTCGTAAGAGATAAACGCACATTTGACAATTAATCTACAGCTTTGACAATTTCTCCATCCAGCATCTCACTTACTCCTATGTGTAGTCTCCTACTCTTGACAAGTTACGCTCATGTCAGGAATTTTAAACGATTCAACCATTCCTGTTTGCTCTATATTCTAAGGCAAGAACACTCAGTCCATTCGTATTATGTCAGTGGTTTATATGGCAGTCACTGACATAATAACATGGACTGCCTGATTTTCTATTTCATATGGGTCAACTTTTTTTTACAGGGTGTGACAATTATCTTAATTTCAAGTTTTACTTTCGCTTTAATATTCATATTAAAAGTTCAAGAAATTACAGTTGCATTCGGAATTATTTCTTTTCTTGGAAGCTTATCTTCTACAACATCAAATATTTTTTAAACTTGATTTTTAAAGAAATAAAATTAAGCAATTTTTGTCTACCTGCCCTAAAAGTTGCTATGTGGGACAGAGAAAGGATTACAAATATTGTATTGCTATCTATTTCTATTTTATATATTCGTTTGGAAAACCACTGAACTGAAACTGGACTATGGAGTATTTTGTTACTTAATTATTGTTTGTAGTTCCGCGGAATAAAGTAGTAAACCAAAACGAGACAACTATAGAAAATTGATCCCATAATAATGTCAAAGAATCACTGACATATAATAAGAATGGACTGAGCCACCCTATCTAATTCCTATAGTTAAAAATGGCACAAATTTTTGCTAAAACCTATTTGTCTCTTTCAAGCTCAAAATGTACACTGAACTGTAACCAATTTTTGGAAACAGTACAGCTGTATTAATTGGAATGCATTGGAATTGACATAAAAATTCAGACAAATATATCGTTTTTATACGTCTATCTCTTACAAGCTCAATGAAATTTGACAACAAATCTGCAGAGGAGCACATTTTTCAGTAATATTACAAATGAGTTTTTGGGTTAATTAAAACAAGTTTAACTTTCTAAATAATTTAAATTTAATGCAATACTATTTTATAACATGTTTAGTGTTTCCAATCGACAAATAATAATAAATTATGAATCGGTGTGCAATTGGACGAAATAAAGGGTTTTCTCAGCCTGTTCAATATTTGTGCCATTTTTTCAACGAGGTAATAACTAAAGGAGATGCAATCATATGTACGATCCGTGTACATGAGCGTACCCAAAATTGCCCTGCATTTGTGTATGTTTCCGCCATTTTTGGTCTTCGCTGTCAAATCCATACTTTGGTTTGAATGGTTTTGGGCTTGGTGCATTGACGCAGGAGAACCCGTGAAATAACCGTAGGGGCCACGAAGCAAATATTACTCACAAACTTTTTACCACTGAAGTTTTCTTCAAAATTACTAACTTTTTTACGTTTTCGTTTGCAAATTCAGTGAAGACTTTTGAGTATATGAAAATAAAAGCGATTAAAATTGCGCATAGGTTGTACAATTGTGTACAGGTGTACAAATTTTACGGCGCTTATGTACAAACAATATCAGTGGCATAGTGTTAGAATTGGGTACGCGATATTTTCTCATTTGCATCTCCTTTAGTTCTTACCTCGTTGCATTTTTTAAGCAAGAACACTCAGTGTCAGTCCATTCTTATTAAATGCATTGAATAAATAACTAATAAGGAAACGGCATATCGGGTGAAAACGTAAGCATCTCGGCGAAATGTATTAGTGTGCTCTGTTTGTATTCGTTTCGTCATGGCAGTAATTAAATTCTGACATTCTGAAAGGGCACATTTTTCATAATCCAAATTCCTATGTAAAATAAATAAATTTTTAGCTCCCCCTTATTTTCAGATAATATTTCTTGGCGTTGCCTTTGTATGACTGGCATAATTTAGCCACCAATGACAATTCAATTGTAAACAAACAAACCGGCATTGGTAAAATGTTAAATATTTTGCCATGGGTGTTTATTTTTATAAATATTGCACTTTTATTTTGTTTAAACAATATAATTAATAAGTAAAGCTATTAAGCTTACTTGAAGAATGCTTTCCCACGGCAATAACACTGTTCGTTCCTGCAGCACAGCACAGCGCACTTCATTATGTTAATTTAGGACTCCGGAGTCTCTATTGCACAAAATGTCGTTCACAAAAGAAATATTCCGCACTTATTTCACACTACTATTCATAAAAATCACGTTTAATTAATTATTTTTCCCAATATCGCGAATTGAAATCCGAAACTTATTTTGAAATAATATCAAATGTCAGAATGTTGAACTGACACAAAATAGCCACTAGGCCCTCTTGTCATTCCCCCCCCCCCCCCCACCGATCGTATGGTTAGTCGTCATACTGTCATTGAAATGCTTAAACACGTACACTGTATTCGCACGATACCCCGCTTCCTTATTAGTTATTTATTCAATGATTAAATGTCAGTGCAAAGAATGTAAGCAATTTCAGTAGTATCAGCAGTCCATTTTATATATGTCAGTGATGGCAGTGCTTTGACACTTCATTTTCTAAAATTTTATCGTGGAACATTGCACCCAAATCAAAAATGTCAGCAGGCGTTGTTAAGAACATAGAGGAACAATATGGTTTTGGATGTTATACTGAAAAAAATCCGGAAGGTAGTGTAAAAAATTTATTATAACTTCGAATAAAGTTTCCTGCACAGTAATAAATAATAATAATTTTCTCTGCCTGATAATTTATTTCCTAGATTGTGATTTTCTTGCAAGGTTCTTGCAAGTTAAGGAAGAATTTGAAAAAGCATCAAAACTGTTCCGATTAAATTGTGATAAAAATAGATACGGATACTCATGCTATGAAGCCGGTAACTTCTTTTTACGAGATAAAACAAAGGGTCATGTACAGCAAGCCTATGATTACTATGAAAAGGGTTGCAGACTTAATGATCGCAAATCCTGTTATGATGCAGGTCTTTTACTTACAGGTAAATTATACATACCAGGCGATTGGGGTCAAAACGATTACGTTGAACGGAACATGCCTAAAGTAAGTAGCAGAACTGTAATGAAATAAAGATTTCTAGGGTTTTTCAAATTTTTAATAGGGAATGGAATACATACATAAAAGCTGTGAATTAAATCACGGCGATGCATGCTTGATGTTAATGAAATTGTATAAATCTAGAGAGCAGGAAAATGAAAAATTGAACCTTGCAGACTTGACTACTTCTTGCAAACTTAAAAAAAAATCTTTCGAGTTTGCCTATAAGAGTTGCAAGCTAGGAAACCTGTCTGGTTGCTTGAACTTAAGCGAGATGTATGCAAAAGGTTATGGAACCGAAAAAAATCAAGAAAAGTCAGAAAGGGCAAGCAGGCTAGCAGAAGAAATTGCGAGCGAATAAGAATCTACAAGTGATTTTCTTCCATCTTAGGTTAATTCATTTTACGTTAGTTTTTGGAGAAAAGTGTTCTTGGTGGGCCTTAAGTAGGGGCAAGTAGTGTTGTAAGCCCACAGGTACAAGACTACTTGCTACCGGATTACTGAATAAAACTATAAAAAAATATTTGTATGTTAATTTTAATTACTTAGATTTCACATTTTTTTATTCACAACTCGTAAGTTTTATAACCAACATTCGAGACTTACCTAAGCTAAATAATTATCATTTTGTGACATTTTTGTTTAAAATCCTCTGTTTTGTCATATCTTTATTCTGCTGAGAGCACTCCGAGCGCTCTGAATCTGATCCGATTTGTTGGGCGTGTATCTTTTCCGCTCCGTAGATCGAACAGATTTTTTAGAACGTTCAGAGCACTGGAAAAAAGATACAAATCCTGAGTGTTCTGGTAGTTGTTTTTTTTTTTTTATATTGGCAACACTTATGATTTGTTAAGGATCTGTTGATAATACAAAATTCTTTATAAAAGTAAATAAATAATAATAACGTTATAAAAATAATAAAATTTTTACTAAAACCTATTTGTCTCTTTCAAGATCAAAACGTACACTGAACTGTAACCAATTTTGGAAAAAGTACGGCTCACTGACATACATATAAATGGACTGCTTGATCTCCTGTTTCATGTGGCACCAATTTTGATTTCAGAAAGTATGCTCTCACTGTCAATGCTACCAACTATCGTAAATTGGCGCTATATTTAAATTACTTGCGAATTTACTTATATGCATGTCCGTGTGATTTACCACAAAAGTATTTGGGACTATTTGCATAGTTAAATTTTAATTATGACTCGAAGAAAGTGTTTTTATCAAGGATTTTTACAAGCAATTTCTCGTTCCTAATCGTTACAGTTCAGTGGGAAAGTATGCTCTCACGGAAAGAGACAGGAATATGAAAGTGGTGTCATTTGCTTTTATGCATTTTTGGTTCAACAAGCAGTCCATTTATATACATGTCAGTGGTACGGCTGTATTAATTGGAATACACGGTAATTGAAATAAAAATGCAGGCAAATATATTGTTACGTGCAATAGAAAGAGACAACTGGTGACATCTACTGGCAATGGAGAGTAAACAACTTCAGGTTTGGAGACTCGGTGAAGGAATCTTCGAGAATGTTCAGGAATAGCATGAATAGAATAGACAAGAAGGTTCTGGAATAGAACACTCCAGAGAGTTTGTGGGGTATAAATATAAGAGATGTCACCGCCAGAGCAAGAGTCTTGTCTTAAGCCCGGTATTGTGTTCATTTAGCGGATAAATATTTAGCAGTAATCGAACAGGGACCTTTTTTACGGCTAAAATTGTTCATTATTTTGAACTATAGGTGGCTGCTTTTGTCAATCAGCTGTCGTGCATTTGTGATATTATTTCGTGTTCTTTTAGATAGCTAATGCAATTACCCAATCTCGTAAATTATATTTATACCTACTATTTTAATTTCTCCTACGAAAATTTGTCTAAATGAAGACGGAATTTTTTGTCAGATAAAAATAATAAAAATACACTGGCACTCTTGTATTCCAATTTCATTCAACTTCAAACGTCAAAATTTTAGCGCGGAAAAAGGTATTGAGCGGATAAATCTGATGCTAAATATATGTTTGTTGAAATTACTGCCATCTACTTGTCAAAACTAAACAAACTTTTCGCTGATAAAGCACAATACCACTTTCTTCAGCGATTTGGCTAAATATTTCGCAACTAAATTTCACCGCTAAATTTCCATACAAAATTTATCCGCGAAATGAACACAATACCAGGCTTTAGACGTTGCAGTGTTAACAAGCGAAAGTAATAAACGTGCGAAAGTGTTGTAATTAGATTGCGATAATTGAAAGTACAGTATTAAGCGATAATTAAAGTGTAGTTGATTAATTGAAGGTTTGTGAGTTGTATAAGATTAGAGTGAAATAAAGAACTTGTATATTAAATATTTAATATTGTTTTTTAAATAACGAACCAAAAGCCACGCACGCAACAACTGGTGTTAGAAGTGGGATAAATTCGCGAAATAAAGTGGTGGCAATTGACTTAAAAATTCAAAGTGTGATCAGTTTTGTGGAATTATGTTAAATTTTATAGTTCTGGAAAATAATTTATATTCAACTATAAGTGAATTACTAAAGTAATAGGGCGCAAAGTCGAGGAGCTTCGAACACCGGATTTGAAAGTAGAGCTAGGGAGCCGGTCATTACAAACGACAGGTGCAAAGAAAGTGCTGGTCGAGTGACTCAGACAAGCTTTGATAGCGGAAGGAAAGAATCCTGAAACATTTGTTTTCGAAGAGAACTTGGAAGAAACCGAAGTTGAAGAAGAGCCTACAATGAAAATGGAACAGCTTTTGAGTGCTTTAATGAGCAAAATGGAAGCCCGTTTTGATGAACAAAAGAATGCTTTTGAGTAACAAAAGAATTCTCTCGATGAACAAAAGAATTCTCTCGAGGAACAAAAGAAATCTATGGAAACCCGTCTGGACGAGCAAAAAATTGCTTTTGAGGATCAAAAGAATTCTCTGAAAGCCCGTTTAGATGAGCAAAAGAAATCTATGGAAACGCGCTTGGACGAACAAGTTCTCTGGAGAATTGTCTAGAAACTCGTTTGGAGGATCAGAAAAATTTTCTAAAAAGTTCTTTAGAAGAACAAAATTTGAAAATTGAAGGAGCACGAATTTCAACAAAAGCTTTCGGAAGTTCAACAAAATGTCACCGAGCAACTTGAAAACGTTAAAGCAGATCTGGAAAGAATAAAGAATCGTAACCTTCCAAACGTAGCAGCTGAAATATCCGGTGCAGGTAGAATGAAACCTCCAATATTTGATGGACAAAATTCGAGGCAGCTTCAGAGGTAAATGGATGGAATGAAGAAGACAAAGCTATAGCTCTGGTGTTAGCACTTCGAGGTCCTGCGTCAGAACTCTTACAAACTGTTCCGATTGAAAATCAACGTAATTACCCTTCATTAGTACAGACGATAGAATTACGTTACGGAGATGAACACATGCAGCAAGTATATCGCCTACAGTTACGCAACAGGATTCAAAAACATGGCGAATCACTACAACAACTGCAGGCAGATCTAGAAAGATTAGCTCATTTTTCATACTCCAGCGTGAATGCGGATTTTCTTAATGAAGTGGCGACGGAGGCATTTGTGAACGCTATTGCAGATCAAAATTTACAACAAGCGTTAAGGCTAGCAGGAAAGAAATCAACAGCAGAAGCACTAGCCTATGCATTAGCGTATGAATCCGCCAGATAAGCATCACGGAGTGCAGTACGAGTAAGAGAAATTTCAGTGGAAGAATGTACTTGTAACAGAGTGCAATCATCACAGAGTACGCCTTCACGTAGTGTCCTTCGATGCTGGGATTGTAATAGATCAGGGCACCTTCAAAGAGACTGCAGAAAACGTCGACGATTGGAATCACCTGAAGAATAAGGGAAAGAAGAATGCCAAAGATGTCGAGCCAGGGAACAAGCTATTCGTGGAGAGACTAGATATCAAGCAGCGACTAGTCGCATCAGCTCTCCTGTTGAGCAGTCGGAAAACTAGTAAAAACCAACTTAGTGGGGCAGAAGTTGGTTGGTGGGATCGAGAGCCCTGAAGTCATCATTCAAGTAGGCCAGTTACAGAGAAATAATAGCAGTCTTGTTATATATGGAAATGTAGGAAAAAATGACTGCGCACTATCGGTACTGGAGCTTCAAGATCAATTATTAGAGCAGATCTTGTTAAGAACAAATGGCTGCACAACACCACCAAATATCTACTAAGAACAGCAACTGGAGCAGCAGCACAGGTGTTTGGAGAAATAACTTTAGATGTTCAACTAGGTGAGCTACTCTTTCCTCATACTTTCCTGGTTTCAGAGATAACGGATGAATGCATTCTTGGAATAGACTTCATGACCACATACAAAATAAATCTGGACGTCGGAGAGCGGATTCTCAAATATGGGAACATAGAAATTCCTATGAAACTAGGAGAAGGAGCAGATCATCCTGCGAAAGTAAGGACGATGATCTGTAAAATATTACTCTTTCGCCATGCTCCGAGACACTAATATGGACAAAGCTTATTGATGACATCGGGACCTGCCGATTCTATCTGGTTACATCGAGCATCCTTGTTGGCAAGACTTTAGTGAAGGCAGAAGGTGCAACATTAATACCAGTCACATCCGAAAATGAAGTACAACTAAAAGAAGGTGCTATAATTGGAAATTGTGAACCCGTTTACCAAATCGTCAATTTGGATAATGGTAATAATGTCAAGGAGACAAAAACTATACCAGCTACTCCCCAACAGGTTCAGAAACTTCTTTCGTCCAGTGCCTTAAGTGAACAACAACACAACGATGCCAAAGAGGTGATCGATGAATTTTCGGAATTATTTGCACTGAATGATGATGACTATGGTAAAACAAATCTTGCCAGCATCGGATCGATACAGGAGATTCCAGACACCACGAAGATTGCCATTAGCCAAACAACCAGAAGTGTCAGACATGATGAACTCCATGAAGAAACAAGGAATAATAGAGGAATCTAACAGCCCTTGGACATCGCCGGTTGTTCTGGATGGCAGCACCCGATTCTGTGTAGACTACCGCCAACTTAATAACGTGACGAGAAAAGATAGCTATCCATTACCAAGGATTGATGACACGTTGGATACCCTTTCCGGAGCGCAATGGTTTTCCACGCTGGATTTAAAGAGTGGTTACTGGCAAGTGGAAATACATCCCGAGGACCGAGAGAAAACTTCTTTCTCAGTTGGCAGGGGCTTGTGGCAATTCAAAGTAATGCCATTCGGGTTATGTAATGCTCCAGCCACATTCGAACGACTAATGGAATGTGTTCTACGCGGTTTAACCTGGAAAACATGTCTTGTCTACTTGGATGACATAATAGTAATCGGAAGGACATTCAAGGAACATAAAAACAACTTACGGGACGTACTTCAAAGACTCAAAGATGCAAAATTGAAGCTCAGTGCGAGTAAATGTGCTTATTCAAAAAATGAAGTTAAATACTTAGGGCACATAGTTTCATCACAAGGAGTAAGAACCGATCCAGAGAAGATAGAAGCCGTCAATAATTGGCCAGTTCCAAAGAACAAACATCAATTACGGAGTTTTCTTGGTTTAGCTACCTACTACAGGCGATTCGTGAAAGGTTTTGCAGATATAGCAAGAAGCCTACATCAACTTACAGAAAAGGGAAGGCCGTTCATATGGTCGGATAAATGCAACGAAAGTTTTGAAAATTTGAAGCAACAGCTCTGTGAAGCTCCAGTACTTCACTATCCAAAGCTGAGAAAAACATTTATATTAGACACGGATGCCATCAATGAAGGTATTGGTGCTGTGCTTTCGCAGGAGGAGAATGGTCAAGAAGTTCCAGTAGCTTACTTTAGCAAAGCACTTTCAAAGTCAGAGAAAAATTATTGTGCTACAAGAAAAGAGCTACTTGCCATTGTAAGTTCAACAAAACATTTTCATAAATATCTCTATGGGCAGAAATTTATCCTTCGCACCGATCATGCAGCACTCAAATGGCTTCTACAGTTTAAGAACCCTGAGGGACAAGTGGCGAGATGGTTAGAACGACTCCAGGGTTATGATTTTGAAATCCAACACCGAAGAGGTCGTATCCATGGAAATGCAGACGCCCTTTCATGACGTCCATGCAAACTTGAATGCAAACATTGCGCCCGGGTGGAAGAAAAAGAAACAACAGCAACTATACAGTTGGTAACCGTGGAACCATCTACAGGTTGGGACAACGAGGGCCTGAGAACATCACAACGAGAAGATCCGGACATTTCACCTATTCTCGCTTGGAAAAAAGACATGGAAAGACCAGACTGGAAGGATATTTCGGAACGGAGCGAGAAACTGAAAAGTTACTGGGCTCAATGAAACTCTCTTGATGTTGAATATGGTATATTAAAACGCAAATGGGAAGCACCTAACGGCGAATCATTCCGAATGCAGATAATCGTGCCAGCATCAAACGTCAAAGATGTTCTAGAAGAAATGCACGGTGGAACCTCTGGAGGACATTTGGGAGTGAACAAAACAATTTCCAAAATACGGGAAAGGTTTTATTGGCCACATATGCGAGAAGATGTGGAGGAGTGGTGCCGCAGATGCACTGTCTGCGCTGCTTGCAAAGGGCCGCAACACAGAAGCAGAGGTGAAATGCATAAGTATAATCTGTAGACATCGCTGGACCTTTTCCTGAAACGGATGGCGGTAACCGTTATATTTTAGTTGCCATTGACTATTTCAGTAAATGGCCTGAAGCTTATGCAATCCCTAATCAAGAGGCAACCACAGTTGCGGAACAAATAATAACGAATTGGGTCAGTAGGTTTGGAGTGCCTCACGAACTTCATTCGGACCAAGGACGGAACTTCGAATCGCGAACTTTCCAGGAGATGTGTAAAATGTTAGGAATAAGAAAAACCAGAATCTATACCCACAATCTGATGGCATGGTAGAGAACATTAATCGAGCAACTTAAGAAAGTAGTTGAATATCATCAACGCGATTGGGATCGACATATTCCTATATTCCTAAGGCTTATAGATCAGCCATTCATAACACTACCGGACAAACCCCAGCTATGGTCATATTCGGAAGAGAGATGCGTTTACCTAGCGACCTCAAATTTGGTACCCCTAGAAGTGAACAAAAGTTACCAGAAGACTACGTATCGGAGCTTAAACAACAATTAGCTTATGTGCACGAGGCCATGAGGACGAAATTAACGGCAAATACTGATCGGATGAAGACCCGCTATGACTTACGTGCTAATTCCGCAGGATTTAACGAAGGTGATCTTGTTTGGCTCTACAACCCGAGACGACGTAAGGGACGTTCTCCAAAATTGCAACAACACTGGGAAGGACCGTATTCAGTAGTAACTAGAATTAATGACGTGGTGTACAGGATTCAGCGTGGCACAAGAGGCAAGCATAAAATTGTTCATTTGGACCGCTTGTGTCAATACTACGAGCATCAAGACCGCGGACCACCTGTTGTTCAAGACGAACAAATTTAAGAAGGGGGCAGTGTTACGTGCAATAGAAAGATACAACTGGTGACATCTACTGGCAATGGAGAGTAAACGACTTCAGGTTCGGAGAATTGATTATGGAATCTACAGGAAGGTTCAGGAATAGAATGAATAGAACAGTCATGAAGCTTCTGGAATAGAACACTCGAGAATAATCTGGAGAGTTTCTAGGGTATAAATATAACAGTTGTCATAGCCAGAACCAAGAGTCTTGTCTTAGACGTTGCAGTGTTAACAAACGAAAGTAATAAATGTGCGAAAGTGTTGTAATTAGATTGCGATAATTGAAAGTACAGTATTAAGAGATAATTAAAGTTGAGTTGATTAATTGAAAGTTTGTGAATTGTATAAGATTAGAGTGAAATAAAGAACTTGTATATTAATTATTTAATATTGTGTTTTAAATAACGAATCAAAGGCCACGCTCGCAACAATATAAAGAAATGAGAATTCATACTAAGAGGTATTTGATTTGACAAAAATCAATTTTTACCATTTTTTACAAGTTTCCGAGCTAATATCTCCATTCCAATACATTGTTTTTTTAATTTTTCTCGACGTTGTTTACTAGACCTCTTCGTTACCTTTAATTTAAGATATTGTTACGTGCAATAGAAAGAGACAACTGGCGACATCTACTGGCAATGAAGAAGTAAACGACTTTAGGTTCGGAGAATTGATTATGGTATCTACAGGAAGGTTCAGGAATAGAATGAATAGAATGAATAGAACAGTCAAGAAGCTTCTGGAAAATAGAACACTCGAGAATAATCTGGAGAGTTTCTAGGGTATAACTATAACAGTTGTCATAGCCAGAATAAGAGTCTTGTCTTAGACGTTGCAGTGTTAACAAGCGAAAGTAATAAACGTGCGAAAGTGTTGTAATTAGATTGCGATAATTGAAAGTACAGTATTAGCGATAATTAAAGTTGAGTTGATTAATAGAAAGTTTATGAATTTTGTATGATTAGAGTGAAATAAAGAACTTGTATAATAAGTATTTAATATTGTGTTTTAAATAACGAACCGCAAGAGCCACGTGCGCAACAACTGGTGTCAGAAGTGAAATAAATTCGCGAAATAAAGTGGTGGCAATTGACTTAAAAATTCAAAGTGTGATTAATTTTGTGAAATTGTGTTAAATTTTGAAAGTTCTGGAAAATAATTTATATTCAACTTTAAGTGAATTATAAAGTAATGGGGCGAAAATTCGAGGAGCTTCGAACGCAGGATTTGAAAGTGGAGTTAGGGAACCGGTCTTTACAAACGACAGGTGCAAAGAAAGTTCTAGTCGAGCGACTCAGACAAGCTTTGATAGAGGAAGGAAAGAATCCTGAAACATTTGTTTTCGAAGATAACTTGGAAGAAACCGAAGTTGAAGAAGAGCCTACAATGAAAATTTTGAGTGCTTTAATGAGCAAAATGGAAGCTCGTTTTGATGAACAGAAAAATTACAATGAGGAACAAAAGAATTCTCTGGAATCCCGTTTAGATGAGCAAAAGAAATCTATGGAAACCCGTCTGGACGAGCAAAAGACTGCTTTTGAGGAACAAAAGAATTCTCTCGAGGAGCAAAAGAATTCTCTGGAATCCCGTTTAGATGAGCAGAAGAAATCTATGGAAAGCCGTCTGGACGAACAAAAGAATGCTTTTGAGGAACAAAAGAATTCTCTGCAGAATTGTCTAGAAACTTGTTTGGAGGAACAGAAGAACTTTCTGAAAGGTTCATTAGACGAACAAAATGTGAAAATTGAAGAAATCCAGCAGGAAGTGTTGGAAGTTCGACAACAAGTGTCGGGAGTACAACAAAATGTTACAGAACAGCTTGACAGTTTTAAAGCAGATCTGGAAAGAATAAGGCATCGTCAGCCTCTAAACGTAGCAGCTGAAATATCTGGCGCAGGTAGAATGAAACCTCCAATATTTGATGGACAAAATTCATGGCATATCTTCAAGAGACAATTCGAGGCAGCTTCAGAGGTAAATGGATGGAATGATGAAGACAAAGCTATAGCTCTGGTGTTAGCACTTCGAGCTCCTGCGTCAGAACTCTTACAAACTGTACCAATTGAAAATCAACGTGATTACTCTTCATTAGTACAGGCGATAGAATTACGTTACGGAGATGAACACATGCAGCAAGTATATCGCCTACAGTTGCGCAACAGGATTCAAAAGCATGGCGAATCACTACAACAATTGCACGCTGATGTGGAAAGATTAGCGCATCTTTCATACTCCAGCGTAAATGCGGATTTCCTTAATGAAGTGGCTACGGAGGCATTTGTGAACGCTATTGTAGATCAAAATTTACAACAAGCGTTAAGGCTAGCAGGAAAGAAATCAACAGCAGAAGCACTAGCCTATGCATTAGCGTATGAATCCGCCAGACAAGCTTCACGGAGTGCAGTACGAGTAAGAGAAATTTCAGTGGAAGAATGTACTTGTAACAGAGTGCAATCATCACAGAGCCCGCCTTCACGTGGTGTCCTTCGATGCTGGAATTGTAATAGATCAGGGCACCTTCAAAGAGACTGCAGAAAACGTCGACGAGTGGAATCACCTGAAGAAGGGAAAGAAGAATGCCAAAGATGACGAGCCAGGGAACAAGCTATTCATGGAGAGACTAGATATCAAGCAGCGACTAGTCGCATCAGCTCTCCTGTTGAGCAGTCGGAAAACTAGTAAAAACCAACTTTGTGGGGCAGAAGTTGGTTGGTGGAATCGGCAGCCCCGAGGTCATCATTCAAGTAGGCCAGTTGCAGAGAAATAATAGCAGTCTTGTTATATATGGAAGTGTAGGAAAAAATGACTGCGCAGTCACTATCGATACTGGAGCTGCAAGATCAATTATTAGAACAGATCTTGTTAAGAACAAATGGCTTCATAATACCACCAAATATCTACTAAGAACAGCAACTGGAGCAGCAGCACGGGTGTTTGGAGAAATAACTTTAGATGTTCAACTAGGCGAACTACTATTTCCTCACACTTTTCTGGTTTCAGACATAATGGATGAATGCATTCTTGGAATAGATTTCATGACCACATACAAAATAAATCTGGATGTCGGAGAGCGAATTCTCAAATATGGAACATAGAAATTCCTATGAAACTAGGAGAAGGAGCAGATCATCCTGCGAAAGTAAGGACGATGGTCTACGAAAATATTACTCTTTCGCCATGCTCCGAGACACTAATATGGACAAAGCTTACTGATGACATCGGGACCTGCCAATTCTATCTGGTAGAGCCTAACCCCACAAAAGTTACATCGAGCATCATTGTTGGCAAGACTTTAGTAAAGGCAGAAGGTGCAACATTAATACCAGTCAGAGTGCTTAACACATCCGAAAATGAGGTACAACTAAAAGAAGGTGCTATAATTGGAAATTGTGAACCCGTTTACCAAATCGTCAATTTGGATAATGGTAGTAATATCAGGGAGACAAAACCTATACCAGCTACTACCCAACAGGTTCAGAAACTTCTTTCGTCCAGTGCCTTAAGTGAACAACAACACAACGATGCCAAAGAGGTGATCGATGAATTTTCGGAATTATTTGCAATGAATGATGATGACTATGGTAAAACAAATCTTGTCCAGCATCGGATCGATACAGGAGATTCCAGGCCCATTCGACAGACACCACGAAGATTGCCATTAGCCAAACAACCAGAAGTTGCAGACATGATGAACTCCATGAAGAAACAAGGCATAATAGAGGAATCTAACAGCCCTTGGACATCGCCGGTTGTTCTGGTTAGGAAAAAGGATGGCAGCACCCGATTCTGCGTAGACTACCGCCAACTAAATAACGTGACGAGAAAAGATAGCTATCCATTACCAAGGATTGATGACACGTTGGATACCCTTTCCGGAGCGCAATGGTTTTCCACATTGGATTTGAAGAGTGGTTACTGGCAAGTGGAAATACATCCCGAGGACCGAGATAAAACTGCTTTCTCAGTTGGCAGTGGCTTATGGCAATTCAAAGTAATGCCATTTGGGTTATGTAATGCTCCAGCCACATTCGAACGACTAATGGAATGTGTTCTACGTGGTTTAACCTGGAAAACATGTCTTCTCTCTTTGGATGACATAATAGTTATCGGAAGGACATTCAAGGCACATAAAAACAACTTGCGAGACGTACTTCAAAGACTCAAAGATGCAAAATTGAAGCTCAGTGCGAGTAAATGTGCTCTATTCAAAGATGAAGTTAAATATTTAGGGCACATAGTTTCATCACAAGGAGTAAGAACCGATCCAGAGAAGATAGAAGCCGTCAAAAATTGGCCAGTTCCAAAGGACAAACATCAATTACGGAGTTTTCTTGGTTTAGCTACCTACTACAGGCGATTCGTGAAAGGTTTTGAAGATATAGCAAGAAGCCTACATCAACTTACAGAAAAGGGAAGGCCGTTCATATGGTCGGATAAATGCAACGAAAGTTTTGAAAATTTGAAGCAACAGCTCTGTGAAGCTCCAGTACTTCACTATCCAAAGCTGGGAAAAACATTTATATTAGATACAGATGCCAGCAATGAAGGTATTGGTGCAGTGCTTTCGCAGGAGGAGAATGGTCAAGAAGTTCCAGTAGCTTACTATAGCAAAGCACTTTCAAAGCCAGAGAAAAATTATTGTGCTACAAGAAAAGAGCTACTTGCTATTGTAAGTTCAACAAAACATTTTCATAAATATCTCTACGGGCAGAAATTCATCCTTCGCACCGACCATGCAGCGCTTAAATGGCTTCTGCAGTTTAAGAACCCTGAGGGACAAGTCGCGAGATGGATAGAGCGACTCCAGGCTTATGATCTTGAGATCCAACACCGAAGAGGTCGTATCCATGGAAATGCAGACGCCCTTTCACGACGTTCATGCAAACTTGAATGCAAACATTGCGCACGGGTGATAGAAAAAGAAACAACAGCAACTATACAGTTGGTAACCGTGGAACCATCTACAGGTTGGGACAACGAGGACCTGAGAACAGCACAACGAGAAGATCCGGACATTTCACCTATTCTCGCTTGGAAAGAAGATATGGAAAGACCAGACTGGAAGGATATTTCGGAACGGAGTGAGAAGCTGAAAAGTTACTGGGCTCAATGGAACTCTCTTCATGTTGAATGTGGTATATTAAAACGCAAATGGGAAGCACCTAACGGCGAATATTTCCGAATGCAGATAGTCGTGCCAGCATCAAACGTCAAAGATGTTCTAGAAGAAATGCACGGTGGAACCTCTGGAGGACATTTGGGAGTGAACAAAACAATTTCCAAAATACGGGAAAGGTTTTATTGGCTACATATGCGAGAAGATGTGGAGGAGTGGTGCCGCAGATGCACTGTCTGCGCTGCTTGCAAAGGGCCGCAACACAGAAGCAGAGGTGAAATGCATAAGTATAATCTGTAGACATCGCTGGACCTTTTCCTGAAACGGATGGCGGTAACCGTTATATTTTAGTTGCCATTGACTATTTCAGTAAATGGCCTGAAGCTTATGCAATCCCTAATCAAGAGGCAGCCACAGTTGCGGAACAAATAATAACGAATTGGGTCAGTAGGTTTGGAGTGCCTCACGAACTTCATTCGGACCAAGGACGGAACTTCGAATCGCGGACTTTCCATTAGATGTGTAAAATGTTGGGAATAAGAAAAACTAGAAGAACTCCTCTACATCCACAATCTGATGGCATGGTAGAGCGCTTCAACAGAACATTGATCGAGCATCTAAAGAAAGTAGTTGACTATCATCAACGCGATTGGGATCGACACATTCCTATATTCCTAATGGCTTATAGATCAGTTATTCATAGTACTACCGGACAAAGCCCAGCTATGGTCATATTCGGAAGAGAGATGCGTTTACCTAGCGACCTCAAATTTGGTACCCCTAGAAGTGAACAAAAGTTACCAGAAGACTACGTATCGGAGCTTAAACAACAATTAGCTTATGTGCACGAGGCCATGAGGACGAAATTAACGGCAAATACTGATCGGATGAAGACCCGCTATGACTTACGTGCTAATTCCGCAGGATTTAACGAAGGTGATCTTGTTTGGCTCTACAACCCGAGACGACGTAAGGGACGTTCTCCAAAATTGCAACAACACTGGGAAGGACCGTATTCAGTAGTAACTAGAATTAATGACGTGGTGTACAGGATTCAGCGTGGCACAAGAGGCAAGCATAAAATTGTTCATTTGGACCGCTTGTGTCAATACTACGAGCATCAAGACCGCGGACCACCTGTTGTTCAAGACGAACAAATTTAAGAAGGGGGCAGTGTTACGTGCAATAGAAAGATACAACTGGTGACATCTACTGGCAATGGAGAGTAAACGACTTCAGGTTCGGAGAATTGATTATGGAATCTACAGGAAGGTTCAGGAATAGAATGAATAGAACAGTCATGAAGCTTCTGGATAGAACACTCGAGAATAATCTGGAGAGTTTCTAGGGTATAAATATAACAGTTGTCATAGCCAGAACCAAGAGTCTTGTCTTAGACGTTGCAGTGTTAACAAACGAAAGTAATAAATGTGCGAAAGTGTTGTAATTAGATTGCGATAATTGAAAGTACAGTATTAAGAGATAATTAAAGTTGAGTTGATTAATTGAAAGTTTGTGAATTGTATAAGATTAGAGTGAAATAAAGAACTTGTATATTAATTATTTAATATTGTGTTTTAAATAACGAATCAAAGGCCACGCTCGCAACAATATAAAGAAATGAGAATTCATACTAAGAGGTATTTGATTTGACAAAAATCAATTTTTACCATTTTTTACAAGTTTCCGAGCTAATATCTCCATTCCAATACATTGTTTTTTTAATTTTTCTCGACGTTGTTTACTAGACCTCTTCGTTACCTTTAATTTAAGATATTGTTACGTGCAATAGAAAGAGACAACTGGCGACATCTACTGGCAATGAAGAAGTAAACGACTTTAGGTTCGGAGAATTGATTATGGTATCTACAGGAAGGTTCAGGAATAGAATGAATAGAATGAATAGAACAGTCAAGAAGCTTCTGGAAAATAGAACACTCGAGAATAATCTGGAGAGTTTCTAGGGTATAACTATAACAGTTGTCATAGCCAGAATAAGAGTCTTGTCTTAGACGTTGCAGTGTTAACAAGCGAAAGTAATAAACGTGCGAAAGTGTTGTAATTAGATTGCGATAATTGAAAGTACAGTATTAGCGATAATTAAAGTTGAGTTGATTAATAGAAAGTTTATGAATTTTGTATGATTAGAGTGAAATAAAGAACTTGTATAATAAGTATTTAATATTGTGTTTTAAATAACGAACCGCAAGAGCCACGTGCGCAACAACTGGTGTCAGAAGTGAAATAAATTCGCGAAATAAAGTGGTGGCAATTGACTTAAAAATTCAAAGTGTGATTAATTTTGTGAAATTGTGTTAAATTTTGAAAGTTCTGGAAAATAATTTATATTCAACTTTAAGTGAATTATAAAGTAATGGGGCGAAAATTCGAGGAGCTTCGAACGCAGGATTTGAAAGTGGAGTTAGGGAACCGGTCTTTACAAACGACAGGTGCAAAGAAAGTTCTAGTCGAGCGACTCAGACAAGCTTTGATAGAGGAAGGAAAGAATCCTGAAACATTTGTTTTCGAAGATAACTTGGAAGAAACCGAAGTTGAAGAAGAGCCTACAATGAAAATTTTGAGTGCTTTAATGAGCAAAATGGAAGCTCGTTTTGATGAACAGAAAAATTACAATGAGGAACAAAAGAATTCTCTGGAATCCCGTTTAGATGAGCAAAAGAAATCTATGGAAACCCGTCTGGACGAGCAAAAGACTGCTTTTGAGGAACAAAAGAATTCTCTCGAGGAGCAAAAGAATTCTCTGGAATCCCGTTTAGATGAGCAGAAGAAATCTATGGAAAGCCGTCTGGACGAACAAAAGAATGCTTTTGAGGAACAAAAGAATTCTCTGCAGAATTGTCTAGAAACTTGTTTGGAGGAACAGAAGAACTTTCTGAAAGGTTCATTAGACGAACAAAATGTGAAAATTGAAGAAATCCAGCAGGAAGTGTTGGAAGTTCGACAACAAGTGTCGGGAGTACAACAAAATGTTACAGAACAGCTTGACAGTTTTAAAGCAGATCTGGAAAGAATAAGGCATCGTCAGCCTCTAAACGTAGCAGCTGAAATATCTGGCGCAGGTAGAATGAAACCTCCAATATTTGATGGACAAAATTCATGGCATATCTTCAAGAGACAATTCGAGGCAGCTTCAGAGGTAAATGGATGGAATGATGAAGACAAAGCTATAGCTCTGGTGTTAGCACTTCGAGCTCCTGCGTCAGAACTCTTACAAACTGTACCAATTGAAAATCAACGTGATTACTCTTCATTAGTACAGGCGATAGAATTACGTTACGGAGATGAACACATGCAGCAAGTATATCGCCTACAGTTGCGCAACAGGATTCAAAAGCATGGCGAATGACTACAACAATTGCACGCTGATGTGGAAAGATTAGCGCATCTTTCATACTCCAGCGTAAATGCGGATTTCCTTAATGAAGTGGCTACGGAGGCATTTGTGAACGCTATTGTAGATCAAAATTTACAACAAGCGTTAAGGCTAGCAGGAAAGAAATCAACAGCAGAAGCACTAGCCTATGCATTAGCGTATGAATCCGCCAGACAAGCTTCACGGAGTGCAGTACGAGTAAGAGAAATTTCAGTGGAAGAATGTACTTGTAACAGAGTGCAATCATCACAGAGCCCGCCTTCACGTGGTGTCCTTCGATGCTGGAATTGTAATAGATCAGGGCACCTTCAAAGAGACTGCAGAAAACGTCGACGAGTGGAATCACCTGAAGAAGGGAAAGAAGAATGCCAAAGATGACGAGCCAGGGAACAAGCTATTCATGGAGAGACTAGATATCAAGCAGCGACTAGTCGCATCAGCTCTCCTGTTGAGCAGTCGGAAAACTAGTAAAAACCAACTTTGTGGGGCAGAAGTTGGTTGGTGGAATCGGCAGCCCCGAGGTCATCATTCAAGTAGGCCAGTTGCAGAGAAATAATAGCAGTCTTGTTATATATGGAAGTGTAGGAAAAAATGACTGCGCAGTCACTATCGATACTGGAGCTGCAAGATCAATTATTAGAACAGATCTTGTTAAGAACAAATGGCTTCATAATACCACCAAATATCTACTAAGAACAGCAACTGGAGCAGCAGCACGGGTGTATTGGAGAAATAACTTTAGATGTTCAACTAGGCGAACTACTATTTCCTCACACTTTTCTGGTTTCAGACATAATGGATGAATGCATTCTTGGAATAGATTTCATGACCACATACAAAATAAATCTGGATGTCGGAGAGCGAATTCTCAAATATGGAACATAGAAATTCCTATGAAACTAGGAGAAGGAGCAGATCATCCTGCGAAAGTAAGGACGATGGTCTACGAAAATATTACTCTTTCGCCATGCTCCGAGACACTAATATGGACAAAGCTTACTGATGACATCGGGACCTGCCAATTCTATCTGGTAGAGCCTAACCCCACAAAAGTTACATCGAGCATCATTGTTGGCAAGACTTTAGTAAAGGCAGAAGGTGCAACATTAATACCAGTCAGAGTGCTTAACACATCCGAAAATGAGGTACAACTAAAAGAAGGTGCTATAATTGGAAATTGTGAACCCGTTTACCAAATCGTCAATTTGGATAATGGTAGTAATATCAGGGAGACAAAACCTATACCAGCTACTACCCAACAGGTTCAGAAACTTCTTTCGTCCAGTGCCTTAAGTGAACAACAACACAACGATGCCAAAGAGGTGATCGATGAATTTTCGGAATTATTTGCAATGAATGATGATGACTATGGTAAAACAAATCTTGTCCAGCATCGGATCGATACAGGAGATTCCAGGCCCATTCGACAGACACCACGAAGATTGCCATTAGCCAAACAACCAGAAGTTGCAGACATGATGAACTCCATGAAGAAACAAGGCATAATAGAGGAATCTAACAGCCCTTGGACATCGCCGGTTGTTCTGGTTAGGAAAAAGGATGGCAGCACCCGATTCTGCGTAGACTACCGCCAACTAAATAACGTGACGAGAAAAGATAGCTATCCATTACCAAGGATTGATGACACGTTGGATACCCTTTCCGGAGCGCAATGGTTTTCCACATTGGATTTGAAGAGTGGTTACTGGCAAGTGGAAATACATCCCGAGGACCGAGATAAAACTGCTTTCTCAGTTGGCAGTGGCTTATGGCAATTCAAAGTAATGCCATTTGGGTTATGTAATGCTCCAGCCACATTCGAACGACTAATGGAATGTGTTCTACGTGGTTTAACCTGGAAAACATGTCTTCTCTCTTTGGATGACATAATAGTTATCGGAAGGACATTCAAGGAACATAAAAACAACTTGCGAGACGTACTTCAAAGACTCAAAGATGCAAAATTGAAGCTCAGTGCGAGTAAATGTGCTCTATTCAAAGATGAAGTTAAATATTTAGGGCACATAGTTTCATCACAAGGAGTAAGAACCGATCCAGAGAAGATAGAAGCCGTCAAAAATTGGCCAGTTCCAAAGGACAAACATCAATTACGGAGTTTTCTTGGTTTAGCTACCTACTACAGGCGATTCGTGAAAGGTTTTGAAGATATAGCAAGAAGCCTACATCAACTTACAGAAAAGGGAAGGCCGTTCATATGGTCGGATAAATGCAACGAAAGTTTTGAAAATTTGAAGCAACAGCTCTGTGAAGCTCCAGTACTTCACTATCCAAAGCTGGGAAAAACATTTATATTAGATACAGATGCCAGCAATGAAGGTATTGGTGCAGTGCTTTCGCAGGAGGAGAATGGTCAAGAAGTTCCAGTAGCTTACTATAGCAAAGCACTTTCAAAGCCAGAGAAAAATTATTGTGCTACAAGAAAAGAGCTACTTGCTATTGTAAGTTCAACAAAACATTTTCATAAATATCTCTACGGGCAGAAATTCATCCTTCGCACCGACCATGCAGCGCTTAAATGGCTTCTGCAGTTTAAGAACCCTGAGGGACAAGTCGCGAGATGGATAGAGCGACTCCAGGCTTATGATCTTGAGATCCAACACCGAAGAGGTCGTATCCATGGAAATGCAGACGCCCTTTCACGACGTTCATGCAAACTTGAATGCAAACATTGCGCACGGGTGATAGAAAAAGAAACAACAGCAACTATACAGTTGGTAACCGTGGAACCATCTACAGGTTGGGACAACGAGGACCTGAGAACAGCACAACGAGAAGATCCGGACATTTCACCTATTCTCGCTTGGAAAGAAGATATGGAAAGACCAGACTGGAAGGATATTTCGGAACGGAGTGAGAAGCTGAAAAGTTACTGGGCTCAATGGAACTCTCTTCATGTTGAATGTGGTATATTAAAACGCAAATGGGAAGCACCTAACGGCGAATATTTCCGAATGCAGATAGTCGTGCCAGCATCAAACGTCAAAGATGTTCTAGAAGAAATGCACGGTGGAACCTCTGGAGGACATTTGGGAGTGAACAAAACAATTTCCAAAATACGGGAAAGGTTTTATTGGCTACATATGCGAGGAGATGTGGAGGAGTGGTGCCGCAGATGCACTGTCTGCGCTGCTTGCAAAGGGCCGCAACACAGAAGCAGAGGTGAAATGCATAAGTATAATCTGTAGACATCGCTGGACCTTTTCCTGAAACGGATGGCGGTAACCGTTATATTTTAGTTGCCATTGACTATTTCAGTAAATGGCCTGAAGCTTATGCAATCCCTAATCAAGAGGCAGCCACAGTTGCGGAACAAATAATAACGAATTGGGTCAGTAGGTTTGGAGTGCCTCACGAACTTCATTCGGACCAAGGACGGAACTTCGAATCGCGGACTTTCCATTAGATGTGTAAAATGTTGGGAATAAGAAAAACTAGAAGAACTCCTCTACATCCACAATCTGATGGCATGGTAGAGCGCTTCAACAGAACATTGATCGAGCATCTAAAGAAAGTAGTTGACTATCATCAACGCGATTGGGATCGACACATTCCTATATTCCTAATGGCTTATAGATCAGTTATTCATAGTACTACCGGACAAAGCCCAGCTAAAGTCATATTCGGAAGAGAGATGCGTTTACCTAGCGACCTCAAATTCGGTACCCCCAGAGGTAAACAAAAGTTACCAGAAGACTACGTATCGGAGCTCAAACAACAATTAGCTGATGTGCACGAGGCCACGAGGACGAAATTAGCAACAAATACTGATCGGATGAAGACCCGCTATGACCTACGTGCTAATTCCGCAGGATTTAATGAAGGTGATCTTGTTTGGCTCTATAATCCGAGACGACGTAAGGGACGTTCTCCAAAATTGCAACAACACTGGGAAGGACCGTATTCAGTAGTAACTAGAATTAATGACGTGGTATACAGGATTCAGCGTGGCACAAGAGGCAAGCATAAAATTGTTCATTTGGACCGCTTGTGTCAATACTACGAGCATCAAGACCGTGGACCACCTGTTGTTCGGGACGAACAAATTTAAGAAGGGGGCAGTGTTACGTGCAATAGAAAGAGACAACTGGTGACATCTACTGGCAATGAAGAAGTAAACGACTTTAGGTTCGGAGAATTGATTATGGTATCTACAGGAAGGTTCAGGAATAGAATGAATAGAATGAATAGAACAGTCAAGAAGCTTCTGGAAAATAGAACACTCGCGAATAATCTGGAGAGTTTCTAGGGTATAAATATAACAGTTGTCATAGCCAGAATAAGAGTCTTGTCTTAGACGTTGCAGTGTTAACAAGCGAAAGTAATAAACGTGAGAAAGTGTTGTAATTAGATTGCGATAATTGAAAGTACAGTATTAGCGATAATTAAAGTTGACTTGATTAATAGAAAGTTTATGAATTTTGTATGATTAGAGAGAAATAAAGAACTTGTATAATAAGTATTTAATATTGTGTTTTAAATAACGAACCTAAAGGCCACGCTCGCAACAATATCATCATTATTCTGCTACAAATAGTTTGCTAGAAATTCGCATTGAAAAATGTATGAAACTTGTAAATCTTGGTACTGACTCCTCTTAACTAGAATTTTAAAATCTCTTGAAAAATCTCACATGTAATAATGACTACGACTATATTTCAAAAATAATTACTTTTCTGATTAATACTATTAATATGTAATCATGATGAAGAACAGTACAGTTACAGAAAATTAGCTCTAGTGATAAAAACGTTTTCACATTATCTTCCTCTGAAGTATCCCTTGAGTCTTAATTTAAAATATTTAATGCATATTGTTTAATAATGTTTTTCCACACGCAAATTATAAAAAATTCAAAACAACCGCTCTACTATTAAGGTTTTTTCCACACAAAAATAATAAAAATCAAAACAAACGCTGCAAGACTGTTTTTTTCAAACATAAATTATAATAAACTAAAACAAAAACGATGTAATTAATTTTTCCGCTCATTCAAAACAATAAAACATAACCTCAAACCCCAGTCAACACCCGACACCGGAAAAAATTTGGGTGTAGAATTTTGCAACCAGGGGCAGCACCAAAAATAACAGAGGTAGAAAAGATTGCGCGTTTGGGTTTGCTACTGTTGTGGTTGGAACAAAAGAGTACGAAAATGACAGATTGGGTGGCAGTGCTTACACCGAGTAGTAGAAAAGAATTCACTAATAGATTACAGATCGTGATCGTAAAGGGCGCCATACACCATCAGTTTTGCCGTGGTTTTAAAAACCACGTTTTAGTCGAGATAAGAACCTAAAACGTGGTCAAGAAAAAGCCCCACACACCATCCAACTTGACCACGTCTTGCCGACATCTTGTAGTGTCCATTTACAGCAACAACATGTGACCAAACATTGTGATTATTTCATGAAAAACGGTTTTCACAGAAGCGCAGGAACATTTTATGAGAGTAAAACCTAAAAACTCCGCCACTTCTCATTTATTTACGAAAACGAAATATTTTCCATTCTGTTTCGTTGCATGCAATTTGCGCTTTCATAAAAAATTTAAAATTTATTCATAAAAATTTTAAAGAGTTTGATTTTTTTTTTATTATTATTTTCTTTCTTTCTTCCTTTTCTTGCCGTGTACATTTAAATGTACAACACTCAGAAATCTCGCCTACTCCTTAGCTTATTATTAAGTTAACTTTGATTATGAACAAAACAAAACAGTAAAACCACGGCAAAACTGATGGTGTATGGCCTGCTTAATCATTAATCATCAATCAGATAACATTTTGCTCAACAGTTATTCAAATAGATAGTGGTGACATCTACCAATCGCTAATAATCTTAACTAGTCGATTACTAAATATATGACGCATAGATGGCCTATATCGAAATATGGATGTGTATTTGTTTTGGGGGAGATTTTCGCAAAATCACCTTTGCCATTGGAGGTTTGGTAATGCATTTTTAGCCGCATTTCGCTTTAATGAATCTTCAAAAGCTCATTCGGCCGTAGGATATTTTCATTATTATTATTATACCCTAGATAAAATCATAGGATAAATTTGTCATTCCGTTTGTAACCGATAGAAATAAGTAAGTCAGTAAGTAAGTACTTTATTTAGCATTTACTATTACAGCTATAGACCGTTTGAAATATGTGCTCTACTGTTGTTTTTTACCGATTTTTAAAATTCGACCCACAAGGGGTGAAGACGGTGGTCAAAAATGTATGGAAAAAATTTATTAGCATCCGTATTCACTTGAAACGTTGCACAAGTAAATATGGTAAATTAAATCGGATTCCTGGTATTTAAAATTCAACCCCTAAAGGAGTGAGAGAGACTGTCAGAGTTTGTATGGAAAAGGAAATATAATATTAACCTGTAACGTTTCCAAAATAAATCTATAATCAAGAAGTAGGTATTTTATCAATTGTCGAAGTTAAATGTTCGAAGGAGATGAAGTGTAAATATGTGTTGACTGGACTCAGTATTACAAACTGGTGACGCAGTAAAATATCCTGTCAAATTCTTATAAAAGGATACCACAAGAACAAGTTTGAAGTTCCTCCTCAAAATTTGCTTCGAAATGACGATTAATAAATCCAAGAGGAAGTCATTGAAAGTGGCTGGACGCCGCAGTATGTAGGAAATAGGTATGTTTTTCATACGAACAATTCAAATTCATTTATCTCATGACTTTCTACTTATGTGTAGGTAAAATTAATAAATAAAATCTGCTGTAGGTACTATGAGCTAGAGTAAACAAAAAAAAAAAAAAAACGAAGAAAGAAAAAATAAAACTGAGTAAAAACGCTGAAACTACATAATAATAACAAAAGAAAAATAAACTAAATATGTGGTAAAAAATAAACTTAGAAAAGTTATTATAACTAAATGACAAAATTAGTCTAGTATCTTGCCCCTGAAATCACCACTACCACTCTTCCTGATCTCCAAAGGTAGAGTATTCCACATCCTGGTTGCTTAAATATAAAATTGACTTGGCACATTCAACTGCACAGTTTTACTTGACCAAGAGAACAATAATTTTCCAAATACAACAATTACAATTAAATTATACAAAAACAAAATTATCCTGGAATCAAGATACGCTTTTAAAGTGCATCCAAAAACTGATTTTACATAATTAGACACATTGTCATGTCGTATCAGACCGTACACGTAGTGAACAGCCAAATTGAACACGACAGTGATTATTCTCTGCGACAAGGAGTCCAATTGCCCAAACAACTCGCATCCGTAGATTATCAAAGGAGCAATAAGTTGTTTCACTAATATGATCCTTGTATTTCGAGGAGTAATGAAAGAAGTAACGGAAGACTTACATGGTCAGCCAACATAAGTGCAGTGTTGAAAATGTTGCCACGATTCTTTACCGACCTGCTGTATGGAATAGAAGTATCATCTAAGATCACCTCGGGAAAGTCTGTGATGTCCAGACTATTTCTGTACAAGAGAATTGCCATCTAATTTAACGGATTTAGAAATAGCTTTTTCTGTTGTGCCGACAAGGATATTGATCCAAGGTCATTTATCTTGCATGCATCATCTTCCATCAATCCGCGCGATTTTGAAATGTATAGCTGGCAATCACCAGCATGTAAGTGAAACTTACAATTTAAGATGACTGAAGAAATATCATTTATAAACACTGAAAATAAATAGCAAAGCACCGATGATTGACCCCTGCGGAACACCACTACATACAGGAAAATTTCAGAAGAATGCTCACCACAGCAGACCTTTTGCTGGAAATCTTCTAAATATGACCAAAAAGCATGCAAGCACTACTAGAGAAATTAACCAATCTTTATCAGATTTTTAGTAGGGCTGTGAGTGGCATAAATGTGTTTAGGCCTAAAATCTAGATTGAAAATTGGACAGTAGGTTATTTGAGTCAATATGCTTAAGTATTTGCTAATGTTAAAGCCGCTCAAAGACTTTGGATAAGAAAGATAAAATGGAAATTGGTCGGTACTCCTGGGGGCTCTGTTTAGAATTCTTATGGATGGCGCTGATCTTAGACAGTTTCCAAGGATCAGGTTATGCAGACGCGAATATTATGGTTTAATAAATTTGGGATGTATATTATCGACATCAACACCATTAGAGGTGATCGAGAAAACAGCTTTAGAAACTACCTCTTGATCAACCTGTGCAAAAGAAAAGCCATCATAAGGACTTTCAAAAGCCTCCGTTGATGCATCCGGCTTTTTGCCAACGAACATATCAATATCTATATATGGATGGCTACATCTATTGAGACCAAAGTTATTAAGATTTCGCCACAATATCTTAGTAGGAAACTTGCTATCAAACTACCAGCTCTATTCTATGTGGCATGTTCCAGAGTGAGCTCCGCTTGCAGTCTGCACCGGAAGGCATTACCGCAAAAGAGGTCTTTCACTAACGTCTGTATAAACTAAACATAAAGTTTTCCTTTTTAATTCTGCCACACTAATAGGCGATGTTTCAAAAAAATTTGGAGTCATTATTAATATGGATATCGAAAATATAGCCTAAATAAATAAATGTAAAATTTTATTTTTGCCTTTCTAAAATTCTACTATTTTTTTGAAAATCATTTACCGCTTACGTTATCAGATCGTATACCTTCCTCGAAGCCAATAAAATCCCACCAATTAAGGCATAAACAATGGCTATATATTACAAGAGCCTATGTTATTGACATTGACAGTAGTAGTAGTTGTGACTAATTACTTTTTAGTCGCGCAGCAGCTTTTATAGTCTAGAATGTGTATACGGAATATGCATTGCTCGTGGTTTTCGTCGCGGGTGAAATCTAGCACTAAATATATTACCGATTTTGTATGCATAATTTCCTACATTCGTAACAAAAGTCAATCCAACAATATAGATTGTCGTGTAGACCAACTGGATACGATTGTACAAAAATCTGAAAAACCAATAACTACTGGAAGGAAAATTGAGAAAGTTTATGTGTACAGTGTTTGGAAAACGACAACAAAGCATAGGCTTTTCCGTAATTTTTTTTTGCTTTTAATCTCAATTTACCCTTTTTTACCCTAGATGATGGATATACTAAGTTTGTTATTCCATTTGTAACGCATAGAAATAATGATAGTAAGCAAAATGTATTAGACACCGACGCATAATATTAAAAGTTGCCGTACAAAAATTTCGTGCTTCCTATATATTTGCATTGGCGTAACTAGGCAGACGCCAAGGTGGGCCCCCTCGCCATCAGAATGCGGACTGCCCTACCCTCTGGAAGTTATGAAAATTCCCAAAAAACATTTGTTAATTCGTATAATCTCTGGCCTAATTAAATTGAATGCGTCCGGATCGGAATCGAAAAGGCTTTAACGAGTTGTTTTCTTTAAGAAAGGCTATTAAATTTTTTTTTAAATTTTTAAAAACTGTTCTGAGAATGCTCTGATTGCACTGAATTTTGACAAAGGCGTGATCCGTAGAAGAAATCATGCAGAACTATTTTGGCAGTTTGTGCGGAAATTTTAATTGATAACCTTTGATATCAATGAAATTTTAGAAATTTCGTAAAACTTTGTTTAACTTTCCGGAAAAAAATTGTTTTAAGCTTTTTCGATTTTGATCCCCACGGATTCAGTAATAAGGCTGATTATCTTTATAAGGAAGAAATGCATTAAAAAATTCAAAAATATTCTTATTACGTTATAACGTGCTTTCCAATAAGAGGTGTTATTTTGATATTCAAAGAAAAATGCCTTTTTTTGAGATAAATGATCGGATCTTTATTTCATTATAAAGAGGAGGGTATGCCGTTAATAATGGAAAATAACATCAGCCAAATGACCACCACGACCACGCCTACAGGACCATATCCTTTTCATGAAATTTTCCATAACCAAATCGCAAAGTGGCTGCCTTATGTCCTCGATAGCCTCACGAATTCCATCTTTGAGGTCTTGAATCGAAGCTGGGCTGTTGGCGTAGACCTTCTCTTTCACGTGACCCCAAAGGAAGAAGTCGCAAGGTGTTAAGTCACAAGATCTCGGTGGCCAATTGTGATCACCTGTTCGAGAGATAACACGGCCCGGAAACTTTTCCCGTAAAAAATCAATGGTTTCGTTGCTTGTATGGCACATAGCGCCTTCTTGTTGAAAGTAAACGTTGTCCAGATCAATACCATCCAATTTCGGCCATAAAAAATCATTATTCATCTGTCGATAGCGCAATCCATTCACCGTAACTGTTGCTCCAGCCTCATTTTCGAAAAAGTAAGGTCCAATGACCCCGCGGGACCATAAACCGCACCAAACAGTCACACGTTGAGGATAGAGAGGCTTTTCAACAATAACTCTTGGGTTTTCTGAGCCCCAGATGCGACAATTTTGCTTGTTGACGAAGCCATCGAGGTGGAAATGGGCCTCATCACTCGAGATGAGTTTTCGATGGAATTGGCTTGAGTTCTTATGTTAACTGAACTTTATAAGCCTTAAGACCCAAATCTTTATGCAAAATACGGTGTAATGACGTTTGTGGAATGCCTAATTCCAAAGAACGACGAGGAATTGACAAACCTGGGTTTTCTTCAACACTTTCAGCTACAGATGCAATATTCTCGGCTGTTCTTGAGTGACGTGCACGGGTTTTATTCTTCACATTACTAACTTGTCCCGACAGCTCGAATTTTTCTACCAATTTCTGTATTGCGGTCCGACAAGGTGCTTCACGACGACGCAAAAATGTTCGAGTTTTACGAACCGTCTCTGCCACATTTTCACCATTTTTAATAATTTCAATGCGTTGTTGAATCGTGTATCGTTCCATTTTTATTAACGGCGTAGTTTCTACTTGTCAAATGTCAAAAAATGACAGCTCCTGAAGTGACATCTACCGAAATAGCGGGCTAATTAAAATAACACCGCTTATTGGAACACCCTTTATTATGGAATAAAACTATATTAGCACTCTTAGAGAATAAATACTTCGAGAAACCGAGAAATTCACAAAAACATTAAATTTGTCTAGAACCTACTCGAGTCTCGAAAAGGAGAAGGCAACCGGAAAGAGCAAAAGACTTTCTGATAAAGTCCACTCTAGGTAAAAATAATTTAGTAGACTCTTCATCAGATACAATACCGCCAATACCATCCGAATATTGGAAGATACATATTTACAGCCAAGTGATGGACAACATTATTACTAACTTCAAAAATAGGTTTTAAAATCTACCTTTGGCATAGTCAGTTGACTAATTTATAAAGTTGTACCTGAAACATGGAGGCATTTGTAGAAAATTTTAAAAATGTTTTCAATGTAGGCATTTCCATCTTAATGGCTGAAACAAAAATAATAAATAATATATTCCAAAACAAGAGAATTGTAGTAAATTTGGAAAGACTGAAAACAGAAATTAATAAAGACTTTTGCCCAAATTTATACAAATATCTGCAAGCAGCTTTGCATCTTCCTGTCAGCTCGGCCGGCTGTGAACGGAGCATTTCCATCGAGTTAAAACTTGCAACTGCTTCAGAAGAGGTTTTCGAACATGGCACTTATAAAAATTAAAAATTAAAAACCGTAAACTAAAACTTATAAAGATTTTAACTATCTCTTTATTAGTGCTTAATAAAAACGTAAATAATTGATCTAAAATGTGTATCTAACCTCAGACCTGTAAAGTACTTAAGTACATTGGTACTTAAGTATTAGTACCAGCACCACCTGAACCTAAATGTTCTTTAAGTACAAGTACAAGTCCCGGTACTAGTACGCAAAAAATCCTAAAGTTACAAGTCCCGATACTGCACTTTCTACAAATACCGCCATAACGCGAAGTACTTCAGCTCTTGTAAATTATTTAAATACGCATTTTAATAACAAAAATCTGCATCTCGACAGTGCCTCAAAAATTTTTATCGCCTTCAGTAAAATAGAAAAATTAGCGCAATATATGAGTAACTGTAGGACAGAAATTGACATGCTGAACGGATATCCTTTGTTGAGAAGATCGGCAGTCAAGTGCCACAATCCGCTCTCTCACTCCGCATATGTGGAGAGTTGATTTTCATTTGCAGGTATTGTAAATACTACAAATAGGCTATCATTATCTGATGTAACATTTGTTTTGCTAAAGCAAACTCAAATACTGTATGAACAACTTCCGAAATTGTGTAGAATTTAAAATAGCAAAAGCTTATACGATATTTTATTATATTTCGTAAATTGAAACCTCATGCAGTTATTTAACTGGCTATAGATTTTTCAAAATTTCTGATTTGAGTTTTCGAAAGCTGGACTTGTATTTGAAAATTTTTAAGTACCAGTAGCGGAACGTGTACCTATACTTAAAAGATTTGAAGTATGGTACTTGGAATAAATACTGAGCATTAAGCAGAGCGTCACTAGTGTTACCGTGGAATGGACAACTTGTAAGCGTAGGACTGAGAAAACTTACCACTAAATTTGTAGGACTATGTGGCCATTTCATTGTACAAATATTTACTAAGCTGCATACAAAAAATCAGCTGGTTATTAATAATTTTTATGACGTCGTTATTTGGACATATTCAGAGTGGAGGACGCTTCAGTCAAACCATCCATTTTGTAGGACAAATGTTTTTCCGAGTTTATTATTCAATTACCTCAATATTCAAATAAAAAACTTACTGTTATTCAGACAATTTCGACGCTCCACCGAATCGACATGTTTTGTACCTGCGCACTACAGTAGCTACCTCTATCGAGAATTTTCACAGAGGAAAAACTTGGCATCTCGTCGAACCGAACCTACTCACGAAGGCGGTGGATGCTAGACTCAGATGTTTTTATTGTACTGAAAAGTCTTCAGACTATGAAAATGAAATCCTATGAAATTGGTTTTAAGCATTTTTACTTTCTGACGTACCGTTCTAGAAATATATGCGTAAAACCACTTCAAAAATCAAGTTTACATAAATAGGTAACCATAGAAAATTACGTACGGGCATTCATCTACGGTATCATAAGATTTGGTCTCAGACCAATTCTAGCTATCTAGTTTTTTTCTAGTATATTCTTATAAATCCATTCACTTCAAGAATCAAAATCAAATCAATTGGCGCGAAGATCGCAATACAGATTTCTGAGACTAGTGGGACAAATGCAGCAGCTCTTTCATCTTAGTTTTACAGAAATATATTATTATATTATTGCATTGATTTAATACAAAATTTCAAATAAAAATTTATGTTCATATTGATAAAATCTGCAATACTAACAACTTGTACAATAATTTCTGCTAGAATATCGGGTTCATGGAACGTGTTAACCCTGATTCCTTTCACCTCTTTCAAGGCGTTTGGAAACCCTGATCAAGAAAAGATCGATATATGAATGCAAAGCTTGAGATCTATTAGCAACATGCTTGAAAGCAGCATACCTGTTAGGTTTTGTCCAACATATAAAAAACAAAAATCTAAAAGCAAAAATCGGTTTCACTTACCAGTTTTAGACCCCTCTCCCTCGGGATAACGAACTCCAACCTCTTGCAATAAACCTTTTATAAAGTAACTTTCAGCATATTGTGGTTCATCATCTGCCAAGATATGAAATGAGCCTTTGTCAGTTTTCACAAAATTTTGGAACACGCTCAGTTGTTCTATGAAATCAGGCTCTTTCAGTACTTGAATTTGAGGTGATGTATCAGCAGCACCACCGCCCTGATCCACCGATTCGCGTTCACCCAACTTTGGTTTCCTCTTGCTGCCAGGTTTGGCATAATAGTTGAAAAACCCTGCAGGCGCAATATGCACATAGTAATTCCCTTCATATATTGTTCGTTTTATTAGAATTAACATAGGCTGGTCTGGTTTATGCATAAAATCGTACTTTATACTCGACTCAATTTCCGGTGGCCTTGGGGCATACTTTTCCGGGTGCAATTTAATATTTTTGTAGAAAACTCTTGCCCGACGCGCTTTCTCATGAATCTTAATTATTGTCACGGCGTTTATCAGTTCTAATTTTTCATATTCAATTTTTGGCTTTGGTTCCTTTTGGGTTTGGAGTTTTTGTTTTCGATGTTTTAGTTTTTTATAGGACAATGCATCTTGATCTTCTTTTTTTTCGGCTATCGTTGTTTGACTTTGGCTCGCCTTTGTCCGGTCAGATTTCGTAGTCTTTATAGATTTTGAAGTCTTCATGGAAATTCCTGAAATACTATTTTTCTTTGATTCATCGTCAGAAATTGATTCTGAATCATCAGATGATTCTTCAATTCTTGGACCATTTATAATTTCATCGATTTCTTCATTTCGTATATACGGAAAATAAAACGGACACATCAGTTGAATGTCTTTAGGTACACATTTTCTTTGTATAAGAGTCTTATCTAAGTAGATAAAATCACTCAGTTCCAATTTTTTCAGCTCATTTCTAAGATCTAGCAATCGTTTAGAAGACGCCATTAGTAATCTCTTTATCAATGCCCTCTTCTGGACTTGACAAGTTTGATCGAAAACATAACCCAAGTTATTAACAAGCATTACATACCGGGCGTAAATTTCTGCAAGCACATCGTGAGCTTGTAATTTATTCTTAGGCTTTATTTTTTTAACAGCATGCTGCCGCAATATTAAATCATTTAGATCCTGAGACGTGAATACCCAGAATTTATAGTTATAATTGTACGCCATAATAATTTACTGGTCAAAGTGTAGACGACAAATTGACATTAATTGCTGTAGATAGTGACAAATTTTTCATGGTTCACTGATGTAAATGTAAATTCAAATGTACACAAATCTAATATTAAGGCCGAAATACAATAAGTCCCACATAGAATTTACGGAATTAACCCAATGACAGCTATATTCTACTTTGTTGATATAATATAGGTGTTAAAATTGTGGGTTTATTTACAAAATGAGAAAGATATAAAGAAAAGCTATTAAAGAAATTTTAAGTAAGTTTGTTTCAAGCAACTTCCAAGAAGCTTATAAAATATTAAATAAAAAACTAGTACATATTCGGAAGAAATAAAAAACCCAAATTTGCTATTCTGACCATTCGGAAAGTAGAAAAGCTAGATGGTCTGAGACCAATTCTTATGACACCCTACATGAATACTCGTATGCAATTTCGTATGGTCACCAATCAGTGCAAATTTAATCGTTGAAGTGGTTTTTCAAAAATATTTCTAGAACGGTTCATCGGACAGTAAAAATGATGAAAATGAACAACATATACGTAAAAATCCTAAATTTTTGTATGGCAACACAAAGAAGGGATTATCCCATCTAACCCATTATGAGGTTATATTCACTATTTTTACGAAAACACTGTTTATAAAATTTCAGCTCTCTACGTTGACGCGTTCTCAGGCAGTGTCCAAATATGTAGTGAAAGACGAAATAATTGTACGGCAACTCTATGAAGTAGTTACCCTATTTGTCCCATATTTTACTAAGTTTGTCATTCCGTTTGTAACACCTCGAAATAATGATGGTAGAGCAAAATGAATTGGACACCACGCATAATATTAAAAATTATTTTGAATTTTGCGAGTCCATTCGTCTGTCCGTCCGTCTGTCCGTCTGTCCGCGCGCACGGGAACGTGTTCACTTAGAAAGCTGAAATTTTATATACGGACTTTAAGAAAAAAGTAAAATTAAGTTCAAAAATGAGACAAATCATGGGGTTGCCATACAAAAATTTCGGTTTCCACTATATAATTGTACATTGCCTGAGAACGCGTCGACATAGAGAGCTGAAATTTGATATATGGTGTTTTTATAGTAATAACAAATAAAATTTCAATAATGGAATAAATGGGGCAACCCCTTCTTGGTGTTGCCATATAAAAATTTATGTTTTTTACATATACTGTAAAAACGATCAGTCCTAGTAATTTTTATTGTACTAAAAACTTCTTCAGAATACAAAATCCAATAAAATTGGTAATAACCATTTTTTTCTGTCCGACGAACCGTTCTAGAAATATATGCGAAAAACCACATCAAAAATCAAACTTACATAGATCGGTGACCATACCAAATTTTATATGGGCATTCATCTAGGGTATCATAAGGATTGGTCTTAGACCAATTCTAGCTTTTTTATTTGTTAATTCATAAGAAAGTTTTTTAAGTTGCTTTATTTCAAATAACTATAATATTGTTTGAAATTTAAGTTAATTTTCGGAATAACCACATTAATTTTAATGGCCGCGAAATTGTTCAATGATTAGTATCATGAGCCAGTTCGCGTATACTGGTGACTGCAAATTAGAGCTGTATTTTTTTACCTTGGTCCAAATTGCGACCTACAAGCAGCTCTTCATTAATTAGTCTAATTTAATGCATTTCATATAAGGAAATATAGAAGGAGATACTGCTACAACACTAAATAAAGTATTGTCAGACATTCGACAAGGAAAATTTTCTATTAGAACAGCATCTAGCATTAAATAAAATATTCCAAAAAACATTGCAGGATTAATTGTCTGAAAGATATCCTAAAGGCGTAGAAAAGTTTAGACTATGAAGTATTTTAACGGAAACCGAATAAAAGCAAATTAAGCGATGCGACTCGTTAGCCAAATGTGGATTTCCAAGTCCTGATAGCCTTTTAAGCCACAGTTAAAAACTGGCCAAAAACGAGTCACACACGAAGGGCTCCATACCATCGTACGAGATTTAACACTATGTACTTTTTATTTTATTATTTTTTTTTATTTTCATTATTTGTTGTTATAGTATTATTCACTCTTTGAAAATTTCATGTGTCTACCTATTACGGTTCAATTAATACAGCTTGTTATGGTCGTAGCATATTGCATATAGCAATATGCCACCACGGACTGAAGCGTGTATGCCCGGCTTGTTGTCGACTACAGCATGAAACCAAAACGCGCCCCGACCGAGAGAAATGCTTTCTCAAGCTCGGTGTCATGTTCAGTGACAGAAAGAAGAAGAAGACCATCGATATCGGTCTGTCATAGTTTGCTAGCAGGAAAGTAAGGTCGTTAAGATTAAAATCCCGCAAGATCAAATATTTCTCGCCGCAATCCGACGAAGAAAAAAAAAACCCTCACGTAAGTTCGAAGAATACTTATAGTTATTAATAAATTTACATCCCCACCTGGTACATTATTCGCACAGTAACCAAAGATTAATCCGCCAACGGCACCCCATAAAACTTGGCGTCTCCCTCCGGAGCCCCATTTATGAAATAAGAAAAAGGATCTGTTGGAATTCGAATCTGGTGTGGCGTACGTCAGGAAAAACCTCGAAAAGGTAGTTAAAAGAACTAATTTATATTTCGTTTTGTGTTAAATAATATCTCTTATTAGAGAGACGTATGAAAAGCAAATGTTTGAGGGATATTTTCATAATAAGGCATATTATTTCCACTTGCTGGGCAAGTTCTAATTTGATAAAGTTTTGAGCTTGGTACCGGACCTGGTGCATTTACATTTTCTAAAAGAGGGAAAAGAAGTAGGAGGGCACATTCCTCCCATATTGGAGGCCCCCGAACTCGAGCTAACCTTCAACCCGCGCAGCAGGAGATTCATTCCTACGGCACGCAGAAAAAGCGGGGAAAATTTTATTGAAACAATATTAACTTCACCAGGATCCATCTGATCACCGAGAAATATGTTTTAGTATAAGGAAAAAAATTTTTCATATAACAAGCGACATAACCCTAGTACCATCCCCCAAAAAGTGTTCTGGCGATAGAGCAGGGTAATCAAATTATTAAAATTCCAGTTAATTCTTATCCAGGAGGCAATGCTGAAGCGCTTCATCGTGCCGAGGATTCACATGTGAGTAATTTTGAAATATTACACTTTGTTTTTTTAACATACATATGTATTACACTTCGGTTCCGGCAGTGACTTGCACTGCAGAACCTTTTTGATATGGTTAGTTAATTTTTGCACGTTTTATATATATCTATCTTAAACTTAAGATTATAAGTACATACATATACGTATAGCATTGCAGAACCTTTTTGATATGGTCAAGTTTTGTGCGTTTTATATATATATATCTTGAACTTAAACTTATAATTACATACATATACGTCTAACTTCATGGGTACGCCTAGCTACTTATGTAATTTGGAATCCTGACTTGATTTTGTTAATTAGATTTAGGAGCATTTAGAAAAGAAATAATCAAGTACGCTGTGGACGATCATTTTAGTAACCCAAAGTATGTACTTATGGAATTGAATTAATAATAGAGAATGTATCTATTTGTAGGTTAATAACAATGTTTATATATGAGCCTATTTTGATCATTATAACGTAAATATGGATTGAATATTTTCTTTCTTCCTTCACATCCTGGAGCCTTTTCAATTCGGGGTCGCATAGGTCCGCTCTAATTTCTTCCACAGGTCAGCCAAAGGGACTTTGCAGATAGTGCCGAGCAGAGTCATAGGGAGGATGGGGCAAGGCCATGAAGGCAGAACATCTGCGCCTTCCACAGTAAGTAGGTAAGTGACGTAAGGGTCCCTTCAGGACCGAGTGTGTGCCGGCTCTTTTGTATGCAGGCATGAAATTTTTTTGATTATGGATGATGACAGCGGCAGGTATTTTCGGGAACTCCCCCACACTCTCCGCCACCCTTAGCCGAGGTGCTAGCATGCCGCCCTGTGCTATCGTTGTCATCAGGCGATCTGTCAGCCCATGCTGGCAGTTTGGACTTAACGTCCTGGTCAAGTCGCCTTCACATACTTCCATAACAAAATGGCGCCCAACGTGGGGCCACCTCAGTTAGACTTCGGTGGTCTAAATATAAATTTTACTGGGGACTGAGACTTTGAGAGAGATGATCATCTGGTGTCTGCCAGTTGATTGACCTCAGGTCTCACATCCAGTAGAAGATATGGGTGGACCTGAGTCTAATTGGTTTTGTTGAAAATTTTTTTTTGTAAAGTAACGTAATATTTTGAAAGTTTTATTGGAAGTCTTTGATATTTTGAATTTTTGGATTAAAGTAAAGTAACGTTTTTTGAATTTAATGAAAGTTTTTTGGAAGTTGAAATCCGGCTTTAGGTTTGACTTCGGTCAAGCCTCAAGCCTGAACAGTTGTTGATTTTTTTTGAAAGTTTTTGGAAATGTTTTTGAAATTGATCTTTCCCGCTGGCCTTCAGCCATGGAAATGGAAGGTGGCCTCACGAAAGTTTTTTATTTCGATTCTCATGGAGCCTGTCCATTTTGATCGTGCGACTGGACAGGGCCATGAGCCTGTGAGACAACTTCTTGGCCTATAGCTAATTAGTTGACCTCGTTCATGGCTGTGCCCAGATGTGTGACTAGGTAGACGGAGCAATCGGAGGAAAGGAAGGGGGGAGGAAATGTCTGTCTCGTGGAGCTGACCCGGGATTGTTTTGGTCGGTTCGACGGGGGAATGGTGGCTGCGTCGGCATCTCTTTAGCCTGGTGGCCCCGCGGTATGGCTAGTTCATACCAAGAGGAGGATGTCGATTCACCATTCCTTAGTTTGGTAACCGACTTGAAGCGACCAATACAATACTCGGTGAGGTCTCGTGGGATGGGACTGGAATGGTTGCTTGATACCCTCGGAGCCCGGAAGCTGGCATGTGCTAACTGTCTGACTGAGGGATATCATTCAACTTTTCCAGCCCCCAATTTCTCCAGCTGACTTTCTCCAAAGATTCCCATAGAGAATCGTGAATATGTAGTTTTTTCATGCACCACTCACGTCACTTGCTTGTATAGATATTCTGACCTGGAAAGGGAGGGAGCGACCTGGATACCTCTTATGTTGAGAGTTCGCTCTTGGAGTGTGGGAGGAGGAAGCATCGTTTACTAGATCCCCCTTTGTATCAATTCTTTTAGGAATTGTTTTTTTTTTGGCTTAATGCCACGATACCTTTTGGTAGATTTTTATGTTTGGAGTTTTCGTTCATGTTATGAGAATTTTTTTTCCGAATTTTCATTAGTCTTTTTGTGATACTTCATTCAGCTGTGATATTAGGTATATACACTCGTGATGTCCATATATACACTCGTGATGTCCATATATACACTTGTGCTGTCTATATATATACATTTATTTATTTCAATGTTCGCACCTGTTGAATCTTTTATTGCTGGGACCCTTTTATTTGCGCAACGATTAACTTCAGGGATGTGTCCTCGACGTGTCATCGGAAGTAGAGTCTGAGGATGAGGAAAACATAGGGTCGTGGGTCGTGACACACATTGAGCGCCCGCAGTGATGAGGCCTATGTGTAAGACCGGCTAGCTCAGTCGACCATTTTTCAGCGTCGTCTGAACCACGGGTGGCGCAGACCACTCTGCCCTGTTATGGTCGTAGCATATTGCATATAGCAATATGCCACCACGGACTGAAGCGTGTATGCCCGGCTTGTTGTCGACTACAGCATGAAACCAAAACGCGCCCCGACCGAGAGAAATGCTTTCTCAAGCTCGGTGTCATGTTCAGTGACAGAAAGAAGAAGAAGACCATCGATATCGGTCTGTCATAGTTTGCTAGCAGGAAAGTAAGGTCGTTAAGATTAAAATCCCGCAAGATCAAATATTTCTCGCCGCAATCCGACGAAGAAAAAAAAAACCCTCACGTAAGTTCGAAGAATACTTATAGTTATTAATAAATTTACATCCCCACCTGGTACATTATTCGCACAGTAACCAAAGATTAATCCGCCAACGGCACCCCATAAAACTTGGCGTCTCCCTCCGGAGCCCCATTTATGAAATAAGAAAAAGGATCTGTTGGAATTCGAATCTGGTGTGGCGTACGTCAGGAAAAACCTCGAAAAGGTAGTTAAAAGAACTAATTTATATTTCGTTTTGTGTTAAATAATATCTCTTATTAGAGAGACGTATGAAAAGCAAATGTTTGAGGGATATTTTCATAATAAGGCATATTATTTCCACTTGCTGGGCAAGTTCTAATTTGATAAAGTTTTGAGCTTGGTACCGGACCTGGTGCATTTACATTTTCTAAAAGAGGGAAAAGAAGTAGGAGGGCACATTCCTCCCATATTGGAGGCCCCCGAACTCGAGCTAACCTTCAACCCGCGCAGCAGGAGATTCATTCCTACGGCACGCAGAAAAAGCGGGGAAAATTTTATTGAAACAATATTAACTTCACCAGGATCCATCTGATCACCGAGAAATATGTTTTAGTATAAGGAAAAAAATTTTTCATATAACAAGCGACATAACCCTAGTACCATCCCCCAAAAAGTGTTCTGGCGATAGAGCAGGGTAATCAAATTATTAAAATTCCAGTTAATTCTTATCCAGGAGGCAATGCTGAAGCGCTTCATCGTGCCGAGGATTCACATGTGAGTAATTTTGAAATATTACACTTTGTTTTTTTAACATACATATGTATTACACTTCGGTTCCGGCAGTGACTTGCACTGCAGAACCTTTTTGATATGGTTAGTTAATTTTTGCACGTTTTATATATATCTATCTTAAACTTAAGATTATAAGTACATACATATACGTATAGCATTGCAGAACCTTTTTGATATGGTCAAGTTTTGTGCGTTTTATATATATATATCTTGAACTTAAACTTATAATTACATACATATACGTCTAACTTCATGGGTACGCCTAGCTACTTATGTAATTTGGAATCCTGACTTGATTTTGTTAATTAGATTTAGGAGCATTTAGAAAAGAAATAATCAAGTACGCTGTGGACGATCATTTTAGTAACCCAAAGTATGTACTTATGGAATTGAATTAATAATAGAGAATGTATCTATTTGTAGGTTAATAACAATGTTTATATATGAGCCTATTTTGATCATTATAACGTAAATATGGATTGAATATTTTCTTTCTTCCTTCACATCCTGGAGCCTTTTCAATTCGGGGTCGCATAGGTCCGCTCTAATTTCTTCCACAGGTCAGCCAAAGGGACTTTGCAGATAGTGCCGAGCAGAGTCATAGGGAGGATGGGGCAAGGCCATGAAGGCAGAACATCTGCGCCTTCCACAGTAAGTAGGTAAGTGACGTAAGGGTCCCTTCAGGACCGAGTGTGTGCCGGCTCTTTTGTATGCAGGCATGAAATTTTTTTGATTATGGATGATGACAGCGGCAGGTATTTTCGGGAACTCCCCCACACTCTCCGCCACCCTTAGCCGAGGTGCTAGCATGCCGCCCTGTGCTATCGTTGTCATCAGGCGATCTGTCAGCCCATGCTGGCAGTTTGGACTTAACGTCCTGGTCAAGTCGCCTTCACATACTTCCATAACAAGCTATAGTTAAGGTCGAGCAAAAAACGCTGAAAAATCACGATTCTTGTATGAGCGCCCCCTTTAATTTTTAATATATGTAATTGAATTTTTATTATTTGTTATTATAACAGCAATAGAAATACACGTGTGGAATAATTTCAACTATCTATTTATTACGGCTCATGAGATACAACCCGCCGACAAGCAGACGGACAGTGGAGGCTTAGTACGAGTACGGAACCCAAAAAATTAGCAAGGCGATGGCACGAATACATCCTTTAAAAATGGGCGACCAGGGCGAAATTGGACTGACCTTTTTTTGAAATGCAATCCAGAGCTAGCACATCGAATTCCAGAAGGCCTAACTGAAACCAGAGATACGTTTTTTGAAGAGGTTCTTCGAAAATATTTAGATGAGCTGCAAAATTACATAAAGGAAATGAATGCAGGAGACATATTTGAAGAAGCAGTTGTTTTTTCCTACGTACGACCACCTAGGAATGTATAGTCAAATGGGGTTAATGGTTACATGGTTAATTACTAAACGAGTTCAAAAACATGTGAACTTTTTTGTTGAGGGCCACAAGTCCCACTTAAAATTGGAGCTATGCGAGTTTTTCAGGCAAATGGGATAATTTTATACGCACTTCCTCCTAGCACAACACATATGCTACAACGAGCAGATGTTAATGTTTTCAACTAATGCTTCATCAAAAGTAACGTTAGCTTTGAATCTTAGGCGCATGGAATTCGACGCGATAACTTTGCACAATCGAGGATATTGTCAAGATCGTTATTCAATGATCTAATCATTCATGTGACATATTCTTTCGAAGTCCACAAAAGTCTCAAAGGAATAAGCGAAATCAAGAGTACTGTAATCGGCAAAACTATGAATGGGATTGAAATTAAGGCAAAGCAGATTATTGAAAATTGAGAGGAAAAACGGAGAGATAATAGAGCCCTGGGGCACACCGGCATTATAGGGTGACCTTCAGATGTAACACATCAAACAGATCAAAAAGTTCCAATCTATAATAAAAGTGGAGAGGAGAGACCAAGAGCTTCAAGTTTGGCTAAAAATTTATAAAAAGTTGAATTCCATGATTTGTTACTTTTAATTTAATGAAATTTTAAACATGCTGTTATGTAAAACAACACCGTTTGAATTGAATTTACATAGTTTTAATCTGAGGATGTTATGTTACTGTGAATTATATCACAACTTATTATTTTTTAGTGGCTTTTCAAATCCGGAATAACGAAAACGTAATAAAGTCGTATTTTTCAAAAAGACTTTTGCTTAACACCCCCAAATAAAAGTGTTTTTATAACGTTTTTTAACCTGGACCACTGACATGTATATAAATGGACTGCTTGTTGAATCAAAAATGCATGAAAGCAAATGGCACCACTTTCATATTTCTGTCTATTTCCGTAAGGGCATACTTTCCAACTGAACTGTAACGATTACGAACGAGAAATTGCTTGTAAAAATCCTTGTAAAAAACATTTCCTTCAACTCATAATTAAAATTTATCGATACAAATAGTCCCAAATACTTTTGTGGGAAATTCGGTAAATCCCACTGACATGCATATACGTAAATTCCCAAATAATTTAAATATAGCGGCAGTTGGTAGCATTGACAGTGAGAGCATACTTTCTGAAATCAAAACTGGTGCCACATGAAACAGGAGATGAAGCAGTCCATTTATATATATGTATGTCAGTGACCTGGACGCGAATTAACACCTTGGTGAACGCAAACTGGTGATTTCAGCAAACACTGATATTTTCAATTATTATGTAGACTAGATAAATGTTTTGAGTTTTTAATTTAAATTAAAAGACTTTCAACTCAATATTGTACTACCTCGACATCACTGACATATAATAAGAATGGACTGAGCGTTCTTGCTTCAAAAATGGCACAACTATTGAACAGGCTGTGAAAACCCTTTTTTTCGTACAATTGCACACCGATTCATAATTTATTATTATTTGTCTATTGGAAACACTAAAAATGTTATAAAATAGTATTGCATTAAATAAAAATTTTTTAGGGAGTTAAACTTGTTTTAATTAACCCAAAAATTAATATATAATATTACTGAAAAATGTGATCCTCTGCAGATTTGTTGTCTAATTTCATTGAGCTTGTAAGAGATAGACGTATATAAATAATATATTTGTCTGCATTTTAATGTCAATTCCCGTGTATTCCAATTAACACAGCCGTACTGTTTCCAAAATTGGTTACAGTTCAGTGTACATTTTGAGCTTGAAGGAGACAAATAGATTTTAGTAAAAATTTGTGCCATTTTTGACAATAGGAATTAGATAGGATGGCTCAGTCCATTCTTATTATATGTCAGTGCTCGACATTAAGTAAATTCTACTAAAAACCCTTCTTGTAAGGATGGCAATTCCTTAAATGGACGCGAATTGGAGCGTTTACCCTACAATGTAATGATCAAACCGAATTTTGCTCGACTATATTATTTAAGCGGCAATCAAACAATTATTCAAAGGCTACAAAGGCTACAGAACAAGGCGATGAGAATCATCTTATGTGTCAACATATACACACATGTTCAATGGATGTTAGGAACTCTTAAATGGATCAACATTACCCAACGGATTATATTTAACACTCTTTTATTTGTTTTTAAAATGAAATATGGATTATTACCTAATTATCTAGCAAAAAGTTTAGTGTACGTAAATGAAGTTGAACCATATAATTTAAGGAATATAGTACTACGGATTTTAGATTAAGTTCGCATAAAAATTGTAGAGACCAAAAATCACTTATGTACAAAGGATTACAAATATTCAACAGTCTTCAAATATGTAGATGTTAAGGTAGAAAAAAAAATTAATGAATTTAAAAAAAAAGTCAATAAATTTGTAAAATTGAATTATTAATTGTGGACCGAGATACGTGGAATTGATTGAAACAGTTATTGTATGCTACAACAAGAGCCCTGATAATGGCGAAACGCGTTGACGGTTACAAGATATGTAAAATAAAAAGAAGTGTTTTCTTTTCTTTTATAAGATGGCAGTTGAATTTAATAAGTTGATTACGATCAGATAATTTGACCAAATTTACACCAATTTGATTAGCTGTTCACATTTTCATTTTTAGGGTTCCGTACCCAGAGGGTAACAACGGAAACCCTATTACTAAGACTTCGCTGTCCGTCCGTCCGTCACCAGGTTGTATCTCATGAACCGTAATAGGTAGACAGTTGAAATTTTCACAGACTGTGTATTTCTATTGCCGCTATAAGAACAAATAATAAAAATTAAATTAAATTAAAAATTAAAGTGGGCCCCGATACAAGAAACGTGATTTTTCGGCATTTTTTCCTCGTTTTATTCACATTCATTATTATTAACATAAGAAGGCATTTTTTTTTTTTTCAAATCACAGCATTATTATTATTTTTTCAAATAACAGCATTATTTTTTCAAATGACGCCAACTCTCGTTTAAAAAAAATAAATAAAAAGTACATAGTGTCAACATGCAAAAAGAGGAAGGTAAGAATCCCTTAAAATAGAAATTAATCAAGTAAAGTAAAATGTAGCTACTGCGCACGCTGACCTTGCTACATCCATTAATCATGGAATTCCTACGAATTTCATGAGGGTTTATTGAGGGTAAAACATGTTACTAGCAGGACTGTGGTACATGTACATGCCTGTCTTAACCGTTCCTTACAGAACTCCCAGAAAAGGTAATATACTCTATATTAGGGTTCATAGAATTGCATTTCTGGGAAAAATAGGGGAAGGTAAAAGAATGGATCTGAGAGTAATGGTCCAAGGTTGGCAAGTGGCACGGAATTTGTCATTCGAGTACTGGCAGTGAACGAATACGTATTTGCAAAGTTTAATAGTTACAATTTAAATTAAAGACAAATTGCAAGTGATTAGAATATTGATAAGGTGGGTGCAGTGTGGATACAGTGTGTGTGCATGTATCATAGGTTAGATTTATGTCGAGGATGTATGTCTTTTGTGATATAGAATAGTTGATTGGTAATGTGATCGTGGGCAGTGGTCGGGATATGTTGTCGATTGTGAGCACAGGTATGTACGTGCAATAACAAAAAGCACTGGTATGTCCGTGCCCTACATTGGTATGTGGCATGTAGGTGTTTACCCTGGTATGTACGGGTGAATTGACAATAGATCCGCGAAGTGACTGCACGAGTGTATGTGTGATTATGAGTAGTTAGGATTTAGCATTCACTGAGTAAATTTTTGACTTTGCTCACACCACAAAACTTTGATTGATCTTTGCAGGGAAGTGCTGAGTGAAACGCCCAGGAAGACTACCTCAACCGTAATTCGGTGTTCAATATTTTTTTTTTTTTTTCATTTCAAATAAATACGTGTTGAAATTTATAGAAGATTGTTTGTTTAATAACTTCAGAAGTGGGATCGGTGCTCAGATACTTTGCTGCAAGGAATAATTTCTATTGACAATTATAGGGTTTTGTGAGTGTTTATGTGTGACTAATATAATTTTTCAGAGCCACTAAGAACAGTTAGACAAAGAAAATATATATATACTTTCATAAATTAAATAAGCAAAATATAATAATCTAAATGCCTAAGAAAAATTCGAGTAAGAGGCAACGCCAGAATAAGGAAATTATTCGACGAAACCAGGAAACCACGGATACCAGTGACACGAACACAAGTGAAGGTGACAATATGCAGATGCAAGTACCAACCCAAAATAAGTCGAACGAAATTGATAAATTGGCTCAATTGGTGGGAATATTGACAAATAATGTAAACGCTATAGCAACGAAAAGTAGATCTAACGTAGGAAGCGAATCAATTCCCCCTTTTTATCCAGATGACAACAACCAGGATATGAAGAAATGGCTAAGCAAAATCGAAGAATTAATGGTAAATCATGGATGGGACGAAAGGACTACTAGTCATTTTGCGACGAACCGATTAAGGGGCCATGCCGCAACATGGTACCAGAGTTTGCCAAGTATCAACTATACCTGGAATGAGTGGAAAGAGATGTTTATTACAGCATTTCCGGCAAATATAGATTACGCTTCGACTCTGGAAAATATGTTGGGGAGAAAGAAACGATCAAATGAAACCATAATATCATATTATTATGATAAACTGTCACTGCTGAATTCATGCGAGATTTATGGAGCAAAGGCGACATCCTGCATTATCGCTGGAATACCAGATAAAAACATCCAACGATCAGCTAAAGTTGGAGATTACCAAAAACCCGAGGATCTACTTAAATATTTAAAAACTATTGAGGACAAAGACGAAGGAAATTCTATAAGCAGCTACAAGAAATATACCAATAATAGTGACAAGCATCGTAATCATGTGCAATACAATAATATAAAAGTCCGAGGTTTTCAGGATAGGAGACTTAGGAGAAAGTGTTACAGTTGTGGTAGTAGGGAACACATTTTGCCAAACTGCCCAAAAAGAGCAAAACGCTGTATGAAGTGTAATCGTTACCATTTTGGAGATTGCGAGAAGAACACTAACAACCCAGGAAAACAAATTTTGACGTTGGATAAGGAGAAACAAAAAGGTGAGAAATATTTTATGGATGTGATAATTAATGATTTTAAAACTGAAGCATTTATTGATTTGGGTGCGAATGTGAATACCATTAGATTTGATTTATGTAAAATAATTAAATAAAGAGATAGGAGGAATAGAAAGCATTATTAGAGGTTTTGGGGGCGGTGAGCTTATAGCGAAAGGGGAACTCAAAGATGTGAAAGTTGAAATCGATCAAGCGGTAGCAATTACAAATTTTGTTGTAGTGCCCAACGAAGTACAAAATATTCCGGTTATAATTGGACATCCATTTACCGAGCAGCCGCATATTGTTGTACATAAGGATGATAAGGTATTGAGAATTTATGAAAATCATAAAGATAATTTGACGGAATTGTTCGAATTGCCTGCTGTAAAGATTATGGGCAAAAACTGCTACAATAATACCTCCGAAGCATACACAAAACATCGTATGCCATGCTGAACACCAAGGAGACCTATTTATTGAAACTAGTGTGCGTATGAAAGAGTTTAAAGAACACTGCATATTAAGATGTATAGTAAATTGTGACGAAAATGGGGAATGCGTGTTACCAATAATTAATACATCGGACAAGGATATAATTATTAATCCCAAGAAAAAGTTAGCTCGAGGAGTGTTATGTGAAAAGATTGAAGAAGCGGAAATGACTGAACAAAAAAGCAAAATAAATTATGACAGTCTTAATTTGGATGAAGGCTTAACAAAAATTCAAAAAGATGTAGCTAAGAAAATTATAAAAAAATATGAGGATTGTTTCGCTATTTCTTTTAAAGACATAGGATGTTCGAAGGCAGGCGAAATGGTAATAGAACTGGAAGATGAGACACCAATCAAATATAGACCTTACCGAATGTCAGCGCTGGATCGAGAGAAAGTCAAATCAATTGTCGAAGACTTGTTAGATAGTGGAATAATTACAGAGTCAACATCACCATTTTCAGCCCCGGTTTTATTAGTGAAGAAAAAGAATGGACAGGATCGATTGTGCATTGATTACCGGAAGCTGAATGTAAAAATAAGGCAAAATCGTTTCCCGCTACCTAGGATTGATGACCAAATTGTTCAATTGCAGGGATACAAACTATTTACCACCCTTGATATGACAGCGGGATATTACCAAATCCCTATCGCAGAAAATTCTAGGAGTAAGACTTCGTTTGTGACGTGTGACGGACAGTATGAATTTGTTAGGATGCCATTTGGAATTTCTACTGCACCAGGCGTATTTCAACGAATGGTAAATAAAATCCTTGGGCCGCTCAGAGGAACTATCGCGACAGCATACTTAGACGATATCTTAATACCATCAACAAGCTTTGAGGAAGGAATAGAACGTTTGGAAGCTATTTTAAGTATTCTGCGGAAATATAATTTAACCTTGAATCCCGAAAAATGCCACTTCTTCAAGACGAAAATTGATTATTTAGGTTTCGAAATTACCAAAGATGGCATACAACCTGGAAGGGAAAAAACAAGAAGCATACGAGATTTTCCTAAACCTACGAATGTACACAAGGTTAGGCAGTTTTTAGGATTGACTGGATTCTTCCGACAATTTGTAGAGGGATATGCAAGTATAGTTAAACCTCTCACCCAGCTCACAAAGAAAAGCCAAAAATGGAAATGGGAGTCTCAACAGGAACACGCATTTGAAGAATTGAAACACCGTCTTATTAATCGACCAATCTTAGCCATATTCAATCCAAAAGCCGAAACGGAAATACATACGGATGCTAGCCAGAAAGGTGTTGCTGGGATATTGCTGCAGAAACAAGAAGATTCTAAACTACAATTTGTAGCATACTACAGCAGACAGACTACTCCAGCAGAAGAAAAGTACCATTCATATGAACTGGAAACCTTGGCAGTAGTTGAAACATTAAAAAAGTTCCGCATCTACCTATTGGATATACAATTCAAAGTTGTTACAGATTGTAATGCTATTAAGGCCGCCGCGAGTAAACGTGATTTAGTACCACGTATTGCAAGATGGTGGCTACTTTTACAAGAGTTCACGTTCACTGTGGAGTACAGAGCAGGATCCAAAATGTCCCATGTGGATGCATTGATCAGAAATGCAGTTAAAAATGAGTCTCCTTTGATTGACCAAGACATATTAAGAATTGAAGTTGCTGACTGGGTGCTGGCAGGACAGCTTAGTGATAAAAAAATTAAAATGATCCACGAAATTCTTCAAAAGAAACCGGTAACTGAGTATGATAAAAATGTTCATAAAGAATATTGCCTGCAAGATGGCAGAATATATCGGACTTCTAAAGATGGAGACAAATGGCTAATCCCAAAACACATGAGAGACCAAGTTGTACGCGCTTCGCATGACGATTTAGGACATTTTGGTGTTGAAAAGACTTTATTGAAATTATGTGAAAATTACTGGTTTCCAGATATGAAAAAATATGTGACGCGTTATATTAAAAATTGCATTCCCTGTTTATACCATAAAATCCCAAAAGGGAAGAAATATGGTCTACTAAACCCGATAGAAAAGGTATCAATACCTTTTCACACACTGCATATGGATCATTTAGGACCTTTTATCAAGAGCACAACAGGAAGGAAGTACTTAATTGTAGCTGTAGAGAGTTTTACTAAATATACACTATTGCGAGCAGTCAACGACACGAAAACAAAACCGGTAATAATGTTTTTAGAGACGATAATAGAGTCATTTGGACCTACAAGACTTATTACAGATCAAGGAACTTGTTATACTTCAAATGTATTTAAGCGCTACTGTGAAGAAAAAGGGATAAAACATATTAAAAATGCGGTAGCAACACCGCGAGCAAATGGACAAGTGGAAAGATTTAATTCAACAATATTGACATCGCTTGCAGCATCAGCACAAGATGACACTCATTGGGATAAAAAGATAACCACTATTCAATTTGCAGTAAATAACACCATACATAGTGTTACAAGGAAAACAGCGAGCGAACTATTATTTGGCTACAAACCGAGAGCTCCAGCTGACGCCATGCTTACAGCGGAGATAGGAACTCAAAGGAGAGTTGAAGATATAGTAAAGTTACGAGAAGATGTTAGTAATAAGATAAAGACTAATCAGCAACGTCAAAAACACCGATATGATAGAAAAAGGAGATATGCTCCAAAATATGAAGTTGGCGACCTAGTACTGGTAGAGAAGAATAGTGCCGGAGAAGGACAAAGTAAAAAAATGAAACCTCATTACAAAGGTCCTTTTCAAATAAAAAAAGTTTTGGATAATGACAGATACGTAGTAAGGGAGTTAACGGGGGCCTACAGAACAAGTAGAGCAGCCTACGAGAATGTAGAAGCCGTCGATCATTTGAAAAGATGGGTTTCAGCAGACTACACTACGGAAAGTGAGAATGGAAGCGGAGGTGACGACGCAACAAACGAACTGAACGAGGACGTTCAGGAAGTCAGGAAGGCCGAGCTGTCAACATGCAAAAAGAGGAAGGTAAGAATCCCTTAAAATAGAAATTAATCAAGTAAAGTAAAATGTAGCTACTGCGCACGCTGACCTTGCTACATCCATTAATCATGGAATTCCTACGAATTTCATGAGGGTTTATTGAGGGTAAAACATGTTACTAGCAGGACTGTGGTACATGTACATGCCTGTCTTAACCGTTCCTTACAGAACTCCCAGAAAAGGTAATATACTCTATATTAGGGTTCATAGAATTGCATTTCTGGGAAAAATAGGGGAAGGTAAAAGAATGGATCTGAGAGTAATGGTCCAAGGTTGGCAAGTGGCACGGAATTTGTCATTCGAGTACTGGCAGTGAACGAATACGTATTTGCAAAGTTTAATAGTTACAATTTAAATTAAAGACAAATTGCAAGTGATTAGAATATTGATAAGGTGGGTGCAGTGTGGATACAGTGTGTGTGCATGTATCATAGGTTAGATTTATGTCGAGGATGTATGTCTTTTGTGATATAGAATAGTTGATTGGTAATGTGATCGTGGGCAGTGGTCGGGATATGTTGTCGATTGTGAGCACAGGTATGTACGTGCAATAACAAAAAGCACTGGTACGTCCGTGCCCTACATTGGTATGTGGCATGTAGGTGTTTACCCTGGTATGTACGGGTGAATTGACAATAGATCCGCGAAGTGACTGCACGAGTGTATGTGTGATTATGAGTAGTTAGGATTTAGCATTCACTGAGTAAATTTTTGACTTTGCTCACACCACAAAACTTTGATTGATCTTTGCAGGGAAGTGCTGAGTGAAACGCCCAGGAAGACTACCTCAACCGTAATTCGGTGTTCAATATATTTTTTTTTTTTCATTTCAAATAAATACGTGTTGAAATTTATAGAAGATTGTTTGTTTAATAATAGTGTTAAATTTTGTGCGATGGTACGTAACCCTTCGTGCGCGAGTCCGACTCGCACTTGGCTGGTTATTTAGTTATTTGTGCAAACTTTGACTTTATTCTGTAACAATGGAAAATGAAGACGAATTTTTATTAATGCCCGCAGCAATGTGTATAATTAAAAAAAAAAATAAAACATAAATCTAGAAATTGATCAAAACATTCATACATTCGTAGGTTATCTTTTGAATTTACTGGTTTTTGGTTAATTTAAAAACTTGGGCTCGTCCAATATTACAGTCGAGTCCGGAATCCGAGTAACTACCCAAATACTCGACGAGTCCGAGTCGAGTCGAATCTACTACAGAAACCCTAGCTGTTAGCTTGCGAAATGCCGATAGTGCATAGAAAACCCTTAACTTGGTATCGATTTAATTTTAATATCGAATTATTTGTTTACAAATGGTAAGATGAATTTTAATAATTATAAGGTTGTGGTTATAGATTTAAAAAATTATCACTGCACTGGACTAAACTAATTTTAAGGTAGCAACACGCGCGAGGCAACGTCTGATCTAGTTGACTCCACGCACTCAACTCTCTCTCACTCTCACTGTGATAGTGATCTATAGGAGCTCCCTATTGCACTCCTATGTCCCCAATGAAATGAATATAAATGGACTGACTAAAGGTATATAAAGGGTTTTCCAATAAGAGGTGTTATTTTGATATTCAAAGAAAAATGCCATTTTTTGAGATAAATGATCGGATCTTTATTTCATTATAAAGAGGAAGTATGCCGTTAATAATGGAAAATAACATCAGCCAAATGACCACCACGACCACGCCTACAGGACCATATCCTTTTCATGAAATTTTCCATAACCAAATCGCAAAGTGGCTGCCCTATGTCCTCGATAGCCTCACGAATTCCATCTTTGAGGTCTTGAATCGACGCTGGGCTGTTGGCGTAGACCTTCTCTTTCACGTGGCCCCAAAGGAAGAAGTCGCAAGGTGCTAAGTCACAAGATCTCGGTGGCCAATTGTGATCACCTCTTCGAGAGATAACATGGTCCGGAAACTTTTCCCGTAAAAGATCAATTGTTTCGTTGCTTGTATGGCACGTAGCGCCGTCTTGTTGAAAGTAAACGTTGTCCAGATCAATACCATCCAATTCCGGCCATAAAAAATCATTAATCATCTGTCGATAGCGCAATCCATTCACCGTAACTGTTGCTCTAGCCTCATTTTCGAAAAAGTAAGGTCTAATGACCCCGCGGGACCATAAAACGCACCAAACAGTCACACGTTGAGGATAGAGAGGCTTTTCAACAATAACTCTTGGGTTTTCCGAGCCCCAGATGCGACAATTTTGCTTGTTGACGAAGCCATCGAGGTGGAAATGGGCCTCATCACTCAAGATTAGTTTTCGATGGAGTTCTTGTATTAACTGAACTTTATAAGCCTTAAGACCCAAATCTTTATGGAAAAAATACGGTGTAATGACGATTGTGGAATGCCTAATTCCAAAGAACGACGAGGAATGGACACACCTGGGTTTTCTTCTACACTTTCGGCTACAGCAGCAATATTCTCGGCTGTTCTTAAGCGACGTGCACGGGTTTTATTCTTCACATCACTAACTAGTCCCGACAGCTCGAATTTTTCTACCAATTTCTGTATTGTGGTCCGACAAGGTGCTTCACGACGACCCAAAAATGCTCGAGTTTTACGAACCGTCTCTGCCACATTTTCACCATTTTTATAGTGAATTTTAATAATTTCAATGCGTTGTTGAATCGTGTATCGTTCCATTTTTATTAATGGCGTAGTTTCTACTTGTCAAATGTCAAAAAATTATAGCTCCAAAAGTGACATCTACCGTAATAGCGGGCTAATTAAAATAACACCTCTTATTGGAAAACCCTTTAGAAACTATGAATGCAATAAACACTTACCTCGGTAGGGAGAAATCGTTAGATATGCATATAGAAGAGGAATGTCTGCACCGCTTGACGACATTTTAATATGAACTGAATAGTCAATTGATCGAACGCAATTGGTTTTTGCCAGTGAAATTGACAGACTGTCCGTCAGCTCTAATGACTCATGTAATTGTCGCGTTAGGTTTTCACCCGATATGCCATTTCCTTATTAGTTATTTATTCAGTGGCTTTCACGTGATATGCCGCTACTTAGTTATTTACTCAACGTAGAGAATTGATGTAAGATTCTCAATGCTAGGGAACACACACTTCACTTTTTACAGGTGAGAGACATTCAGGGGAATAAAAATTCCGAAACGCTAAGTTTCGAATGGGACCACGGGCATCATACCAATACTACTGTAAGCAAATAGTTTCGGCCATTTTGAAATTATGAAAGTTATAAACAAGCGGCTGTGCAGTTTTTTACCTGCGATTTTTGGTGATAATATAATAATTTAATTAGCATTACGTGCTGTGAATTTTTGACACAGTTGTCATTTATATCAAAATTGTAACTTGTTTGACACGTACACAAAACCACGATATACAGAGTAAGCCCGGTATTGTGTTCATTTAGCGGATAAATATTTAGCAGCAATCGAACAGCGACCTTTTTACGGCTAAAATTGTTCATAGTCTTGAACTATAGGTGGCTGCCTTTGACAATCAGCTGTCGTGTATTTGTGATATTATTTCGTGTTCTTTTAGATTGCTATTGCTCGAAATAGTAAGGAAAATTATATTTATACTTACTATTTTAATTTCTTCTCAAAAGAATTGTCTAAATGTAGACGGAATTTTTTGTCAGAAAAAAATAATAAAAATACACTGCCACTCTTGTATTCCAATTTCATTCAGCTTCAAACGTCAAAATTTTAGCGCGGAAAAAAGGTTTTGAGCGAATAAATCTGATGCTAAACATGTTTGTGGAAATTATTGACATCTACGTCAAAACTAAACAAATTTTTAACTGATAAAACACAATACCACTTTCTTCAGCGATTTGGCTAAATATTTCGCAACTATATTTCACCGCTAAATTTCCATACAAAATTTATCCGCGAAATGAAGACAAACCAGGCTTAACAAGGTATGATTGTCCGGGCTGTCAAGTGCGTGTGACGTCACACGAATCGACTCTTAAAACGGGAAAAATAAAGTGCTAATATTTATGTAAATTTATTCCACTGGATCCATTAAAAAAGGTTGCAATAAATATAATATGAGTTTTTTACCATAAATATACCTTGAATTTGTTAGCTTAAACCTTATTTCAGGGAAATCGGTTCGGATCTAAACAAAGTGCCACGAAAGTTTTATCGATAAAAAATGCAAAATAAGACTGAAATACCTATTATTTGCACTCCTAATTGATTATTTAAGATCTTTTTCTTATTTCTATAGTGAAATTAGTTAGTGGTAATCGTAAGTTTCTCAAATAGAAGGCAAATTTTCAATGCATCATAACGAAGTGTAAGGAGTGCGGGTTTAGTATCAAATTAAAATGTGGAATACAATTCTAATATAATCTTCCTTCAATTTAAATTATTTTTGCAATTAGCGAAGAACTGAGGGACCAACAAACGATTTTATTAATAAAAATGAGTCCAACAAACGATTACGCATTGATTGAGCTGGTTATAAATAAAATAAGAATTTTCCAGCTAACTTGATGGTGAATTTTCCTTTTAGATTTTCGAGAATACTATTAACCAACAAACGTTTAAATTAAGCCAACAAACACCAACAACGACCAACAATCGATATGTGCAATAAACAATTAAAAAAGGAAAATTTGACCGGCCAACTCGATGGAGCTTCAAAGAACTACTGCGGAGCAAAATTATTGTGATAGCATGTCTAGACACAAGTGCAGCAATACGTGCTTCTGACAGCTACGTTTACCATTGCTCAGAGAAAATGTTTACATGCAGAGTTGATTTATTGAGTTGTGATTTCGACTCGTGTTTTTGAGCACGCAGGGTTGAGAGCTTGAGTTGAGAACGAGTCCAAATATGGTTAAAGTGACAGTTCAACATAACACCATGGTGTTTTTTTGTGATAAAGTTATAAAAGTTATATTTTTTGTTTAAACAAACAAAATAAACTCACAATATATATAAAACCTATAAAAACTTTCGAGTAAAGACTAAACAAAATAAATCCCAACTGTTATCTGCCAATTTAACTACTCAATCCGTGTTTATAGGACACCATTTCGACTCAACGACGCCAGCTAACCCGAGGATTACACGAGATAGTACAGCTTGCATGCAAGCCTCCCTTTCAACGCGATTTTTAACTTGACAACAGAAGGCAGTTCCGTTGATGTCTTATCTACTTGCATGCAAGTTCATTTAAAAAAAGGCATTGAGGCGTAAAGTCATGCGTATATTGGAAAATTATAGCAATAAAGGGAGTAGCAGAATGATAAAAACCAAAGAAAATGTTAAGAGCAAGGTGTTGGTAAATGATGTAATTCAAATGACCCGATAAAATTTCTTTTTTCCAGAATAAATTTATTAAATTCTCTCAAGCATTTCTTTTCCGCCATCTTGAAAACTGCATAATGTCAAATGACTATCATCTCAGCTGCCATGGTTTTCCATCAATCAAGTTCGGTGAAAGCTGAACTGCCAGCATGGCAGTAGAGGTTACACGAGCAAGAAGTATGGCAATGCGGCTTACATGCAAGCTGTACTATTACGCGTAACCCCCGGGTAAGCGTGGTCGAGTCGGCCCAATTTTTAAACTCTAGCCGTGTTTGCATCAAGTTGAACCAAAGTTGAACCACAGTATATATCATACAGTAGAATAGCTTAGAACTAACTACTGAAAAGTGAATTTTAGAATTTCAATTAAAAAAACATAACCTTAAAATTTCTCCCACAAGAGGGAACTATTAAGTATGATACGGACATAAATGGGCGAACAGTAGCTAGCTGCACGACCGTTGACGGAAGTATTAGTTTTATGTATGTACACATATCGGCAATCGGCGACAAATGTATTGTTCCATTACTAAACAGCTGTTTGACGGTAAAGTGGTGTCATTTTGCCTCTTTCCCTCTAGTAAAAGTTTAAGAATGCCATCAGTTCTCTTTTTTCCACTTTAGATTTACATAGGAATCCATGTATTAAAAATTGACTAGTGTGTTAGTTAAAACTGTTGAAAGAGAAAGTATAGTCTCTTTATAGAAGCATCCTACTCACTTGACAGTTTTGACAGAGCTGGGCTACTGTATGATATATACTGTGGTTGAACCATACCATGGTTCAACCCTGTATACCATGTTTACATGCAGGGTAAAACCCTGGTTCACACGGGTTCAACTCCATGTATAAGCGACTCTAATTGAATTTGGATTGACTCGACCACCCTTTGCTGGCGTAGTCGAGTTGAAATGGTGTCATATAAACTCGGATTGAGTAGTCTAGTTGGCAGCTTACAGTTGGGATTTATTTTGTTTACTTTTTATTCGAAAGTTTTGTATGGTTTTACATATATTAGCTGCGTTTTTTTATCTCTCTGATCTGATGCGGTTCAAATTTATGTGCGTAAAACAACAACAATGTTTAATCCATTGTTGTTGTTTTACGTACATAAAATTGAACCGGATCAGATCAGAGAGATAAAAAAACGCAGCTATTGTGAGCTTATTTTGTTTATGTAAACATAATTTGTAACTTTTATAATTCCATCACAAAAAACACCCTAAATAAGATGTTACGTTGAACTGTCACTTCAACCATGTTTTGACCCAATCTCAACTCAATATCTCAACCCTACGTGCTCAAAAATACGAGGCGAAACTCATCTCGACTCAATTTTTCAACTCTGCATGTAAACATGGTACATATAAGCATGGTAACTGATGCATATATTTCCCAAGAGATGGCATTTGTTCGCCAAGTAATTCTCTCCATTGACCACAGCGCCACTTCCGCGCAGAACTCCCCTTTACTTTTTGACAGCAGAAAGAAGACTAGCTCTAATTTCACAGAGCAAAAATATCTGCTAATTTTGTTGTCATCGTAAGATATAAACCAATTTAAAATGGTTGTTAAGAAGGTAAATGTTTTAGTGAATATGATTTTCATAATTTTGTTGATTGTAATGTGAGGGATTAGTGGATCTTTGTGTTTACTATATGGTTTGGAATGAAAGGTTTAGTGCGTACTGTAGATGTGTAAATTGTTTTGTGTAATCATTATATGGGTTTTAATAAGCGTTATTTTATCTAATTTAGCCTAGACCGAAGAAGAAGCCAGTTACTAAGAAAATAGCACCAGCTCCTTTAGCTGTGAAGAAACCAGTGTTAAAGAAATTGGTTGATCCTCTCTTCGAAAAGAGACCTAAGAACTTTGGCATAGGTGGGTGTTTCTAGCAATTTGTATTATTTTTGAGAGTATAATTTTTGTAATTATAGGTCAAAATGTCCAGCCAAAACGTGACTTGTCTCGTTTTGTCAAATGGCCCAAGTACATTCGTATTCAACGGCAAAAGGTTGTATTGCAGAAGCGGTTGAAGGTACCACCACCAATTAACCAGTTTACTCAAACTCTGGACAAAACGACAGCCGTAAAACTTTTCAAATTGTTGGAAAAATATCGTCCAGAATCTGTTCTAGCCAAGAAACAGAGACTAAAGAAGATTGCTGAAGCTAAGGCTAAGGGTAAAGATGTTCAGCCTAAGAAAAAACCAACTTTCGTGAAGTCTGGTACGAACACTGTTACAAAGCTTGTCGAGCAGAAAAAGGCCCAACTTGTTGTTATCGCCCATGATGTTGATCCAATTGAGGTAAACTTATAAATTTGTTAGTAAAATTGCTAACTTTACTGAAAGTGCTATGATGCAAGAATTTCTTCACCTGAAGGTGCGGATTGCCACTTTTCAACGCTTCTTGCTAGTTGGGGGATTGGTAACTGCACCGGCAATGTAGAACTTTGACTCTGAGCACAATATTTTCTGAATTATTTTCCTAATATTACAGCCTACATCCAGTGATATAATTTACTTGTTTTCTTTTTATTTACAGCTGGTTCTCTTCCTTCCAGCTCTTTGCCGTAAAATGGGTGTTCCATACTGCATTGTTAAGGGCAAAGCTCGTTTAGGCCTATTGGTTCGCCGTAAGACATGCACAGCTCTTGCTCTTACAGCTGTTGATGCTAATGATAGAGGCAATCTCACAAAGATTGTTGAATCTGTTAAAACCAACTACAATGACCGGCAGGACGAAATCCGAAGACATTGGGGAGGTGGACTATTGGGTTCAAAGAGTTTAGCTCGCATATCTAAACTGGAAAGGGTCAGGGCAAGGGAATTGGCGCAAAAGCAAGGATAAGGTCTTTTCCGTATTTTTTAAGTGGACGTGAAGTCAAATAAAATTTTTAAAACAATTTCCGTAATCTTTCATATTTTGGAAACTATTCAGTAAGCAAGACGAAGCAATCGATATCAGGGGTGACACTAGGCTTAAAGTTTTTTGCTTTTCATAAACTTCTAAGCGATTTGAATGCATCTAGAATTCTATTGAAAGACCAATTCAAGTGTTCCAGCCACGTTACTAATGTAATAGGCTAGATCTAACGCAACTCTGGAAATTGTTTTGCTACAATGTTAATCTACCATGTAGCTATCTGTGATGTGCCTTTGGCACGGGTACTCAAATAAATTGATGTTTATGTTTTCTTTGGATCTTTACATGAAGTTAGTGAGAACCATATAATTTTTAGCTGTGGTAGTATTTTATACTTTACATTCTAGGTGCCTGATGTGTATTGCTCTCAATTTCACTTGTACCTCAAGTATAATGATTGCTAGGCCCTCTTTGAGACATCTCACCCGATGCGAAGTAATTTTTCTTCTTAAACTTCTCTAATAAGTATCTGAATTATTTGTGGGAGAAATGTTGCATCTCCTGCATTCGGGGAAAGGTCTGCTAGCTAATAGCGCCTAGATTTTACTAACGAAAATAAAACTTCCTGCTAATCTAATTTTTAATTTTTGAAATTCATTCATAGTATAACTATTAAAATGTGGTATTCTGAGCACTCTTGACAAAATATGATTAATCACTGTTTAAGACTGAATGGCAGAAAATGATCTCGATTTCGAGCCTCTAAAATTTAACTATGGGCTGGTTTAGATGGTGTAGTTTTTGCGTCGCGTGATCACCCATTCTGTTTTGTGCAAAGAGGGAAAAACTTGCTGTGTGCTAACACGGTATAGTTTTTGCACGGCACGCACGAAAACAGGAGCAGTCCTTTAATCGCTTATTTCGTCGTCTATGACATTCTTCTCTGGGTGGCGTTCACGTTGGTTGAAAGTTATTTAGGCTGTTAATATTTTTATTGAATATCTTCTGGATTTTGAAAGGTATGTTTATTAGCATATCATAATAACTTTCAAAACTCAAATTATAAAAATATCATTTCCTTTTTAGATATGAATATGAGTTCTAGCTGAAGAAGCGATAGTGAAGATAATTTAATTGTTACAGGTACAAAAAGAAAAAGGAAGTATTGGTGAAACCTTGGAAAAAGCGAAGAAATATCATTGGCTCCGCTCTAAACTACTATTCATACAGAAAAATGGTGTTCTGATAATCTTCAGCTTGCTTTCTTATCTTCCGACCTGAAATAGAATTTTTATCTTTTCTAACAAAATTATTTAAAAAAAAGTTTTTGAACCACATGACTACGATTCCTCAAACAAAAACTCTCAGCTGAGTACTCATTGTATGCCGCTGTGCCGTCATAGCATGCCGTGGGCTGATGATGTCGAATGTAGCTGGAGCTTTCTACAGATTCGGACTCCGGCTAAACGTACACACATGCAATTATTACTCAGTTGAGAGTTAGTGAGCGTAAAATGATAAGATTATTTTATAATCAAAACTATTTTATTACTTTGTTAAGTAAGGTACATAGGAAGTATAGCCTTTGGGAAGGTAAGGAACCACTTTAAATTACTAGAAGATTATTTTCCTGTATGGATAGTAGTTTAGGCTCTATAGCATATGCATATAAAGGCAATTTTGGCAATTTTCCATAGTATCAATATAGAACATTTTAGAAAACTGACTCTCAACGCACACATAGATTTCTGTTTCATGCCTTGAGAAGTATTCTCAAGGGTTTTGACCTATCGCAAACATTGTTTGGCGGATTTTTTCGCTATAGAGTCAATTAACATACATACTAATTCGTAGGCGAACCAACCAAGTTCAACTAGTGTTAACATTATAGAGAGTTTTCACTGTATATCAAAACAAATATGCAATAAGCAAGTGAAAAAAAGACAAAAAAAAAATTGCAATTAATTTTTCCTTGGTTTATATTCCGAATATATATCTTGCATCTCTTTTTAACTGAACCATAAACGAAAAATAAATATGTTCCTTTTTCTCTCAGTGCATTTCCAATCCACTCACAAAGTTGCACAAAACTAGCAGCAGACGGGCTGCGCTTGCGCTATGACGCGTCGTGAATATACATTATGTACCTACATATGTACGTATAAGTAGATCTAGATACTCAATTTTAGAGCCACATAAGATATATGTTTGAAATTTTGCACTGGAGCTTGACGCCATCTCGGAAAGCTTTTGAGAATTAAAATAAATAAAAACCAACTTAATCATATATTTTTTATGAAAATAGAGGTTTACGAATTGATTTTTATAAAATCAATTATTTACGTGATTTATCCAGTCTTTGGGCTACTGAATAAAATTACCTTAATCTTTACTCTTGTGCTAAAGTAAATGTGTAACAATAAATTTTATTCACGTTACGGGGTCTCAATTTTAATGTTATGAATGTAATTATAATATGAAAAATATTAACAAATTTGGAAAAACAGCTCCAGTAGTATTTACAAATATGTTTGGAAAGCTTATGTACGAAAAGTAATAAAAATCGTTGTATACATGAAAAGATTTTAGGACCGGGAGGAAAGTAACGCTGTTTTTTTATTTAAAAAAAAAAAAAAAAAAAAAACGGCAACATTTTTTTCCAAAATCTAAACACGGCAGCATTTGAATTGAAGAATTTCTAATATTTTGCCAAAGGTTTATTTATTATTTATATTATTAGTGGGTACTCGTCGAAGTAATCAATTTATTTTTATTTTACTATATCAAATTAGCATTGAGGACGTTATCGAAAGTCAAGGCATGAGACCATCACCAGTGGCCACAGTGACCTCTTTTATGATTTTTGTAATTCTTGCCAACTTAGTGTAGCTGGGACGAACTTCAACCATAAAAGCATACACAAATAAGTCTGTATCACCGGGTGGAAAAACGTAAAGTACGATTCCGTCTGAAGTTTCAGAGAAACGAATGTATGTTATCACTATCTTACCTAATTATTTAGCTAAGCTAACATCAACTTAAAGTTTGCCACACAGACAGGCACACAATGCTATGCGATTGATCGGTTAGAGGTTTAATTTAGAATACCTTCGGGATAGTACCAAAAACTTGATATAGATATAAAATTTTAGACGATGCAACGGAGGAAACTCTTATATATTTAGTTATGTTTAAATACGAGTGGAGGCAGGACGACGGACAATAAATCAAACGCAGAAGTTTACAGAACAACGAACTCTATCGGTGACCAACATTGGCGACGAAAATGCCAAAACGGGTATTACCAGCTGCTTGGAGGTTTAACCGCTGCCTACTGTCATAAAAGAAAGCAAATATCAGACCTAGCATCAGAAGCGGGGAAACAGTGCGACGGTCATCAATTTACTCCTATATCTGATAATAGAATAGAATGTAAGCTGAGCTGATGAGCGCTGATGGCCGTCGTATCGTGTTTCCCGCTTTACATTGCAGAGCGCTATATCAAATCACTAGACAAGCTCTCCAGAAAGCGGTTCGAATGACGGCACCTTTTTAGAACATCGGGAAGAAAACAATTAAAAAAATATGCAAATTTACAAATAAACAAATACGCGTACTCTTTCCAAGACAAAAATCATTACAATTCGAATGATTTAGATGACTTTCGACTCGATTGGCAGCAGAAGGTATATTTTGAAAACTCTACGTAGTCGCGGTATTACCAAAAAGATATTGGATTAATAAAGGGTTTTTATATCAACCCTAGATGCAGAGATGTACATAACAGCTTAATGTGAATATTGGAGTACGACAAGATTATTTCGCCGATACTATTTGTTTCTGTAATAAACCACCCTCTAATCACGTTTTCGACAACTCGAACAGCTAAAAGAAAGACTGTTATACCGTCTTAAAAATCTGGATTCTGCTAATTATATCTTCTTGCTGGCCCATTGAAATCAGGACATCAACACAATGGTTTAATATTTTGCAACAGAAAGTATTCCTGCTGTCTTAAAATTGAATCCGGCAAAGAATAAGGAAATTCAGATTAACAAGAGCAGCACATTCTGAAACACGGAAAAAGGTAGCTAAATTGCCGATACTGACTACCAGTTCTTACCTGATATATTAACAAATTAAGAGATTCCATTTTTAGATTGTTCAGCTTAACTCCAATGTAAAGGCCTACGGTTGGACACAGCGAGCGTGTTCGAATACTTAATGTGTGCGAATTGAGCCAATAAGAGCTTGTTTGACAAGACTGATGAACGTAATGTTGGATTTAATTAGGATAAGAAGTAAAAGACAAAAATATTTTTGCCGTTTGTTTTTAATTCAATTCATCTAATAAAAGTCAATTTTGAGACAACATTTGTCTTAAAGTTCAAAATGCGTGAAAAAAAACCTTTTGTATTTTCAAATTGTTCCTTTCACTATTGCACTAAAGAATGCAAACAGTCAAAATCGAGTCTACATTTTTTTGAAGGTACTGTGCTATTCCCGTTATCTGAGCTTAAGTCCGTTTTGCCCTGTAAACATGTCTAAAATTTATTTTTTTCTAACTTGAAATTGGAATTTAAACAAACCGTCGATGCCTCGCATGTTGGTTTTATTACTAGTTTTTCAATTTTATTTTGGGGTACGCTTACTTCAGGCTCATACGGAATTTTGGATTTCTTTTTAATATTAATATTTGAAGCTTGTTCATCTTCAGAATCAGACGGTGTTGACGGTGGGGATATTTCTTCCTCATCAGAAGACTCACGTGTCTGTAATTTCATTACAAAACAAACATTTAGGCTTTATAATTCCAAATCAAATTAAGAAAAAACAAGTAACAAACCTTTATTGATTGCTTTGAAGTAGAAGCTTTGTTTCGAATTCGAGTTCTTTTTCTCATTTCTTTTACCATTGCATTACGTGCAAGCTCTTCGCTTATATTAGGCACTCTTCGAGCATCAAAGTCTTGGTCAACTCTTGATAGAATCCGTCCTCTTTGTTCTTCACTAGATACATGTAAATCTCCTGGACGGTGATATGTAAGATGCGCTAAATATGCCTTTTGATTAAAAAATAACGCCTCACATGTTTTGCAACGTATTATTCCTTCTGAGAGTTCATTCCATTCTTCGGTAGCGTGTTCGTCTCTGATGTGCTTCTGCAAAAAGAAAATAATATAATAAATAAGGAATTTACAAATTCTAGGCAAAATTGCCTGTAATTACTCTGAGATTATGTTTCATAATATATTCCGATCCGCAGATATGACAATAGTAAACCGAATAGACCTCTGAAGCGTTGTTCAGTTTTATTTTGGTAGACGGTGGCGGCAGATAGACTGGCATAAGTAACTCAAGGCTTACCTCGTGTGCCCCGTGAAAGTGAACATTTAATGCTTCCGATGTTAAAAATTTGGCTGGGCACAGGGAGCAACTTAAACTTTTTTGCTCGATATCTTTAAGTTTTTCTTTAGAAGTTTTATCTGATTTTTCATCATTTTTTCTCTGCTTCAATAATTCTTCGCTGTGGGTTTTCTCTTTGTGCTGATTTAAAAGAAATTTGAACGGAAATAATTTGCCACAGAACTCGCAAAATGAGTTTCCAATCGTGCTGTGATCTTTGAATTTATGCTGTAAAGCTTTAGATATGCTGGGAAAGGCAGTAGAACAGAACTCACATTTAACTTCAGTATTTGACACTGGGTTTTTCAATGAAGATGATTTTTTTTTGGAAGCATGTTCTCTGGAAAGAAATGATGTTTACAATATTTCAATATATTTACTTGGTTGCTTTTCATATTTCTTTTAGGTGAATTACATTATTTAAAACATTTTCTAAGATTACAGGTGCTCAAAGGAAATCAAATTTGCTAACAAGAAAAAATAGGAGTCGCAGAAGCAATGAAAAATTGTCATCTAGGATATCGCCAGAAACTATGTGCTCTAGCATAAACACAAATAATAAACCCACTCCCACAAATCTAAAATCTTAAATGCACATCACGCCATTTATGATGACTTTCCCATTGACCATTAAACATTAAACCTTCCCATACATTTTTTTTTATACCCTAGATCATAGAGCATGTAGTGATAGCGTAAATTTTTTGGCACTTAACGATTAGTGGTAATGCAAATACTTACTATCAATTAGTGATAATGAATTCGTGCATTGGTAGTGCAAACATCTTTCACTAGTACTAAACGACAATTTAATGGTATGCATATACAGCACAACCCGTAGCTCGTACGATCAAAATTTGTATTAATTGTTACATCCTAGTACTAAGGTCTACGCTAAACTAATTTTTGCTGAGTCAACAATAAATATTGTTACCGCGATAAAGAACGGCCCGGGCGGATAAATTCAAGCTAAATTTTTTGGAGACTTACACGTGGTGCCGTCTCTAATCAAAATCCAAAAGCCAAATTTTGCGCGTTGACCTTAGTGCTGCTTTTGCTAAAAGTCAGGATAAGTTTTTGTCAATAGCTTTTAGCGCGCTCGGACCATAGTACTAGACTTAACACGTTGATCCCGGCGCCGAAATTGCTGTCATTTCCGTTCAGCAGTTTATAATCATAATACATTCATTAGCTTAGATCAGAGTGGAGCTGACATATCTGATCCAACGTATAACTACGCTACAATTACTGCTCAAGCTATTACTCCGCTCCAGAATCTGCTTCGCTCCATCTGAAGCTGCTTTGAACCAGATGTAATCACTCCGCTCTGACACCCTAGTTAATATAAAAAAAAAAAGAACTGCTTACAACACCAAAAAATTCTTCAAGTTTACAAAATAGTATTAGGGGCTCTACAACCTTGATGTTTTCAAAAAATCTAATTTTTTTATACTTTTAAGAATATCTTAAGTGTTAACCATTTCTAAATTCAAATTACTAATTGCTACATCTTAGATAATATTAGAAAGAATATGTGCTTTAAATTTTATCAAAAGCGGTTCAGTAGATCTTCAGATAATTTGCCCACCAGTCAGAAAAACGTGGTTTCGAGAAAAAGCGCAAGAGAAAAAACAACTACTCCCTGCTGCGCTCACTTCTAATTGCTATAACTGAAGTAATTCATATTTTAAAATTGTTGAACGCTTAAATTTGCTTAAAAGTATAAACAATTTATATAACCCAAAAACATTTTGATTTTTTGAAAACCTCAAGGTGGTGTAACCCTTTAAATCGATAAATATGTTTTTAAAATTCTACAAGTTTTTTTCCTAAAAGAAATTAAATTTATTTCCTGATTTGAGGTAATTTGGAAGTTCACTTTGTACGTCGCGGCATTTGTAGTTCTGCTCAAATTGCATCTTTGTAATCTAAAGTTATTAGCACTTCCTGAATAATAATATTCCGCACTCCTTCACACATATTGCATATATCACTTTAAATATTTTGGGAAAATGTCCATCCTTACTTTTAAGTCCATTACCAGCGCATTCAGTTTTAGTCGCTACTCAACTGTCATCCAATTTAGCCTTTTGATTGATTTTCGAACTCTACATCATATGCATTCCTTTGTTTTAAAGAGTCTGTAGTCTTGATAATACCACTTTGATTCGCACAGAAAAGTATGGGAGAACCAACATTATTGCAATATTAATGTCACCTGACTCATTTTACGTACGAATCCAATCATTTTAGGGTTCCATACCCAAAGGGTGGCAACAGGACCCTATTACTAAGCGTCCGCTGTCCGTTTGTTTCTTAGTCAGCGGGCTGAATCTTATGAGACTGTAATAGGTAGACAGTTGAAATTTTAAGAGTGTGTATTTCTATTGCCGCTATAACAACAAATAATAAAAATAAAATAAAGTTAAAAATTAAAGGGGGTACCCACAACGGGGGGCGTTCGATCCATTTAGAATAGAATAGAATAATCTTTATTAGTATTTAGAATATACTTTCAACAACGGCAACATTTTATAAATTCTATGCATTTCTTTTTAAAACAATTAACAGACGTCTCTATTTTTATGTCTTCAGGTAACTTGTTGTACAACTGGAAGCTCTTTTATATTAACGAATTCTGCATTCTCGCTTTGTTGTAAGACTCCAATCTCACATTGACATCCATATTGCTCAAATTGTAGGGTTGAACATCTGCTTTATATTTTTAAAATTTTCAACGAAATATTGCAATTTCTCGTAATATCGAGAGAAAAAACAAGTACTATTAGAGTCAAATAATTGAAAAAAGCGCCACAAAAATTAAAAAAACTCGACGTTATTTGCTAGATCTAGGCTTTATCTTTCTGAAATAGACATAATCTAAAGAAATGAGAATACCTACTAACAGGAATTTGATTTGTAAAAAAATCAATTTTTACCATTTTTTACAAGTTTCCGAGCTAATATCTCCATTCCAATACATTTATTTTTATTTTTATCGACGTTATTTACTAGACCTGTTCCTTACCTTTAATTTAACATATAAATCATTATTCTGCTACAAATAGTTTGCTAGAAATTCGCATTGAAAAATGTATGAAACTTGCAAATCTTGGTACTGACTCCTCTTAAGCGTATCCATCCAACATCCACTTAACTGATGAATAGCTTACTACGCCACAGTATACATTCGCATCACTTTATTCTGCATTTTCTGGAGGCGTTCAATTCCCTCTTTTGTGCACAGAAACAGTATTTCGAGTCGGTAACTTCAAAGGAGCGGCGCGAGCGTGCGCGAGGTGGCTCGAGCTCGTCCGCTTGGCTCGTGAAACCAAGCTTTAGAAGTTTTATGAATTATTGGAGGCTGACAACGGCAGAAGAATTGAATGCTTATTGGCAAGGACACCAATGAAAATATTGTATCTGAAAATAACTCCAAACACCAAAGTGAATAAAAATTCTACCGAAACATTTTCTGTAAATTTCTAAAAACAAAAATTCTTATTGCATATTTACGTGCCTACGGCTACGCTCAAGGTATATAGAATACAAGGTATCCCCATTAAAATGTTGACACATTGCAGTTGATGTGCTGTGACGTAATTTTGTGACTAATGTATATACATTTTTATAGGAGAGAGAGAGAGAGAGAGAGAGTATTATGTTCTCGGTACCTTACTTTCACGATATTGATTTATTTATTACGAAATTAGAGTCAATATACATACTTGCATTAAATTATGACTTGTACATCGCGCCATCTTCTTGAATTTGAATCTTATTACAGTTTATTTGAGTCAAACTACGTAATCTAAATTGTGCCGAATATCCCTACAGAATATATCGCAATACAATATATTTTTCAGTTAAATTTCAGCACACCCCAATCAGTCAGCGAAGCTGGTATAAGAGTTGGAGGAATTTGTATTAAAAAAAAAAAATTAACAATATATGAGTTGAAAGAAGAAGGAAATTCGTAATCTGAGTAATTCAACAAAATACAATTTCAAATTCAAATTCATCCAAGCACTAAGCCAGTAGTAATTTGAAACAATACATATTCAGGTTCAGTGTTACTTCTAGTACCATTCATTTACAGTTCTAGTTACAGTGGTCAGCAAGAAAACAGACAGTGTTTAATCAAATTAAAATAGAAAATTATCTAGATAGCAGAAAACGCTACCGTTATTACAATACTATGACTTCAGTTAAGCTAACGTTTAAGTAGAAATCAAAAACAAAATATAATTTTGCTAAAAAGAAAATTAGAAGCAATACCTAGAGAGTACAATACTTTATGAGAGAAAGAAATTGAAAAAAGTAAAAGCTAAAAGCCATACACTGCAAAGAATGCCATCTCAGAGACCAGCCATAGTTGCATTACATTCGCCTTGATAGATTATAAATACCAATGACCATGCCAACAAAACAGGCAAGCAAAAACCAAAAAGTCCAGTTCAGGTAGAGAACCCTGATACCTCCAAAAATCCGGTGAGAGAGAGCTAACCCAATATATATGTCAAATTGCAGAGAGTGCGAAATTAGGTCAACAAATATTTCCTGATTTTTTTTATGAGTAGTGACAGTGTTGGTGCGGCCCTGATATCATCCGGCAATGTATTCAAGATTTGTGCAGCGGAGGTTAATAGTCCTTGTCGCCTTCTTTCTGTTCGTGGCCTGACCTGTAATATATTATTTCTATTCCTTGTAAAGTGTTCATGTATATCCTGGTGCTGTGCAACTACCAGATTCGACCTTATTAACCTGTTCAAAATACAATACATAAACTTCGCCTTTTCAATTTGTATAACATGCATCAAGGTAAGCTGCCCCGTGAACTGATAAACAAATAGAGAACTAGTGTCCCACGGCAATCGGAACAGTGCTTTTAATGGCCTATTCATTAGTATTTTTACTTAATTGTTTAATCCTAGCGGGCAATGCGAACAGTTGATGATACTGTAACGAATGTGCGACAGAAAGTACGCATTGTACACCAAGTTCGCTACATGTCCCTGCAAGTTAACATTCCTTCTTAGGATTCCGATCAGGGGAGTTAGCTTTCTTGACAGGAGGGTGATTCTGATCTTTTGTCGTACTTGAATGTCAAAATATACGACTAAATGAAATGAACTTTTCTGCTGATTTTTTCGTGTTTTTATTCAGGTCAGCAACCCTTGCATGACGTAGAATGAACTGAAAATAACACTTCACATTACAAATTCAAAATAATATTTCGAATTTAAGCACTTGTAATGCTCTAATTAGGTTTAGAATTTCCACTTATCAGTGTAAAATTTTTGTCACATCCTCTGGGAGCAGTTGATTAATTTGTCGTATATTTAGTCGTGTTTTTCGACGTTTGTTCACCGAAAATTAATTATAATTCATTTTGTGGTAGATAATAGTGAAGACACAAAATGAACTGTGTTAAAAGAAAAAGTATACGACAAAACATGTCAAAATTCACGACTAAATAGTACGACAAAAGATCAGAATCACCCTCCAGGCTCCTTATATGCTGTGACCAGCAAATATTCCGTGCCAATTTTGATGGTAACATTAATATCTGCTTTGTTCTTCTTCTTGTTTATAATTAACTTATTCCCTCCAGTCCACTTCCAAAAACCTTCGTCATCGTTCATCACGCGTTCCAGGTCAGCCGCATTTGAGGCTTTAAACAGAATATTAGTGTCATCCGCATAAACATGATACTCGCCGATTAAATCCGTGTTGCAGGTTATTTATGTATAACAAATACAGCAGCGGGCCCAAGACTGAACCCTGGGGAACGCCACATATTGATATGAAAAAGCCACTGATTGCACCATTGATCCTAGTCCAAGTGCAGCTTGAAAGATATATGGAAGAGAACCAATTAATTTTGAAAACTCAATCAGGATTCCGTAAAACATATTCTTGTGAGACAGCATTAAATCTAATTATAAGTCGATGGAAGGAAAAAGTGGACAAGAAAATGTACGTCCTGGCTGTGTTCTTAGATTTAAAACGGGCCTTTGAAACGGTGGAACCCAATACTTTGTTAAAAAAATTAGATGCATATGGAATCAAAGGTAAGGCGATAAAATGGTTTAAAGATTACTTGTGTGAACGATGCCAAAGAACGAGGATTAATGGGACCCTGTCATCGCTTGACTACAATGAACTTGGAGTACCTCAAGGCTCTGTTCTTGGAACTTTATTGTTCCTTATATACATAAACGACATAAATGATCCAATAAGTTTCTGTGAAATAAATTTATTTGCTGATGACGCACTAGTATATATTGAAGGTAAAAGTTTACAAGAGTGTAAAACAAAATTAGAACAGGACTTAGAACAATTGTGTCTGTGGTTCAGGAGAAACAAATTGAAGTTAAATGTGAACAAGACCAAACTTTTGACTGTTAATTTTAGAGATGAGTTTGAAGTAAGAATTAATGGAGAAACAATTAAGAATGAAAGTGAAGTGAAATATCTAGGAGTGATAGTGGACAGAGATTTAAGTTTTAAAAGCCATATTGATTATATATGTAAAAAGATAGGTAAAAAAGTAAGTTTTTTTCGAAGGATTAGGAAACGACTCACCTTATTGTGCTCAATACAGATATATAATGCAATTATTAAACCTCACTTTGAGTACTGCTCGACAATTCTATACTTAAGCACTCAAGGTAATATTGAGAGAATTCAAAAGCTTCAAAACAAAGCAATGCGAATAATTTTGCGGTGTAATAGATACACACCAATACATTGGATGCTAGAAGCATTAAAATGGTTGACTGTCAAGCAAAGAATAGATTTAAATGTACTTTTGTTCATATATAACATAAGGAACGATAAACTCCCCAACTACTTGAGTGATCTTGTGCAATATGTTGGCAACGTTCAACCTTATCCTCTAAGGAGTAACCAAAACTTTCGACTTCCCAGATGTAGAAGTGGAGCAGCGCAAAATTCATTAGGATATAGAGGATTCTCATTATTCAACGAGCTACCTGAAGAAACAAAGAGTGAAATTAGATTTAGTCAATTTAAAAGAAAATGTATTGAATTTATTAGAAGAAGAACTTGAGTGAAACACTTTTTTGGTCTGAGTTATATTATTTAATTGTTAACAAAAAGTATGTTATATACTAATAAAATTATTATTATATTATTATTACTTCACGCGCCGTTATATAACTACCCAACAAGACATAACCCACACCTCGCATTCTCAGCCTGTACAGAAAACCCAGAATCAGACCATGATGAACAGTGTCAAAGGCCTTTGTCAGGTCAACTAATAGGAATACAAGAGGCTACGCTTATAAAAATTGTTGTTGGCCTCCAAAAATGAGTAATATAAATTCTAAGAAAAAATTTACGGTAAAAAAAAATGAAGGGCTTCCCTACATCAGGATGCGCCATCGTTGGTTTTATATTGCAGCGAGGCATTGCATTGCTCTGGTAAAAGATAGAAACTTGGGTGTGTGCCTGAACATTACGAACATTTTCTGTTAATACCATTTCTTAACTACAATTTTCATCGTAGCTAACTAACTTGGGATAAGGTTTTCATTTTTTTGATGTGCGTTCTTCATCTGTATATTTACTTATTTGTGCTCGCAGTCCACAAAGTCACTATTTCGGTGGTAGTGAACGCGCTCCATCAAGGAGGCGTCATCCAGCTCCGTCATTATTCAAATTCAAAGTTTATTTATTACAAACCCCGGGCATAAGCGCCAGGTATGAAGGTTGGATACAGCGATTGAGATAATAAGCAATTTATATATTTAATTTAAGCCTTTTTATTTATTTATTTAGTTAGTTTTATTTTCTTTTCAACTTTAATATGAATTTACTTTCAATTTCAAATTTTTAATTTTAGTTTTAATTTCAATTTTAATATTACACAACAATTTGAACATGAACTGAGGCCTCATCTATGAGCTGATTTAGAAACTAGCTCACAGAATGAGTACGGTCATAAGCGAATCTTAATGTTACGAGATTGTAAGCAACAACTTTAATTAGAATGATTGTCTAGGATTTCCCCAAGGCTAACTTACAAGAATATGTGAAGAAATAGTTGTCTCATGCTATTGCAATGAACATAGTGTTTCCACTTATACTACACCTCTTATGTCTACTTACAATCCCAGACTATAGCCAAGTTGAGCAGGGTCTTCTTTCCCCCCTGATTATTCCAAGCCCGTTCTATATATAAGCCAAGAGAAGCAAGATTTGAAGGATTTGTCGAGATTATAATAAAGTTGCAAGATAATAAGTATTAATGATTACAACCATCTCATGACTAATTTACAAGCTAACAAGTGATAATATTAGGAGAGAACATATAATGTAATACTATCATAATATAAAGCTGAAGCTGACGTAAACTAATACAAATAAGGAGTAACAGTGTTTAAAAATTTATGACTATACAATAAAGCTAATATTGCAATGAATCTAAGGATTCAGGCCAAGTACTGTGTAGGTGTAGATTCAGGCCAAGTACTGTGTAGGCTAAGCCCAGATGTTGGTCGACCCATGCAAGAAACAGCCGGGCACGTCCCAATCAAGAAACCAGCGACTTGGCATCAATATGGATTATAAACAGAGCCAGACCATATAAATCTCCTTCAGGACTAAGTTTACTAGAAATACAAAATGAAAGAACCGGATATATTTACTTCTAAAGAGGATGATACGGACAGATAGGATGGTAGAGGATAAAACTGGGAGAAATAGATCAGTGGATAAGGGCGGCCATGAATTTTAATGCCGAAACTTCCTAGAGCCGTCGCTCGTCTTATAAGTGAAGTCTGCATACTCCAAAGTGAGTGCGGGAGCGGGGTTGTGAAAATCGGGTAACGCATCTTCTATTCCTGCTGAGCTAGTATTGACATAATCAGGAAGCATCCTAAGTTTGGATCGTGTAATGAAGGTGACCAATCGTACATTGCAGAATTTTCGCAGAGGGCCTGGAAGAAACAGCACCAGATTACCTGGGGTTTGACCAGCATCAGCCGGATGTTGGAAGTTTATGAGACACCACATACAGCGAACTAAGTCCACCACAGACTGTGGCAAAGATTAGCTTGATCTGTGGTCCCCAATTGAGATAAGGATCCATCAGAAGTCCTAAATTTTTACGTTATTTACGGATTGATACCAAGCTGATTATGCTAACACCACCATGATATGTCGTTCAAGACGCCATTGAGCGTAGTTATGAGCGCAGAGAGATTAACGAACGATGAAGTACTATAAATTTGAAATTTATTAATGCCCTCGCTTTAGATCCCACACCCTTGTCGTTAACCTTCCTCCAACAATTACCTTCCCTAATACCATTGGGAGTGATGTTAGTTCTGATCTTGGTACTTAGCATATAGTCCGCCTGACTTCTGAACTTGATACTTTAGACATCAACTACAATTTAAATTTAATTAACGGTCACTTAAACACTTCCATCTTGCCTATATGTACCTCAGATATGCAACATGGACTACGTTGGGATTAGGGATGTCATGTATTTAGAGTCTGTTCAATGGCTTGAAATGCATCCCCCGAAGCGAATAAATATCAATAACATTTCCAGCATATTTTATAATATGCAAAAAGTGAACAATTTTTTACTTCACTTACATTTTAGTAATTACCTGAAATGGTCTTTTAATCCGGTATGCGATTGAAATTTTTCCTGGCACATAACACAAACAAACGTGGGTTTTTTCTTCCCAGGTTTTTTGGATTTTATGCTTACTTCAACTATTTTCCCACTACCCTCATTACTTTCAGTTTCTGCACTAATTATTCCGGATATTTGTTGGCTCATATTTAATTATTATTAGTTCTAGTAGATTATTCGATAATTCTAAATATCAAGAAAACAACACAACAAGCAAATGCTGTACTCATTTGCCCATTTTCCGTCAGTAAACTTTTCTTCTTCTTTAAATGGCGAATTGGTCGATGCTGCATTGATTCCAGAATACGGAACTTTAAAGTCAATTCAGAATCGGCGCAGCATGCATCAACGCAGCATGCAGCACCTCTGCTGCAAGGGTTTGGAAAATTTCAAATTTTGATGCATGCTGCAATAGTTCTCCCAACATACTAAGGTAAAAAAAAAATTTCAAATCTTATTTATCTCTCATATATCCTCCGGATCTATTTTTTTTTTTTAAGAAAAACGACTAAATTAAAATTATGCACAAAAGAGAAACTCAGGTATGTGTATAAACGTAACCCCCGCAAGATACAAACATATCACAGCTGATCAAACAGCTGATAGTCTGTGACGTACTTCAGTGAATGAATAAAAAAAAAAAAGGAAATCTGACAGTGGCAGTACAAGCGCAAAGAATTTTGACACATTACAGCTGATGTGATGCCCTGTGACGTACTTCAGTGAATGAAGAAAAAGGGAAAAAGAGTTTTAACAAAAATGGCGGAACGTGGTTCGAGTCGGGAATACCTTGTCTTCTATATACCTTGATACAAGCCATGAACAAAGTCAAAAAAAGAGAGAAGCGGGCCGATCAGCAGGCGACATCCACAGTCTTCTTGCCTTGTCTTACTGAAGGAGTTTTCCACATAAAATTTGCTTGTATTTTGTTCAAACGCTATAACTTCCGTAAATTTTTCCTATATGCTATCTTTTTTTTAAACTATTAGAAAGAAAACATATTTGGCTACAATTTCTTTTAACTTCATTTTGCTGTGGGAGCGACAGTTTTGGGCTTTTGGACCTGTTTAAGATGAAATTTTAGTTTTTTCTCAATGACGAGTATACAAAAAGCAGTGAGAGTGAGAACTTACTGCAAGCTGTACCCGGCACGTTAAGGCCTTTTAATGTGTCGGTGCCTTCGGCGACTTCATGGCTTGTATTATATTCCAGGGGTTACGGTGTAAATAAATGTCAATAAAAAAAAAATTAGCATTACAAAGTTTCCTATACTGCTTGCTGCGCCGATTGTGAATTGGCCGGCACATCTTTGCAGCATGTATCATGATGCATGCTGCGTCGATTCTGGATTGGCCTCAAGGCGCTCGCTGGAGTACAAGGACCGTCGTACACGTAGCAGTTACGCAGTATGAGCAATTGCTGAGCTTGTGCCCAGATGTGTCACCAAAATAATGTTGCAAACCTGTAGTTCCTTATATAAATACCAACGTTAATGGTGTGCGTGTTGAAACAAGTTACAATTTTTGATATAAATATCCCACTAAGAAATTCGAATGGAATTTCGGTCGTTTTACTTGTCAATTTTGACGAGTTTACTTGGAAATCCGTACTACTTACGTACGGATTTCCGCTTCTTTAGCCGTAGCGTAACCCCCAGAATATACAAAAGCCATGAACAAAGTCGAAAAAAGAGAGCAGCGGGCCGGTCAGCCTCAGCAGGCGACATCCACAGTCTTCTTGCCTTGTCTTACTGCAGGAGTTTTTCATACACAAGTTGCTTGTATTTTGTTCAAACGCTATAATTTCCATAAATTTATTCTGCAATTTGTTTTAACTTCATTTTGCTGTGGGAGCGACAGTTTTGGGCTCTAGGACCTGTTTAAGATGAAATTTTAGTTTTTCCTCCATGACGAGTATACAAAAAGCAGTGAGAGCGAGCTCTTAAATTATTAGAAGACAATTTTCTTATATGGATAGTAGTTTAGGCTCTATAGCATATATAAAGTCAATGTTTAGCACTTTTCCGTAAGTATCAATATAGAACATATTAGAAAACGGACTCACAACGCATACATATAGATTTCTATTTCATGGCGTGGAAAATATTCTATTATCGAGGGTTTTGACCTGGCACGTTAAGGCCTTTTACTGTGTCGGTGCCTTCGGCGACTTCATGGCTTGTATTATATACGTAGGAAACTGCCGTCGAGAAGTGTTTGATTCTATTGGTAGTTAGAGCTGCACGTGGAAATCTAACAGATTTCCATGTTTTTTCGAAGTTAACGGGAGTTCTAGACTTCTCCATGGCATTTTTATATGGAAATCCTAGGGATTTCAATGCATTTTTCTTAATGTTTTAATTAAGGAAATCTAACAGAAATCCAAATCTTTTACGTTCGATGTAGATACTGAGTTCGAAATTGAGCAGGGGAACATAACTAATTTGTGGGATGCATAGCAGAAGAAAAAGCTTCGAAAGAAACAGAAAATAAATCAAACTACCATGACTTGAATCCTTGCAAAATGTAAAATAGAGCTTGATAAATTCGGAACAAAGTTTGTAAGGTTTAGCGTTTTGTAAGAATTAAAGTCATGGCACCTTGATTATTTTCTCTATACTTTCAAAACTTTTACTGCTGCTATACCTCTTATGATATTCAATTCACAACCGACTTTATTTTGCAGAGCACTGTACGGAACCAAAAGAACACAGGTATATAAGCCATTAATCATTTTTCGTACACCTCGAACACATCTATAAAGCTGAAAATGACGTTCTGAAAGCGTCTAAAACTAGTTGTGTGTGAGAATGCCGTCAGTTTTTTTCACTGGAATTCTGTGAATTCTGGAATTTTTGCTTATTGGGAAGGCTTTCACATAAACAGTGCTAGCGCTAAGTGTAAATTTGGCATTTTTATCGAATCTGGCAATGATACATTCGCCATTTTGGATATTTTATTTGTTATGTCAATTGTTGCACTTGTACGTCTTCACCGAGTATAATTTGTTCTGTGATTCTTTGCTATTTTCGATATGATAAGTACAAAACTGGCAAGATTGCAATAAAATATTCGCCATATAGATCTATAGCAATATAAATTAGTAATGCGTATAGTAAGTAAATCAGAAACGAAGCACTTTTCCAGTGCTAAATCAGCAAGTGGTTTTCTGATGAGATGAGTGTAATTTCAGTGCCTCGCCAGTCGCCAAGTTTTATTTGTTTTGTTTTTATGTTTTGTGTTATATCGTTCGTTCTTTTATGTGGCTCTAAGGGGGAGCTGCGCCCAAAGTTCTGATTGGTTTTGATTGAATTAAATTGTGGGAATTATCGAAGGCACAGTGTGAAAAAAAATTAGTTCTCGCATTGGTGGTTCTTTCAATTCAAGTGCATAAAATGACGGCAACAAGCCATGCAGTGGTAGTATGGGAATTTGAATCGATGGGCGGCAAGTGGTTGCCTTACAGTCCAGCGGTATCACAACATTTGGAAAGGGCACATGCAAAAAAGCTGACGCGGGTTCTTTTGAGTGATGCTGATCCAAATTTGGAGCAGTTTTATGTGAATGTGAGGACGATGACACAAAGCTCCGGAGATATCGAGTTTCCTATGATCAATGTAAGACGTATGTTTTATAAACCTAGCTCCCCTGCTGGGAAGGGCACTAAATGGGAATGGGTAGGATCAACAGGCAGTGATTGGCACCCATACAATATGCAAGTACAATGCATCATTGAAGATGCGTGGGCTAAGGTAAATATGTGCTTTATTACTGGCGATAAAAAAATATCTCAATTTCAATCGTTTACTTTTTTTTATCTAGGGCGAGCAAACTTTGGACTTGAATAAAACCAATATTGGGTTACCGTATACGATAAATTTTTGCAATTTAACACAAGTCAGGCAGCCAAATGGACCTGTGCGCAGTATTCGTAGAACTCAACAGGCTCCTTATCCTTTAGTAAAATTATCACTCCAGTTAGCTCTGCAAGTCAATGGTAAGTGAATGTTAATTTATTATTTATACGACTCTTTGTAATCGGGATTACATTATGGTCGTCATAGCTACCAAGATGATTTCTTCGGAAGTGTACTTTAAGGTCCCCGACATATTTTGACCTGTTGAAAAATAATACAATACAATAATAAAATTATTAAAAGACTGGTCAAGGCCACGAACGGTCGGTACATAAATCGACAATATACTCATTTTTTTCTCAATTTTAAGAAACGTAATTGGGGCATTGGACTGGGAGGCTTGGGATATTTTTAAGTAAAATATTGTTTTTCTTATGAATCAATATGACAAATTCAATATTTATTACAAAGCCCCGCAATAGCCGTAAAGTAAATAAACGTTTGGTACAGCAATTGAGGTAGGAAGTACAGTTCGCAGTTTTAATATTGAGTTCCAATGTTCTACATACTGAGTGTATACCGAGCTGTTTTTCAGTATATAGACACGAGTACAAACTAATATTAAACCTGAGGTTCTTTTTTCGGTATTACGACGAGCATCACGGTACGTTCCACCATTAGGGGACAAAATGACGTATAAAGTACATATATGAAAGCACGGTACAGAAAACACAATACTCTCTCTTCTCTCTGTCTTCTAATAGTGAATTCTTTTCACCTGAACTGAACCGTAACTCGTGCGGTGCCTAAACCTAAAGTGTTTTCTTCATCACACTGAAACAGAACTGGTTCCACACGTATGTACTCAGCGATTCTATATTCGGTTTCTGCACCGGTTTTGAAATTTCTTGTTTATGGTTACGGCTCGGAGCTAAACGTCAAATCGAAAGTATTTGAATATTTTTTGAAAATTCAATTATTTTATTGAAGTGGTTTATTTTTTATTAAAATCATAAAGGACGAACATTTCCGGATATTCTATTTTCTTGCATTCTTTTCAGCTTGTCCACGTGCGGGACAGGGCTAAGTTCGGTGTAGATCTGACAAATCTGACAGGCCCAGGCACAATTGCGACGGCGACGGCAAACTATTGCAGTAATAAGAACAATTTTCTCCAGGAACGTTTTATGGAGCGTGTATTAGATAAGAATCTGCAGTTGCCGTTGCCTGTCGCCCTCTTGCCGTCGTAATTGAATTCCTATGTAATACACGCTTCATAAAACGTTGCTGGAGAAAATCGTTCCTATTACTGCAATATTCTGCCGTTTGCTGTCACTGTCGCAGTTGTGCTTAGGTCTTTAGCGGGCAAAATTCCGCCGCAGCACAGTATGTGATCATTAAATTAGACGCACCTCTCGATTTCAGTAACTCACACAAAAATCCTCTTTTATTTTTACGGTTTTTCTTTGGGCAGATGAAATTTTTCTAATTATATAGACGTATTTGTCTGCAACCCTCCAGAGGTAGGAAAAGGTCATAAATAGTCTAAACTTTGTTTTTCAGGTATATAAATCCAATTCGATCCTTTATTATCTCACATTAGTCGTGTTGTTGCATTGTGAAAATTGGATTTTATGTGGAAAAAGAAATACGAGGAATGAAATTAAAAGTGATTAGTTGATATACAGTAGTTATTTGTTTTGTTTTTAAAATAAACTAAGTTCGTGAGGTTGTTGGTGCACAAACACAATAAGAAGAAGAAGTGACCACTGTTTTGATTTTTAACGAAAATGGGGCGCGAAAAAGAGACATTTCGAGTGAAAAAAAACTGTTATTATGACATTATTGCATTCGCAAGGTCTTTGTTAAGTCCCTATGTGGGCTTAGCATAAAAAAGAGGGGCAGGTGCCGGGTTTTTAAGTGATAAGACAGGATGTTTTTTCAAATAACAAAATATTCACTGTTTTATTTCATCACAAAATATTCTTAACCTAAAAAATTCCAATTCATCAATTCACTTGTCTTAAAATTAAAAAACTTATCTAACACGTACAATTAAATTGTCCAATTAGTTTTTGCACCCTCCACTGAATATTATTTCTTGATCTGTAAGAAAAAGAAATAATTATTAGTTTTTGACTAATCGAGGTTTGGCTGTTAGAATGAGCGTCAACGAACTGCTCATGTAGGTCAGGGCTGGGGTCAAACGAATCTCCCAGTAAGAATGCTGAAAAAATATGATAATTTCAATACTAATAAATCTGGTTAGTAATTAGGGTGCAATACTTCCCTTAGTTTGGTTAAATCAAAGCTTAATGTGGCTTCAATACTGCCGATCTGCTTTGTCGCTTGGTCAAATCGCAAGTGAAATTCTATTCCTAATCGCTCGCTATTTATAGGCAGAAACACAATGGGAATTGTGTCTGCCGGTGGCGTTGCCATGACGCCAGCGTCGTTGCGTGAGTTTTTACGTATTTGGTTCTCAAATGGCGTCATCGTGTGGATGGTCATGCATTTGGTCCAAGAATTATCCATTTTGGCCCAAAAATGGCGTCATCATACTTTTAATCGGAATACTTTGTTATGTTATGGGCCATCATTTTGATTAAGCCAAATTGTTGGTGACAGCTGATGTAAGTGTTTATTTTGATTTTTTGATTTGTTTTTAATTTTGTTAGTGATTTATTTTTTCTTTAATTTTAGGTGTTGGTGAAATGACTGTCGCGCAGGATTCGGGTCTATTTGATGTGTAAGTATTGTCTTGTGGTAAAGTCTCAGATTGTTTAAATTTTTAAATGATCTGAGATTTTACCATTTGTTGATCTTTTTATGAATGCCAGTATTTGGATTTCTTTTTAGATTCTGCTGGTCACTTCGTGGGATTATTTTATACGTCGCGGGAATTATTTATTGTAAGTGTTAGTTCATTAAATAATTTTATCTTTTTAGTTTTTTGTTCCGAGACGGAACATCCTCCCGCCTCTCGAAAAATGAGGAATTGTGTTTTGTTATATTAGATTGAGTAAATTAATAAATTAATTGTGTGCAACTTACGTTACTGTTTTTTATTTGTAAGCGAACCCTGATTTGTCCTGTTGCTAACTTTAGAAAACGAAGTGTATCTCCGTCCTCTGTTGGGATTCGGTAGCACTTTCTAGCAGCCATAATCTTTAGCCATGGAATGTTTTGGTGTTGGATCTGTTCCCATAGCCGAGGATCTACAACAAAATTGGCCGGCGGCTTTATAAATGCCTTTGATGGTGCTGGAGTCGGATGTTGCTTTTGAGGCATTAAGGCAGCCCCCTTTGGTGATGCCTCCACTGGTACTGTTGATGGTGCCATCAATGCTGGCTTTTTGTGTGGAATGTCATGTGATGTGTCGTGACGCGTTGTCGCTGCTGCCGTTGTTGGCGTAGTAAAGGCCGTCAGTGCTGACCTTTTGCGATTTATATTGTTGTGTGGTGTTGTGCCAGCCACAATTTCAAGAGGTCGTTCTGATTTTTGAAGACTCTGTTTGCGTGCCCCTGTAGGAGGTCTAGCTGGCCTTGTCGGTTTTCTGGTGGATATTTCCTCAGCCAGATTTCTGATCTTTGGGCGTACCTGTATGGCTTCGAAGGGCGGTAAGTACGTCTTCGGGCGCCTGGGCATATCTGTGATACGGAGCTTGTCCTTCAGAGAATTTTCAAGCTCCGGAACGTCGTCGATGTCTAGGCAGTCGTCTAGGTCGGGTAGGCAATTCATTCTCCTAGTGATCATGATAAAGACAACAACAAAAGTATAAAAATAATAAATAAAAGAAAAAATTGTAAGTTGTGAAAAAAGGCAAATAAAAAGTAAAAAAAATGAAAATTAAGCGATAGAACTTACGAGTTTGTTAATAAAAAAATAAAGAAAAATAAAAATAGATAATTGCAAATAAATAAAAAAATGAAAAAATAAAAAATGGTTAGTTCTTTTGTCGCTGCTGTTTTCTTGTGAGGTTGTCAAATTTTTGGCGCTTTTGGTTAGCGTTGAAGTTTGGCTTGTTTCTTGCTGGTGTACTGCATTATCGGCATTTTATTTTATCATGATTCGAATAGATGGCGCTGTAATTTTTCTTCTGTTGTGACGTGTGGGCAACAAGGTAGTAAATTACTCCTGGCTTTTATTGCTGTTTTTTTGGTTCTTCTTCTATTGGTAATCTGAATAATTTCGTGATCGGACGACAGTATTCTTGTGATGCAGTTTTAACTGTGGCGACTCTAACGAGGTTGTCTGCCGCTGTATGGATCTTTGTGATTCTTCCTAATAACCACTTCGTTGGTGGGCAATGTTGGTTATGAATTAAAACCAAGTCATTAATTCTTAAATTGGTTTTCGTATTTCTCCATTTTGTGCGTTGTTGCATATTGTGGATGTATTCGAGAGACCATTTCTTCCAAAACTGTTCCGTCAAAGTTTGTGCGTACTGCCATCGTTTAAGTAGACTGCAATTTTCTAATATAGATGCCTCTGGAATAGCTTTGATATTCCGGCCTGTCAAGAAATGACCGGGTGTCAGCACATTGTAGTCATTAGGGTCATTTGAGAGTGGTGTCAATGGTCGAGAGTTTACACATGCTTCTATCTGGCATATGACCGTAGATAATTCTTCGTATGTGAGTGTCGTATTTCGTAGTGTTCTCTTTAGATGCGTTTTTATAGACTTCACGCCGGCTTCCCATAGCCCTCCGAAGTGAGGAGCTGCTGGTGGATTGAAATGCCAAGTGATGCCTGTTAATGTGATGTCATTGGAGATGTCCTGTGGGAGCTGGCATGACAGTTTTTGTAACTGGCATGATAGTTCTTTGTTAGCTCCAATGAAGTTAGTACCACAATCGGAGTATAGGTGTCTGCATAGTCCTCTTCTGCTGGAAAAACGTTTGAGGGCTGCGAGAAATGCTCTTGTTGTGAGCTCTGTCACAATCTCAATATGTATGGCTTTGGTAGCCATACATACAAATATACTGAGATATGCCTTTGTAATTTTGGCATTTCGTATTTTTGATGTTTTGATGTCGATTGGACCAGCATAGTCTACTCCCGTGTGTTCGAATGCCATAGATGGCGTTGTTCTTGGGGAGGGTAAATTCCCCATTAATTGATTTGACGTCTTTGGCTTAGTTCGAAAACATGTTATGCAATGGTAAATTCGTTGTCTGATGGTGTTTCTGGCATTTATTAGCCAATACTTATTTCTCAGGGTGTTGAGAACAAGTTGTGTACCTCCGTGCAACGTGTACAAATGGATGTAATCAATGATTATTTTGGACACGTGGTGATTGTTGGGTAGGATCATGGGATGTTTTTGATCGTAAGTTAAGATGGCATTTTCAAGTCTGCCACCTACTCGAATGATTTGATTGGTGTCCAAAAATGGGTTTAAGCTTAATAGTCGACTTTTGGTTGGAATTGGCTTCTGTTTGACTAAGCTTTCATATTCGTCAGCAAATGTTTGCTTTTGGATTAGTGTGATAATTTTTGCTTCTGCCTGTCGAAGTTCATCACATGTGAGATAACCATTCTTGTGATTTGTGGTTGTCTGGCAATTGAAGCAGAATCTTCTACAATATGCGATGATGCGTATGAGTTTGGGAAATGACGAATACTTGTTTAACCAGTCGCTAGGGTTATCTGTGCACATCAGAGCCTTGACTTGTCGTGACTCAAGTTCAAAACACTTGTTGGTTGTGTGTTGTTGTGGCCACCTGTCAGCATGTTGCTGAAGCCAAGAGGGGCCGTTCCACCAGAGCTCGTAGTTACTGAGCTCGGTGGGGTATAAACCTCGAGTGGCGCAATCTGCCGGATTATCCTTTGATGGCACGAAACGCCAGAGTTGTGGCTGGATGTTCTCTTGGATTTCTGCTACTCTATTGGCGACGAACGTTTTCCATCGCGTCGGATGGCTTTGTATCCAGGACAACGTGATCTCAGAATCGCACCATGCGACGGTTGTTATGTCTTGTAATTTCATGTCGTTTTGTATCTGTTTTAGAAGGCGTGATAAAATGAGAGCTCCACACAATTCCAATTTGGGGAGTGATGTTGTCTTTGTGGGAGCGACTCGTGTTTTGGATGTCAGCAGCTGAGTTGTGACCGTGTCATTTTCATTGATTATCCGTATGAACACGACGCTAGCGTAGGCCTTTGTTGACGCGTCACAGAATCCATGTAGCTGCATGTTTTTTATTTTTGGTGCATATTTTATCCATCTAGGTATTTTTATGAATTTGACATCTTGGAGTCCCTTTTGATATTTCGTCCACTCTTGAGTTAATATGGGTGGTAATGGTTCGTCCCAAGCATATCCACCTAGCCATAGCCTTTGAATGAAGATTTTCGCAAGTATAACGCATGGGGCTAGCCATCCTAGTGGGTCAAATAAGGCAGCTGTCTCTGACAGGATGCTTCGTTTGGTGTAGCTGTCTTGTGCTACTGTTGGCTTAATAGTGAAGCTAAATTCATCTGTCATGGGATCCCATTGTAGGCCGAGAGTTTTTATCGTATTTTTTTCTGACAGATTTAGGATGGGTTTGACTTCTTGATCTGTTATCGGAATGTTAGCTAATAATTCTGGACTATTTGCTGTCCACTTCCTGAGGTTAAATCCTCCTTTGCTTAGAGTACTGATGAGTTCCCTTTGCAGTGATAAGCCTGTATTAATGTCGTGTGCTCCAGTTAATAGGTCATCCACGTAGAATTCTGTTCTTATACTTTTGGCAGCGAGTGGAAAAATGTGCTCTTCATCGTTGGCCAGCTGATGGAGTGTTCGAATAGCCAGATATGGAGCTGCTGCTGTTCCAAATGTGACAGTTGTCAAGCAAAAATCCTTTAATGGCTCGTCTGGGCTATCCCTCCATATAATCCTTTGGTATTCTTGATGGTTTGGATGCATGTGTATCATCCTGTACATTTTCTCAATGTCGGCTGTTAGTACGTACTTATATAGCCGCCATTGTAGAATGATGGCCCACAATGTGGGTTGTATTGTTGGGCCTACTAACATTTGCTGGTTTAATGACTGGCCGTTGGATGACCTGGCTGATGCGTTGAACACGACTCGCATCTTTGTGGTGGAGCTTTCTTTGGTGACTGCATGGTGAGGTAAATAATAGTGCTGGATTTGGTTTG